>CM038676.1:378579996-379179996 GCA_021605205.1 Aegilops longissima | reverse complement strand
GCCCAAAAATGCACTACCTATCACAGGTATGACAAACCAAACGAGTTCCTTCAATCGCATTCACAGGACTCTTCAGTGAAACGTCTTCCCGCAGATCTTCTAGCTCCTATACCGCTCAGATCAGCGCAAACTTTCGACTACATACATATATATGGGATGGATGTGACTTCTCCGAGTTTAATATGCTCTTCATTCATGGACCTCTTGCGCTCTTTTGCCTCTTCTCTTCAAGTTGTGAGGCCTCGTTCAACATGTCGGTGGCGTCACTCTGCATGTCTAGCTTGGACAGGGCGACCGCCTGCATGTAGAAAGCTGTGGGCCAATCGGGATACACACACTGCGCTTGCATTGCGTCCCGGAGGGCAGCGTCAGGTTGGTCACACATCAGGTGGCACAAGCTCCGTCTGGCGTAAACCGTTGGCGACACCATTGTCCCGACATCAACAAACTGTGAAGCAATCACAGGCAAAGGATGGATCAGAAAATTTTACAGCGACTTGGAGAACGTCCTATAGATCCGGATAAGGCACTACCTGAGTATAACAATCTATGGCTACTTTGAAGTCCTTGTCTCGGAAAGCAAAGTCGCCCTGTTTCCGGGCGTCCAACATATCCCTCATCTGCTGTGTCCATTCTTGGAACGATAACTGCAATGTGGAGACCGGTGAAGATACAACATTGCAGAAAGGACATGCTGGAAACAGAACACGGTGCTCTTTACCTCATTACTCCCTTCATCATCTCTGTAATGCATCGAGACTAGAATCTGATGTATGGCAGTTAGGTCCATCCTTGAACAGGCTTCTCCCATGGGAGAAAGAGGGTGCTGTGGCTGTGGAGTAGGGCTAGGTGGTGCCTTTGATGGTTCATCAGGTTTCGGAACTCCAAGCATCACATAGGATGGCACCTGCTTTGTATTTTGCAATGAGAAATCATCAGATATGCATGTCATCATACTCATCTATCGAAATTATGTCATTCCTAACACGGAAGTAATAAAGCAAAATGTTACAAAACTTGGCCTAAATAAATACTCCCTCCGTCCCATAATATAAGATGTTATTACAACCAATATGCTCACATATCGGTTGTAATAACATTTTATATTATGGGACGGAGGGAGTAACAAACATAACATACTGAACACAATTTGGAACATACAGCCTTTGCACAGTGCTGGAAGACATACATTATATACTCTATGCCAAAGTGGGCATATGCCCATATGTTTTTTTTTTGCGGGAGATATGCCCATATGTTGAGTACTGAGTACTGTTATTCAATATATTTAATAACAGTCATCGCCACTAAATGGTTGGTCACTACTCCCTCTCCATTCAGATATATAGGGTGTATTTTGATTAGTTAACACAAGGCTTGAACCAACAATTACTTCATTAACATACAAATCCACTAACATCAACTTTGTGTCACATATACTAAATGCTGATGAAGTAATTGTTGGTCAAATCCTTATCTTAACCAATCAAAAAAATTCCTATATATCTGGAAGGAGGGAGTATGTTACTGCATTAATGGGCTAGGTGTAACACAATGCCACAGTTACCCACATTTCGACCAAAGGGCCTGAAAGGGCCCAGTGAAATACTTCTGAACAGCATGCACGAAAAACTTCAAGTACATGACTGAAATGTCAGGAATCATCATGTGAATGCGGAAGTTACACTAACATGTCATTAGCATGAATGATAGGAAAAGGGGGCTCTGTAGTCCAATGCTAAAACATCTTAATTCATAGTCAAAAACTAGAAGAAACATAAGAATAGAGTAGATGTTATTACCTCTGATTTGGTTTGCAGTGGTTCAAGAATGGAAACCAACTTCTTTATATCAGGACGGTCTCTTGGTTCATACTGCAAACATTGAGAAGCAAGATTTACCAAGGTAGTAGCCTCCTCCGTTGAGTAGTTCCCCTCCAAATGTGAATCCATTAGTGCTTGGATGTTTCTGCTTCTTATCATATCAAGTGCCTGAGTGCAATGAAGCATATACCCATCATTACCAGTGTGCATACTAATGTATATTGTCTTGCTAACTGGTGATAGGCTTTGGGAAATAATTGTACAGGCCGTAGTTTCTACACACAACAAGTTGAGTAGGTTGCATGGAATTCCAACAATATTTAATGGGTTGATCAAGGTTTTCGGACATGGGTGTTCAAAACGACCAAAAAATTATCGGACATAATAAGGAAATTCTATTGGTGCAACCCAAAAATTGCATGAGGACAATGAAATCCCCCGAAAGGTTTGTGCCACTGGTGCCTGCCTCAGCTGCTAGTTGGACTAATGCAACACTCAGGAGCACATGGCCTTTGGGTGCAGACGTTTTGAGACTGTCTTACAGGGATTATTCAACCGATTTGGCCAACAAACCAGTAGTAGATTATGTGTTTGACTCATGCAATCTCATTTTTGACCGATCGTGGCCGTGCTCTATCTTTTTTCCTTTGTTTTCATGACTGTTTTGTACATTGGATAATTTATTAATAAAATGGCTTTGTGCATCATGATGATGCAGTGGCCGGGGTTATCCCCTTTTGGAAAAAAAGAGGTCCAAAGGGGCATAGGGTGAGGATGAGGTGAACACCAACCAGTAAACTCTGTACTGACACTGAGTGTCATCACACCGATCATGTCTGCCACGAGCGAGGCAAGTGACACGGATGACACAAGCGACAGCGTATAGCATTGAGCCGGACAACACAAGGAGCTACTCTATGCTTGAAGGGGGAGATATGGCCACAACATATAGGTGGTGTGATATTGCAAAGTGGCTATTAGAGCATTTATAAGGGTAAGCTACTAAGCTGACACTGCCTGTTGGGCCAATCATACAGCACACGAATGACTTCTACATCCTCTTGGTCAGAGCATAGATGTCAGCCTGGATGTGTAATGGCCATGTGTATTGGCTAAACAATACTACTATTACTTCAAATAATAGTATACATTATATGTAAGAATTTCTTGGCAGAAAACCTGTGTGGATCCGCGCAAACTTGTACAGCTAAATATGAAATTCAACATGAATGTTTTCGTTATAGTTCAATCTGCATGGGTGTTCAACTGGTATTTGTGCTGAGAAATGTTAAGCTTCATGCACTAGCCAATGCAACCAAAAGTCCGAACTGATGGAAAGGCTAGGCAAGCAACATATAAACTTCAAAACCCCCTCTCACATGTGACGCGGGAAGTCAGCGCGTGAATAGACTCAGAGGTATGGCCCGAGAGGACACAGAGGGGAGAACAACAACTTTTGGATAAATTGTGAAAGCCTGTTGAAGTGTATATGTGGATTGCCTAGCCCTTTCCATTAGTTCGGACTTCTGGTTGTGTTGGCTAGTGCATCAACCTTAACAAGAAAAACCAAACAAGTATCTCTTTGGCATAATTTCTGTATTTCTTTAGCTGAATATGACGGAAGCTAAAACATGCTTAACAAGAAACTTACATGGGAAGGAGGTATGCGCTTTCCGCTGAGAAGATCGAGGAGTACAGTGCCGAAACTGAAAATGACACTTTCTGCTGTGACCCTGCCTGAAAGAAAGAAAAGAAGATAACTAAAATACGCATCGGTGGTGCACTTGTCAACATCAATAATGCAGAAAAGACTCCTCATGACTTCTATCTAATACATTTAACCAATATCTTAACAAAGGTACTATATTTGTCTTTCCACTTTGAGAAGTTTTGTTATTCAGTGCCGATAGATTAAAGCTTCATCCCATGACATTCCTATTGTTTGTGGAGTGGAGGATTGCAATAATAAGACTGAATTCCTAGACGAAGAAATATTTCATTACTAAGTAAGAAAAGGATTAAATACCATTTCTCAGATATTCTGGAGGTGTGTACGCTAGATTTGTGCTATAACTTTTCCCATCCCTGCTGTTTTTCATCAGACCAAAGCATGAGAGGCGTGGATCACCATTCTGCAACCAGAAAGGTTATTAGATGCTTTGCTTACATGCATGGTAATTGGTACAAAATGACATGTTCAACTGTTGGATGCAATCAACATCTCATAAAACCTACTTGGTGAAGTTGTAAACAAATTGAATGCAAGACATCTTCCAAATGCCAATGTAAGTTCTGCTAAACAATTTTCCTAGTAATCGAATATCCTTGTAGTTTATGTGTGTATAAACAGTGCATAAAGACAGCTAACCTCTTAACATTTCCGTTTCTTGTTAACAGAAAAAAAAAATCTAAACATTTTTTAGGTAAAACGAAATCTAAACTTGGAAACCTCTAAATATTGTCACCATGGCCATCAGCACAAGACATTAATCATTGGTTTTACAGAGTCTATACACTTAAACAGACTTGTCTTGCTGATCATTTACCTCATCAAAGAGGACTCTGTATGCATTTAGGTCATGATATAAAGAGCGTTCCTCATTGCTGCAATATCCCAATGCTTCGGCAATGTAGTATGCAACTCTCAGACGCATAGCCCATTCAATAGTCTGGTTTTCCCCTGCACAAGGGCAGAAGTATGGCGAAGAGCAAATTAATTTGATAGTTGTTTGCAAGACCGGTTCATACCCACTGAGCACAGATGATAAATGTCATTACTTGTCGGTATTCAACTCAAAATGACCAAATTAGCAATCACAAGCAGTATGTGTGCAATATTTCCCTTTTATACAAGGTGATAATCAAAATAAGAAGTGAGCATGGAAGCTGGGGACCCGAGGGAAGGTTAATCAAGCATTAACTATCAATAGCTTAAGTTCGACATCAAAATGCTGCAAACAACTGCACTGAGTCGAAGCCTTGTGCAGAAACAATAACTTCCCTTTGGTGATAAATGTCATCACTAGTAAGTCTTTAACTCAAGAATGACCGAATTAACAATCACAAACAGGATGTGTGTAATATACATAGAAACTCATATCATTTGAGACAAATTAAACTCAATTGCATCCAGGATGATAATTGAAATAACTAGTATATCAATTGCTCAAGTTTGACATCAAAATGCTGCAAACACTGCACTGTGAGTAGAAGCCTTGTGCAGACACAATAACTTGCCAAATTCAACACTTGCTTACCGCATCCCATAATTCAGCGACATCCGCTAAAGCAAAGGATTTGCAGGTTCTATAGAATCAATAAACAGCCCGGGAAACTACTACTAACTAAAGACAGTCTGCGGGGGGGTTGCTTGGGGGACTCACAGTGGAACAGGTGCTTGGCGAGGGTATCGTTGGACATGAACTCCGCGACAAGCAGCCGCTCGTCGCCGTCGCAGCAGTAGCCGATGAGGTTTGCCAGCCTTCGGTGCCGCAGCTTGCCCACCCCCTTGGCCTCCTCCTGGAAACCAGACAAACAATTCGTCAAAACCATATGTCCCCAAAACCCGCAATTCAGCCATACACCAAACCACGAGTTCTTCGCGGCCTCTCCCTCCTACCGCGAACTGCTTGGGGTCAGGCCAGGCATGCTTGGCGAACTTCTTCACGGCGATGGCGCGAGGGGCGGCGCCCCGCAGCCGGCCCCTGTAGACGAGGTTGGGGGCCTTCTCGCCGCTCTCCGACACGATATTCCCCGCCGCGAAGCCGTCCGTGGCCGCGCGGAGCTCCGCCAGCGAGAACTCCGCGAGCGCCGGGACCTCCTGCTCCTCCTCCCCGCGCGCCGCCGGCGGCGGCGGGGCGGCCTTCTGCGCCTTGAGGGAGAAGGAGGGGCGGTGCGGCGGCGGGGGAGGGGGAGCAGGCCGCCGGGGCCCCGGCGGCTTCTCCGCGTGGACCCACGACCGCAGCGAGGAGCCGCAGCAGCCCATGAAGGAAGCGTGGGGAGAAAAGTCCGTCGGCGTCCGCTGGCCGGGCCTTTTGCGTGCGCGGCTGTGCGCTCGTGTGCGTGGGGCGAGGGGGCGGAGACGGTTGTTGTAACTTGCTTGCGGCTTCTCTGGGCTTTGGTCCCGTGTTGCCTCCCTCCTCGTGCTCTTTGGGTTACGACGACTGTAGTAGTCTGGAACGCGGACATTTCGGGACTAGGATCGGTCGGCTGCGTCCATTTCTATCTTGCGAGATGACGCACATGTGTACACACGCTTGTTATAATACGACCACCCAAGCGTGACAGATCATGCACAAATATTGACGGAGACAAGAAACTAACCTGTGACTCTCATTTTATCGATGAAGCGTCTATAGGATACAAACACGACGGTCATACACCTGTTGTTTGCATAATTAAGATGCCCACCACAACGACCACTGACACAGACACACAAAGAATAAGACCGGTTAATATCAAAGTCATACGACAGCGAAGCTATGCCTTGATGAAGTAGAAAGAAAAAAAGAACTCTGCATCGATCAAAACAAAAACAACGATCAGCAACCTATAGCAGCGATCATATCAGCACCAACCATCTATTGACATTACAAGTATAACGAGAAATATTCTCCAATAGGAATGACTTAAGGAATGAAAGGATGCGTAAGCACCACTATTGTTAGACCTAGCCACCGAAAGCCAGGTTATTGATTTTCACCCTCGAGTCTTCACCACGGAGCCCGAGACCGATACTTAAGAAGCACAACCACATCAAAGTCACTGTCACCATCACTTTTCGTAATCCCAACAGCTATATGCATAGCACAGTCTTGATGTGAGATGTCACGCAAGTAAAGACCATGCACGCACAAACAGGCATTCAAGCCGCAATAAAAAGGCGGTCGCCCCCAAAGCCCCTGAACAACGAAGGTCATCGTCGCACATAGCGACGAAGATTGAGGGAGGAAGGACATCGGCACCACCAAAATCACAATTCAAGTCGCTCCGGCAATCTCGCGTCGTCCTCATGCTCCATTGTTCTCATCTATGGTGGCGGAATCAGTTGCAAAAAACATACTTGTCCTTGTTGTCGGGTCTGAAGATCCTACCGTGCCGTCACAGCAATCACCTAGCGGCACGGGACTGCCCTATCACCCGTGCACCCCGAGCAGGGAATCGTCGTATTAGGGTGCAGCAGCCTAACGATGTCGTCCACGTACTTGTAGTTGGGATCGTGGCCACCAACATCTCACCACACCGGCTCGGGTAGACGATCAACCGTTGTATGCACAACCATGTCCTCTGCCTCAAACCTCCTGTAACACCCCAATAACAAAGCTATAATAATCCCTCATGATTATGCTAAGTCACTTTGCTATGCAACGCTTGATCACTATGGATTCATATATCATTTCAAACTCCATCTCTGAAATCAATTCAAATTGAATGAGAAATTTAAGTTTCACGGACATGGTTGCATAATAGACCGTCATTCATCAAATATTCCATAACAATTATTTGTTAAGAAAAACAACATCACTTATTTGCTTAATTTAGCTCTAGCAATTAAAACAGTACCAAATCAGCCTATTTAATTGCTTTTCCATTTATGCAAAATTCAAACAGCTTCAAATATTTTCCAAACTTTTTTGGCAATGCCAAATAATGCAAAGTAAATATGTGGCCAAGTCCCTTGTTTTCCAACAGTCATTTGATGGCAAAACAAAATACACAACAGTAGAAAAAAATACATAAACAGAAAATAAAAAGGAAATAGAAACCTAACTACTATGCACTTGTAGCCCACTCCTATAGTGTGAGGCCTAGCCCACCAGGAGGTCTCCTCCTTCCTCTTGTTCACAGGGGATGGTGTGGCACCCATCCAGGCCATCGACCGCGCCGTGCCGGCCATCCCACGGCTCCTCTAGTGGATAGGAGGACGCCCTCGACGCTCTCTCTCCACTGGCAAACCCTAGGCCATTCCCCCCTTCCCCTCGCCGATTCTTCCACCCCGAGGACACACCCAAGAGCGCCATCGCCGTTCACCACGCCCATCGAGCTCCCCTCGCCTCTTCGTCATGTTCGTTGACTCTGCCACGTCGTCTCACGCCTCTAAGGAGAACATCAAGAGCTTGGAGCCGCGGGATCGCCGCCATCGACCGTGTCGTCCATCTCGGGGCTCCGGCGGTCGCCGCCATCGATTCGTCATCGTCACGCCGTCCCGAGCCCACTGACCCCTCCAACTAAGCCGCTGTGAGCTAGCCGTCGCTTCCCCATGTTCCCCCTCTCACGTTTGTCCTCTACCTGCTGGTTCCATCGTGGCTAAAGCTCCGCCGCGGCCGCATCGGAGCCCTGCTCCTGCCGCGCGTCCGTCGCGCCTCGGCCTGCCGCCGCCCCCGCACCAGCCACACCACTCGTCGCATGGCCGCACACCCGGCCATGTGTCCCCCGCACCCTGCCACTTCCCCCGCGCCCGCGCTAGCCAACCGCTGCGATTCGCTTGCCACGCTTGCCTCGCCCCTGCCCGTGCCCACCACGGCTTGCGTCTCCTCTGTCCATGCACGGCCATGGCTTGTGCCTCGGTTGTGTGCGCCCGCGCGTGCATAGCCCCTAGCAGTCGGCCCTGTCTGAAAGACAGGTGGGCCCCAGCCAGATTAGATTAGTTGCTAATCTAATTTCCTAACCCACTAGCACCCACTGACGACTGGGCCACCTCTCTGCTAACTAAAATAATTAACCCCTGCTAATTAACTAACCCAATGACAGCTGGCCCCCCTGTCCAGTTTGACCAAGTCAAATTGCTGACTAGGCTTGATTCCGCCAATGACAGATGGGTCCCACAGGACTTGTTGACGAGCCAATGGTCCTAGTTGACTGCTGACTAGGCAGTCAACTAGACCCCACCAGGCAGCCAATACATGCAGACCCTGAGACTAATGCCGCTTGGCCCTTGTCGTAGGTCCGCGAGACGGGGCGACAGGATCACTGATCATCTCCGTGAGCTCCTAATACACTAACGGTTTGGATATATGATCTGAGTAGGCCTCTTGCCTTTTCGCACCGACCACCACGCGGGAATAAGTATGGGCACTCGGCATCGTACGATTCTCACGAAAGCTCTTCGGACGTCAGCAGTTGAGTGGCGCGTTCCCGGTTGGAAGGTAACCTCCTGCGCCTGTATAAGGAGGTGGTTCTGCTCTAGGCTGCGTACGCAACGCGCAGGAGTGCTTAGGACGATTGGCCCATGACCCCTTTGCACTTAGGATTTAGACCGGCATGTTGACCTCTATGTTGAGCCTAGGTAGGACTACGACGTGTCGACCAGCCGAGGCCAGGCATGACCCATTAAAGTGTGTCTGGCCGGAGTTAATGGAGTGGGTAAGTTGGTGCACCCCTGAAGGGAAGTAATCTATTCGAATAGTCGTGTCCACGGTAATGGAAGCTCAGAGTTGTATCCTGATCGACTACAGCTAGAAGTGGATACTTGTTACACTAAACTGATTTGATGGCTCCGGGTTCACTTCCTTGCAGGGTAGACGAGGAAGGATCTCTTGGCGTTGCTATTATATACTTGTTACTATTTGATTTGTTACTCTACTCTCTTTTGTTGCTGTAAGACGCTTCAAGAGACTAGTCTTCGTTAGGCTAGGTCTTCACTTCTAGTCTGGCAATTCTGTAGTATAGTCCTCAGACAAACCCTTCCCTTGATACTGATGCATACTTAGCATAGATCTGATGTAAGTCTTGCGAGTACTTTGGATGAGTACTCGCGGTTGCTTTGCTACCTTTTTCCCCTCTACCCGGTTGCTGCGATCAAATGACAGAGCCTCGGAGCCAGCTGATCCCTCCGATGGCTACGACTACCCCGATGGAGCCTACAACTATGAGGAGACCGGCGACTAGGAGTAGTTAGGAGGCCCTAGGCAGGAGGCATGCGCCTTTTCGATCTAGTTGTCGTTGTTTTGCTAGCCTTATTAAGGCAAACTTGTATAATTATGTCTGTACTCAGATATTGTTGCTTTCGCTGACTCGTTTATTCGGGTCCTCGTGACCCTCAGTTTGTAATATATCTCCCTTATGTTTGAATTTGTGTCTAGAGTTGTGTTGTGGTATCTTCCAGTGAGTCTCTAATCTTGATCGTGCACATTTGCGTGTATGATTAGTGCACGATTGAGTTGAGGGTGTCACAAGTTGGTATCAGAGCCGACTGCATGTAGGAAGCCCCTTTCCAACTCCTTGGCTAAAGTTGAGTCTAGTCTTTGAAAAGCTATTTTACTAACATTGTTGTGTGGTTTACGGGCCTACATCGCAAATGGATGGTATTAGGATCTTTTATTCCTCTCCTTTACTCTAGGATTCTGATCTCTCTTCTTTTCGGTTTAAAGATTTTACTAACTCTAACTCTAGGTTCTCATAGCAACTTCCTCCCAGAGAGCCCCTCATTCTAGATGATCGCTTGATTCACCAGAAGATTTCGAAGATACTCTTCGATGTTTTTCTCGAGACCATTGTTCCCACCGCTTTTGCGATTCCCTACCACTGTTAAGTCCCTATGGATAACTACATACACTTTCCATTCATACAATCATCCCCTGTTGATCTTGTTATTACAAGATACCCCAAAACATTTTCCTATATTCCGAGAATCCATTGTGCCTACTGCCTGCAGCTCCATTTCCGCATAAATACATCTACGGATAATTCCTCACACTTACCAGGGATTCGTTCATCCCCAGTTGCTCATGTGTTTCACAAAATACTTCGAAATACTATTCGATCTTCCGAAAATCCTCTACAACCTATTGCTCTTTACATTCTTGCCTGCTTGCATTATGGTAAATCCATGTCTAGTAATCTTATTGGCATCCTTTGTCACTATCATTTTGAGTCCCTTGATTCAATATGTTGTGAGTGCTTGCAATCCTCAGTCGAATCCTAGAATGCATCCTTCCAGCTCAGACGTCATTTTGAACATGAGCTGGTTCTCGACCAATCAATTTGCCATCAATTGTGCCTCTAAGTCTATTCAACTTACTCATATTTGATCAGAGCATCCGATTCTGATACACAGATATGGAAATCGTAATTCCTTTGTATTTAAGCTTTGAATTATTCAGATGTTTCTATAATCCGATGCCTTTGCATTCTTTCTTCCTCTGATTGAGTACCGATACTCACATCAGCTCCGTTGTGGACCGCCAGACCCATTGTTGGGTTATTATCCGACAGTGTCCTTTACATTCAAAATTCTTGTGAGTTTTTCCCCTAATACATAATGCCTTTTGTAAATTGTATCCTTTGCTTTTGTCAACCATGCCCTGCTATCGAGCTTGTGTTATTTACTCTTGAAGTTTGTGGTAAATGTTCCTAAGATGCCTCGATGGGTTGAACCAATGCCTTCCCTAATCTGTGTGAACCCGAAAACTTCTATGGGTCATACTCTACTGGTGTTACGCCGGATAAAATTTGAACACTACAACTTCATCAAAAGTGAGAAGTAAATGAAAGGTTATGCCTTGAAGAAGTGGGAGTCGACCTTGAACTTTGTGATCATGCCCATGGAAACGATGTAGACCGCCACAAAAGCTTCTTGCAAATAATTATCCATTTGTATAATTCTTTCAGTTTCCTTAACTTGATTCCATGTAGTTATGGTTTTGACCATTCCGACCTCATATTGATAACTCCATTCCCGTGCCTCGTCTATTTTTCGACAAGGTTAAAGTATCTGCTGCCGCAAGTCAATGAGCCAGTTCAGCTTCTATCATGTTCTACCTTCCAGTATTACCCCCTGGTATCTCGAGGATATCATGCCATTGCACTACATCCTATGAATTTTTGATGAAGTAGTACCTTTCCCTATCATAGTCACTCCACGGGTTCTGGGTGTCGTCAACCAAGAACATCGAATAGTGAATTGAATCCGCACTGCAATTCAATACCCCTAGTGATTGTTGCTGGGAATTTAAACTCAAAACTTGTAATTCCTAGGCTACCGGCTACATCCTTATCATGCTACCTTTGGTCGTGCTACCTCCCTTCTTTGGTGCATGAATTCTTCAGACCGCGAGCAAGGCTTACGTCGAGTTTTCAACATCATTTTGTTGTCTTGAAAAGCAACTCTGATTCCAAGATTGCATCTTATCTGTGGTTCCGATAACTTTTTGCTTCACCATTCCTTTTGCTTGATGTCGTCATTGTTCGATTGCATCCTCTTGAAACCTCTCGACAAAATGTGTTGTGGTCATCGTCAACATTGTGACTTCTTCCAAGATGGGAATCGAATCCATGATAAGAAATGCCATCCCCGCCCTCGATAATTTGTGTTTTTTATTGGCAACATCCTTGTTTCCCCTCAAAAACAGACTTGGTCATGTTTTTCTTATACCTTATTTTCCTTGATATTCCTGAAAGTGTTCCTTGTGTATTTCTTATGATCTTCAGACCCAACCCTTACTTGAAACACCATATCATTGCTACCTCGAAGCATGATTGTGTTACTCAAACATCAACAAGAACATTGGGAGCATAATGCTAAGTGTTTCTTGAGCAATTATCCAAACACCATTGTATGGGTAACATCATGAATTTCCTCGCCCCTTTACCTAAATGGTTATCTACTTGCTGTCATGTTATGTATATCATGCTCTGTTTGTTCTTCTGAAGGATATACTCCTAATACTTGTGTATAAACACGTTTTCCTTTCCATTGATCTGTTCTGATAATCACATTTTCCTTTCCATTCGTTTGTTTAACCTTTCTTGTAATCTAACTTATCTGAGCAGTGATAATTCCCTGCTTATTTCAACACTTCCAAGTACAACCCTGTCAAGTAAAACCATGTTTCTATTGTTGATGACATTCCGATAACACCGGTGGACGAGAACTTTGCCTATTGGTCCGCCTCGCCTTGCAAGCAGGAAAATGATTCTCTTCATCCCCCACCCTTGGTACCGACGTCGTTGCCAACATAGTTGACAGACTTTCCTCTGACAAGCCTTGCTATCATGACCGTGCAAGATGTTACAGCCCTTCCTACTTGTACTCTACACTCAGCATAGTTCTACAGGATCAAAACCTGACTCTCTTGTACATCCCTGTTTCCAAAGTTATTCCTTGCGCTTGGCTTCGTAGGTAATTAACGAGCCATCTTTCCTTGAGATGATCCATTCTGGTGTCAGACGCGGGATTGGTTCTTCGACACCCTGCCTTTCTTCCATCCTGCTTAGGCATTAGATGTTGCCTACTCAAATGAAGCTATTTGTATCTTCTTAATACACTCTCGTTATTATACTTGTGTTCCAAAAATCAAGAGATGCACATATGTTTCATCCATGAGATAACCGAGATGATTATCTCTTGTAGAATTCCATCATTGCCGAGTTACCCTTTTTCTTTTTGTAAGTACGATGAAGATCCCAGAGGATGAGTGACTACTTCGTCATGATGCACTGATGCACACAAAGGAAGACTTCAACACCTTGAACTAACCTCTTCGAGAAGAGCAACTAAGACCGAGAAGACTCGTTAGAATTTTGTAACCAAATCCTTCCCCCTTACTCTACCTCTTAAATCTCGGGACGAGATTTCTTTTAGTGGAAGAGATTTGTAACATCCCAATAATCAAGCTACAGTAATCCCTCATGATTATGCTAAGTCACTTTGCTATACAACGATTGATCACTATGGATTCATATATCATTTCAAACTCCACCTCTGAAATCAATTCAAATTGAAAGTGAAATTTAAGTTTCACAAACATGGTTGCAAAATAGTCCATCATTTAGCAAATATTCCATAACAATTATTTGTTAAGGAAAACAACATCATTTATTTGCTTAATCGGGCTCTAGCAATTAAAATAGTACAAATCAGCCTATTTAAATAGTTTTCCATTTATGCAAAATTCAAACAACTTCAAATATTTCTCCAAGCTTTTTGTGGTAGTGCCAAATAATGCAAAGTAAATATGTGGCCAAGTTCCATATTTTACAAAAGTCATTTGATGGCATAACAAAATACAAACCAGTAGAAAAATACATAAACAGAAAATAAAGAGGAAATAGAAACCTAACTACTGTGCACTTGTAGCCCACTGCTACAGTGCGAGGCCCGGCCCACCCGGAGGTCTTCTCCTTCCTCCTGTTCACAGGGGATGGTGTGGCGCCCATCCAGGCCACCGATGGCGCCGTGCCGCCCATCCCACGGCTCCTCTAGTGGATAAAAGGACGCCCTCGACGCTCTCTCTCTCCACTGGCAAACCCTAGGCCATTTCCCCCCTTCCCCTCGTTGATTCTTCCACCCCGAGCACGCAACCGAGAGTGCCATCGCCGTTCACCGCGCCCACCGAGCTCCCCTCACCTCTTCTCCAGGTCTGTTGACTCCACCACATCGTCGCACGTCTCCAAGGAGAATATCAAGAGCTTGGAGCCCTGGGATCGCCGCCATTGACCGCGTCGTCCACCTTGGGCTCTGACAGTCGCCATCATCGATTCGTCACCGTCATGCCGTCCCTGAGCCCACTGACCCCTCCAACCGAGCCGCTGTGAGCTTGCCGTCGCTTCCCCTTGTTCCCCCTCTCATGCTCGTCCTCTAGCCGCTGGTTCCACCATGGCTAAAGCTCCATCGTTGCAGCATCCAGAGCCCCGCTCCTGCCGCGCGTCCACCGCGCCTCGGCCATGCACCCTCGCGCCCGGGCCACACCCTGGTCGCCCGGTCGCGCCCCCGCACATACCCGGTCATGAGTCCCTGCACGTTGCCGCTTCCCCCGCGCCCGCGCTAGCCAGCCATTGTGTTTCCCTCGCCACGCTCCCTTGGCCGCGCTTGCCTCGCCCCAGCCTCGCCTGCGACCCATGGTCAGCCCGGCGCGCCCACTGCAGGTGCCAAGCGCCCGTCGCGGCCTGCATCTCCTCTAGCCACGTACGACCATTAGGGCTACAAACGAGTCAAGTTCGAGCGAGTTGCACATGGCTCGGCTCAACTCATATTAAAATTTGAGCGAGCTCAAACTAAACAAAGCTCAAGGTCGAACTGAACAGGACTCATGCTCAGCTTGTCACGATCTCGAGCTAGTCTTGAGCTAAATGAGTGAAGGAAATATGCCCTAGAGGCAATAATAAAGTTGTTATTTTATATTTTCCTTATTCATGATAAAGGTTTATTATTCATGCTAGAACTGTATTGATCGGAAACTTAAATACATGTGTGAATACATAAACAAATATTATGTCCCTAGTGAGCCTCTATTAGACTAGCTCGTTGATCAAAGATGGTTAAGGTTTCCTAACCATGGACATGTGTTGTCATTTGATAACGGGATCACATCATTAGGAGAATGATGTGATGGACAATACCCATCCATTAGCTTAGCATAATGATCGTTTAGTTTTATTGCTATTGCTTTCTTCATGTCAAATACATATTCCTTCGACTATGAGATTATGCAACTCCCGGATACCAGAGGAATGCCTTGTGTGCTATCAAACATCACAACGTAACTGGGCGATTATAAAGATGCTCTACCGGTAGCTCCGAAGGTGTTTGTTGAGTTGGCACAGATCAAGATTAGGATTTGTCACTTTGAGTATCGGAGAGGTATCTTTGGTCCCTCTCGGTAATACACATCATAAGCTTGCAAGCAAATGACTAAGGAGTTAGTCACGAGGTGATGTATTACGGAACGAGTAAAGAGACTTGCCGGTAACGAGATTGAACTAGGTATGAAGATACCCACGATCAAATCTCGGGCAAGTAACATACCGATGGACAAAGAGAACTATGTATGTTGTCATAATGGTTCGACCGATAAAGATCTTCGTAGAATATGTAGGAGCCAATATGAGCATCCAAATTCCGCTATTGGTTATTGACCGGAGAGGTGTCTCGGTCATGTCTACGTAGTTCTCAAACCCATAGGGTCCGCACGCTTAACATTCGATGACGATATAGTATTATATGAGTTATGTGATTTGGTGAGCGAATGTTGTTCGGACTTCTGGATGAGATCACGGACATGCCAAGGAGTCTCTAAATGGTCGAGAGGTAAATATTGATATGTACGACGATGGTATTCGGACACCGGAAGTGTTTCGAAGGGTACCGGGTACTTATCGGGTCACCAGAAAGGAGTTTCGGGCACCCCCGACAAAGATATGGGCCTAATGGGCCAAAGGGGGAACAAACCAGTCCATGGTGTGCCCCTTCTTTGGACATCAGACCCTAAGGGAAGGAAAGGGGAGGGCTAGCCCCTCATGTCTTTCCCTCTCATGGGAGAAAGGAAAGGGGGGGGGGGCACCCTCCCATGCATTTCCCCCGCACCTATATAAGGCGGGGGCGCGGCTTGGGAGGGACTCCAAGTAGGATCCCTCCTACTTGAGTGCCTCCTGGCCTCTCCCCTCCCCCTCCCACCTATATATATGTGGGGGGCGCCCCTAGCACACACCAGACAATTGCCTAGCCGTGTGCGGCACCCCCTCCACCGTTTACTCCCCAGTCATATTTTCGTAGTGCTTAGGAGAAGCCCTACGGAGACCACTTCACCATCACCATCACCATGCCGTCGTGCTGACGAAACTCATCTACTTCCTCGATGTCTTGCTGGATCAAGAAGGCGATGGACGTCACCAAGCTGAACGTGTGCAGAACTCGGAGGTGCTGTACGTTCGGTACTCGATCGGTGGATCGCGAAGAAAGTTCAACTACATCAACTGCGGTGTAAAACTCTTCCGCTTACGGTCTACGAGGGTACGTAGACACACTCCCCCACCCCCTCGTTGCTATGCATCTCCATGGATAGATCATTGCGTGTGCGTAGATTTTTTTTTGTTTTTCCATGCAACGATTCCCAACAGTGGCATCATGAGCCAGGTCTATGCGTAGACGATATGCACGAGTTGAACACAAAGAGTTGTGGGCGGTGATAGTCATACTGCTTACCACTAACGTCTTATTTTGATTCGGCGGTATTGTGCGATGAAGCAGCCCGGACCAACCTTACATGTCCACGTACATGAGACCGGTTCCACCGACAGACATGCAACTAGTTTTACATAAAGGTGGTTGGCGCGTGTCTGTTTCTCCTACTTTAGTTGAATTGAATTTGACTATGGCCGGTCCTTGAAGAAGGTTAAAACAAAAAACTTGACGAAACACCATTGTGGTTTTATGCGTAGGTAAGAACGGTTCTTGCTAGAAGCCCGTAGCAGCCACGTAAAACTTGCAACAACAAAGTAGAGGATGTCTAGCTAACTTGTTTTTGCAGGGTATGTTGTGATGTGATATGGTCAAGACATGATGAGATATACATTATTGTATGAGATGATCATGTTTTGTAAGATATCTGGCAACCGGCAGGAGCCGTATGGTTGTCTCTTTATTGTATGAAATGCATACGCCATGTAATTGCTTTACTTTATCGCTATGAGTTATCAATAGTTGTAGAAGCAATAGTTGGAGAGACGACCACGCGCTACGTTGGAGATCAAGGTGTCGAGCCGATGACGATGGAGATCATGACTATGCTTTGGAGATGGAGATCAAAAGCACGAGATGATGATGGCCATATCATGTCACATATTTTGATTGCATGTGATGTTTATCTTTTATGCATCTTATTTTGCTTAGAATGACGGTAGCATTATAAGATGATCCCTTCACTAAATTTCAAGGTAAAAGTGTTCTCCCTGAGTATGCACCGTTGCTACAGTTCATCATTTCGAGACACCACGTGATGATCGCGTGTGATAGACTCTATGTTCACATACAACGGGTGTAAGACAGTTTTACACATGCAGATTACTTGGGTTAAACTTGAAGAGCCTAGCATGTACATACATGGCCTCGGAACACTGGAGACCGAAAGGTCGAACGTGAATCATATAGTAGATATGATCAACATGGATATGTTCACTATTGATGACTACCCCATCTCATGTGATGATTGGACATGGGTTAGTTGATTTGGATCACGTATCACTTAGATAAGTTGAGGGATGTTTATTTAAGTGGGAGTTCATTAGTAATCTGATTTATTATACTTTAATTTATCATGAACTTAATCCTAATAGTATTTGCAAATTATGTTGTAGATCAATAGCTCGCGTTGTAGCTCCCCTATGGTTTTTATACGTTCCTAGAGAAAACTAAGTTGAAAGATGATAGTAGCAATGATGCGGTCTGGGTCCGTGATCTGAGGATTATCCTCATTGCCGCACAGAAGAATTATGTCCTTGATGCACCGCTAGGTGACAGACCTATTGCAGGAGCAGATGCAGATGTTATGAACGTTTGGCAAGCTCCATATGATGACTACTTGATAGTTTAGTGCACCATGCTTTACGTCTTAGAATCGGGGCTTCAAAGACATTTTGAACGCCACGGAGCATATGAGATGTTCCAAGGTTCATGCCCGTGTCGAGAGGTATGAGACCTCTGACAAGTACTTTGCCTACAAGATGGAGGAGAATAGCTCAGCTAGTGAGCATGTTTCATAATGTCTGGGCACTACAATCGCTTGAATCAAGTGGGAGTTAATTTCAGATATGATAGTGATTGACAGAGTTCTCTAGTCACTATCACCAAGCTACTTGAACTTTGTGATGAACTATAATGTGCAAGGGATAACGAAAAAGATTCCCGAGCTCTTCGCGATGCTGAAGTCGGCGAAGGTAGAAATCAGGAAAGAGCATCAATTGTTGATGGTTAACAAGACCACTAGTTTCAAGAAAAAGGGCAAAGAAAAAGAAAGGGAACTTCAAGAAGAATGACAAGCAAGTTGCCACTCCCGTGAAGAAGCCCAAAGCTAGACCTAAGCTTGAGACTGAGTGCTTCTACTGCAAAGGGAATGGTCACTGGAAGCGAAACTACCCCAAATACTTGGCGGATAAGAAGGATGGCAAAGTGAACAAAGGTATATTTGATAGACATGTTATTGATGTGTACTTTACTAGTGTTCATAGTAACACCTGGGTATTTGATACCGGTTCAGTTGCTAAGATTAGTAACTCGAAACTGGAGTTGCAAAATGAACAGAGACTAGTTAAGGACGAGGTGACGACGTGTGTTGGAAGTGATTCCAAGGTTGATAAGATCACCATCGCACACTCCCTCTACCTTCGGGATTAGTGTTGGACCTAAATAAATGTTATTTGGTGTTTGCGTTGAGCATGAATATGATTGGATCATGTTTATTGCGATACGTTATTCATTTAAGTCAGAGAATAATTGTTGTTCTGTTTACATGAATAAAACCTTCTATGGTCATACACCCAATGTAAATGGTTTATTGAATCTCGATCATAGTGATACACATATTCATAATATTGATGCCAAAAGAAGCAAAGTTGATAATGATAGCGCAACATATTTGTGGCAGTGTCGTTTAGGTCATATTGGTGTAAAGTGCATGAAGAAACTCCATGCAGATGGATTTTTGGAATCACTTGATTATGAATCATTTGATACTTGCGAACCATGCCTCATGGGTAAGATGACTGAAACTCAGTTCTCTGGAACAATGGAGCAAGCTAATGACTTATTGGAAATAATACATACCGATGTATGCGATCCGATGAGTATTGAAGCATGTGGCGGGTGTAGTTATTTTCTCACCTTCATAGATGATTTGAGTAGGTATGGGTATATCTACTTAATGAAACACAAGTCTGAAACATTTGAAAAGCTCAAAGAATTTCAGAGTGAAGTGGAGAATCATAGTAACAAGAAAATAAAGTTTCTATGATCTGATCGCGTAGGTGAATATTTGAGTTACGATTTTGGCCTTCATTTAAAACAATGTGGAATAGTTTCACAACTCACGCCACCTGGAACACCACAGCGTAATGGTGTGTACGAATGTCGCCGGAGGACTTTTTGGTCGTCTTTGCGTCGGCTGAGCTCCGGAACAGGGTGGCGTCGTACCCGGCTGTGGAGTGGGAGGGCGATAGGTTGTTCTTCAGGCCATGGAACCGGCAATCGCAGGCAGTCTTCTCGACCATGGGCTTCAAGGTATGGATTGTCATGGAGGGGATTCCACCACACGCTTGGGATCGGGAGACTGCGGAGGAGTTGTTGGGGACGGCGTGCAAGGTGGACTCTGTTGCGCCGGAGTCGAGCTCAAGAGCTGATCTTTCTGCGTTCAGGCTCACTGCATGGACGGCAAATCCGGAGGAGATTCCTTCGTTACGTTGGCTGGCCATCTTTATTGGATATGGTGCGTTCTATGATGTCTCTTACCGATTTACCACTATCTTTTTGGGGTTATGCATTGGAGACAGCCGCATTCATGTTAAATAGGGCACCGTCTAAATCCGTTGAGACGACACCGTATGAACTATGGTGTGGCAGGAAACCTAAGCTGTTGTTTCTTAAAGTTTGGGGTTGTGACACTTATGTCAAACAGCTTTAGCCTGATAAGCTCGAACCCAAATCAGAGAAGTGCGTCTTCATAGGATACCCTAAAGAAACTATTGGGTACACCTTCTACCACAGATCCAAAGGCAAGATCTTTGTTATTAAGAATGGGTCCTTTCTAGAGAAGGAGTTTCTCTCAAAAGAAGTGAGTGGGAGGAAAGTAGAACTTGATGAGGTAATTGTACCTTCTGTTGATTTGGAGAGTAGCACATCGGAGAAATCCGTTCCCGTGATGCCTACACCAACTAGAGAGCAAGCTAATGATGATGATCATGAAACTTCGGATCAAGTTACTACTGGACTTCGTAGGTCGAACAAAGCACGTTCCGCACCAGAGTGGTACGGTAATCCTGTCCTGGAAGTCATGTTATTAGACCATGGCAAACCTACAAACTATGAAGAAGCTATGGTGGGCCCAGATTCCGACAGATGGCTTGAGGCCTTGAAATCTGAGATAGGATCCATGTATGAGAACAAAGTGTGGACTTTTGTGGACTTGCCCGATGATCAGCAAGCCATAGAGAATAAATGGATCCTCAAGAGGAAGGCTGACACTGATGGTAATGTTACTGTCCACAAAGCTCGACTTGTCACAAAAGGTTTTCGACAAGTTCAAGGAGTTGACTATGATGAGACTTTCTCACCCGTAGTGATGCTTAAGTCCGTCTGAATCATGTTAGCAATTGCCACATTTTATGATTATGAAATCTGGCAAATGGATGTCAAAACTGCATTCCTTAATGGACATCTCAAAGAAGAGTTGTATATGATGCAACCAGAAGGTTTTGTCAATCCTAAAATTGCTAACAAAGTGTGCAAGCTCCAGCAATCCATCTATGGACTGGTGCAAGCATCTCGGAGTTGGAATATAAGCTTTGATGAGGTGATCAAAGCATATGGTTTTATACAGAATTACGGTGAAGCCTGTATTTACAAGAAAGTGAGTGGGAGCTCTTTAGCATTTTTGATATTATATGTGGATGACATATTGCTGATTGGAAATGATATAGAATTTCTGGATAGTTACTTGAATAAGAATTTTTCAATGAAAGACCTCGGTGAAGCTACTTACATATTGGGCATGAAGATCTATAGAGATAGATCAAGACGCTTGATAAGATTTTCAATGAGTACATACCTTGACAAGACATTGAAGGAGTTCAAAATGGATCAGTCAAAGAAGGAGTTCTAGCCTGTATTGTAAGGTGTGAAGTTGAGTAAGACTCAAAGCCCGACCACAGCAGAAGATAGAGAGAGAATGAAAGTCATTCCCTATGCCTCAGCCATAGGTTCTATAAAGTATGCCATGCTGTGTACCAAACCTGTTGTGTACCTTGCCAAGAGTTTGGCAAGGGGGTATAATAGTGATCCAGGAGTAGATCACTAGACAACGGTCAAAATTATCCTTAGAGGACTAAGGAAATATTTCTCGGTTATGGAGGTGATAAAGAGTTTGTCGTAAAGAGTTACGTGGATGCAAGCTTTTACACCGATCCAGATGACTCCAAGTCTCAATCTGGATATGTATTGAAAGTGGGAGCAATTAGCTAGAGTAGCTCCATGTAGATCATTGTAGACATAGAAATTTGCAAAATACATACGCATCTGAATGTGGCAGACCCGTCGACTAAACCTCTCTCACAAGCAAAACATGATCACACCTTAGTACTCTTTGGGTGTTAATCACATAGCGATGTGAACTAGATTATTGACTCTAGTAAACTCTTTGGGTATTGGTCACATGGCAATGTGAACTATGGGTGTTAATCACATGACGATGTGAACTAGATTATTGACTCTAGTGCAAGTGTGAGACTGAAGGAAATATGCCCTAGAGGCAATAATAAAGTTGTTATTTTATACTCCCTCCGTTCCATATTACTGTACTAAATCAGCGACGAGTAATATGGAATGGAGGGAGTATTTCCTTATTTATGATAAAGTTTATTATTCATGCTAGAATTTTATTGATCGGAAACTTAAATACATATGTGAATACATAAACAAATATCGTGTCCCTAGTGAGCCTCTACTAGACTAGCTCATTGATCAAAGATGGTTAAGGTTTCCTAACCATGGACATGTGTTGTCATTTGATAACGGGATCACATCATTAGGAGAATGATGTGATGGACAAGACCCATCCATTAGCTTAGCATAATGATCCTTTAGTTTTATTGTTATTGCTTTCTTCATGTCAAATACATATTCCTTCGACTATGAGATTATGCAGCTCCCGGATACCAGAGGAATGCCTTGTGTGCTATAAAATGTCACAATATAACTGGGTGATTATAAATATGCTCTACAAGTATCTCCGAAGGTGTTTGTTGAGTTGGCATAGATCGAGATTGGGATTTGTCACTCCGAGTATCAGAGAGGTATCTCTGGGCCCTCTCGGTATTACACATCATAAGCTTGCAAGCAAATGACTAAGGAGTTAGTCACGAGGTGATGTATTATGGAACGAGTAAAGAGACTTGGCGGTAACGAGATTGAACTAGGTATGAAGATACCGACGTTCAAATCTCGGGCGAGTAACATACCGATGGACAAAGGGAATTACGTATGCTGTCATAATGGTTCGACCAATAAAGATCTTCGTAGAATATGTAGGAGCCAATATGAGCATCCAGGTTCCGCTATTGGTTATTGACCGGAGAGGTGTCTCGGTCATGTCTACATAGTTCTCAAACCCGTAGGGTCCGCACGCTTAACGTTCGATGACGATATAGTATTATATGAGTTATGTGATTTGGTGACCGAATGTTGTTCGGAGTCCCAGATGAGATAACGGACATGACGAGGAGTCTCGAAATGGTTAAGAGGTAAAGATTGATATATAGTACGATGGTATTCGGACACTGGAAGTGTTCCGGAGGGTACCGGGTACATATCGGGTCACCGGAAGGGGTTCCGGGCACCCCGGCAAAAGATATGGGCCTTATGGGCCAAGAGGGGAAACACACCAGCCACAAGGGACTGGTGCGCCCCCCATATGGGCCGAACCAGGAGGAGAAGGAAAGAGGGGAAGAGAAAGGAAAGGGGGGGATTCGGCCTCCCCCTTCCCTTTCTCCCCCTCCTCTTTCCTTCCCTCTCCGGCATATATGGCAGGGGGCGCGCGGTTTGGGAGGAGCCCAAGTAGGATTCAGTCCTACTTGGGGCGCCTCCTGGCCTTTCCCCTCCCCCTCCCACCTATATATATATGTGGGAGGCTCCCCTAGCACACACCGGACAATTGCTTAGTTGTGTGTGGTGCCCCCCTCCACTGTTTACTCCCCCGGTCATATTTTCGTAGTGCTTAGGCGAAGCCCTGCGGAGACCACTTCACCATCACCGTCACCATGCCTTCGTGCTGACGGAACTCATCTACTTCCTCGACTACTTGCTGGATCAAGAAGGTGAGGGACATCACCGAGCTGAACGTGGGCAGAACTCGGAGGTGCCGTACGTTCGGTACTCGATCAGTGGATCGCGAAGAAAGTTCGACTACATCAACGGCGTTGTAAAACGCTTCCGCTTACGGTCCACGAGGTACATAGACACACTCTCCCCCTCGTTGCTATGCATCTCCATGCATAGATCATTGCGTGTGTGTATAATTTTTTGTTTTTCCATGCAACGATTCCCAACAATGAGATGATAAAAATATAAATCTACGACTATTATTCCAGCTAGATAAGGCGCAACACGACGTAAAAAAAGCACTAAAATATTATTCCATCAGAATGACAATAATTTAAATTTCTTAGATGTAATTTGACTTATTCTCTCAGGATTGAATGTCTAGTATCGACATAAGATAATGATATATATAGGATGGATTTTCCCTATATAGGACAAATGTTTCCTACAAGCAGTGGTAGTTACCACCACTTGCGTTTTGTATGTTGTATGTAGTATCTATCAAAACCGAGAGTATGCACGTGTAGTATGTAGTATATAACAATGATTAGGTAGTATATATATACTAATTTTTAGGTAGTATGTACCATGTTTTGAGTATGCTATTTTTTACGTACACATATGTACGTATTTCACAAATATAACAAAAACTATGGGCTCATATGCAATTTTCTCATGTAACTTGCTTTGAAATATCTTAGATATAATATATGAACATATTTAAAATAATAAAATAGTATATATAGTATCACATGGTAGTATATGAGATATGAGGATAACTACCATCGGGTGGTAGGATGGATTTTCCTATATATATATATATATATATATATATATATATATATATATATATATATATATATATATATATATATATATATATATATATATATATATATATATATATATATATATATATATATATATATATATATATATATATAAAGAAGCAGATGGTGGTCTTGAATTGAAGGTACGACCATCGCTTCATAATCGGGAGAGCTCATCTTCTCTTGGACCAACAGATGGTGGTCTTCATGGATGAAAGAAAAGAAAAACAAAGATGCATATGCTAGGAACTTTTGCTAGAAACAACAGAATATTTAACGCACGACCGACCATGTACCATACTAAGGTCTAAATTTTCTCTGCAATAGCTTCCATGCTTGCTTGGAAATAAAACGGAGAAAAACCCTGAACCACATATATGGCATAGATTATCCCATTTCCATTTAATATATGGCATGATCATTTAACATAATAATATTACACCGAGCTATCGAGCTAAAATCGAGCAAGCCAATATTAGCTCAAGATCGGCTCATTTCTCAACCGAGCTACAGAAAGTGTTCATACTCAGCTTGTTTCTTTTCGAGCCGATCTCAAACCGAGCCAAAAACCGAGTCGATCTCGAGCGGCTCACGAGCATCGAGCCTTCCTTGCAGCCCTAATGCCATGGCCTGCGCCTAGGATGTGTGTGCGCGCGCGTGCACATCCCCTAGCGGCCGGCCCTGTCTCAATGACAGGTGGGTCCCAACCGGATTATATTAGTTGCTAATCTAATTGCCTAACCCATTAACCCCCACTGACGACTGGGCCACCTCTCTGCTAACTAAAATAATAAACCCCTGCTAACTAACTGCCCCCAACACTGCAAACATGGAACCTTCCCCTTCGATTCGTCTGTATGATAATTGCCTAGAGCCAGGAAAATATTCCCAGACATTTTCCCACTCCGTCTGTAATGTGTAGGTTAGGTCACCCCTAACACAGCATACTACCATGTCATGCATTGTATGCATTTGTTTGCTTTATATTTATTGTTTCTCCTCCCTCTTCTCTCCGGTGGACCTAAACTGACGCCGCTGGTTGTGACTATGCTCCTGACGACCAGCCCCTTTCAACAGAGCTTCTAGGCAAGCAAAACCCCCTTGATCGTTCCTATATCGCCCATCCTTTCTCTCTCATGCTTGCATTAGATTTTGCTACTGTTGTTCGATAGCTCTTATTCTGATGCATAGCCTCCTTTTGTAACCTACTGTTGTTACTTTACCTGTTATCCTATATGCTCAGTATAGGTTGGTTAGTGATCCACCAGTGCCCCCCCACCCTTGTCAATGTTTCTATGCTTTGCTTTTGGATGACTCCATCAATGTGATCGGGGTGCAGATACCGACACATCACTGACACCCCCTTTAGTTGTACGACTCTGCAGAGCTACCATCGAGTGCTAAGGGTGATACGTCGAATCTCACTCTTGATGATATCGCTGTAGTGTAGCTACTCGATCGTGGATTACTGAGGGTGATTCCTCATTCACCACTCTCGATGATGACTCTGTCGTACAACACCTCACGTGTGAACCCTTTGAGGGTGATTCCTCCAAGGTCACTGTCGGTGTCAAAACCGGCGGATCTCTGGTAGGGGGTCCCGAACTGTGCGCCTAGGCGGATGGTAACAGGAGACAAGGGACACGATGTTTTTACCTGTGTTCGGGCCCTCTCGATGGAGGTAATACCCTACTCCCGCTGATTAATATTGATGATATGGGTAGTACAAGAGTAGATCTACCACGAGATCGAGAGGCTAAACCCTAGAAGCTAGCCTATGGTATGATTGTTGTTCGTCCTATGGACTAAAACCCTTTGGTTTATATAGACACCGAATAGGGTTAGGGTTACAGAGTCGGTTACAATGGTATGAGATCTACATATCCAGACGCCAAGCTTGCCTTCCACGCCAAGGAAAGTCCTATCCGGACACGGGACTAAGTCTTCAATCTTGTATCTTCATAGTCCGTGAGTCTCGCCAAAGATGATAGTTCGCTATCCGACACCCCTAGTCCAGACTCCTCAAGAGCTCCCTGAACCAGGCTTCAATGACGACGAGTCCGCGCGCATATTGTCTTCGGCATTGCAAGGCGGGTTCCTCCTCCGAATACTTCATAGAAGGTTTTGAACACAAGGATAGTGTCCGGCTCTGCAAAATAAGTTCCACATACCACCGTAGAGAGAATAATTTCTGCACAGATCTGCTGACGTATTCCGCAGCGTGACATCACACCACGGCCAGGCCTTTATTCGAATCGTTTTTACTGTCCCACCTCAGCGCGTTTGGCGAGGCGGTCTCCTTGGCACGTCTTATCAAAGCGTAGATCGTGCCCCCTTATTCCAGGATTCTCATCAATACGGGCGTGGGTAACCCAACCGCGCCCGTTGGCACGCCTCCTCTATCGAAGGTGAGTCCCAATCAATCACGGGGAGGGCTCTTGGTATTCAACCTCTTTATAATGAGACCGAGGCCCTCATCTTTTTTCAATCTCAATCGAATCCGCCCCTCGCTTCAAGTTCCAACACCCAAAGATTTAGATTCAGGCGCTTCGGACCTTCGGCGATGTCCGGCCCCGACCAGCACGGCCGGTGGGTGCCTTCTTCCGTCACGGAAGAAGATGTGCTAAAGCTGCGAGACGCTAGGTATCTAACCGGCGAGATTTCGCATAGGCTACCTGCCCCAGGGCAGGTCATTCCCACTCCCGAGCCCGGCGAGAGCGTGGTGTTCGTGTCTCACTTCCTTCGGGGTTTAGGCTTCCCGACGGATCCCTTCGTGCGGGGGCTCATGTTTTATTATGGGCTGGAATTCCATGACTTGAATCCGGAGTCCATCCTCCATATCTCGTCATTCATTGTCGTATGCGAAGCCTTCCTCCGCATTACCCCTCACTTCGGATTGTGGCTCAAGACCTTCAAGGTGGAGCCGAAGATGATCAAGGGGCAGCAGGCAGAGTGCGGAGGGGCTGTCATAAGCAAGTGCGCTGACGCTCCATGGGCCAAGGGCTCTTTTCAGGAGGAGCTTGGTCTGTGGCAGCAGGAGTGGTTTTATATCACTGCTCCTGTGGGCACCAAATGGGTGGCGCCACCTGCCTTTCGCCACCCACCACAGCGGTGGCGCCATGGGTCAACAAGGGGCTCGACTGGGGCCGCCCAAGGACGCCTCATTGCAGGGGCCGTATTCGAGACCTCCAAGAAAGAGAGATCAATCTGGTTGTAGCGGCGCAGTTATGCTGATTCGGCGCCGCGCCTCAAAACGCCGCCTCCGTCTGTGGGAATTTAATCCGGAGGGACCACGAGCTCTCCAACATTTTATGGGTGTGACGCCCGTGGAGATGTATAAAATGTTCTTCGGATCACCAGAGAAGTGTCCGGACTTGACCGAGGACGCAGGTCTAAGCTGCAATCGCCCAGATTCTCAAGTAAGTAGTCCTGTACCCGGACAGGCTATCCGTTCATTTATCATAAACTTGCCCTTAAAGGAGCTGTTTCTTGAATAGGAGTGGATAGCGAAGGCGAAATTGATAAGGTGTCCGCCCCCCCTCCCAGAGACCACGCCGGATCCCGTGCTGACCAAGATGCTGAAGGCTGCGCCTTTTGAAGAAGGCGAAGGGGGGAGTAGGGAAGCAACTGCCCCCGTGAAGGAGGCTTTCAAGGAAGGAGGGATCAAGAGTCCCACCCTCCAAGGGGAGAAGAGGACCGCTTCTAAAGACCCGGAGGCCAAGGCCTCAAAGCGGGGAAAGAAATCTTCGTCAGAGAGTCCGGTGCTGGGAAGTTCCCCAGCCGCACTATTTCCCCAAGGGGATCAGCCCTCCAGCGAGCCGTAAGTAAAGAAAAAGGGGGGATCTTGTAATAAGGGTCATCCCTGTATTTATTTCTGAAGATAATCGAAATTTTACCGTAGTTCGGATTTCAGCCCTTCTCGAGAGAGCTCGTCTTGGGGATCTTCGTCCGAGATGATGGAGAGCAACGCCTCCTGCCGCACCTTCATGCGAGGCGACGACCACGAGGTGTCTTCGCGAGGTTTTCCCCGAAGTCCGCGGTCCGCGCCAACCGTGTGCGATCGGAGGAGCTGAAGGATCTGCTCGGGCGAGCGTCTATCTCAGAAGATCACCGTGCGCTAATGGGTACGGTGATTGAAAGGATTGCGTCCGCTGAAAGCGGATTGCATGAAGCCGCCAGAAGTTTACTGATGGGGTTTGAGTTACGAAAAAGTGATGTACCTTCTGACAGTTATGCATATAGAATGCGTCCTGTATAGATAGTAGCCCCTGAGACTCGGTATGTTGTCAAAATTGACAGCGTGCCGAGGATCATAATCTCAGTTATAACATGTCGCCGCTCCTATGTAGGTGGCGGGCGTCCGGCACAGCGGATCGATGAATTTGCCGAACTAAAGCGGCAACTTGATGAGGCGGATGCGGACATCACGCTGGTCAATAAACGGTTTGACGAGTCACAAGGTATGCGACTTCTCCGCGGACACCTGGTAAGGGAGCGCGACGCCCATGCCTTACTACTTGTATGCTTTAAATGCAGATGGCGCCGCTGCTGTGGAGAAGCTACGGGCGGAACTCGCCCGAGCGAAAGAGCAAGCCCGAAATAGTAATGCGGCCGCTTTAAGGGCGGCCGAAGAGCTGAAAGCCGAACAGGCTGCTCACTGCCGAAGCAAGGAGGAAATGGCCGATATGGCCCTGAAGCTGAAGGATTCTACCGACCACTGCGGGGTGCTTGAAAGAGAACGTCTGGTGGAACAAGAGGACCTGAAAAAGGCCACCGCGGAAGCCAAGGATGCCTGCTCCGCTATGAGAGCTGCGAAGGAGGAGCTGTGTCAGGCTGGGGATATTGCGGCTGGAAAGCCTTTTCTGCTGCGGAGGAAGTTCACGGATCCGACATATGCTCAGTTGGACCGGCTGTGGAGTTCGGAGGATGCGTATCTGGACTTAGCGGCGAGTGCCGCGGACGCGATCGAGCACTTCGTGAGGCCGTAAGGCACGAAGGAAGAGCTATTTTGGTCGCAGTTCCATGGTCTGGAGCGTCCTCTTCCATTAGCCGATCGGTTGGCCGAATGGGCCGAGCTGAATCGATTGTCCGGACTTGCCATGAAGCATGTCATGACTCATTTGTGTCCAGGGGGACCTCAGCCGAAGAGTTATTTTGGCTTGGTGCAGCATTTTCTTGGTGCGGTACCGCGTATCGACGTAATGAAGCGGTCGGCGTGCGTAGAGGGGGCGCGGATGGCTCTTGCCCGTGTCAAGACATACTGGGCAGAGATGAAGGCCACCGACATTGCGTCCCTGGATTCGGACGGAAGCCGAGTACCAGTCGAGCGCTATTTTGAGGAAGTTCTTCTGGGCGCTCGTTTAATAGAGACGCAGTGCTCAAAGGATGTTATGTTTGAATGACATGTGTAATTTTGTGAAACAACGTTTCAATATAAGAGCTTTTTATATGTAACGCCCCAAGACCGATGCTCCAGTTGCCTCCATTTATTTTAGTTGTTGCCGTGTGTTTATTTTGTTTGTTGCATTATCATAATTGTTTTGCATAGTTCATTCATATATGTTATGCATGATCTTGTCGAGTGCCTTGCCATTTTGCTTCTTGCATCATGTTCATCTTATATTATATTGCATTGCACCATCCTTGCTTTGTTCTATGCTTCATGATATTGCATCTGTCATTTTTGTTGCATTTGCATCATGAGCACCATGCCTTGGTTCGGATCTTGAAATCTTGTTATGCGATCTTCTGTGAACCCCCCCCCCTTTTCTTCTTATTTTCACCTCACTCATGCAACATGCTCATACCAGCGACCATTCGTCAAGTTCACCCAAGTTTCTATCCCATTCGAACTTCTCCTTTCTTCTTTATTACATTTATTTTCATGTGACATTTTTCCTGTCCAGAAAATGTTCCTTCTTTTCCTGCAAATCCTACACCTTTCATATAACCTTTCTCACAAGTTTCAGCTTATTTGAAGATGATTTGGTTGTTCAAAATGACTCAACTTTGAATTTAATTCAAACTTGATTTATTTTTCCACCTCTAAAAATGGCCAAAGAAATTTATTCAAATAGAACATATCTCCAGAAGCTCATACTAATTCTCATGTTAGACTCTACCCGCTCTAAACTCTCTATGCTTTTTTGTAATTATTTCCTGTCTGAAGGAATTAAGGAAAAGAAAAGGGCAGGAGCTTAGCGGTGCAGCCCAGCCAGCTTCATTGCAGCCCAACGACAGCAGTAGTAGCAACCCGCAGCCCAGCCCGTGCCTGGCCTTTGCTCCTCTTGCCCTGGTAAATTTTCTCAATGCACCCCCTGGGCCCGCCTGTCATTCCCTCGAACCTCACCTTTTCTTCCACCTCCCGTGGCTTTCATCTCTCACGGTAAAACAGAGCAGCACGCCGCACATGGCCACCGTGGCCGAGCCGCTTGCCCGCGCCCCCTCTATATAAATCCCTGCGGCTCCTCTAGGGTTTCCCTCTCCCCATTCCTCTCTCTCGACGCCGCCGCTCCTGTAAGGGTAGCCCACGCCATAGCCGACGCCATGTCCGAGTCGAGTTTGAGCTCGTGGCTCGGCTTGATCCTTCCAAAGGTCACCCTCTTCTTTCTGGGGCGCCAAGATCGTCAGATTCAGATTCATCATCTCGCCCAGAGATTCGCCAAGTCCTCTACTTCCCTGCGTCCTCTACTTCATGCCGGAGCCAACGCCAGAGGGTCTTCTTCCCCGACGCCGGCCACGCTCGCCTCCCTCCTCTCGCTTCCCCTTCCTTCACGGTTAGAATTTCAACAAGGTTCAGAGCTCCCTCCCGCTGCCTCCGGCGGTATCCGTCGACCTCGTCGTGTCATATGGTGAGCTGGGTAACGCCCTTCCTCTCCGCTCCTTCCTCTCGATGTTTGATCACCCGCATGCCTCGCTCGATCATCGCCATGCCACAGCGCCGAGACGAGCTGCTGCTCGACCTCGAGTTCCTCGCACCAAGACGCCGCCACTCGCGCTACCGCTTCCACACACTCACACACCCACGCGACGCGAGTGCACGCAAAGGGCCTCGCTTTGCCCCGATTGCATCTGCCGATCGCATCCTATACGCCATGGATGAGATACTGAGCTCCTCACACCCATGCGCCTCTTCCCGCATAGCACACACATCATGCGACATCCCACCACGCCACCGCAAGCCTTTTTCGCACCTCGTCGTGTCGGCTCGGGAGTCGCGACGGTCGCCGCCTTGCTCGCCGGCGTCGTCACCCAGCTTCTTCTGTGATCCATGAAGAAGGCTCCTGCCTTCGATTACTCAAAAGAACTGATCTCCCCGATTATCCATAAGCGTAGCAGCTAGCGCAGGGCTAGTAGCGATTCATCCATCCGTTAGGTCCCGGTTCAAACCCAGCTCCCTCCCTTTTCATTTCTTTTTGTTGTTGATGTTGTTTCAGTTTTTTCCACATGCTCACCGACCTGCCGCCTTTGCCACCTCATTGTGTGCCTGAATGTGGCCGAGGTCGAGCGTCTTGATCCCAAGGCTGGCACTTTCTGTTCCCGATTTCTGTTATTTTAATCAGATCCGTCGAGCAATCCTACACAAGGGCCTGAGCTGAATGTTTTACACAAGTTCTGTCCTAGCTCGTTGGTCACCAAGCAGATCTATTTCCAAGGGGTCTGGGGTTCAAATCCCAGGCGCCCATCTTTTGCTCTGTTCTTTTATTTCTTTTGCACACACCCATAGCTGCTTGGGCCGAATCCTCATCTGGGACATTGCACCGTAATGCTTCGGGCCGTGCATATTTTTTCCCAGTCTGTATTTTAGCATTATCCAATGCATTCTTATTTACAGAAAATGCCCCTGTTTTGTATTGCTTATAACTAATCATGCATGCATCCAAATTAAACAAACTATATATGTAAAATGCTTAGAATTTCATGTACTTTCACAATCTGCAACTTTCATCCATGTTTAAAATGTTTAAACTTGTTGTTTGCATTATTTTGCACGAATGACATGCTAAAATGATTTATTTCATAACTAAATAACCGTAGCTCTATTTTAAAACAACCTTATATGTAAATGGGGCAGAAAAATGCTTAGAATAACATGGTCCACTTTATTTTCCTGTTTAACAAATTTAAAATATGGTTTAGGGCAGAACAGTACCAAATTCGAATATTGCATATGGGGATTTTCTGGAATTGTTGTTTGTTGTTCCGGCCTCATTTAAACTTGCCTAAATAGTTATTTTACTTATGCTTCACCTCTTGCCATATTTAACAACATTTAATATTGTTGGGTACATAACCAGGATTAAAATAAATATGTCAATGTGGTGTTTTGTCAATATGCAACTCGTTGCATATTGAGTTCCACTTAACTTGTAGCATTGTTTGTTGCACTTTCCCATGCCATGCCTCATTAAACCGGTCATGCATCATACGTGGTTGTGCATCATGCCATGATTATGTGATGGTTGTTTACTATGTTGTTTGCTTCTTTCCGGTTTGCTTCTCTCGTTAGCTTCGGTTTCGTTCCGGAGTTGTGAGGATTCGTTCGACTATTCCCGATTGTCTTCTTCATGGACTCGTTCTTCTTCCTAGCGGGATTTCAGGCAAGATGACCGTCACCTTGGATCTCATTACTATCATTGCTATGCTAGTTGCTTCGTTCTACCGCTATGCTGTGTTACCTACCACTTGCTTATCAAGCCTCCCAAATTGCCATGAACCTTTAACCTTTGTCACCCTTCCTAGCAAACCGTTGTTTGGCTATGTTACCGCTTTTGCTCAGCCCCTCTTATAGCGTTGCTAGTTGCAGGTGAAGATGAAGATTCCTCCATGTTGGATTATGTTTATGTTGGGATATCACAATATCTCTTATAGTATTAATGCATCTATATACTTGGTAAAGGGTGGAAGGCTCGGCCTTATGCCTGGTGTTTTGTTCCACTCTTGTCGCCCTAGTTTCCGTCATATCGGTATTATGTTCCCGGATTTTGCGTCCCTAACGCGTTGGGTGATTTATGGGACCCCTTGACAGTTCGCTTTGAATAAGACTCCTCCAAAGAAGGCCCAACCTTGGTTTTACCATTTGCCTCACCACCACCTATACCCTTCCCTTGGGTCGGCCAACCCAAGGGTCATCTTTATTTTAGCCCCCCCGGGCCAATGCTTCTCTAAGTGTTGGCCTAAACGAGCAGATCATGGGCCACCTTGGGGAAACTTGAGGGTTGGTTTTACTCGTAGGATGTCTCATCCGGTGTTGCCCTGAGAACGAGATATGTGCAGCTCCTATCAGGATTGTCGGCGCATCGGGCGGTCTTTTCCTGGTCTTGTTTTACCATTGCCGAAATGTCTTGTTAACGGGATTCCGAGACTGATCGGGTCTTCCCGGGAGAAGGAATATCCTTCGTTGATCGCGAGAGCTTATCATGGGCTAAGTTGGGACACCCTGCAGGTTTAAACTTTTGAGAGCCGTGCCGCGGTTATGTGGCGATGGGAATTTGTTAATGTCCGTTGTAGTTAACTTGAAGTAAACTCTTCTAAAATACACCAACCGAAAAGCGTAACCATGAGTGTCTCTTTTCGGGTTGTTCGAGAGGAGAACACGGTTTCGGGTTATGTCGGCGTAAGTAGGAGTTCGTGATCACTTCTTGATCATTACTAGTTGACGACCGCCTTTGTTTCTCTTCTCGCTCTCATTTGCGTATGTTAGCCACCATATATGCTTAGCCGCTGCTGCAACCTCACCACTTTACCCCTTCCTTTCCCATTAAGCTTTGCTAGTCTTGATACCCATGGTAATGGGATTGCCGAGTCCTCGTGGCTCATGATTACTACACCAACAGTTGCAGTACAGGTTATGAGATGATCATGACGCGAGAGCGATGTTCACTTGTTTTGGAGTTCTTCTTCTTCTTCTTGATCGGGGATAGGTTCGGTCGGCAGCCTGGGCTAGCAGGTGGATATTGTTTGAGTTTGTTTATGTTTCATCCGTAGTCGGATGTTTATCTTGTATATGATGTATTATTGTATTCATGTGACATTGTATGTCTTGGATGTATCCCCACTATTATGTAATGTTGATGTAATGATATCCACCTTGCAAAAGCGTCTTCAAGATGCGCTTCTATCCTCGGTGGGACCTTCGAGTTTCTTTAGGATAGGGTCGTATCTTGGGCGTGACAAGTTGGTATCAGAGCCTCGACCGACCATAGGAGCCCCCTTGTTTGTTGGCCGTTGTTGAGTCTAGAAGAAAACTATTTTGAGTCTTAGGATTATATATATATATCGGAGAGTAGGATTCTTTTTACTCCTCAGACCCTTCGTCGCTCTGTTGAGGCCTCCTGACGTAGATGTTTTGTCTTTCCTCTCCTCAATTTCACAAAAAAAAATTTAGGATCACGCGGGTATCTTGGGATCGTTCCGATAGTCTTGTGACGAGAACATTGTTCTTGGTGCCTCCTGACATTTAGGGGTTGTGGCAGTGTCCCGGGGAGTTGAGCTCCAGGTGTTGTCGTCACAATTTTATCGTTGCAGTTCTGGAATACCCGAGTTTTGCCGACATCGAAAATCTCTTTTATGCAGTTGTTGGTGAGATAACCTCGACGCCACCCAGTACTGGGGAGTTCGGGAGTATTGCCATAGCTCGTATAACGGATGCTTTTCGAAGGTTGAGGTACATGATTTCCGGAGTTTTCTTGGTTATGTGTTGACGGATGGATACAGCTGGATCTAGGTATTGTTAGTTTGGGTGATATATTTTGTGTCCCCTGTATCCCCAACACCAGATTGCATAACCAGAAAGTTTCAGGAGTTTTATAGGTGGGAATTCAAGTAGCTCCTAGAATATCTTTCCGACAGATGCATGATATGGGATTGGGTAAATCTCTATCTTATGTATTTGTTCCGGCTTATTCTGCAAGCCAAATCCTTTGTTTTGTTTTATTTGTGGTATTCGAGTTGCTTCGATGTCAAATGTTGAATCCATACCTTTCCTAAACGGTGTTCTCATATTGCCATGTGAATACTAATCCTTCTTGATCATCGAGGTCGTCATGTTAATTATTTTGCCAACCAACGTGCTTCTCTTCAAGTTGGTCCGATCATTTCAACATTTGCAAGATCAATTCTAAGTTTTCTTAACGGTGTTTGTTTCATCCATCCCAAGTTGACTTTGTTTTCCCGCCCTCCCACCCTTTTTCTTCAAGGACTCAGATTTCTTAATCATGTATCCTTTTATTTGTGGGAAGTCTATTCATTCTTTTCTTTCAATGTTCTTATCCGTTGATTTCCCATGAAGATGCTCAACAGTTTCAAGTTCAGCATCCTTCATTGTTGTTTCTTCTCCGGTGGATCCAATTCAAGCTTTCGATATTCATCATATTCCTTTCCTCGTTTCTAATGATTTCTCATGCCGATGCACATCTGAATCATTCACTTCTCGCTATTCATTTGTTTTGGAGTGCTGAAGATATCTTAGAAGGCTCGTCTTTTCTTCCAAGATTTGTTCAAGCTATTTGGAGATTATTATCTCATTCAAGTTATTTAATTCAACCGGTGCAACCTCTCTTTAAAATCCTTCAACGATGTTTCTTTCGAGTGGGCCCTAACCCACAGGTCTTTTCCCAGGATCTTACCTGACTCCTCTAATTTTCCTGGAACTATTCTCAAATTCATTTCAAAGTTTGACGTAAGAATGAATTTTCATCAGTCACATGCCTTCTCCTAGGCCGCTTTCAAATTCTTTTCATCTCTGGCTCAACCTTTCCTCGTTTAATCTTTCCGGAGTTTCTCAACAATTTGGTGTTGTTTCTCCTCGTCATTCTCAGCATGTGAGGACCGAAAAAGAGTTCCTCTTAAATCCTTACCCGTTCTTCCAAAGATGCGTAGTTCAAACTTGTTGCCATCCTCTCATAATTGTTTTCAATGGTGAGAATTCTTTTCATAACCATCCGGAGCATTTCATGAGTTGTTTCCACTTCTTTCCTCTGAAGGCCATCATGTCATAATTCCTCATTCTAAGCTTTCAGCTCTCGTTCTCCAAATCTTACCGGTGCATCATTCAAGTATTCTCTAATCAGCTCGTGATCTATTCGTTCTCATGTATCTAAATTCTCTCAAGTATCTTCGTTCATTTCTAATTCCTTACGGCGATTCATTCTCTTTCATCATTCATTTTCAGTTCTTTCGATGGTTTGGTTAAGATTCCTCTTCGTTTGGCATCGTACCAATTCATTTGTTCTCTCATAATCCTACCGGTGGTTTGTTCAACATTCCTATTCCTTTATTATCGTATCAATTCATTCGTTCTTTTCAATTCCACCGGTGGTTCCATCAATACCTTCTCAAGTTTGCGCTATGTCTCTCTTAATCCTTTCTACAAGAATAAGTAGTATGCCAAATCCGTTGTTTGTCATTAATCTAAATTGGTGAAGGATAAGCATAACATAATTCTTGTTCTTGTTTCATCCAAGTGTTTAATCCCTCCCTTCGGAGTTTGTTCATGATGAAGTAATTCTCGGTTCTAGTGTTTCATCTTTTCTTTTCCGGAGTTCCATTTTTTTCCGCATTATCTCGTCGGGAAGCTCCATCTAAATCATCGCAAGGCTTCACCTTGTGTTTTCAACTTCTCTTTCTTTTTATCATCCTTTCATTACCGGAGTTCTTCATGGAGGCTCTACATGATGGTTCGTCAAGGATTCTTTTCTTTCTTCATTTGTTCTTCAAGATTTCTCTCGAAGTTATGATCCGTCAAGCCATACTTCAAATTAAACATGGTGCCCAACACATGTTTTGTTTTGAGAAGTTCAAGCATTCTTCATCTTGCATTCTGAAGTGCAATTCTTTCTACCTTATCTTTTGAGGTGGTGTTATGTCATTCTTCACAATTTCCCTTCATGCTTCATGATTCACATGTTGTTAAGAATGAGGTATTTTAAATCCATCAATCTCTTCATTGGAGTTATCTTGGTATAGATTTCACCTAAAGCCTTCCCTAAGGAATGTTGCTATTTGTGGTGCTTATCAATGATCCAAGTTTTCTCCTATCCTCTTGGCAAAAGCAGTTTTCATCTCTTCGTTGATTTTAGGCAAGCATTTGTTTTTGGTAGTGGCAGAATTTCACCTCAAGTTTTGAGATGTCTCCATAAGCCCACGAGGATCATATCCCTCCGTTGTTGGTTTTACAACAACTCCGCTCTAACCTTCTTGCAAGGATGCTTTCCAAGCTCATTTGTGGCAGAAGTTGGATTTTTCTTCTCCATTCTTTTATTTCAATGATCTATCTCCTATTCTTTCTTCCGGAGGCATGGTGATGTTGCCCTCTTCACCCATCACCTCGTTTTGTGAGGATCGTGTTTTTTTTCTTGCTTATCCATTTAATCAGAGTGTGGTGTCATCTCTTCAAGTTCTTTTCATCTTATCAAGTTTTCCTTCTTCTTTCAGTCGGAATGCTGCCCAAATTATAACAATCTTATTCCTTCTCTATCTAGTTTTAACCGGAGTGGTTTCAATATCGATCTTATCACTAAAACTCTTGGTTCTCGTCGTATCCCTTGTTCCTCTTTTCTAACGGAGTGTTTTCAACTTTGCTCATCTTCGTTGTTTTCTTTCTTTCATTTTGCTCAACATCTCAAGGTTCAGGGTTTCCCTCGTTTGTTGAAGAAGCAACTTAGTTTTACCTCCTCTCTTCCTCTTCCGTTTTTCTCTGGTGCCATCCTAGATCTCGGGACGAGATCCTCTTGTAGTGGTGGAGTGTTGTAACGCCCCAAGACCGATGCTCCAGTTGCCTCCATTTATTTTAGTTGTTGCCGTGTGTTTATTTTGTTTGTTGCATTATCATAATTGTTTTGCATAGTTCATTCATATATGTTGGGTACATAACCGAGATTAAACTAAATATGTCAATGTGGTGTTTTTTCAATATGCAACTCGTTGCATATTGAGTTCCACTTAACTTGTAGCATTGTTTGTTGCACTTTCCCATGCCATGCCTCATTAAACCGGTCATGCATCATACGTGGTTGTGCATCATGCCATGATTATGTGATGGTTGTTTACTATGTTGTTTGCTTCTTTCCGGTTTGCTTCTCTCGTTAGCTTCGGTTTCGTTCCGGAGTTGTGAGGATTCGTTCGACTATTCCCGATTGTCTTCTTCATGGACTCGTTCTTCTTCCTAGCGGGATTTCAGGCAAGATGACCGTCACCTTGGATCTCATTACTATCATTGCTATGCTAGTTGCTTCGTTCTACCGCTATGCCGCGTTACCTACCACTTGCTTATCAAGCCTCCCAAATTGCCATGAACCTTTAACCTTTGTCACCCTTCCTAGCAAACCGTTGTTTGGCTATGTTACCGCTTTTGCTCAGCCCCTCTTATAGCGTTGCTAGTTGCAGGTGAAGATGAAGATTCCTCCATGTTGGATTATGTTTATGTTGGGATATCACAATATCTCTTATATTATTAATGCATCTATATACTTGGTAAAGGGTGGAAGGCTCGGCCTTATGCCTGGTGTTTTGTTCCACTCTTGCCGCCTAGTTTCCGTCATATCGGTATTATGTTCCCGGATTTTGCGTCCCTAACGCGGTTGGGTGATTTATGGGACCCCTTGACAGTTCGCTTTGAATAAGACTCCTCCAAAGAAGGCCCAACCTTGGTTTTACCATTTGCCTCACCACCACCTATACCCTTCCTTGGGTCGGCCAACCCAAGGGTCATCTTTATTTTAGCCCCCCGGCCAATGCTTCTCTAAGTGTTGGCCCGAAACGAGCAGATCATGGGGCCACCTTGGGAAAATTGAGGTGTGTTTTACTCGAGGATGTCTCATCCGTGTTGCCTCGAGCGAGATATGTGCAGCTCCTATCGGGATTGTCGGTAGATCGGGCGGTCTTGCTGGTCTTGTTTTACCATTGCCGAAATGTCTTGTTAACGGGATTCCAGATTGATCGGGTCTTCCGGGAGAAGGAATATCCTTCGTTGATCGCGAGAGCTTATCATGGGCTAAGTTGGGACACCCTGCAGGTTTAAACTTTCGAGAGCCGTGCATGGTTATGTGGCGAGATGGGAATTTGTTAATGTCCGGTTGTAGTTAACTTGAAGTAAACTCTTCTAAAATACACCAACCGTAGCGAATGCGTGAGTGTCTCTTTTCGGGGTTGTTCGAGAGGAGAACACGGTTTCTGGGTTATGTCTGACGTAAGTAGGAGTTCAGGATCACTTCTTGATCATTACTAGTTGACGACCGTTCCTTTGTTTCTCTTCTCGCTCTCATTTGCGTATGTTAGCCACCATATATGCTTAGCCGCTGCTGCAACCTCACCACTTTACCCCTTCCTTTCCCATTAAGCTTTGCTAGTCTTGATACCCATGGTAATGGGATTGCTGAGTCCTCGTGGCTCACAGATTACTACACCAACAGTTGCAGGTACATGTTATGAGATGATCATGACGTGAGAGCGATGTTCACTTGTTTTGGAGTTCTTCTTCTTCTTCTTCGATCAGGGGATAGGTTCCAGGTCGGCAGCCTGGGCTAGCAGGGTGGATATTGTTTGAGTTTCTGTTTATGTTTCATCCGTAGTCGGATGTTTATCTTGTATATGATGTATTATTGTATTCATGTGACATTGTATGTCTTGGATGTATCCCCACTATTATGTAATGTTGATGTAATGATATCCACCTTGCAAAAGCGTCTTCAAGATGCGCTTCTATCCTCGGTGGGACCTTCGAGTTCCTTTAGGATAGGGTCGCATCTTGGGCGTGACATTATACTTGTGCATTCAAGTAGCAAACTACCTCCTATGTGGCCGTTGTTGTATATATGTATATAACCTGAAAGATGACAGTCTTCGGCTTCAGCCCCCGCGCACATAGTGCGGGGGTGTTTGCAAAGAAAGCGCTTTTTCACACTTAATCCAACGTCTTGGTCCTATAAAGGAGGTGGTAGCGTAGCAAACCAGGCAACTAGACTATGATGCTTTATCCCTTTCACTTAGCCATAGGAGTTCGATGGTGGGGCTACCATATAGCCCCTGGGGGCACCGCACTCTCCCGAATTCGGGGTGCGTATGTGCTTGACCGGGAAACGGTCCTTCGTTAATGCGAAGGAATTCTAAACATTCCGGTGAGTCATCAAGTGGTTGACCAGTCTCTCGCTATATCATGACAGTCAGTTTTCTTTTCATCGAGGTGCTCGACCGGCCGAACCGGGGCACAATCGTAGTAGTTCTCCTGGTGCCGCGTTAGCCGATAGAACGGAATGTAAGGCAGCAAAACACAGGAGCCGGGCAAACCCAACATTTGACCAAAGACATGATTCAGAGCTGATGCATATAAGGCCTAACTCGAGACGCCGAACACTCCCTAAGGTATTCGGTCTTCTAGAAAGCGGGCCGAACAATGCCCTTGGTAACAAGCCCCGTGTCCGTGCGTGCAAATTTCGACGCGCCGATGCCAAAACGCCAGCCTCCTCCTCGGTTATAATAAGAGACCGGGGTATGAGTAACAACAAGAGACAGTGAAAAAGGTTTACGCAGGGTCTTAATCTGAAGAGAATCCTTTCAACGGGTCCCTGCTGCACGTCTGTGCCTATGTCTCCTTGTGTCGTATCCTGGACGGGTATAGCACGGTGTTCATCTGTAAAAGAGAGGAACTTAGTTGAAAAAAAGGATCGTGCGGAAAATGTAATTTAAAATAAACAGAGTACGATTCAAAGAATGAATAAAATTGAGGTTTATTGTCTCTTGTTGTACGTGCGTGGGGCCCCTTGCAAGGGGGTACGCGGCTGGTAAGCCCCTTGTTTATTTATGCCGGACTCGCCTAACCGTGTCCGGGGTCTGAACGACCTGCTTTAGATGCTTTGACCAGCAAAAGCCTTATTAGTGTGAGGCTGTTAAGGCAGTCTCACATTTTTTCGTACTCGAGGGACACTCACAGTTTCCCCTTAATGAAATGATGCCTTGTGGACCGGGCATTTTAAGTGTAAGAGATGCGTAATGCGGTATTGCGTTAAAGCGAGCGAAAGCTTCGCGTCCCAGTAGTGCTTGATGGCTACTTTTAAATGGGGCGATGTGGAAGACTAACTTTTCGCGACGGAAGTTGTCGGGTGAGCCAAACATAACTTCCAATATTAGGGATCCCGTACAATGGGCATATGAGCCTGGCATTATTCCTTGAAAGGAAGTGTTGCTATGGCTAATTTTATTTGGGTCTATCCCCATATTGCGGATTGTGTCCTGGTATAGCAGGTTTAAATCACTGCCGCCTTCCATTAGGACTTGTGTAAATTGAAGTCCGTCGATTATAGGATCTAGTATCAAGGCAGTCCATCCTGCGTTCCGGATACCTTTGGAGTAGTCCTGATGGTCGAAGGTGATTGGTTTTGACAACCAGCGTTGGGACTCCACTGGGGTAGACTGTGCGGCGCGTAGTTCAATGGGCGCCGCTCTATTTTCCCCTTTGGTTACTTGAAGTGAGTTTACTGTTTTGATCTCTTGTGGGAAATTCTTTTGTTTTCCGGGCTCGCTTGTGGTGCTCATCATCATCCTCACTTGGTGTGTCGAGCCCCTTGTGTTCGGGCGTTGAGTCCGCCGGATCGCTTGAAGACCCAACAATCTCTGTGGGTGTGGTTTGCGTGCTTCGAGTATCTTGGATTTGGCATATCTTGTCCAAGATTTTGTTTAAGTTGGATAGCTCGTCGCTATTATCCTTAAGGGCAGTTTTTATTGTTCTGTCGTGAGCTTTTGAATCCGACGTTGATCGCCGCGCTTTTTGGACTGTTCCTTAATCCGCGCTGGTCCTTGTTGCGTCGTGGTTTCCCATTCCCATCCCCGACTTGGATGTACTTGGGTCATTGGTATCTGCATCTTGCTAGCCAGCTATCCTCTCCCGCGCAAAAGCGGGTCATGAGGCTTGTCAATGCGGCCATTGTTCTTGGCTTTTCCTGGCCGAGGTGTCTGGTGAGCCATTCGTCTCGGACGTTGTGTTTGAAAGTTTCTAAGGCTTCGGCGTCCGGACAGTCGACTATTTGGTTCTTTTTAGTGAGGAACCTATTCCAGAATTTTCGGGCTGACTCTCCGAGCTGTTGGGTTATGTGACTTAAATCGTCTGCGTCCGGAGATCGGACATAGGTTCCCTGGAAATTGGCCCGAAAAGCATCCTCAAGTTCTTCCCAACTACCAATAGTGTTTTCGGGGAGGCTTTTAAGCCAATGCCGGGCTGGCCCTTTGAGCTTGAGGGGTAAGTATTTTATGGCGTGGAGGTCATCTCCTCTGGCCATGTGTATGTGCAGGATGTAATCCTCGATCCGCACTCAAAGTCTGTTGTTCCGTCGTATGCCTCTATGTTTACGGGCTTGAATCCCGCTGGAAATTCGTGATCCAGTACCTCATCGGTGAAACATAGGGGATGTGCGGCGCCCCTGTATTTGGGTGTGCCGTGGTGTTCGGATACTTGACGTGTTGTATTTCTTGCTAGAGCTTGTTTCCTTGGCCCATAGATAGATCTAACTGGGCCATCCTTTTGGTGCGAATCCTTATGCGGATCGCGTGCCGGCTTGTGTGCGGTGCCGCTTGCTTTTCTATGTTTGCCGCATGGTCATCCATCCGACTGAGCGGCCTCTTTGTTTTTTGATCGTGGAGGCTCTACGGCCTCCTCATCGAATTCGGGCAGTAGTTTGCGCTTTGGGTAGCTCTTTGTTTGGCGACTGTCGCCATATTTGTCTGCGGTGTTGAATACTTTACTCCATCTTATTCGGAGTGCGTCTTCCGCTGTTCTGAGCCTCTGTTTGTGCTTTTTCAAGCTACGTGCAGTGGCGAGAAGCTCTTTGTGGAGGTTCTTCTGCTCCAATGACGTGTCCGGCGTGAGATCGTCCGGACTGTTATCTTTGCCGGGGACGGGTTGTTTGTCCAAGTTAGCCTGTTCGGATGGTTGCTCAATGGCATGTTCGTCGTCGGCCGGCTCACCCTGCTCTATGGCTGGGTCTGTGTGGGCGCTGTCTTTGTCGAGGTGGAGTTTTGAGCGGCGCTTACGCCGCCGTTTTGACTGCTTTCCGAGGGAATTATCTTTTGCAGCGTCCCGTTGTTCCTTGTTATCGCTCCCCTTAGGTGTATCCACCATATATACATCCTAAGTTGAGGTGGCTTTCCAGTGCCCTGAAGGCGCTAGATCTTGGTTATCTCCGGCATCGTCGTCCATGCCGTCGATGTCTTCGGAGTCGAAGTCGAGCATGTCGGTTAAGTCATCGACAGTGGCTACAAAGTGGGTGGTGGGTGGGCGTTGAATTTCTTCATTGTCCGAATCCCAACCTTCCTGACCGTAGTTTGGCCGGGGCTCTCCTGACAAAGAGAGAGATTTTAATGAATTCAGGATATCGCCAAAGGGCGAATGCTGAAAGATGTCCGCGGCGGTGAACTCCATAACCGGCGCCCAATCGGATTCGACTGGAAGGGGTGCGGAAGGTTCGAAGTCTGGAGTGGAGTCCGGCACCTTGGAGTCACGTGCTTCGTGAAAGACAGGGATGGTGTTCGGCTTGATCGCCGTAGAGATCTCAGCCCCCGAGGTGGCGTCCAACCGCTCATCCTCGATCGGCGGGGTCGGCTCCGGACTAAAGGTCGGAGCGGACTCTGGTGCGGCCTCCAGGGCACTGTTCGGCGGCAGAGCTAGATCTTGCCCATCGAGACAGTGCGGCGCGCTCGGCTGTGGCTCGAATCCGTCGAAGATCAAGTCTCCGCGGATGTCGGCCGTAGTTCAAACTTCCGAATCTGACACGATGGCGGGCGAAGCTTCGATCTGCTCCAGATGGCCTAGCGAATTGGCCCGTAGTGAAAAGCCGCCGAATCGAAGATCTGTCCGGGAGAAAAGTCTCACCTGGACCGCGTCGTTGTTGATGATTCAAGGAGCCATCGGGCCTAGAGGTGACGACGTAGGAACTCTCAATGAAAGCACCAATGTTGGTGTCAAACCGGCGGATCTCGGTAGGGGGTCCCAACTGTGCGTCTAGGCGGATGGTAACAGGAGACAAGGGACACGATGTTTTTACTCAGGTTCGGGCCCTCTCGATGGAGGTAATACCCTACTCCTGCTTGATTAATATTGATGATATGGGTAGTACAAGAGTAGATCTACCACGAGATCAGAGAGGCTAAACCCTAGAAGCTAGCCTATGGTATGATTGTTGTTCGTCCTATGGACTAAAACCCTTCGGTTTATATAGACACCGAATAGGGTTAGGGTTACATAGAGTCGGTTACAATGGTAGGAGATCTACATATCCATATCGCCAAGCTTGCCTTCCACGCCAAGGAAAGTCCTATCCGGACACGGGACGAAGTCTTCAATCTTGTATCTTCATAGTCGAGGAGTCCGGCCAAAGATGATAGTTCGGCTATCCGGACACCCCCTAGTCCAGGACTCCCTCAGTCACCTTGATGGTTACATCGAGTAGGAATCGGTGATTCCTTAGATTCCCCTTGATGTTATGGACACACGGATACCTTGACCTTCATCTCAGTCCTTTGTTGAAGTCCGGTCGACCCAAGGGTACCCGCGAGAGTTATTGAAGTCGGGTTGACCATGAGGGTACCCGCGACGTAATGACGTGGCACGACCAGGTAGGTAGAAACCACCCCAGGAGAGGGATGGGCCTGGCCCTTGTCGTAAGTCAGCAAGACGGGGTGACAGGATAACTGGTCTTCTACGCGAGCTCCCAATACACTAACGGTTTGGATATATGATCTAAGTAGGTCTCTGGCCTTTTTGCACTAATGACCATGTGGGAAAAAGTATGGGCACTCGACGTCGTACGATTCTCTTGAAAGCTCTTCAGACGTCAGCAGTTGAGCGGCACGTGCCCGGTTGGATGGTAACCATCCGCACTTGTATAAGGAGGTGGGTCTGCTCCAGGCCGCGTATGCAACGCACATGAGTGCTTAGGATGATTGTCCCATGACCCCTTCACACTTAGGATTTAGACAAGTGTTTTGACCTCTCTATTGAGCCTAGGTAGGACTATGGTGTGTCGACCAGCCGAGGTCGGGAATGACCCATGAAAGTGTGTCCGGCCGGAGTTAATTGAGCGTGTTGGGTAAGTTGGTGCAACCCTGTAGGGAAGTAATCTATTCGAATAGCCGTGTCCATGGTAGCGGACGGTCGGAGTTGTATCCCGATCTACTACAACTAGAACTGGATACTTGTTACACTAAACTGATTTGATAGTTCCGGGATCGCTTCCTCATGGGGTAAATGAGGAAGGATCTCTAGGCGTTGCTATTAAATACTTGTAACTATTTGATTTGTTGCTCTACTCTCTTCTATTGTTGGAAGATGTTGCAAGAGATTAGTCTTCGTTAGGCTAGGTCTTCACTTCTATTCTGGCATTTCTGTAGTATAGTCCTCAGACAAACCCTTCCCTTGATACCGATGCATACTTAGCATAGATCTGATGTAAGTCTTGCGAGTACTTTGGTTGAGTAATCACGATTGCTTTGCTACCTTTTTCCCCTCTACCCAGATGCTGCGATCAGATGACGAAGCCTCGGGGCCAGCTGAACCCACCGATGGCTACTACTACCCCGATGGAGCCTACTACTACGAGGAGACCGACGACCAGGAGCAGTTAGGAGGCCCCAGGCAGGAGGCCTATGCCTTTTCGATCCACTTGTCGTTGTTTTGCAAGCCTTCTTAAGGCAAACTCTTGTATAATTATGTATGTACTCAGATATTGTTGCTTTCGCTGACTCATGTATTCGGGTCCTCGTGACCCTCGATTTGTAATATATCTCCCTTATGTTTGAATTTGTGTCTAGAGTTGTGTTGTGATATCTTCTCGTGAGTCTCTAATCTTGATCGTGCACATTTGCGTGTATAACTAGTGCATGATTGAGTCGGGAGCGTCACACCTCCATCTTTAGATCGCACATTCGGAACACCTCCAGAGCAACGCCACCAACCACTGTGTGAGAGGCTGGCTTAATAGGAAAGATAGACTACTCATATCAATAAAGAATTACTTCTTTTTCAGGAGCCCATTCGAAAAGAACTCCAAAGTTAAGCGTGCTTGACTTGGAGCAATTTGTGGATGGGTGACCGATTGGGAAGTTGGTCCCAGGTGCGCATAAGTGGGGACAAAGTATGCAGGAAAGACTAGTGTTGATTTGTGGGGCCAGTCTTGATCCCACCAGGCGTAACGACCGAGAACCGGTGATTGTGGTCGGGGCATTACACACTGGATCAGGCCCGATCCACTGCTCAAAGCCTAGCGGGTTGTCCTGATCTAGACCCAACCCTAGACTGCCACGAACAGGGCCCCAACCACACCCGGAGCAAGTACCTGGAGAGGAGAAACACAGCCGAAGGATATCTTGCAGATCGACAATAGAAGGAGGCTGGTAGGAGAAGGGCTAAGGGGAGAGCTGGACAGGGGAGCTCAGCGCTGCCATCAGCGTCGACGACCTCCTCCGACAGGGTGGGAGAGAAAATCAACGGAGGTGTCCTTTAGAGTGGCGGTGGAGGAGGCCTCCGGAGTCGCCCTAGGAGCGACCCCGGTGGTAGTTTACCTAAATGGGTTTTTAATGCTTTGGAACACTATCACACTTCGGTCTAAAACGAGTTTTAGAAAAAGGCTGCAGTTCGTCAATGTTTTTATTGAAAGTAAAGGTACAGTTGATTATCTCTCACTAAAGATATATTTCCTAATGCGTTAAGATAAAATTAGGGATGTCGCCTTCAACTTAAATTTGGTCATACTTTAAGAAGGTGCACCAAAAATTGCGTTCTTGACACCATTCTACACGAGCAAATATGTAGAAGTATGTAAATATGTGCAACAAAGAATGCTCACTGTGTGAACTCGTTGATGTAACTCTTCACCATCCCATAAGCGTACGTAACTAAAAATAGAATAACCAGACGTGTCCATGTAGATAATACATTAGCATTTACTTGAATGCTAGGAAAATAAAAATAAAATGTTTGTGGTGATTTTAGAGGAGTCACCTGCCTAGCCTTGTTTTTGTTAGAATAGTTGTATAGAGATAGGACATGTTGTTCTAAAACTTGTACTCCTGCTCTATCCCTTCTTCTCTCTCCCGTAGATATCTCTTCCTTATCTCCTGTAATGATCTCTCTGATCGATCTCTCCACAACTTTTACTCCAAGGCTTGTGCCCAATATATACCAATGTGGCCCGAGACAAAGGGTTCAACGATTCCAACATATTTTACATGGTAGTCAGAGCCTCTTCCTCATAGATCATAGATCGCATCTAGCTACCTCCTACAACTATACCAATCTTCCTCCTTCGACCGAGATCATGTCGACCACCGCTGTCGCATCGCTGTCCAGCACCGCTGGCGCGCTCACCACCTCGTCATCTTCCGCCTTTGCGTCGTCTTCCTCCACCACCACTGCGGGGTCTCTCGGATCGCCACCACGGGACACTACAAAAAAAATACACTTCCGTGATGATACGTGTTTGTCACAGTAGGTCACGTTTTTTGTCATGCATGTACATCCATGACAAATTTATGACAGAATCAAGATAGTCATACTGTGTCTTTGTCAGAGAAGTGTTCCATGACATTACCAAAATTATCATCATGGAAGTGTCCACTTCCATGACGATAAATCGCGTCCGAAGTGCTTTCGTCAAGGGTGACCGACACGTGGCATCCACCGTAACGGAACGCCGTTAAGCTATCGGGTCGATTTTGGATCCGATAACCCGTTAACAACCCGACCAATGGGAAATTTCCACGTAAAATCATCATTGGTGGAGGAAACACGGTCGGCTCATCGTTGGTACATATGTCATCCACTCATTGGATAGAAGGCGCCTATGATACGTCGACACGTGGCACGACCCATCAAGTTTAAATGGGCTGGCCCAACTAAAGGCCCACAAGATTTTGCGGACCATAATGGGCCGGCCCACGAGATTTTGCGGACTATAATGGGCTGGCCCAGCTAAAGGCCCACAAGATTTCGCGGGCCATATTAGGCTGGCCCAGTAAAGGGCCACAAGATTTTTGTGTGCCATAATGGGCCGGCCTAGGTAAAGGCCCACAAAATTCTTGCGGATCATAATGGGCTGGCCCAGCTAAAGGCCCACGAGATTTCACCGACATTAATGGGCCGGCCCAGCTGTAGCCCACAAGATTTTGAGGACCCTAGTAGGCCGGCCCATTAACTGGCTGCCATGTTTTGGGCCAAATCCCGGCCCATATTTGATTCGGTCCATTAATGGCCTGCCACGTTCCGGGCCTAATAATGGCCCATATAAGATCCAGCCCGTTAAAATCCTCCCACTTTCTAGGCCAAATCACGGCCCAGATCAGGTCCGGCGCTTTAAGAGGCTTTGGGCTCAATTATGGCCCATGTCACATTCGGCCCGTTGACTAGACGCTATGCTTTTGGGCCCACTTGCTAAAGGCCCATTTAGTAATTCGGCCTGATATTAGTTTCGGCCTGTTAAGGGCCCATTTGACATTTCGGCCCTATATTAATTTTGGCCTGTTAAAGCCCGTCATATAGTTGGGCCTAACTTCGGCCGGTTTGCATCCGCACCTTTCGCGGTGATATCGATTGGGCTAAACAAGGACCGAGACAACTTTGGCTGTTAAAAGCCCGTGAATTGATTCGCACAATCATGGGCGGGGTCCATTTCGGCTGTCACGCGGCCGTGAGCTATTCGAGCGTTTCAGTCCAAATTACTTCTCAACCTCCTAAAGCCCATTGAGTTTTCTTGCGAAAAGAGGGTCGGGGTTACTCGGCCTATTAAAGGCCCGAATCTACTAGTGGGCCAGTTTGACGGGCCCATGATGCGAGATCATACATCGTGATTGCATGACGCCCGATTATGTACCGTAATTTTACGGTTTGGCGGTTCTTCGCGAAGACAGGATATATATACATAAAATAACTGCAGCATCGTGAATAAGAAAAACCTAGACTATACAATAAAGAAATTATGGCATATTACATCCATTTGGGCATCAAAGTTTGCCATTATGGTAATAAAGCACAAGCGAACACAGAGATTACATACACTGGGCATCAAAGATCGCCACCATTGCAAATAAACACGCCGACAAAATAATATACAAAACCGACAAAGACTTCAATAGAGTTCAAGAAAGGTTAGCCCTGCTAGGGAGCTGCAGCTCAAGCAGCTGAGCAAGATGATGAGACTGCGCTTGTTCAACACTTATATCTTCCTCACTCTGAAAGATAAACAAGCAGACAGATGACAGGTTTTGCACATAAAAGTATCGAGTTTGACAATTCATCACATTTCTTACTAACGAATAAAGTGACACAGTTTAAAATTGCATTAACACAATATGGTATTGTTCAGTCAAGACATGGCAGGAAATGACATTGTGAAGGAGTTAGCAGCTCCACGACACCACTGGATTACGGATCAAGAACTCATAAGTATCAATGGTTAGTGTCTTTGTCAATTTATCCCATTTCAGATTGGCAAATAAAGAGAGCGGTTTAAATAATACTCCTCCGTGCGGAATTACTTGTCATCAAAATGGATGTGTCTAGAACTAAAATACATCTAGATACATCCATTTCAATGACAAGTATTTTCGACGGAGGGAGTAGTAGAATTTTTTTATGGGTGATATGACATTGTTCATAGTTAAGACATTGCAGAATATGACATTGTCTTTGTAGTGGGTAGGTTCACCACACCACCGGATTACGGATGAAGAATGAAGCATACATGCAATGCAAAAGAAGATCACTTGCTCTGTATAGTTTAATTTACATGGTATGAAGAAGGAACTTGGTTGTACAACTGAAAACTTAAATTGAGAAGGACAAACTTTTGTTTTTGAAGTACATAATAAACTTTAAACATGCAATTTGATGCAAACACCAAAAATAAATAGCTGTTGCAGTCATGCCTAACCAAATATACACAACAAAGTTTGAAGGATTGAGAAGGACAAACTTACATTACTGGTGAAGACAGGCTCTATAAAGCCCTTGTCCATCTTGATGGGGGCAATTCAAGAAGTTTAGCACAAATGTTCTTCATAAGCATTCCCTTTATTCTACATTTTGTTAAGAGTAAATATAGATGTGATAATATACGAAAAAATGGAGAATATTTAAGATAAGATGAAGAGTGATGCTACATAACCAAGTAGCTATAAATGTATGTGCAGCAATACACGCAAAAGGCACGGCCAAGAGCAATGCATAGCTAAACTTCTTCAGTACCAACCTTGTGGTAAGAGTAAATATAGATCTGATGTGTAGAAAATGGAGGGCAAAGGAAAATAAGCTGCAGAGTGATGGTACATGAACAACTACCTGTCAATATAAGTACACTGATAAAGGACAACATGTACTTACAAGAACTATGCAGAGCTAAAAAAATTCATTAGCATTGGATATATTCTACACTAATGTAACCATTCATACAGATCAAATATTTTGGAGCGAACAATGATAAGCAAGCTATCATGCATACTGCTGTCACATAATGAACCAGGTATGTATGCAAGTAATGCGGTGATACAGACAACAGTACTAACAAGAGCAAAGCAGCGGGCAGCATATTTGTGATATCCTCGTCGTTCTTTTCAAACAGGAATTCTTCTTGAGCAGATTTCCTGCAAAAAGATCCGTAAGGCACATGCGAAAAGTAGAAGTTCAAATTGTCATGTGATTTCATAGACGATTACCTCATCCCAGAACGAGACCAGTGCATAACAAGGTTTTTCCATTCAATGTCTTCTAAATTTAGCACGGGAGACTTCACGAAATTCGTTTATAGACTTGCCATCAAAGTGTGATTTCCTCGGTAACACCGATCTCGCTGCAATGCTTCCTTGAAAAGCACAAGCAAGCTTTGCTCGTCATGACTATCCAGATTGACCTCACCTAGTTACAACAATGTAATGTAAATCATTGATGTGTTCGATCAGCGAAAAACAGGAAAATAATAACCATGAATAATAGCACTTACACGTAAGTTGGACAGAAGATGTGAAAATGGTGTTTGTCTTCACTATAATCTTCCCATGATGGGAATATATGCACGTAGTCCCTAAAAACATTGAAAGCATTGTCTTTTAAACTGGGAATAAATGGAATGGGATTCCAATCTACAGGAATTGGCCGTCTCTGCAGTTGGGATAGGTCTTCGGCCGGTGGACTTGCTGAGTGGTACGGCTGGTGCTATGGCAAATGAAATCGGTATACCTTTTGTTGGAGTGCAGGTCCTGTGTGGTGGGGCTAGTGGTGTGGCCAGTGAAGTATGGGTACAGTCTGCTGAAGTCGGTCCTATGTTTTGTGTCACTGGTTGTACAGCCAATATAAGTGGGGCGTTGTCTGATTTCTCCGGCACCACCACGTTTTTCAAGGACTTTGCTGGTGCTCCTTCAGGTTCGGCAATCACCCTCTTCCTTTTTGATGTCTGATGCACAAGAACAGCATTTGAGTGGAAAAACATGGTATGACGACAGATGGAATATGTATTGATAATGGATGGGCATGGCATCTCGAGTTATATGATGAGTAAACTTAGAAGATGGTGGTGCAACAAAGTAGAAGAAATGCAAGACAACATATGCAAGATACGCACAATCAATAAAACCTTGCCAAATTAGAACAGGCACCTTGATGGGTGAACAGGATAGGCCATCTGCCTTTGACTCCTCGAGGTTAGAATAGTCATTAGGATGATATTCTAAACAAGAATCAACAGGTGGGGAGCGTACAAGTTTCATTGCTTCCAGAATGGAACTCAATGCCTTGGTGCCAATTTTGTAAGTCATTGCAGTGTTCCACAATATTCTTCTGATGCGCGATTTCGATATTCACTTGAATTATGTATAATATCTCGAGAACCATGAAAACATAAATAGTTGTGAGATTATCTTTGTAATGCAGATGATATTCTAATATAGGGCGCCCAGAAACACTTATGTGCTATCACCGGATTCTCATGAGAGAGCTCATGTGTGCTGTAATATCGTCGTGACTTTATATAATCTGCATAAGTACACAAAAATAGGCTCCGTAAGGATAGCTGGCGGATGATAGGTTCATAATATACTGTATACAGAGTTTATTTCCAAACCATGATAACAAGAGCACACAACAACTAGGCAAATCATAGTGTACATAACAGGGGTACACCATAACCACGATATATAAATCGGGAAAGTGGAACTTGATACGTCTCCAACGTATCTATAATTTTTGATTGCTCCATGCTACTTTATCTACTGTTTTGGACTATATTGGGCTTTATTTTCCACTTTTATATTACTTTTGGGACTAACCTATTAACCGGAGGCCCAACCCAGAATTGCTGTTTTTTTGCCTATTTCAGTGTTTCGAAGAAACGGAATATCAAACGGAGTCCAAACGGAATGAAACCTTCGGGAACGTGATTTTCCAACCGAACGTGATCCAGGAGACTTGGACCCTACTCCAAGAAGTGTCAGAGGCGGTCACGAGGGTGGAGGGCGCGCCCCCCTGGGCGCGCCCCCTGCCTCATGGGCCCCCTGACGCTCCACCGACGTACTCCTTCCTCCTATATATACCTACGCACTTCAAACGATCGTAACAGGGCCAAAACCTAATTCCACCGCCGCAACTTCCTGTATCCACGAGATCCCATCTTGGGGCCTGTTCGAGCTCACGGGAGGGGGCATCCACCACGGAGGGCTTCTACATCAACACCATAGCCCCTCTAATGAAGTGTGAGTAGTTTACTTGAGACCTTGGGTCCATAGCTAGTAGCTAGATGGCTTCTTCTCTCTTTTTGGATCTCAATACAATGTTCTCCCCCTATCTCGTGGAGATCTATTCGATGTAATCTTCTTTTTGCGATGTGTTTGTTGAGACCGATGAATTGTGGGTTTATGATCCAGCTTATCTATGAATAATATTTGAATCTTCTCTGAATTCTTTTATGTATGATTGAATTATATTTGAATCTTCTCTGAATACTCTATGTGCTTCACTTATATCTTTTGAGCTTGATAGTTTTACTCATAGTGCTTCACTTATATCTTTTGAGCGTAATAATTTTTGCTCTAGTGCTTCACTTAGATCTTTTAGAGCACGGTGGTGGATTTTTTTAAAGAAACTTGATCTCTCATGCTTCACTTAGATTATTTTGAGAGTCGTTAATAACATGGTAATTTGTTTAATGTTAATATACTTGGTATTCAAGATATGTGAAACTTTCTTTTGAGTGCGTTGAATAGTAAGATAAGTTGATGCTTGATAATTGTTTTGAGATATGAAGATGATGATATTAGAGTCATGCTAGTTGAGTAGTTTTGAATTTAAAGAATACTTGTGTTGAAGTTTGTGATTCCCGTAGCATGCACGTATGGTGAACCGTTATGTGATGAACTCGGAGCATGATTTATTTATTAATTGTCTTCCTTCTGAGTGGCGGTCGGGGACGAGCGATGGTCTTTTCCTACCAATCTATCCCCCTAGGAGCATGCACGTAATACTTTGCTTTGATAACTTCTAGATTTTTGTAATAAGTATATGAGTTCTTTATGACTAATGTTGAGTCCATGGATTATACGCATTTTTCCCATCCTTCCACTATTGCTAGCCTCTCTAATACCGCGTACCTTTCGCCGGTATCATACACCCACCATATACCTTCCTCAAAACAGCCACCATACCTACCTATCATGGCATTTCCATAGCCATTCCGAGATATATTGCCATGCAACTTTCCACTATTCCGTTTATTATGACACGCTCCATCATTGTCATATTGCTAGCATGATCATGTAGTTGACATCGTATTTGTGGCAAAGCCACCGCTTATAATTCTTTCATACATGTCACTCATGTTTCATTGCATATCCTGTACACCACGGAGGCATTCATATAGAGTCATATTTTGTTCTAAGTATCGAGTTGTAATTGTTGAGTTGTAAGAAAAATAAAAGTGTGATGATCATCATTATTAGAGCATTGTCCCAAGTGAGGAAAGGATGATGGAGACTATGATTCCCCCACAAGTCGGGATGAGACTCCGGACGAAAAAAAAGAGGCCAAAAAAGGGAAAAGGCCCAAATAAAAAAAATGAGAGAAAAAGATAGAAGGGACAATGTTACTATCCTTTTACCACACTTATGCTTCAAAGTAGCACCATGATCTTCATGATAGAGAGTCTCTCATTTTGTCACTTTCATATACTAGTGGGAATTTTTCATTATAGAACTTGGCTTGTATATTCCAATGATGGGCTTCCTCAAAATGCCCTAGGTCTTCGTGAGCAAGCGAGTTGGATGCACACCCACTTAGTTTCTTTTGTTGAGCTTTCATATACTTATAGCTCTAGTGCATCCGTTGCATGGCAATGCCTACTCACTCACATTGATATCTATTGATGGGCATCTCCATAGCCCGTTGATACGCCTAGTTGATGTGAGACTATCTTCCCTCTTTTTGTCTTCTCCAGAGCCACCATTCTATTCCACATATAGTGTTATATCCATGGCTCACGCTCATGTATTGCGTGAAGATTGAAAAAGTTTTGAAAATGTTAAAGTATGAAACAATTGCTTGGCTTGTCATCGGGGTTGTGCATGATTTAAATACTTTGTGTGGGGAAGATGGAGCATAGCCAGACTATATGATTTTGTAGGGATAACTCTCTTTGGCCATGTTATTTTGAGAAGACATAATTGCTTTGATTAGTATGCTTGAAGTATTATTATTTTTATGTCAATATGAACTTTTGTCTTGAATCTTTCGGATCTGAATATTCATACCATGATTAAGAAGATTTACATTGAAATTATGCCAAAGTATCACTCCGCATCAAAATTCTCCTTTATCATTTACCTACTCGAGGATGAGCAGGAATTAAGCTTGGGGATGCCCGATACGTCTCCAACGTATCTATAATTTTGATTGCTCCATGCTACTTTATCTCTGTTTTGGACTATATTGGGCTTTATTTTCCACTTTTATATTACTTTTGGGACTAACCTATTAACCGGAGGCCCAGCCTGTAATTGTTGTTTTTTTTACCTATTTCAGTGTTTCAAAGAAACGGAATATCAAACGGAGTCCAAATGGAATGAAACCTTGGGAACGTGATTTTCCAACGAGCGTGATCCAGAGACTTGGACCCTACTCCAAGAAGTGCAGGCGGTCACGAGGTGGAGGCACGCCACCCCCCGGCGCGCCCCTGCCTCGTGGGCCCCCTGACGCTCCACCGACGTACTCCTTCCTCCTATATATACCTACGTACCCCTAAACGATCAGAACAGGAGCCAAAAACCTAGTTCCACCGCCGCAACTTCCTGTATCCACGAGATCCCATCTTGGGGCCTGTTCCGGAGCTCCACCGGAGGGGGCATCCACCATGGAGGGCTTCTACATCAACACCATAGCCCCTCCGATGAAGTGTGAGTAGTTTACTTCAGACCTTCGGTTCCATAGCTAGTAGCTAGATGGCTTCTTCTCTCTTTTTGGATCTCAATACAATGTTCTCCCCCTCTCTCGTGGAGATCTATTCGATATAATCTTGTGGTGTGTTTGTTGAGACCGATGAATTGTGGGTTTATGATCCAGCTTATCTATGAATAATATTTGAATCTTCTCTAAATTATTTTATGTATGATTGAGTTATCTTTGCAAGTCTCTTCGAATTATCCGTTTGGTTTGGCCAACTAGATTGGTAGTTCTTGCAATGGGAGAAGTGCATGGCTTTGGGTTCAATCTTGCGGTGTCCTTACCCGAAGGATGAAAAGGGTTGCAAGGCACGTATTGTATTGTTGCCATCGAGGATAACAAGATGGGGTATTTATCATATTGCATGAATTTATTCCTCTACATCATGTCATCTTGCTTAAGGCGTTACTATGTTTTTAAATTAATACTCTAAATGCATGCTGGATAGCGGTCGATGAGTGGAGTAATAGTAGTAGATGCAGAATCGTTTCGATCTACTTGTCACGGACGTGATGCCTATATACATGATCATACCTAGATAAACTCATAACTATGCTCAATTCTGTCAATTGCTCAACATTAATTTGTTCACCCATCGTAGAATATTTATGCTCTTGAGAGAAGCCACTAGTGAAACTTATGGCCCCCGGGTCTATTCTCATCATATCAATCTCCATCACTTTTATACTTGCTTTGTTTTAATTTGCCTTTTACTTTTCACTTTGCATCTTTATACCAAAAATATTATCTCTATCAGATCTCATTCTCGTAAGTGACCGTGAAGGGATTGACAACCCCTAATCATGTTGGTTGCGAGTAGCTATCGTTTTGTGCAGGTACGAGGGACTTGCGCGTGGCCTTCTACTGGATTGATACCTTGGTTCTCAAAAACTGAGGGAAATGCTTACGCTACTGTGCTGCATCATCCTCTCCTCTTCGGGGAAAACCAACGCAAGCTCAAGACGTAGCAGAACTGGCTTGAAAATACGGTGTTGTATTTCCGCTAGTAATTGAAAGCCTATCGATCACGTACATGCCAGCACTATCGAACATGGTAAAGAAGAGCAAGCAGATTTTGGATAATAAAATGTTGGTTGCTCAGTGCCCACACAAGATGAACCAGAGCGCATTAAGAATGCAACTCCCAGCTGTCTCTCGACCATTTCAGGCGGTTGCATGAAGATCCTACGTCTCCTAACCCTTCTTCTTCCTCGTCTCTTAATTCTTCCCATCTGAGAACACCCTTGCAGACGCCCGCCGAACCACCGCCCCCACCGCTGTGTTCCTCCGCCACCCCACCCCCACCCCGCCGAGTTTTCTTCGTTCGTGAGGCCCCACAACCACCCGAGCCCTTGGATCGCACCGGCGAACTCCGGCGAGCTCTGAAAAATTGACTGACCCAATTTTGAAATTTAGTCTACTGTGATTTAACTAGTGTGGAATATAAGCATTGGGAGTATAGTGTTGAGCGTGCCATGGCGGATCTGAAGGTGCAAACCGGACAAAGGAAACTTCGCAACCAAGACAAGAAATCAGAGTAAAGCAGTGGCGATCTATTTTCTTGCTGCGATAAATAAGTTGAGCAGATACGAAAGAGTACCGCCTCTGGTGCGGCGCCGTGTACGCATCTGCTGTGAATTCGACAGTGATGCGGTAGCGATGGCTGTTGGCGGCATGGAAGCAGATCTAGGAGGGTAGACGGTGGCGGTGGGGCGCGGTGGACGAGACGGTCGTAGGAGCGGCGCCGGCAAGGTGGACGACGATGGGGATGAAGCGTGAGGACGGGATGCAAGGATCCCGGTTCGAAGGCGTGGATGAGAGAGGTCGATCTCTTGTAATGGACGGTGGCGTCGGGGTATCAGCTCTGGCATGGTGGAGGAGGACGGCGGTGGATGGGGTGGCGGACGGCGATAGTCGGAGGAGGGTGGGGTGGAGAGGGTGTTTTGGCGCCCACGGAGTACGAATGGGGAAAAGGGAGGTATAGAGGAAGGGGTGAACCATGTATTCAGGGCACGCTTGTCTCAAATGCAAGGAAATTTACAAACTTAGCCCCCGTTTCAAATTTCTACCACATCACAACAACATTAGTCGGTTGGGGATAGGACGGTAATCTCGCATACATCGAATATTTGCCGACGAGAGTTTGTTTTTGGCGCCCACCGTGTATGAATATGAATCGGGAAGGGAGTCGATTTGGTGAGGGCACACTGTGTTTTGGCGCCCACCGTATGAATCCGGGAGAGGCGGTTACGTCACGTTTGGGTGAAATTACAAACCTACCCTATCAAAACCTATAGAAATCCAGCAGATAGGCTTTGCGTGGCGGGATAGGCGTAGTGATTTCCATCTCGCAGATTTTGGTTTGGCGGGTTCTGCGACTTTCCCTTCGTTCAAATTTTGCACAAGTGCATCGTTTACAGTGCCAATTCAATTCGAATCCCGTTTGTATTCTACTATTTTTTTCGGGCGGGATCCATTTTCAATTGGAATTATATTCTATATACATCATTTTTTTATATATACTTTCAAAAGCACAACACCATTTATACATAAATATGGTTTACAAATGGCATGATCTCAGATTCATAAGGTTGTATCCATCAATTTGGATTTTCAAATATTTGAAACCACTTTATGTTGAAATCCAATGTATGCATTCCTCGCTAACTGTCTCCAATCAATGTGTGTCTCATGCGGGTTTTTTTTAACTTCTCAAACATGTATAATGTGTTTCACACACGCAACATATAGTTTAATCCTGTTTAGACATTAATTGCATATAAACCATGCATTGTTTGTAATTGAAGAATCTATGGATCACCAATATTGATAAACTATATAACATTACACGTGTGCCCAAATTCAAATGAATATGCATGTTTGATACACCAATTTGCGTTATGATATTATCGATGTCGTGATCTCCAGTTTAAATATTTGAATCCCCTTTAATCCAGATATTCGTCTCATATAGCTATCACTCATGCTTATATAGGACTATCTCTCTGGACCTATACGCGTTCATCGTCTCTCAGGCATCTCTCGTGCTACCTGTATGTCGACAATGATCTTTTATCTTCGTAACACACTGACGGTACTCTCTCCCTCGACCTTCACCACTCTATCTCTCTCTAAGTATATCTCGCTCCCTGCTATGTGTCTCTAGCTATGATTCTCCATGTGGAATCTCTTTCTCTCACACAAACACAAACCTTTGTCTCCCGGGGTCTCATTTCTCTCAACTATTCCCAAGTGTGCCACTCAGACACCCCTCGTCTGAGAGATGTCTTTCGCTCCTTAGATATGAGAACCTCGACTCTTCCTCTTCAATATCTCTTTCTCACACACAAACACAAACTCTGTCTCCTGTGGTCTCATATTTCTCCATTGTTCTCTTGTATGTCGCTCAAACACACCCTCTCTCCCTAGAGATATCTTGTGTTCCCTCATATGTCTCTCTAGCTATCACTCTCGTTGTGAAATATCTTTCTCTCTCATGAGACACAAAACTCCGTCTCTCTGGATTTCATTTCTCTCTGATATCTGTTTGTATGTGACTCACATGCACCCTCTCTCTATCTCTCTCACACCCACACACATAACCCAGCCTTCTGATCCACTCGACTCCTATCTCTAACGCACACTAGCTAGCATCTTTATCTTTATATTTATCTGTTTCTCCATCAACCTTCTTTCTCGCCCTCACTCTTGATTCCTATCACGCACACTACATATGTTTCTCTCTACATGCAGTCAAGTGCCCTCTCACACACATATATAACTTCACCCTTTGAAGCACCCGACGGTCATCTCCAACACCCAAACTAAAGGATGTCCCTCTAGCTAGCATCTCCATCTCTGTATCTATCTGTAGTTTCTCCGTCAACATTTCTTTCTCGCATGGAGTCTTGCTTCCTATCACCCACACTATATATGTCTCTCCATACATATGCATTTATAGGTTGATCTCTTTTGCACAATCGTTCGCCTCACCCCTCTGCTGCGCCATAGATGCATGCTCCAGCCCATGCCACTATCTCTTAAAGACAAAAACACATGCTCAATTGTCGGGCCTTCTTCCTGCATTCTCACATGCATGCATATTGTCATACCGACCCGTCTCTCCCATGTCGTTGATCTTATGACTTATGTCTTCTTTCTTTTATCTCGATCATGCGGCACACACACACACATCCCACGATACATGCATACCTCTCACACATGCATGTTCAAGGTCTCTATGTCTCCATCGTGAGTTAATTACCCTCAATCCTAACGCCACATCGAATCGTTCTCCTCTTTGTGCACATAACTTCCGCTGGATGGGCAAAACACACACTCACACTTAACAATCTCCTTCTAGCTACCCCCCGCGCCTCTCTCTTCCCTATATCCCCAAACCAATAAGACCATCCCTTTGTTTAATTCCGCCTACATGCACCATCGATATATAGTAGTCTTCCTCGGTGTCTCTCGAACAAACACGTTCTCTCGATGTCGACTCCTCTCACGTGCACGCACCTTCTCTTCCCTCTCTACGGGCATTTTCTCTCTCACACCACATCGTTGGTGGCCTCTGCCATACACATCACCTCTCTATGATGAAGCCATGCACACTTAAATTACATCCGCCACATAGGACCCCGCGACACACACACACACACACACATGCATGCACGCACGCACCCCCCACACACACTAAGACTCCATCTCTCTCTCTCACACACACACAAACACACACGCACACGCACGCACCCCTCCCCCCACACACACTTAGACTCCATCTCTCTCTCTCACACACACACAAACTAAGACTCCATCTCTCTCTCTCCTCTCTCTCTCTCACACACACACACACACCCCACACACACACACTAAGAATCCATCTCACACACATGCTCTAGGCGGAGCATTTGTTCCTACCACCCTTCATCCAACCTTACCCGTATGTTAAACAATCACCTTTATTTACTTGCATAACATGGACAGATTCCACTTTACTTTAGTAGTCAGCAAACTTATCATATGTACCCTTATAAAAAACGAGTTGGCGATGATGGTGTGCCTGCCATCTTGTAATCTGACCGTATGATCTATATCGGCGGATAGAAAGCAAACTATGATAATTTTACAAAAGATACCGCACCTCTCTCCACATCATTATCTCCCGCAACCTCATTGCTCAGCAATTAAAAAGGAATAAGTCTCGGAACAATCTAGCATGCATGGTGGCCGGCGCTGCCGCGCCAAATCCATCCCATGCCTCCGCCCATTCCACCACCGGTCACCACCACGCTCCACTCCTCCTCGCCTTATCTCTCATCTTTCATTTTTTCGATGACATTCTCGAGATACCAGTTTTCCGATAAAATTCTCGAGATATCATTAGTTTTTACACATGGGGTTACTCCTGCATGGGTCAATCACAACAGGTGTTTTGTAAAAGAATGCATATTGATGCTCCGTGCAATGCATGAGAATCTTGCTTGTAATTATATAACGCAAATCACGAGCAGGAAGTGACATTTTTTGACACAACCACGTTAACATGGCCACGTAAATCATGAGCAGGAAGGAGAAGGGAAGCGGGCTGTGGAGTAATGTTTTTTACCGCAATATCTTAGGAAACTGAGTGCAATAATTGAGTAGTTTTGCAAACTACCATTACTACTACACCTGAAACGGTTCAAAACCTATACTCCCTTGCTAGCGCGCGCTTCCCACATGAAACGGTCATCGTCGCCCTGGAGCATAAGTGCCGCATTAATGCCCGGCCAGAGCGGAGGTGACCTCTCACTGGCGCCGGCTTTGAAGTGGCGCGACGGCTGAGAGAGCGCCACTTCCCGGTGCACGCGAGTGATCCGCGTCGAGACTGGCCATAGGCCCTGTTTGGATCCATGGGTTAGAGTTAGTTTGAGCTAGTTGGGGCTCAAATAGCCCTAAAGTATCTAAGCATGAGGGTTTAAATTGGAGCAAGTTGCACCGAACCCACCAAAAAAAAACTATCCCACCCAAGAGGTGCTAACTGGAGATAATTCTCATTGGGACCACTGAAAAATCACTTTTCTCTCTCCATGAAGTGCATTTATTGTCAATCTAACCCTGTCACCCAAACACCTCTTTAGCTACAGTTAGTTCAGGGTTAGTCATGAGTTAGTCTAACCTCTAGCTAAGTTAGAGTATCAAACAGGAGCAGTATAGGACATGCAAGTTGCTCAAAGCATACGAGCAAATTAAATGCGTGAAAGGATTTTTTCTTTTTGAAAGCGGAACGTGAAAGGAAATTTTTAGAATGCTCTTGGCATGTCGCTAACATGTGATAGTTAACCGACCACAATAGACGGCGTAAACGCCAGCCCGCCGCACTTTGATAGAGACGAGGAGGAGAAGCGATCTGAGCTCTTGGATTGCTAGAGATAGGTGTCGCACGGAAGCCAAGAAATATGGTGATAGCGTGGGTTAGCCATGTACTAGTATGATGTAACTACACCGGCTGCCGTGTTTAGTACTCTTCGAGTCCACTGTGGAGATGATTGGTTAATTTTATATCGCTGAATAATATTAAATATTATGAGTGCAGACGCTCCACCACGAGGTTCCTTGCTCCTTCTCGGCCGTCCGGAATCTATTGTTCTTCCACTCTATTTTTTTACGTGAGCTTTGTTCATCCTTTTGCCAACACGCGAGACATCTAGCATCAAGGTGCACGTGTTATGCAACGATCGTTCCATCTATATGAAGAACACGTGGACTGGAACTACGAGACGGACATGTACCCGAGGAGTGGACGTCGAACCTGAGTAATGTAGCGCGATGAAGTGAAGTAGAAAGGCACAAATGGTATGAACATCGTGGCATACATGGTGTGTTTGCTTGCGTTCTCGTCTCAGCATAGTTGTTCCCTCTTCATGCATGCGCAACTCAACACCCCTCTTCATGCATGCTCTCTTCATGCATGCTTCTAGTGTATTTGTGCTAAACTAGTGTGGACTCATGCACCCTCCATACACTCTACCAAACACCCAAAAGTAGGTCGAGAAGGGAACTCTTGGGCGGCATTTGTCTCTTACTACGTAGTACCACTAAATGTTGTACGTGCAATGCACGGTGATGTTATGGAGTACGTGCCTAAGTACTCTACTACTACGATATTAGTTGGAGGCACATATTAACTTTTATATTTGTTTACGTGTATGCCCCGAGACCTTCCAACTAGACGTGTCTTTCTCTCCAGGTCGCACTTTGTATCGTTCATACCACTAAGTACTACTACGTGTGGTCTCCGACCCAGAAGTGGAAGAAGTGGAGACGCTCTACCACGCTATTTTTTTACGCTGGGCTCTACTATGCTGTTCATGTCCCACTCCTTTCGCTGACGTGTGGGACATCTAGCACGTGTCATGTTTGGCACCCTTCGTTGTAAGAGTTGAAACACTAGCATTCATCAGAAATAAAAAATAATTATAAATCGGCAGTGATACTATTTTTTTGCGAACCAATCAACAGTGATACTATACCACGCGGTTTTCTTGCTCCTCGATATTGGAAAGAATACTTCCGTTCGCCAACATGTGGGACGTCGACCATCCTGGTCCACTTGCCATGCACGCATAACTCCAAGGGAGAGTCACCCAGGTCATCGCGCCGCAGTAACAATGACTAATGAGCCGTCAAATCACAGGCCCACTTCCCACTTTGAAGTTGCTCGGACGAAGGAACCATCATGACTTCGTTCAATTCCGCTTCTTGAAGAAAACTACTGTACCAGCAGTACTGCTAGCTACAGTATTTACTCCAACAGAGGCCTCCTTTTGTTCATAGGATAGGAATATGAAAATCATAGGAAGTGAGATGACATGCATCTCAATTCCTATAGAGAAAGAGATGTTATTTTATGCATAAGATAGGAATGTTTCCATTTAGTCTAGGCTAATGTACTGGTAATTTGCTCTAGAAACTATAGTAGTAACTAGTAGTACTGGTACATGCTCGTACTCAGACACAGACACACACACACACACACTAACTACTAGTACTACTACTTCTCACATGCTGGCCTGACGCCGTCGTTCTCCTTCCCGGCTTTGTTGGCGACATCCCATCGTGCTTGGATCTCCGCCGACCTCTCCGCAGCAGCGCGTGCGTCCTTTTCTTTCTTGCAGCAGCGGGTCTCTCTTTTCTTGAGTGCTTTCTGACTTTTCCGCTCCCTCTGTGCGGCTTTGGCCGCCTCTTGCTCTACCGCCCATTCGGCCTTGGCATGAACGACGCTTGGTGAGAGCTCTGGGGTGGAGTGGCCGGACAACCGTATAGTGCATTGGTTTGTCAAGAGCTCAAAGACAGAAGACGAAGCAAATTAGGAGTCCCCTTCAATCCTGGTCATTTATTACCAAGTAAAATGCATTGGCGGTCATCGAACTTGTCTTGATAGCTCACTTTGATCATTGTATACGAGATATGGTGATTATACGGTCACTGGCTCAGCGTATCGCTCCGTATTTGTATGGTTGACCAGTCAAACAGTCCGCATTCGCCTCATCAGCTCGTGTTCTTTATCTATCTACGCGGGCCTACCTGTGAATGGAGAAAGAAATCTGTAAATACCAAAATTATGCGTATGTGGGGAATCAAACCACGGGCTCGTCGCTGCAACGCACCTCGTCGACCAAATGAAAATGAAATACTTCGTCGAGACAGTCACGCTCATCTTTGTCAAAGCATGCTAATGCATGCACGTCGCCCTCTAAATCAAAGTCCTGCTCATGGCGCAACGCAAACGCGGCGAGCCCATTACCTGTGTGCCCGGCGTTGCACGACATTACTGTTTAGGCGTTTGATGGAGGCCTCTGTGACGCCGATCATGTATTCACCGGCTCAACACCAACGGTCATACTCGTCGGCGTTACGGGAACGGGGTACCCAGACTTGCTCACTGCGGCTGCGGCGTGGCTCAAGGGGTGGCCCAAGACGCCCATCTTCATCAACACAAGCTCAAGACCCTCGCGAGGGGCCAAGCCTCACGGGGCGGACGACGGGAAGCTTCCTCAGGCATGGCCTCGTCAGGCTGGCTCGCGAGGAGGCGGAGAGATCAAGGCGGGGTACCTCACGAGGTGCCCATGACGCAAGCCATGACGACCGAGGCGCCAGGCGAGGCGCCAACCCAGCCAGAAGTCCTCATTTCCCCTTTGGTGCAAAGGAGGCAAGCGCAGGCCAAGGCATCAGGCAAAGGCAACCATTTCGGTGCAACAAGACCAAGACCAACAGAATGACAGGAAGGAGGTCATCGTGGAGCCTAAGCCGGCGTCACCGTCAGAGTCTTTGGCAGGCGAGGACCGACTTTAGTCAGGATAAGTGTACTAGATGTTCCCCTTCAAAATGGCCAATTGTTGGCGCCCTTCCCGCTCAATATTTGGGAAGAGGCCCAGGGCCTCCCACTATAAATAGAGCTAGCCACCACCAGGTCGGGAGATCAAGCTGAGAGAACCCTGGGAGAGAGAGAGAGAGGAGAGAGAGGATCGATCAGAGAGAGGATGGGCATCTAGAGAGAGAGAGAGAGGCGACTGAACTCCCCTAGCAGTTCATCGCACCAGCCAAGAATGTACCCTCATGAGGCTGTTCTCCCTTTATACTGCTCATCATCAGCCCAGAGGCAATCCACCACACCACAAAGCGGGTAGGGTATTACACCACAATGGTGGCTGAACCAAGATAAACCTCGTGTCCCTTGTGTTGTTCTTTGTGTAGTTTAGATCCTTGCAAGGCGACGAGATGTAGGTAGGTTGGAGGTGCGATCTCCGCGTGCACCCCAGAGTTCGAACCTAGAGGGTCTGCGGAACCCGAAATCCGACATTTGCGCGCCCGGTAGGTGCACGGAATCCGCCTTCGCCGCCCTGCTCTTCGCCAGACTCGTGCATCCATGTCGACGCTTCGTCGAGCCTGCGCGAAGCGCCGCCACTCTCGCTACTCGCGTCGCCAGACAGCCCTCGTCGGTGGCCGCCCCCGCCGTTCCCGTCGCTTTGCCGTCAACGCCGCCACCGGCCCGGCGGGAACGAGCAGCAGCGCGTCGTCTGCATCGCCGGTGCGGCGGGAAGGCAGACGCCACCCCTGTCGCTAACTCCAGCCGGTTCTTCGTCCCACGCCCGTCGCGCTCCTGCGGACGCGCACGCCGAGTTGCTCCTGGCACGGGAACTCCTGCACTACCGTCCCGTCGACGACCTCTACGACGAGTGGCTCGCCCGCATCACCGAGCTCGTCAGCACCGCTGGGGGCTCCCCTGCGCCATCTCTCTCGCTGCACCGCACCCCGCCTTGCGCAGGCGATGAATTTCCGGGGGCGCCTCAGCCGCCTCCACCTCAAGAAGGCGCCTTGGCCCCAGGGCGCGTGGCCCCTGGGCGGAACCCACTCCGTCCGGCACCAGCACAGCAAAATAAGAGCTGCCAAGAGGTCCCTCGTCCCCAAGAAGTTGCCCGAGTGCTCCCCGCACCGGCCCGTCATGACCGCGCTCCTGCTCCAGCATGCCAAGACCCCGCGCTGCTCCTGGCGGCAGCGCACGGAGACCTCCAAGATCAAGCCCTCCGTCACCAAAGGCCTCCCGTGGCCACTGCATGCTTCCATGCCTTCACCGCCGAGCTGCGCAGCGTGGCCTGGCCGGGCAAGTTCAAGCCAGACCTGCCCCCACGCTACGATGGCACGGCCGACCCTGCGGAGTTCCTCCAGCTCTATGAGCTAGGCATCGAAGCTGCCAACGGGGACGAGAAGGTCATGGCGAACTGGTTTCCCATGGCGCTCAGGGCGGTGCCCGCACTGTCTCCCGAACACAGCTCTGGCACAATTTCCTCCCAGAACGAGATGCGCACCGATTCGCCGCCAACTTCCAAGGCACCGCGATCGGCCCCGGCCATGAGTGACCTCGCCGCATCAAGCAGCGATCGGGGAGACCACGCAAAAGTTCATCCAACGTTTCAACAACGCTTCGCCTTAAGATCCCGGGGTTTACGAGGAGGCCATCATCTCAGCCTTCTCCGACGGTGTGCGTGACGTCAAGATGAAGGAAGAGCTCGTGATCCATGAAGACCTGTGCACATCCCTGGAGCTATTCAACTTGGCGACCAAGTGCGCCAGGGCTGAGGAAGGACGCCTTTCCCTTCTCGAGATGTCGGCCGCCGACCCAGAAGAGAAGAAGCCCAAGGTCAAGGACGTGAAGCGCAAGGGGGCTGCCGTGCTTGCAGCAGAGCCGGACACCAAGCGAGGAAGGGATCAACTTGAGTCATCCAAGGGCAGTCGGTACTGCGTGTACCATGACCTCCACACCCACAAAACCAACGAATGCCAAGAGCTCAGGGCCATGTGGGACGTGCGTGCCGGCCGACGCCCCGAGCGCAGCGACCGGGGCTATGGCCGAGGAGGAGGAAGAGGTGGAGGACGATGGGAAGACCGTGGCCCTCTCAAAGGGTGGCGTGACCGACCTCGCGAGGACCGCTGGCAGGATCAGCCTTGCGAGGGAGGTTGGAGGGACCCGCCTCGCGAGGGAGGCTGGAGGGATCAGCCTCGCAAGGATCGCCCACAAGGCAATGCAGGCCTCCCTCCTCTGCCACCGCAGCCAAGGAGAAATGAAGACCATCATCGGGGCGAGGGGCTGGGGCTTCCGGAGCAGCAGCAATCGCTTGCATCCTGGGCGGAGCTCAAGCCCCAGCCTCTCAGTGCATCCTCAAGAAGTTCGCCCGCGAAGTGAATGCAGTCCTTCCCAGGCTCGAAGCCACACACCCCCTCAGGTGGTCAGCGTGCGCCATCACATTCAGCTCAGCGGATCAGCTCAAGTGCGCAGCCACAGCCGGAGTCCTCCCAATGCTTTGTTCCCCAATCATCAGCAATGTGCAAGTCACTAGGACCCTCATCGATGGCGGAGCAGGGCTCAATGTCCTGTCCGTCGAGACATTCAACAATCTCCAAGTACCATACAATCAGCTTCAGCCAACCAAGCCTTTCTCCAGAGTCACTGATGGTTCCACGGTTCCGATAGGGCAGGTCCGCCTTCATGTCACCTTCGTACGCGCGACAACTACCGCACCGAGCTCATTGACTTCGACGTCGCGCACATTTGCCTGCCGTACAATGCCATCCTTGGGTACCCAGCTCTGGCCAAATTCATGGTCGTGACTCATCACGGCTACAATGTCCTCAAGATGCCAGGAAGCGGTGGAGTCATCACGGTGCCTTGTGAAGAGAGAGGCGATATGTGTTCTCTGGAGCGTGCTTTCCAAGCCGCATCAATTGAAGACCCAGATCACAGGAGCGGGAGGCTTCCCGAGGTGGTCCCTAAGAAGAAGAAGATATCCCCTGGTCATAGCCCTCAGGAGGCAGGCCCCTCAGAGTCTGTGCCCATTCCAGGGGCGCCTCCTTCTATCGCATAGGAAGGCCCGCCCGTCGCCCTCCTCGAGCAAGGCTCGGGGGCTCTCTCCTGGAAGGCCACCGACTTTGCTAAGATCACGAGGGAGGCGCTCGGGCACCACTTGGAGGCGTGTTTCAAAGCATGTTTCCCTCCGGAAGGAGCAAGGCAAGGAGGGCCAAACCCTCAGGAGTTCGTCAGCAAGATCATTCAGGAGCTGCAGGAGTCAAGAGTCATGAGTGGCAGCCGCCGCTTACCCGTCGTAGCTCCCCATCCAGGCGAGGATGGTGGGCTACGCGTCTGCATCGACATACCAGGGCTCAACCGAGCCGCCTCTCAGGAGCGCCTCTGGCCCTCACGCGTGGGGCGCTGTGAAGGTCCACCCCACAACTATGTTCGCATGCCTTACGGCTTGCCGAACACGGCTGCCGCGCGCCAGCGTCTCATGAGGAGCATCCTGGAGGCTCAAGTGGCCAGGCGTTCCGCAGTCCTGGCGGAGATGGAGATGGTCGCGAGCCATCAGCCCTCCGAGCCTCCCGAGGCTCCCGGCCTGGGGCTCATGAAGATCGGCTTCCACAACGCACGACGTCTGCTACTTCACATCCTTCATCTCCAACATCACCAGTGGCGTCCTTGAGTTTCATTTTCAGTCAAGCGCTTCTGGGCTGCATCATTCCCGGGCAGCGCGTGGGTCCGTCCACGTGGCATGTATCCCTTTGATTCATGTTTCTAGTTTACTTTATTGGGGGCGCCCCTCGGGCTGCATTAACCCCAAGCTGCCCGGGCCAGACCCAGTGCCATGTATCCCTCTTGCATTTATTCGGGTCGTGCGTTTGACCCATCATGATCGTTATTTGATGCCTATCCACGGCACCCTCTTCCTTCATGTCGGCCGCTTGCACTTTAAAGGGGGGTACTGAGCATCGCAACTCATGGGCTCCTCTGGCTCTCCAACCTCACCCTCGGCCTTGTCCACGGCATCGCGACACAGCATACCAGCGACGGCTGAGCCACCGAGGGCCGGACCCGGGGACGAGCGCCGACATCTAACCAAATTTGCAGGAACACATTACAAGTAAAGGCCCAGAGCCAGGCGCAACCCGCCTTGAGGTAGGGCCCCGTGAGTCCTGCGCTGGCTCACGGGTGCCTAGATACACCTCGTCAGCCCTACCGTGCCAGCCACGTGTCGTATGGGTCTGCACACGCCTGGGCTCCTCTGAGGGGAGCCCCTCCCACGCACTGATGGAAGCACCATGCTCAGCTGGCTGGCGACACTGCCGAGGAGCGGCTATGCACAGACACATCGGAAGCGCTATGCTCACCGGTGATAAACAACTAAGGGTGGCCCCCGGCCGCATCAACCTCAGGGAGCCCAGAGCTCAATGTCCGGCCTCATCGTAATGCCTCCCCTCGGGAGTGCCGCGTGAGGGGGCTGGGCACGGGGGCTACACCTGGGTCATGCCCAGGCGCACGCCACCCAGCCAGGCCCCTCGGGCCTGGTTCATCGCACGCCTCTCCCCGAGCGGAGCCAAGGTACGAAGGCCGTTTGAACGTCAAGGGGGACTCCTGAGCATCGCGACTCAGGAGCCTAACTGGTCACGTAGCCCCTCACCCCTTAGTTCCGAAAGGCTAACGGCGGTTGAGGTATGCGCGGGGCCGGGCTCTGCCGACGTAGAACGGTAAATTCACCCATACATCTCACCTCCCTACTTGCTGTTCGTGCGTCAAGGGGGACTCCTGAGCATCGCGACTCAGGAGCCTAACTTGTCACGTAGCCCCTCACTCCTTGGTCCCGTCCTGGTTTCCGGTCGGGGCTAACGGCGGTTGAGGTATGCGCGGGGCCGGGCTCTGCCGACGTAGAACACAAGCAAGTAGGAAGGAAAAACGCAAATCTCAAGGAATTCAAAAGCAAATATTACAGTCCATAGAGTGCTTTGACAACGCCAAACACAAGTTTAAACGCCTCCACGAGGCAGGATGCATGTTGCAGGAACTAAAAGCAGGACGGGAGCCGCGAAGGGGTCACTTTCTGGCGGTGCCATCACTAGTGACGGAGCTGCGCTGGGCGACTGCGCCTCGTGGAGCCTCATGATCGGCAACGTCTCGCTTTGGCTTGGTGCTGAAGGCCCGAACCGCCCACAGAGCCTCCGCCGATCCTTCACGGCCTCGAGCGCAGCGGCAAGCTCGCCGCTCACGTGCTCCAAAGAGCTGTCAAGGTCAATGTTGGGGTCGCGAAGGTAGACATGGGTGAAGACGCGCGTCAGCACTACAGAAGAAAGGACACGCGCCTCAGCCTCAGCCGTGGGGCCAAGGCCGAGGGCGACATCCTCAAGGGCGCGGACCAGGAAGGGAAGCAGCTTGGCGGGGCCGTCCTCGGCGCCGGCCAGCGGGCTTTCCAGGCCGCTGCCGTAAAGCGACTTCAGCAAGGTGCGAGCCTTCACCTCCAGCTTCGCGAAGGCCACGCGGTCCTCGGCCAGGATCTGCGCCTTGCCGTCCAGCTCGATCTTCCTCGCCTCCAACACCCGCTCCAGTGTATCTAAGTGGCCATGGCGCTCATCAAGCTCGGCATCCCGGTCCTTGGCGGAGCCTTCATGTCTACCTCCTTCTCCTGGCGGTCACGGGCCTCCTTGGCGAGCTGGTCGTGAAGGCCCTGCAGCTCGCTCTCCAGCGCCTTGCAGCGACCCCGAACATCCGCAACCTCCCCCAAGGCGGCATCGCGAGTGGCCTTGGCCTGAAGGATGGCCTGTTTTTCCTCGTCGCAGGCTGACGCGGCCTGAACCAGCGCCCAGAAGATCTTTCCGCAGCTGGTCCAGCTCCAGGCGCCCGGCCACCAAGCGAGGGTCAGCACCCAGAAGATCTTTCTGCAGTTGGTCCAGCTCGGTAGCAGCCCGATCCAGGACAGTAGAAGGAGTCGGAGATATGGCAGTTGGCGGAGTAGGAGGAGAAGACGGCAGCGTAATCACAGCACCATGAGTTGGGACCTTCGGCACCCCTACGACTGCGGCGGTGGCGTCAGGCAAGGACACATCGGGAGCCGCTTGGGCCATGGGGGCTGAGCTCGCCCCAGCTAGCCCCGCTAGGCCTCGCGAGGATGACCGGGCAGGAGAAGCCCGTGTCTTGCCGCCCCCTTCTCCCGCGGATGGAGGTGCTGCCCCGGGCGAAGCCTCAGGAGCCCCCTTCAGCTTTTTCGCCGCAGGCACCGGCCTAGCCAAGGAATACGGACATCAAGCCTCAACAACGAAGCAAGAAGCAAAACGAGAATCAAGCACTTACTGGTCATCGCTCGCGGCCTCAAGAAACCTCCGGCCAAACTTGAAGCCCGAGAGCCGACTGCTGGGATCAAACTCAAGAGGCTCGGGAGCAGGAGGCGCGTCTGCAGATCGCCTCGGAGCCGGAGCAGACCAGCGGGGAACCAGCCCCGTCCTGTCCTTCTTCGGGATCAGGGGCGAGCTCTCGCCACCTCGCTCATTGCCATCCTCGTCGTCATCCGGCACGAGGCGGAGAGCGCGGGACCTGCGCCGAGGGAGGGGCGCTCTCGACTCCCCGTCGGTCGCCTCGTAATCAGGCTCCTCTTCCCGCTCCTCTTCTTCCCCCTCTTCGCTGGAGTCGCCGGAGGATAAGTTCACCGTCGCCAGGTCCGCCAGGTCCTCGGGAACCTCCGCGGGCACAGGCCCGTCCCCGTTGATGGGGCCGCGAGGGACCCGGAGGTAAAAATAATGGCGCAACAAGGCCACTGAGGGCCTTACCCGACATGAGCCTCGCAGTAGTAGGCGAAAATCGCCAGGAGAAGGACAGAGTTGGGATGGAGGTGCAGAGCTAGCAGGTTCTAATGGTGGAGAACGGAAAAGAAGAACTCGGAAAAGGGAGGCACCAGACCGGCGGCAATGGCGCTCACGAAGAGCGGGTAGAAGGTGCTTCCTTTGTCCTCGGGAAGGGCAGAGCCAACCTTGAGCACCGCCGCCCCGTCGTGGCCTTGTGCCACCATCATCTGGCGCGTCCGGGCAAGGCTCTTCTCCGACACGTTCGGAGAATCCAAAGCGGGCGAGAACCAAGCTCCGGCCGGGGTCTGGCGAGGCGCCATGCCTTGCTGGGGCGCAGGGTTGGAGTAGATCTGGGGATTTCGGAAGCAGGAAGGATAGGAGCGAGAAAGGGGATCTGGGCAATGACTGGAGAAGGCAAAGAAGGTAAAGCCTAGACGGGTACCGCTCTCTTGTCAATTCGTGCAGTTGCCAAGGCATCGTGGGGAAGCAGGGACGCCCATGTCCAATCAACCGCCACGCGGCGCCCAAGGCCGCAGGCTGTTGGGGCCCGCGGCGCTTCGCACTTGCCCCTTCGCTTCTCTGCTAAGCCAAGTCCAGGCGCGCCTTGGGCCCGGGGGCTACTGTCGGCGTTCTGGGAACGGGGGTACCCAGACTTGCCTGCCTGCAGCCTGCGACGTGGCTCAAGGGGTGGCCCAGTACGGCCCATCTTCATCAACACAAGCTCAAGACCCTCGCGAGGGGCAAGCCTCATGGGCGGCGGACGACAGAAGCTTCCTCGTGCACGGCCTCGTCAGCTGGCTCGCAAGGAGGCGGAGAGATCAAGGCGGGTACCTCACGAGGTGCCCATGACGCAAGCCATGACGACCGAGGGCGCCAGACGGGCGCCAGCTCGCGTAGTGTCCTCATTTCCCCTTTGGTGCAAAGGAGGCAAGCGCAGGCCAAGGCATCAGGCAAAGTCAACCATTTCAGTGCAACAAGACCAAGACCAGCAGAACGGTAGGAAGGAGGTCATCGTGGAGACCAAGCCGGCGTCACCGTCAGAGTCTTTGGCAGGCGAGGACCGACTTTAGTCAGGATAAGTGTACTAAATGTTCCCCTTCAAAATGGCCAATTGTTGGCGCCCTTCCCGCTCAATATTTGGGAAGAGGCCCAGGGCCTCCCACTATAAATAGAGCTAGCCACCACTAGGTCGGGAGATCAAGCTGAGAGAACACTGGGAGAGAGAGAGGAAGAGAGAGAGGAGAGAGAGGATCGATCAGAGAGAGGATGGGCATCTAGAGAGAGAGAGAGAAGAGAGGCGACTGAACTCCCTTAGCAGTTCATCGCACCAGCCAAGAACAGACCCTCGTGAGGCTGTTCTCCCTTTGTACTGTTCATCATCAGCCCCAGAGGCAATCCACCACACCACAAACTGGAGTAGGGTATTACACTACAATGGTGGCCTGAACCAGTATAAACCTCGTGTTCCTTGTGTTGTTCTTTGTGTAGTTTAGATCCTTGCGAGGCGACGCGACGTAGGTAGGTTGGAGGTGCGATCTCCGCGTGCACCCTAGAGTTTGAACCTAGAGGGTCTGCCGGAACCTGAAATCCGACATACTCGGACCGCCTTGCTCATGTATATCGTCCATCACAACGACAATCTATAAAACAGCCTAAGCTAGAGAGGGTACTATGGTAGTATGGTACGGAGTATGTACTATCGTGAGCGACCGATCTTAGTGCCACTGCACATCGAAACCCCTTCCATCGCTAGCACGCGCTTCCCGCCTGAAACGGTCACCATCTCTCCAGAATGTCAATGCTGCATTCACCGGACTTAACTGCAGGTGCAATTGGTGTGTCACTGACATGCGGGCCAGACGCCCGTTCTGCCCACATGTCAGTAACCCAAACGCATCTGCAGTTAAGTCACTGAAGCAGCGTCCCCATTCACGCCCGACGAACCTACTCCGGCGCTAGTTGTCCATCCGTCTGCCGCAGCTCATTGACATTCGCCCGCTATATTAACTTGAGCCCCAGCTCCCAGCCATAGCCAAAGACCCACAATTATTCTCCTCCAGTCCCTTCCTTCCTTCCGGCACCACTTCAACCATGGCATCTCGGCGCTCAAGCTCTCTTGGGCGTCTTGTCGCAGGAGCGACGAGGACATCGGCGGCTCCGCCCGGCGCGCTCCAAAGCTCTTCGACGCATCGTCGCAGAGCAAACGAAGAGATCGCCGCTCCCCCCCACCACCCTCCGCCGCCACGACCACCACGCGCGGTGCGGCGCCGGGCGCAGCTGGCAACGAGGAAGAGTAGTACACGGTAGGTCGCCACCGCTCGGTCCTAGGAAGGCCACCGCTCCTCCACTCAGTCGACGCCAAGCTTGGTAGGATAAAAATCGGCGGCCGATTAGCCGCTTGATGGCGACGTGGAGGCGGAAATCTTCATAACCTTGTGCTCTGGAGGAGGAGGTTATTGAGGCGGATAAGGAGGAGTCAAAGGCAATGACCTGCTTTCTCGGGTTCATGGCCGGACATGGTGGTCGGGGCCCGGCGATCGTTTAGATTAGGTTTACAGTAGGTTTTAGTACGGTTTGTGCGAAATATGTAATGAATTTCATCCAGTTTATAGGAAAAGTTCTCGAAATGTAATGAATTTCATCCGGTCAATTTGAAATTTGCTTTGTTTGCACGAATTTCATCCGGTTAGTTCATATAGTTGTCGAAAGGTATGCGGGCAGCATCAGATGGCATCCGTCAGTGTCCTCGGACAAATGCCGGTGTAAATTTGTGGGCAAGCGCTGGAGATGCCCTAACTATCATGCTATAATCGCTAACAATCCTCCATTATTTGGCAGGGAACAGTTATCCCTCGATCAAAATCAGATCCGCGGTGTTTCGCACTCCTCCCGCATAAGAGTGTAAACTCTTGCTTACATAAAAATGGAGCAAGTGGACGGCACTGTAGCACATCATATCACTCGGACTAGCTCGCCTAACGAGCGGGAAAGCACCACCCTCGTCATTTTGTTCTGGATTTCTATCGATTGATCGGGCGAAAATGTTACGCTTCGCAAGTTCTAAAGGAAAAGGCGGCACACTTAAGACTCGTACGCGTCGCAACCCTGACAGTCCGGCTCGCACGCCGCTCACCAAAGGGGACACACGTTGTCTTGCAATTTCACTGAAATGTGGGACCATAATTGAATAAACCGTCGATAGCCGAAATCTAATCGCTCGGCGGGCGTCGGCTGAGAAGAGAGAAACGGGGGAGGGAGAAGAGATCGCCCGCCCGCCGCGCACAGACTCCAAGAAATATACGGTGATAATGTGAGGTGGGCCATGCTGGAGTCCGGACCGCTTCCGGAGCCCGCTCTCACCGCCCTGGCCCCTCAAGACGCCAGCTGCCCGCTGCATGCATAGCAAGTACTCCCTCCGTTCCTAAATAATTGTCTTTATAGAGATTTCAACAAATGACTACATACGGAGCAAAATGAGTGAATCTACAATTTAAAACATGTCTACATACATCTGTATGTTGTAGTCCATTTGAGATGGCTAGAAAGTCAAATATTTGGGAACGGAGGGAGTAGTCCCCGCTTATGTGCAGGAGAGAGAGGTATTGACAAAGTCAAGGAGTAATAGTGGAGACAATATCTTTCATCAAAAATAAACAATGAATACTCATTGCTCGTCCTCTATATCGGAAAGAATACTTTCATTCGCCGACATGTGGGACGTTGACCATCCTGGTCCACCTGCCATGCACAAAATTATCCTGGTCTACCCCGGTCGTATCGCAGGCCCAACCTTTCCCACTGTAAGTTGTTCGGACGAAGGAACCATCATGACTTCATTGAATTCCGCTTCTTCAAGAAAACTTACTGCACCGCAATATCGCTACCACACGTGAAGACCGGACGGCACTGCATCACGCCATATCATCGAAACCCACTAGGCCAAACTAGCCCGCCTAGGTCATCCATTTTGGAACGGAGGGAGTACGTCTCAGACTTTGCTATGATTTTGTGTTGCACGCTCTCCGTACTTTTGCTACGATTTTCCTACCCTATGAACCAAATGAGGCCTGAATGTATGTCGACTATTGTCCGATCGATCGCTAAGCCTACAATTTTAGGAGCTAGGGCTATTGGTCGATCGACGAGGATAAGTATAAGCGCACCACGAGCTCATCAGCCCCAACGCTTTCTTCGGTGAGTGTTTTGCAAGTACTATAGCTCGCACAAGAGCTAGCCTACTAACACCAAGAATCATCAAACAAGCCCCGCTGATATGATAAACAGTTCAAAATTACATCTAAGCATGCCATATATTACATCAAAAGCTGGTGAGGATACATCTGCTTCCATAACTCGGAGAGGGTTCGCATGATTCATCGCATGATTCATTATCAAACAAAAGTAGCAAGATCCGCCCACACAAGACAAAGCACTAGCCCTAAGATGGTTTGATAACAAGCATCGCTCGGTAATTAAACACAGGGCAATGAAAACTACCTCAAGGATTAGCGCGACCAACTATTTCTTGTCATTGATCTCGGGCAATGACCACAAGACGGACAGCGGCATGGGAATCGATTTACGGGGCGATGTCCACGGATGGACAACAGATCGAATCGATCTCCGGGCGATGCCAACAGACGGGCCACGACATCGAATCATCAAGGACAACCACCGCACCTGCACAACCCTAACATATTAGCAAGCACATTGCAAATAATCAAAAGCAAGCACATTGCAAATAATCAAAACCAAAACTATGGTAATAAGCCATTATTTTTACCTTGTGCAGCTCACCGGGATCTCATCCTCCGGGGCCATCTCCTCGTCCTCGATGGGGCCATCACCTTGCTGGGAATACCGCTTCTCACGGCGACTATCTCCTCAAACTCGGTCTTGAGCCTCACATAGGTGGCAATCGAGTTCTGGGGTAGGCACGGTGGGGCCCTTGCTGTTCTTCCAACTTTCGTTGAGGAGTTCATCCGCCAACGTCCTCAACTCTTTGGCCAGTGCTTGTTTCTTGGAGTTCTTCGTCTCCATGGGTTGGCCCGCCAACATGGTCAACTCGTTGGTCGGTGCTCGCTTCCTGGAGATCTCTGTCTCCAGTGGGTTGTCCGCCGGCAACTCTTTGCCTAGTGCTCTAGGATCCATCAATGAACTGACAAACAAAAAGCAATCGAAAGGAAACCACAATCGCAATGAAAACGGGAAAAGAATAGGATGTGAGAATCGGTCGATGCTTCGCAAAAAGAAGATTATTGGAATGAAAATATAGCAGCATAACTGATTCGCCCACCTTTCCTTCGCTCGCTAGAGAAGAAAATGGCGAAGTGAGTAGCCTAGAGTGAGGTCTTCTTCAAGAAAGGGAAGAAAGGGCTTGAAGAGCGCTCCAATGAAATGATGGTTGCTTCGTCCAGTCCAACTTGGAGGCCACCTTACCACCTTGAAGGTGTGGGTTTTGTGATATGATGGTCATGACGGCCACACTGGGTGACAGTGAGTCTCATTGTAGCACCTCGCCGTGATTTGGTGGATGGCACGCGGGCCGGATGCTTTGAAATGTCCCGCATGTAGATAGAGCGGCTAGTCATATAGGAGTGCTCAATATTGTGCACCGCGACCAAGGCGGAGAGGAAAACGAGAGAACTACGTAATTAATGCATGAGTTTAATTAGGGTAGTTTTGTAAAGTACGAGATACATTACATTCCTCCAATCGCAAAATGCCTTGGTTCATGAGATTTGAGATTTGAGCCCTATAAACCGGAAGGGAGGGGGTACTGCACACGGTGTAGTCTAGTCGCTTGTTGAAATCTCTAGAAAGGCAAATACTCCTTTCCGGTTTACAGGTCTATACTACTCCCTCCGTCTAGGTGTGTAAGTCATCTTACGAAAACCAAATACTCCCTCCTTTCCGGTTTATAAGGCTCAATTCAAAATTCTCACCAACCAAGGTAGATGGTGAGTGGTGGAATACTTTTTGTAGTTTGCAAAAGCACCCAATTAATGCTCTTGTTTTCCTCAAAAAAGTATGTTTACCAATGCACTAATTGTAATGCATGCATGCATAAATTACATGCATTGGTCAATTTTCTCTTAGTACTTGCATGCAATGATTTAATGTACTTTGGAATCTGAACATGTGATGGAAAACAACCAAATTGAGCCTTATAAAATCGAAAAACTAAAATTTTGAGATAAGCCATATAAACCGGAAAGGAGGGAGTAGTCCCAAAACACTTAGGCGCGGTGCATTAATTTCTACCTTGTTTCTTGTTTCTTGACATACGTATCAACCAATAAGAGATGAGAGGTGTGCATGCTTTTAATGACTTGCAATGGCTAGTTCATTGCATGGAATGCTATTAATTAGCAAATAAACATTGGTGACCCAGAGGAAAGGGTGCTAAGCGCGTGGACCTATGCGTAATGAGTATCAACCAATGGATAATGGAGTTTAATTGTTAAACAATAGCAATTTTGTCTCATGCAAGAGCCTGGCTAGTACTCCAAGGAACCGCACCACGCGAGCGCTCGCAGAATCGCCACGCTCGGTTTGCGCTTGGCTCTTCGCCTCTTCGAGAAGACGAACAATGATGTTACTCCTACTTCTACAATGATCGAATCCATCGCTGCATGTCCGCCCACCTCGTGCGGGAGAGATAGCGTGTGGCGAAAGTTTACTTACTGCTCCTGCCTTTGCGTCTATGACAGGTGGGCCCAACAGTGGTTGGCCCACCTGTCATGCAGCCAAAGGCAGGTGCAGATAAAACACCGGAGCTCGTCCATGAGGGAGAGGGCATCGTAGTAATCAAATTTCTCGGTCTTGTATGAGTTGACGCGACACATCAAACCACTTGCACTCAATAAAAGTCTTTTACACATTTCAAATGGGCTACTTGTATGTAGGAGTAGACATATTCTGCTTCAGATGTAGTCACTTGTTGCAATCTCTAAAAGACTTATATTTGGAAACGGAGGGAGTACAACGCATGCATGCATGCCGTGACTTTCCTTTTGATACTTGTATGTGTTGATTTGATGCACCTTGCCAAATTTTGACTATAAATTTAACTAACCAAATTTTCATGCATGTCACAAAAAATTACGGGGCTGTTTGGATTGTGACTATGTTTGTCTTATGTTGCCACATTATTTTTCCCACACTTGCCTAACCTGAGTTGCTCAAATTGTTAGACACACTTTGGCTTGCCTAAGGGAATCTTGCCACAATTTTTGTGTCTATGACATGTGGGGTTCACTGCTAATAAAAAAATTCTTGTCTTAGGTGTGGCTAATAAAAAAGACTTATATTTAGGAACGGAGGGAGTAGAAAATATAAATAATAATGCATGTTGGGGCAACCCACGTTTCCGCTAATTTTAGCCGTGGGCTTGTTCACAATTTTTACGAGGGGGTGGTTGTTCATTTAATGGAGGGACTTGTAGTACCAGACTTGAATGATACAAAGTGCGACCTGGCACACCGTAACACCACTTGGAACAAGCGGTAGCTATCTCAAAAAACAATCAACAACTAAAAAAACTGCGACCTGGCATGTAGGAGTAGTACACAATTTTAAATGATTGTTTTGATGGAGTGAAAAAGGAAAAATACCCCACTACTTATATATAGGCCGGAGCCTCCGCGCTTGCTTGCTAGGGCTGCTCTATTCACACACTCTCATCCTCTCCAGATCTAAACAAGATAGGGTAGTAACACTGCTTTCTCCTTCAAAAACACTGGCTTTCTATCCTCACCGCTGGTTACAGATTCGACGATCCCCCCTCCGCGGTGAAGGGAGGAGGGCAGCGTTTAGGCCGTCGTCGACAGCGAGGAGGAGACCCACCGCCGCCGCACTGTTATCTCGGCCGAGCGCCGCACGGAGGTCCTCCGATCCTTCGTCATTGCTGTGGGCGGATCCGCCTCCCACCGCCACCTATCCACATCCGACGACCTTCGGTATATCTTCGTTCAAAACCTCCTTAGCTCTACTTCCCCAGCTTGCTACGTCGCTGCATGTGCATCATTTTCTACCTCTCACCCCTCTCGATCGGATGGTCCAACGTCACCTATTTTTCTTCTTCTATTGTTAGAGGTAAAGCTACTTCATGGAGTCGAATCTTGTACTCCTCCGTCCAAAAATACTTGTCATTGAAATAAAGTGGGGTGGGGAATTTAGTATGTACATCGGACTTGGTACAAACAGGAAGGAAAGGGGATGAAAGTAGTACAGACTGGTCATCCAACCGTCTCTTGGTCTAAAAGGGAAATATAGGGGTAACGATGTACACAAAGTGGTATGACCAGACTAGATTTGCTATCCACACATAGGAGTAGGTGGCTAGAGTGAACAAAAATGGGACCAACACAGATATGTTTCTTGGATGTTTGTTTCTCGGGCAACAAACTATGAATCACCACTTTATGCCCCTGTTTACGTACATGGTGTCAGTCTCGCTAGTGCACCCACCGTCCCATGCCCTTATACCAAATATTTAGGCTCGGTCGGAATAAAGGGCAGAAAAGAGGACCGAATAGGAAAGGAATGTAGGTATAAAACTATGGAACAGCGAACCGGAGGAAACTCTCAAGAGAATGTGTTCGGATGGACTACGAAATGTACAGATTTGTTTTTTTAGAGTAGCATGCTTGGCAGTATGAGATGTTATTTGTTTATTCAGCTGCACAGTGAGTACTCTTGTCCTCACCTCACATACCACACATAGGTTGATTTTTTATTCGGGCAAACACAACACAGCAACCTGTCTAACGCATGGCAGCGAGCTCCTGCCAAGCATAGCAACCTGTCTAACGCATGGTAGCGAGCGCCTCCAGCAGGTGGAGCAGCGCGTGGATGTTTCTAATCCGATGGAATCAGTACTACTAGACCAGCTTTCCTATGAAACACTAATCATCTTTCCCGTGTTCCGAACGGTTGGAAGGGAAAGAATACCGTAGGAGTTGTGTTGAAAATCCTGCACCAAACCTGTGAACCGAACGCAGCCTTAGCTGTTCTTAATATAATATCCCTGGTAAAAATGAAGCCATGCCACTGTTTTTGCCTGTAATTGTTTGAGACTCTGACAAGTTTAGCCAAATGTTTTTGGCTGTAATTGTTCGAGACAATGACTGTTTCCTCTGTGCCTTTTTGTGCAAACAGGGATATCCAATTCACCTGTTCTTGTTGTGACCTTTTGGTGCCTTTGCACAAAACTCTTCTTAAAAGAAGTGACTTTTGTGCTTTTTAACTGGAATGTCAGAATGGAACAGTTGGTTCATTTTGGTGGAACTGCACAAAGGGAGATCTCTGTTCCAATCCTCATCATCCATATTGGTGCCATGACCTTCCTTTAGGTAAGAATTATATTTAATGCATGTGTTCATCTCTATTTTCCGACTGCCATGAGAAAATAATGTCGTTTTTTACTAGTACACTTGTACTCCCTCACTGACAAAACCAATTCTGAATTAGAAGGCCAATCATGTACTTGGTTTCACCAACTGGTGAGGAGAAAGAGAAATAGAGCATGAAGAGGAAGAAGAAGAAGAATAAATAGTGCCAAGGCGATCTTGCTGAAGCCAGAGGCCTCAGTCGAGGCTATTCAAGGGCTCCGGCAACGACTACCTTACATGTGAGACAATCCTCTAGGGAGCCCTTCCACTTCTGCTGCCTCACTTAATTAATTAGGAGTACTTAAGTACCACTAATTTATTACTGCCTAATTTTCCTGTTGGAGTTAAACAAATCTTTAGTAGGACCCTATGCCGAATTATGTACGTGTGAATGTTTGTCTATGGAGGTGAATCATGTGGTGGAGCAGGGAGGGAATATTATTAGTGTCATGACATAATAGTGCTATTGTTTTGCATGTCAATTTATTGCCATTAGTTCAATGAGGCAATGTTTTGCGTATTGTCCATCATGAATTTGATGCTACTATTTGAGCAATATGCTAATGTCTTCCTATCCCTTCTCACTGAGCTAATGAAGGTTTCACCTTGTTCCTACTTGTGCAAACATGGATCATGTTGTGCCAATCATACATTTTAGTGGAACTACACAAGACAATACAATGAATCGTATCCCAGCCAAGCTTTAACTCTGCTGGAAGTTCTTGATAATCTTCGATATAATCTCAGATTGGTAAACAAGAGTGATTTCAACCATACATTTGAAGTGCACAAAATATATACTATTGTGTGATTCCAGGTGAGTGCTTTATCATCTCTTATGGGACTACATGAATAAGCTTTTTTCTCAGGTTGGTACGGGCCTAAGGCCTTCATCCATATTAGTTTGTTGTCATCTCTATTTGTATCGTACTCTCACATGAGAAACTCCTTTATCTTTGCACTTTTAAGTTTTGCAACCTATGATAAATGGCAATGCTTTGAGTGTTGAGTTGAGCTAATTGACACTGATTAAATAAACTAATACCTCTTTTTAAGCAAGACTACTATGTTGCTAACTTTACCCATTAAGATAATGAGGGTGCTTCTATTTGTTAGTGTATGTTTCATCAACTAGTCCCACTATTACAGTAATCTCACTCAATATATGTGCCAACAGGGATGCTCGATTTTGGTGGAACTGCACAAAAACTTTGGGTGCTTCATTGCCTCGACAGCTTCCGTCCTTTCCTGTCAGTCGCTAATCTCCGCTTGCTATCTTCCTTTGTGTCGATCGCTTGGCTTATCTCGGCTTCCAAATAAAGGAAATAGTAATTGATATGCTACCTCACACAGGTTGGTTCTGGTCTTTATCCTGATTATTGTGCCTGTCATATGTATTGGTAATTTGGTATTGTGCTACTATTTGTCGATTTCATAAAGGAGTAATTTGGAGCCTGAACTCGCAGCAAATCATTACATCGGGTGATTTCAGTAGAACTGCACAAAATGATCGATGGACAGTACTTATGCTCCTGCTATGTACTCCAAAGTTCACTCAGACAAGCATCGATGTTGACAAGAAGTGCCTATATTCATTCGAGTATCAACCGGCGTCAACCAATTGTCAAACTCCAAGTATTAGGAGAGTGAACGACGAAAATATTGATTGGTGCATAGCCCAGAAAAACGCAGTCCAGTCTTTGGTCCCAACTTGTGCCGGTTTGTTATCGGCACATATGGTAGCGAACTATATGGCATGGAGTCTAAAGATTCCAAACAAGTTGGTTGACGCGTATATTCATGTGGCACTTAATCAGTCTACACGCCAAGGATGCTCCATTTCAGTTGAACTACACAAAAAATTTGGGTGGTTCATTTTCTCAACTGCCTCCTTTCTCGCTGCGCAATGTAGAATTTTGGCGAGATACAGGACCAAGATGAGCCAAGAACTAGTTGGATGAAAGTAGTGGCCAAGTTGCTCAAACCTCCCTCGCACGAGGCCACTATTTGAGGATAAACCTACAAGCAAAGTTCAGATTGTGCATGCTGCCTCTTATGTACTCGAAAGTTTACTCGTACAAGAAATAATTTTAGCAAGAAGTACCTCCGATTGAACACCATTTACTAGTCTGTACCCTAGGTAATTAAAGTTCGTCCATGGATCATATTGGCTGTGATCTCAATCATTTGGATGCATAAACATACTGAACATGTGTATATCTGAATCTTTTTGTGAATTATGTATGAATATTGTCGTGTGATCTATCAATCATTTGGATGCATAGATATGCTGAGCTTGTGTATATATGCATCTTTTGAGTTGTTGATAGTGAATTTTGGCTATGAATATGAACGTGTCCTGTGAACCAGAATTTGATATGAATGTTTACCTTTTCTGTTGTATTTGTGTGTGAACTTGTTAGTATGCCTGCTGTCGGGTATAAAACGCAGGTCTCTTATAAAAGTAATGCTGTGTCCAATTTATGTTTTCCCTTCTAACCACATTATATATTTTTATATTATTACTATCATCGTATATTTTATAGAGACTTATATATACATTATAAAAACATCCCACGTGTCATTAACTTATAAAAGTAAATGTTTAACGGAAAATCCTGGTTATTTTTGACTCACAGGCAAGGAAAATCCAGGTGATTGCGTACAAAAGCTTGCGAAGATTTTAGGGACCAATTTAATAATAACGCGCTCATTTTCATTTTGAGCAATAACTCGCTAATTTCTTAATTATATATATATATAATGTGCCTCTCCGGTTTATTCTTTGATATTAATTGCTCCTTCTAACATAACATTATATATATATAACGTCCCCACCTAATACGTGTATTTCAAGGAAGTGCAAATGGGCTGGGATTTCTTAGAAAATATAAATGGGCCTGATTGACGCGGAATTATTTGTTCACCCAGCCCAGCAAATGGACAGTACATTCTAGAAAACATGGGTTAAATATATGCCACATTTTTGCAGGCTGACATGTGGGCCAATAGGTCGAAGTCTACGCTGGGCGTTGTCAACTTGGTCAAAAAATGATTGTGTCATCCACAGCCATTGGATTTATATCCAACGGCCGGAATGCACCCTCAATCCCTCATCTTCTTCCTCCAGCGTCGCCGGGACCGCCTGGTCCGGCCTCAGGCGGCTAGCTGCTCTGCTTAGCACGCATCGCCGCTACCACCCCACCGCCGCCAGCTATCCCTCCACCCCTCGACACCTCCTGTTATTCTCCACAGACTACAGCCCCACGCCGCAACAGAACCAGTTATAACCCTTCTCCTCCTCTCAATCTGCGACTCCACTGCCGCATTTCCCATCTCCGAGTCATTCCTGTCCGGGGCCTCACCGTCGTCCAGCGCCTCGCTGTGTTCGGTGTGGCATGGTCAACAAGCGAGAGTCATCGGAAGAGGACTGTACGTGGAGAGCCTGACGGCTGGGACCCACGAGGTCCATGGTCGCACGCAAGGAAAGTTCCTCCTTATTAAGCTGAAAAAAATGTTTCCTCCACCTGACAGCTGGGACCCATCGGCTGTATCTTCGCATGGAAGGAAGTGCCTCCTTGTTTTGCGAAAAAAAGTATTCATCCTGTTGACAGCTAGGACCCGTTAGATTTGGTGACTGACTTGTGGGCCTGCTAAGCGGACGTGTACGCACGACTTTGTCAACTTAATCAACAAATGATTCTAGCAGCTGGACCGTTGGATGTTAATCCAACAGCCGTGCTCCTTCTTCAACCTATGTTCTTGCTCCTGTCTCCCGTGCACCGCGGCTATGCTGCCGCGCACCCGAACCAGTGACGTTTCCCACTCCTCTCCATCTGCGACTCCACCGCCTGTCCTCCGCCCCATCTCCGGTCGTTCCAACTGGTGCGCTCGCACGGTGTGGTCAACGTGGTCAACAAATCGAGAGTCATCGGAAGATGATCAGACGTGAGAGGTCGACGGGGGACGCACCACGCCCATGGACGCATGCATGCAGCGGAACGCGGCGAGGTCAATGTGGTCAAGGAACGACTTCCATCGGAAGTATACTGTACGTGGAGAGTCTCAGCTCGGTCCACGGCCGCAGCAAGTAAGTGCCTCCTTATTACGCGGAAAATAATGATTCCTCCAACTGACAGCAGGGACCCACTAGACGGGCCACCGTATTTTGCGAAAAAAACGTTTGCCCCCTGACTGCTGGGACCCACCGACGAGCCACCGATTTCACAAAAAAAAAAAACGTCCCCCATTTGTCACTCGGACCCACCGGAAGTGCCTCCTTATTACGCACAAAAATGAATACTCCCCACGCTAGCTGCGACCCACCTTGGTGGGAGGCTGACTTAATGGGCCTACTAAGTTAACGGGACGAAGGGCTTTGTCAACTTAGTCAATATGAATGATTCTAGCTCCAAAGGATCGCAGACGATGTCCATCCAACGGCCGATGCTTCTTCAACCTCTGGTCTTCTTGCTCCACCGCCCAAACCAGCGCTGTCGTGCCTCATGCTCCTGCCTCCCATGGCCGGTCAGGTTGCCGCGGAGGCCTCACCGCCCCTACTATTCCCACCGCTGGCCAGCAGGCGACGGCAGCCTCACACCGCAGCCAACCAAAGTGAACCCTCGTACTTCTCTCCACGCTGGCTTCCACCGCCGCTTCTTCCCGGCTCCGCGTCGTCCCTTCCTAGGTCTCGCCGTCGTCCACCGCCGTGGTGCTCTCCACGCGGCGTGGTCAACGTGGTCAAGGAACGACTTCCATCGAAGAGTATCAGACGTGGAGAGGCCGACACCGGGTCCACGGCCACAACCCAGTTTTTTGTTATTTGCCAAGTAAGTCGCTTTGTCGGGCCTGTTGGGCTGCAAATCTTTCAAGACAAGGAGAGCTTTCATTGCTGGGCCGAGAAAATGGCCCATCAAGAATGAGAAATGGGCTGTACGCTTTTAAAACACATCAATCCGCAATTAGTTTCAAATATCTTTTTTCATTTGAGATTTTAAATTACATTAATTTTTATGCGTGGAGAATTTGTTGGATTTTATATTGATATACATTTATTTTTAAAATCAGTTTGAATGTGAGTCGAAATTTCGGGATTAAAAACAGTTCAGACCGCATCGAAATATGCAAAATTTCGTATAATTTTTGAACCGTGGCCACAGTATGGGCTGTAATGCTAACAAAAAGAATATGGGCTCCAAAAAAACATTAAGAATTAGCAAATGGGCTGTAAATTATTAGAAATAATGGCAGATGGGCTGTAAGCTGTTTTCCACAGATTTGAGGCTTTCCTAAAAAAAAGGTTGACGCACAAGCAGTGGCTGTTGGATGGCCATCCAACGGCCGTCATGCTTCTTCAATCTCTGCTCTTCCTGCTCCAGCCGCTCAAACAAGCGCCGGCGGGACTGCCTGCTCCCTCCTCCCCGCGGCCGGCTCTGCTACCACGCAGGCCTAACCGCCCCACCGTACTCCCATTTCTGGCCTAGCCATCCCTCTACTCACCCACACCTGCTGTTATTCTCCGGCGACGGCAGACGAACCAGTAAACCCTCGTACAGTTGTACTCCCCTCCGCGTGGGAAACATCTCCCGAGTCTTCCCTGCCTCCGTGTCGTTCCCTTCCTAGGCCTCGCCGCCGCCCACCGCCTGGTGCTCTCGGCGCTGCCTGGTCAACGTGGTCAACGAATCGACATGCATCTGAAGCGGATCAGACGTGGAGAGGCCGACACCGGGTCCATGGCCGCACGCAAGGAAATGCCTCCTTATTACGCTCAAAATAATGATTCCTCCACCGACATCGTGGACCCACCGAAAGGGCCTCAGATTTCGTGAAAAAAAGTTACCGCCACGACAGCTCGGACCCACCAGCTATATCTTCGCACGCAAGGAAGTGCCTCCTTATTACACACAAAAATGAATACTCCGCCGTTAGCTGGGACCCAAAGATAGTGGCAGGCTGACTTGTGGGCCTACTAAGTTGATGGGGACGGAGGGCTTTGTCAACTTAGTCAATATGCACGATTCTAGCTCCAGTGACCGTACGATGTCCATCCAATGGTCGTAGTGCTTCTTCAACCTCTAGTCTTCTTGCTCCAGCCGCCCAAACCAGCGCCGGTCGTGCCTCATGCTCCTGCCTCCCGTGGCCGGCTGCGATGCGGCGGAGGCCTCAGCGCCCCCTACTACTCCAATCGCTGGCCAGGGCATCCCTCTACTCACCCACACCCCCTGTTATTCTGCGGCGACGGCAGCCTCACACCGCAGCCGAACCGGTGAACCCTTGTACTCCTCTCCGCGCGGGCTTCCACTGCCGCGTCTTCCCCGGCTCCGCGTCTTCCCCTTCCTAGGCCTCGCCGTCGTCCACCGCTGTGGTGCTCTCGGCGCGGCGTGGTCAATGTGGTCAACGACCGACTTCCATCGAAGAGTATCAGACGTGGAGAGGCCGACAATGGGTCCACGACGACCGCAAGGAAGTGCCTCCTTATTACGCGGAAAATAATTATTCCTCCACCGACAGCTGGGACCTTTGGACGGGCCACCAGATTTCACGAAAAAATGTTTCCCCGACCGCTGGGACCCACTGGTCGGGCCACCGATTTCGCGAAAAAAGGTTCCCCATTGTCATTCGGACCCACCGGAAGTGCCTCCTTATTACGCACACAAAATGAATACCCCCGCTAGCTGGGACCAACCTTGGTGGGAGGCTGGCTTAGGGCCTACTAAGTTGATCGACGGAGGCCTTTGTCAACTTTAGTCAATATATGAACGATTCTAGCTCCAGTGACCGTACGATGTCCATCCAATGGCCGTAGTGCTTCTTCAACCTCTGGTCTTCTTGCTCCAGCCACCCAAAGCAGCCGGTCGTGCCGCATGCTCCTGCCTCCCATGGCCGGATGTCTTTGCGCGCTGAGGCCTCACCGCCTCTACTATTCCCACCGGCTGGCCAGCCCTCAAGGGCGACGGCAACCTCACACCGCAGCTGAACCAAGAACCTCAGATTCCTCTCGGCGCTGGCTTCCATCGCCGCGTTTTCCCCGCTCCCGTCGTCCCTTCCTAGGCTCGCCGTCGTCCACCGCCTGGGTGCTCTCGGCGCGGCGTGGTCAATATGGTCAAGGAACGACTTCCATCGGACGTGGATCGTATGTGGAGAGGTGACAATCGGGTCCACGGCCGCAGCAAGGAAGTGCCTCCATATTACGCGAAAATAATTATTCCTCCACCGACAATGGGACCCACCGGACGGGCCACCTTATTTCGTGAAAAACGCTTCCCCCGACTCGCTGGGGCGTACCAGCTACACCTTCGCACGCAAGGAAGTGCGTCCGGCAAAAAAATGATTCGCTTCTAACTGCTGGGACCCACCAGCTACATCTTCGCACGCAAGGAAGTGCATCCGGGCAAAAAAAAGATTCGCCCCGATGCTGGGACCCACCAGCTACATCTTCGCAGTAAGGAAGTGCCGATACCGGAACCCACCTGGTCAAGCGCACGTAGTGTTGTCATTCGTCATGAACGTGTGCGTATATATATATATATATATATATATATATATATATATATATATATATATATATATATATATATATATATATACTGGTGGATGTGGAGGCGCGCACGTGTCGTAGTAGAGGCGCCGCACGTAGCATGTACACGCACGCATAACGGCGAGGGTGCAAGAAAGAAAATACGCCACGCACGCACATACGGGCAGGGTCTCAACGCCTACTCGCGCGACACGCATGGCTGGGTCGGAACGGAGAAACAGCGTCGCCGCCGTGTTCATGGGGAGGCAACGGAATGTGTCGTGTTCATGGGGAGGCAACGGAATGCGTCGTGTTCATCGGGAGGCGACGGAATGCGTGGGAGCCAATCGGCTGGGTCGGAACGGAATGCGTAGTCGTGTTCATCGGGAGGGCTTGGACGGAACAGGCGATGGAAACGAGGCCTGGCGTACCGCACAACAGAGGAAACGGCCTTGTGTTCGACCGGCCACATTCGAAACGGGATCCTGTTCATCGGCAGGGGTCTGGCGTACCGCAAAACAGAGGAAACGGACCTCCTACGGTCGAAACGGGGGTCCTGTTCATCGGGAGGGTTGTGGCGTACCGCAAAACGGACGAAACAGACCTCCTATGGTCGAAACGGGGGTCCTGTTCATCGGGAGGGGTGTGGCGTACCGCAAACGGACGAAACATACTTGTGTTGGAGCGCTACGGTCGAAACGGGGGTCCTGTTCATCGGGAGGGGTGTGGCGTACCACAAAACGGGATTCCACGGGATAGTGTTCATCTCCACCGTCGACCTCTCCAGCCTCCACGGGCTAACGTCGACCTCCTCCAGCCTCCACGGGCTCCTGTTCATCCAGCCTCCACCGCGCGCTACTCCACCGGCTACAGTTCAACCACCCCTCCACGGGCACCCCTCCACCGCTCATCGTCATCCAGCCCTCCACACCACGGGTCCTGCTCAACCACCCTCCACCGCCTACTATTCATCCAGCCCTCCACACCACGGGTTCCTGTTCATCCAGAGGCAACGCCACCGCCACGCTCATCCAACCCCCCGCAACGCTCATCGCTCATCCAATCGATCGGCTTGATTAGCAGCAGCAGCAGCGAAGAATCGCCCATCGAGTTTAGTTAACAACCATCGATCGATCGCCGGGTTCAATGCGCTAGCTGCTCGCAGTCGCTTTCGCCGGGTTCATTAGAGCCCAACGCCTTGCTCGGGTTCGCTAGAGCGAACGCCGCACACACGCTGCGTGTCGTATGAGAAAGCGCGCATCGCTCGCCCCCGACCTCCCACCGTAACCGCAACTCCCGAAATTTTCCTCCCCTTGCTTCTACCACGGTTTTTCCGTCATGGACGGCCCAAAGAATGTCATGCAGCTGCGTCTCCGCCCGCCTGTGACGAAAAGCCCATTTTTTGTCATGATTTTTTGTCATAGAAGTAGGGGCCCACCACATCTATGATGATACTGGGTTTTGTCACAACTATCGTCATAGAAGTGTCATATGTATGACAGAAATTTTTTTCGTTCGGCCCAAAATGTCACGGATGTGTCTTTTTTTTGTAGTGGGAGAAGCTCACAAGGGGAAACTTCCTTCTATGGAAGGCCATTGTGCTGCCTCAGATCAAAGGAGCTCAGATGGAACACCGCCGGCCACCCTCACCGTTACCAAGGACGACAAGGAAGAACAAGTCTTTAACTATGTCTGATCCATCTGGTACGCACAACAGCAACAGCTTCAAGGGTATTTGATGGGATCTCTTTCCCGCGATATCCTTGCTCAGGTCGTGACGCTACAGACGCCAGCCGAAATTTGGAGCACCATCCATGCCATGTTCGCCGCCCAGAGTCAAGCCCAAGCCATCAACACCCGCATCGAGCTCACCAATCTCAAAAAAGGTAACATGACCATGGCTGACTATCTTGGTAGGGTCAAGAGCCTTACTGATGAAGTCGTGTGCACTGCTGTGGCTCTCTCCGATCCGGAAATCGTCTCCAAGATCCTTGCTGGTTTGGACATGGAGTACAATCTGGTGGTTTCTGCACTCGCCGCTTGTGTGGAACCCATCACCGTCCAGGAGTTGTATAATCAACTACTGAGTTTCGATGCGCGCCTCACCCTCCTTCATGGTGGCGACCTTCGGCAGTCATCCGCCAACTCCGCGTCCCGTGGCCGCGGCCGTGGCCACGGTCACCGAAGGCGAGTCGTGGTGGTGGCGCGGTATGGCGTCCTCGTATGCACGACGACGCTCGCTCTGGTGGCACCTACGGCTACAACAACGGGGGCGGCTACAGCTCCAACAACAACAACGGCGGTGGATTCAACTCCAACAATGGCCGCCGTCCTCCCGCTCGTCCTAGCCCATACTGCCAGCTCTGCAAGAAATCTGGCCATGAGGTTATGGACTGCTGGCATCGCTTCGACGAGAACTTTGTACCTGATGCTCGCCATGTTGCTGCTGCCATGCGTGAACAGGGAGGCGATAGTGTCTGGTATGTTGATTCTGGCGCTACCGACCACGTTACCAATGAACTAGAGCAACTTGCCCTTCGCGAGAGGTACCACAGCGCTGATCAGATCCACACCGCAAGCCGAGGAGGTATGGATATTTGCCACATTGGTCAAGCCTCGATTAATTCCCCTAATCTTAAACGTGATCTAGTTCTTAAGGATATTCTTCATGTTCCACAAGCTGACAAAAACCTTGCATCCATGTCTCGTTTAGCCACCGATAATAATTTTTTTTTGAAACTCACCCTCGTTATTTTTTCATTAAGGATCGGGCAACGAGGGAACTTCTCCGTCACGGTAGATACATTGGGGGTCTCTACCCCATCACATCCGGAGCACTTAGTCATCATCAAACCCTCCCTGGAAAGATGGCATCAACGACTAGGACATCCATCACCGGTCATCGTGAAACAAGTAGTCAATAAATATAATCTTCCTTTCTCACATAGTTCCATTAGTGAGTCTGTTTGTGAAGCTTGCCAATGTGCCAAGAGTCATCAGCTTCCCTATCTTAAGTCTCATAGTGTGTATCATGCTCCTTTAGAGCTTATTTTCAATGATGTATGGGGCCATGCCCGGGATTCTTTTGGAAGGAAAAAATATTGTGTCAGTTTCATTAATAATTATAGCAAGTTTACTTGGATTTATTTGCTTAAATATAAATCTGAAGTTTTTTCTATCTTCCAAGAGTTTAAAAAACTTGTTGAAAGACAATTTGATCAAAAAATTCTGTCAGTCCAAAGTGACTGGGGAGGGGAGTATGAGAAACTCAACTCTTTCTTCCGTAGCACTGGGATTGAGCATCATGTGTCATGCCCTCATGCCCATCAGCAGAATGGCTCTGCTGAGCGCAAACACCGCCCCATCGTTGAAGTTGGCCTCTCTCTCTCTCTTAGCTCATGCTTCTATGCCTCTCAAATATTGGGATGAAGCTTTTATTACCGCCACTTATCTCATCAATAGGCTTCCCAGCAAAGTCATTGGCAACTCTACTCCATTAGAGCGTTTGTATCATCAAAAACCTGACTACAACTATCTCAAAATCTTTGGGTGTGTTTGCTACCCCAATTTGCGTCCATACAATCATCACAAGCTTGAATTTCGATCCACTCAGTGTGTCTTCCTTGGTTATAGCGACCTTCATAAAGGGTATAAATGTCTTGAAATATCCACTGGACGCATCTATATTTCACGTGATGTTGTTTTTGATGAGACGCTTTTTCCTTTTGCCAAACTTCATCCTAATGTGGGAGCCTTACTTCGTACTGAAATAGCACTCCTACCAGATCCTACTGCACCTTGTGATCACGGGGGCGAATTAACTAAGCTTGATCTTGTGCAAAAATCCCAAGGAAATTCTGATTCAGCTGATATTTGTGCTAATTTGAACTGTCATTTTATGTGTGAAGAAGCAAACAGAACAGGCACGGAACCCGCTCCTGATCCGGCTGACAACACGTGATCCCAGGCGGATCCGCGCGCTCAGCCTGCTGCCGCTGTCAGCGCATGATCCCAGGCAGATTCACCCATGGGCCTGGACTCACGTGGGTCTGTGGCCGACAGCGCCGCCAGGAGGGAGCCCACTGGGCCCGCCGTATCGCCTCGCGCTACACCTCCGTGCTCCGATTCGCACGCCAGCGCAGGTGCGGGAGGGGGCGAGTCCCCTATTGCCACGTCGCCGCGGGCCTCAACAGCGGCCGACCGCAGGCGCGTGCCCGGTCCCACGACAGCGCGGGCCTCCTCAGCGGCCGACCACGGGCGTGTGTCTGGCCCCACAGTGGCCGGGCGCGGGTGCGCGCCTAGGCCCGTGGCCGTCCAGTCACTAGGATCCGCCTCGGATCGGGAACTGGCTGATCTGTTCCCTGCGTCGGATCGGGAGCCGGCGGGATCTTCTGTGGCAGACGAGGCTTCACCAGGATCTTCTGTACCACCATCCACAGCGGCCGCTCCTGTGCCTTCTACGTCGTCTCTTCGGCAAACAAGGTCTTGGTCAGGTATTGTGAAGGAAAAACAGTACAATGATGGTACAATTAGGTATGAAAAAATCAAACGTGCCTTTCTTACCACCACTGGTGAACCAATTCATTTGCATGATGCCCTTGCTAATAAGGATTGGAAGGAAGCTATGGACAATGAATATGATGCACTTATGAAAAACAAAAACTTGGCACTTGGTACCACCAAAACACGGAGACAATATTATTGATTGTAAGTGGGTGTACAAGATAAAAAGAAAGTCTTATGGAAGCATAGACATGTATAAGGCTAGATTAGTTGCCAAAGGCTTTAAACAGAGGTTTGTAATTGATTATGAGGATACCTTTAGTCCTGTTGTTAAGTCTGCCACTATTCGACTTGTCTTGTTTATTGCTATTTCCAGAGGTTGGAGTTTAAGACAGCTAGATGTTAAGAACGCGTTTCTTCATGGTGTTCTTGAGGAAGAAGTGTTCATGAGGCAACAACCACCAGGTTATGAGGATCACAACACACCACAGCATGTCTGTAAGTTGGATAAAGCATTATATGGCTTGAAACAAGCACCAAGAGCTTGGTATTCCAGATTGAGCATGCAGTTGCAACACCTTGGGTTCATACCATCCAAGGCAGATACCTCATTGTTCTTTTTTAGAAAAGGCAGTGTTACTATTTTTGTGCTTATCTATGTTGATGATATAATTGTTGCTAGTTCAAGTGCATAAGCTACTACTTGCTTGCTTAAAGATTTAAAGATGGAGTTTGCTCTCAAAGACTTGGGTGATCTTCATTATTTCCTTGGAATGGAAGTAAATAAAATTAAAGATGGCATACTTCTCTCACAGGAAAAGTACACCACTGATATTCTCAGAAGAGTGGGTTTGGAAAATTGCAAGCCGGTTAGTACACCAATTTCTACCTCAGAAATGCTCACAGTAGAAAGTGGAGAAGCTCTTGCACTAGCGGATGCAACAAATTATAGGAGTGTTGTAGGTGCTTTGCAATATTTAACCCTTACTCGCCCTGATATTTCCTACTCAGTAAACAAGGTATGTCAATACTTGCATGCACCTAGAACTACTCATTGGACTGCGGTTAAGAGAATTCTAAGGTATCTTAAGTACTCAGAAGGTCTTGGACTTCAAATTACCAAGTCCTCCACTCTTCTTGTAACTGCTTATTCAGATGCAGACTGGGCAGGATGTGCTGATGATAGAAGATCTACAGGTGGTTTTGCTGTATTCCTGGGAACAAACCTTGTGTCATGGAGCGCAAGAAAACAAGCCACTGTCTCAAGATCAAGTACAGAGGCTGAATATAAAGCCTTGGCTAATGCTACAGCTGAAGTAATGTGGATTCAGACACTTCTTTATGAGCTTGGTATTAAAGCTCCTCAGGCTGCGAGACTATGGTGTGATAATATTGGGGCCACCTATCTCTCAGCCAGTCCAGTTTTCCATGCACGAACAAAACACATTGAGGTTGACTTTCATTTTGTCAGAGAAAGAGTGGCTCGGAAGTTGCTTGAGATCAAGTTCATTCCTACAGGAGATCAGCTTGCAGATGGGTTTACAAAACCACTTACTATGAGAGAATTGGAAAAGTTTACATACAATCTCAACCTTGGCAAAGCTCCTTGAGGTTCAGATTGAGGGGGAGTGTTAGAATAGTTGTATAGAGATAGGACTTGTTGTTTTAAACTTGTACTCCTGCTCTATCCCTTCTTCTCTCTCCCATAGCGATCTCTTCCTTATCTCCTGTAACGATCTCTCTGATCAATCTCTCGACAACTTGTACGCCAAGGCTTGTGCCCAATATATACCAATGCGGCCCGAGACAAAGGGTTCAACGCTTCCAACATAATTTACAGTTTTAACATCCGCTAGTGATCTCAGATGATAGAAAACAAATAATAATTAGCTGGTTGGGTATTGAGTGTATCATTTAGGTAGAATAAAGTCTATGCATATCTGGTGGATCAAATAATTTTAAGCACAATATAAATTGATGAACTGGCCAAGGAAAGCATATGAAAATAGAATGTTGTGTGTAGACTGCAGGATACAGTCGATGAAGAGGTGTTGAATTATCTCCTTATCAGTATGGGACCGTATTTTGATATCCAACCAATTTCTCACGGATAAACCATCATTTCTAACAAAACCTCTTATGCGCATATACTCGATAAAATATCTAATTTTAGAAAGAATTAGAAGTTTCAACAAACATGTACCACGGAAGTAAAATTGAGTTTCATCACCGCTTCTTGCACTTTCAAGTAGTATGCCATGGACGTCACCATGATGGAAGCACAAGCATTACTCGAGGGGTTACGTCTGGCAGATGAGTTGAGGATCTTCTCAGTTGATGTTGAATGTGATTCGTTAGAAATTGTTCAAATCATACTGGAGCTGTCGGAGTATAGAGTTTCTACAGCTGTGGTTACAGATGTGTGCCAAAAGTTGTTGAGCTCTTTCGGCAGGGCGACGATTCAACATTGTGCTCGGAAAAGCAATGCCGCTGTGCCTGGGCTCGCTCAAGCAAGTTACAGAGGGAAGCGTATTGGACAGTGCCAGGAGCCCCCCCTTATTTCTTAATCTCCTATCTTGTAACAGAGATGGTTATTTTTAAGGGATTTTTATTTCTGTGCCCCTGGTTCCTTAGCTCTACTCATTCATCTCCACTCTGTTAACTTTTGCTCACTTTTCCCCACTCCCTTGCTAGAAACCCTCATAACTGGGCAGAACGGACATTGCCCTCGGGTCAAAGGCTTTGACTATTAGCTGACGAGTGGGTCCGCGTATACGTGGGCGCGTGCAAGACCGTAGTCGTGGGGTAGCATGATACGTCTCCGTCGTATCTATAATTTTTTATTGTTCCATGCCAATATTATTCAACTTTTATATTCTTTTGGCACCTTTTTATACTTTTTTTTGGGACTAACATATTGATCCAGTGCCCAGTGCCAGTTCCTGTTTGTTGCATGTTTTATGTTTCGCAGAAACCCAATATCAAACGGAATCCAAACGGGATGAAAACGGACGGAGAATTATTTTGGAATATTTGTGATTTTTGGGAGGAAGAATCAACGCGAGACGATGCCCGAGGTGGCCACGAGATAGGGGCCCACCACTCCTCTAGGGGGCGCAGCCCCCACTGTCGTGGGCCACCCGTAAGGCGGTTGATGCTCTTATTTTGCCGCAAGAAAGCTAATTTTACGAGAAAAATCTGGGCGAAGGTTTCAGGCCAATCGGAGTTACGGATCTCCATATATACACGAAACAGTGAAACAGAGCCTGGAGAGAACGCAGAAACAGAGAGATAGATCCAATCACGGAGGGGCTCTCGCCCCTCCCACGCCATGGGAGCCAAGGACCAGAGGGGAAACCCTTCTCCCATCTAGGGAGGAGGTCAAGGAAGAAGAAGAAGAAGAAGGGGGCCTCTCTCCCCCTTGCTTCCGGTGGCGCCGGAGCGCTGCCGGGGGCCATCATCATCATCGCGATCTTGACCAACACCGCCGTCATCTTCACCAACATCTCCATCACCTTCCCCCTTCTATACTCAGCGGTCCACTCTCCCGCAACCCGCTGTACCCTCTACTTGAACATGGTGCTTTATGCTTCATATTATTTTCCAATGATGTGTTGCCATCCTATGATGTCTGAGTAGATTTTCGTTGTCCTATCAGTGATTGATGAATTTCTATGATTGGTTTGAGTTGCATGTTTTATTATTGGTGCTGTCCTATTGTGCCCTCCGTGTCGCGCAAGCATGAGGGATTCCCGCTGTAGGGTTTGCAATATGTTTATGATTTGCTTATGGTGGGTTGCGTGAGTGACTGAAACACAAACCCGAGTAAGTAGGTTGTTTGCATATGGGATAAAAGGGGACTTGATGCTTTAATGCTATGGTTGGGTTTTACCTTAATGAATCTTTAGTAGTTGCGGATGCTTGCTAGAGTTCCAACCGTAAGTGCATAGAATTCCAAGTAAGGGATAATATGTTAGCTTATGCCTCTCCCTCAAATAGAATTGCAATAGTGATTACCAGTCTAGTAATGTTAGCTTATGCCTCTCCCTCAAATAGAATTGCAATAGTGATTACCGGTCTAGTAACATAGTCAATTGCTTAGGGGCAATTTCACAACTCCTATCACACCTACAAAGTACTTCTAGTTTCATACTTGTTCTAGGTAAAGCGAACGTCAAGCGTGCGTAGAGTTGTATCGGTGGTCGATAGAACTTTAGGGAATATTTGTTCTACCTTTAGCTCCTCGTTGGGTTCGACACTCTTACTTATCAAAAACTTGCTATGCTTGTGGCCAAGATACCAATATGAATTATGCTTATGGAGATGAACTTGCTATAGTTCCTTATGTTAAATATGAAATTGTTGCTATTGCACCCACGCATGATAGTCCTATTATCTTTTTGAATTCTTCCAACTACACTATATTGGAGAAGTTTGTGCTTGCTAAGGATTATATTGATGGGTTGCCTTTTGCCATTGCACATGATGATTTAGATAGATATAATATGCATGTGCTTGCTGCTCCTACTTGCAATTATTATGAGAGAGGAACTTTAGCTCCACCTCTCTATGTTTCCAATACGACAAATTTGCAAGAAACTGTTTATACTATGCATTGGCCTTTACTAGGTGTGCATGAATTGTTATTTTATGACATGCGATGCATAGGAAGAGAGTTAGACTTCATCATTACATGATATATGTTACTTTGTGCTCACTACTAAATTACAAATCATTGTTAATTAAAATTGGCTTTGATATACCTGGGGATCCGGGTGGATTCATTACTTGAGCACTATATGCCTAGCTTAATGGCTTTAAAGAAAGCGCTGCCAGGGAGACAACCCGGAAGTTTTAGAGAGTCATTTATTTTTGTTGAGTGCTTTCATATAGTTTAAAAACAAAAAAAATAAAGAGGGGAACCGAAAACTTTTCAAAAAGGAAAGCGAAAGTGAGAAAGACAAGCATTGTTGAAGTGGGAGAGCTCCTTGAACTTTGTTCATGCTCACGGCAACTTTGTGAATCTTGATTACAGAAACTTTTCAATAAAAATAATTATCCCCTTGTACAATTCCATTGTATTATAAAAATAATGTGCCAAGGTTTGCCTTTAGGATGTTTACAATGCTTGTTGGTTTGTGCGGTGCAGGACAGAAACTTTGGCTGTAGTGCACGAATTTTATTTTTTTACTGGAAAGTGAAATGGTTCTGATTCCTTTTGCACTGTCTTTCTATAAAACTTGTTTATTTTTCCTAATTTTGGTAGAATTTCTGGGGTAACATAAGTATGGTGGATGTTCAGATTTCTACAGACTGTTCTGTTTTAGACAGATTCTGTTTTTGATGCATAGTTTGCTTGTTTTGATGAATCTATCAGTTTATATTAGTGATTAAGCCATGGAAAAGTTATGTTACAGTAGACACAATGCAAAAAAAATATGAATTGGTTTGCAACAGTACTTAGAGTGGTGATTTGCTTTATTATACTAACGGATCTTACCGAGTTTTCTGTTGAAGTTTTGTGTAAATGTAGTGTCTAATCGAGGATATCTCGATATGAGGAAAAGGAAGAGAGGCAAGAGCTCAATCTTGGGGATGCCCGAGGCACCCCAAGTAAATATTCAAGGAGACTCAAGCGTCTAAGCTTGGGGATGCCCCAGAAGGCATCCCCTCTTTCTTCAACAAGTATCGGTATGTTCTCGAATTCGTTTCGTTCATGCATTATGTGCAAGTCTTGGAGCGCCTTTTGCATTTAATTTTCATTTTTATTTTATGCACCATGCTGGTATGAGATAGTCCTTGGTTGATTTATAGAATGCTCATTGCACTTCACTTATATCTTTTGAGTGTGGCTTTATAGAATGTTTCATGTGCATCACTTATATCATTTGAAGTTTGGATTGCTTGTTTCTCTTTACATAGAAAACCGCCATTTGTAGAATGCTCTTTTGCTTCACTTATAATTGTTAGAGCGTGGGCATATCTTTTGTAGAAAGAATTAAAACTCTCTTGCTTCACTTATATCTATTTAGAGAGATGACAGGAACTGGTCATTCACATGGTTAGTCATAAAACCCTACATAAAACTTGTAGATCACTGAATATGATATGTTTGATTCCTTGCAATAGTTTTGCGATATAAAGGTGGTGATATTAGAGTCGTGCTAGTTGAGTAATTGTGAAATTGAGAAATACTTGTGTTGAGGTTTGCAAGTCTCGTAGCATGCACGTATGGTGAACCGTTATGTAACGAAGTCGGAGCATGAGGTGTTTAATGATTGCCTTCCTTATGAGTGGCGGTCGGGGATGAGCGATGGTCTTTTCCTACCAATCTATCCCCCTAGGAGCATGCGCGTAGTACTTTGTTTTGATGAATAATAGATTTTTGCAATAAGTATGTGAGTTCTTTATGAGTAATGTTGAGTCCATGGATTATACACACTCTCACCCTTCCATCATTGCTAGCCTCTTCGGTACCGTGCATTGCCCTTTCTCACCTCGAGAGTTGGTGCAAACTTCGCCGGTGCATCCAAACCCCGTGATACGATACGCACTTTCACACATAAGCCTCATTATATCTTCCTCAAAACAACCACCATACCTACCTATCATGGCATTTCCATAGCCATTCCGAGATATATTGCCATGCAACTTTCATCAACATCATATTCATGACCTGAGCATTCATTGTCATTTTGCTTTGCATGATCGTAAGATAGCTAGCATGATGTTTTCATGGCTCGTCCGTTTTTTTATGTCATTGCTACGCTAGATCATTGCACATCCCGGTACACCGCCGGAGGCATTCATATAGAGTCATATCTTTGTTCTAGTATCGAGTTGTAATGTCGAGTTGTAAGTAAATAAAAGTGTGATGATCATCATTATTAGAGCATTGCCCCATCCAAAAAAAGGAGAGGCCAAAGAAGCCTAAATAAAAAAAATGGGGCCAAAGAAGCCCGCAAAAAAGGGGCAATGTTACTATCTCTTTTTCCACACTTGTGCTTCAAAGTAGCACCATGTTCTTCATGTAGTGAGTCTCATATCTTGTGCTTCAAAGTAGCACCATGTTTTTCATATAGTGAGTTTCATAAGTTGTCTTTTTCATACTAGTGGGAATTTTTCATTATAGAACTTGGCTTGTATATTCCTACGATGGGCTTCCTCAAATGCCCCAAGTCTTCATGAGCAAGCAAGTTGGATGCACACCCACTTAGTTTCTTTTGTTGAGCTTTCATACACTTATAGCTCTTAGTGCATCCGTTGCATGGCAATCCCTACTCCTCGCATTGACATCAATTGATGGGCATATCCATAGCCCGTTGATTAGCCGTGTCGATGTGAGACTTTCTCCCTTTTTGTCTTCTCCACATAACCCCCATCATCATATTCTATTCCACCTATAGTGCTATGTCCATGGCTCACGCTCATGTATTGCGTGAAAGTTGAAAAGGTTTGAGAAACGTCAAAAGTATGAAAAAATTGCTTGGCTTGTCATCGGGGTTGTGCATGATGTGAATATTTTGTGTGGTGAAGATGGAGCATAGCCAGACTATATGATTTTGTAGGGATGAGCTTTCTTTGGCTATGTTATTTCAATAAGACATAATTGCTTGGTTGGTATGCTTGAAGTATTATTGTTTTTATGTCAAACGATAGACTATTGTTTTGAATCACTCGTGTTTCATGCCATGATTAGACATATGATCAAGATTATGCTAGGTAGCATTCCACATCAAAAATTATCTTTTTTATCATTTACCTACTCGAGGACGAGCAGGAATTAAGCTTGGGGATGCTGATACGTCTCCGTCGTATCTATAATTTTTGATTGTTCCATGCCAATATTATTCAACTTTTATATACTTTTGGCACCTTTTTTATACTTTTTTTGGGACTAACATATTGATCCAGTGCCCAATGCCAGTTCCTGTTTGTTGCATGTTTTATGTTTCGCAAAAACCCAATATCAAACGGAATCCAAACGGGATAAAAACGGACGGAGAATTATTTTGGAATATTTGTGATTTTTGGGAGGAAGAATCAAAGCGAGACGATGCCCGAGGTGGCCACGAGATAGGGGCCCACCACCCCTCCAGGGGGGCGCGGCCCCCACTTTCGTGGGCCACCCGTAAGGCGGTTGATGCTCTTCTTTTTCCGCAAGAAAGCTAATTTTACAAGAAAAATCTGGGCGAAGGTTTCAGACCAATCGGAGTTACGGATCTCCATATATACACGAAACGGTGAAACAGAGCCTGGAGAGAACGCAGGAACAAAGAGATAGATCCAATCTCGGAGGGGCTCTCGCCCCTCCCACGCCATGGGAGCCAAGGACTAGAGGGGAAACCCTTCTCCCATCTAGGGAGGAGGTCAAGGAAGAAGAAGAAGAAGGGGGCCTCTATCCCCCTTGCTTCCGGTGGCGCCGGAGCGCTGCCGGGGGCCATCATCATCACCGCGATCTTCACCAACACCACCGTCATCTTCACCAACATCTCCATCACCTTCCCCCTTCTATATTCAGCGGTCCACTCTCCCGCAACCCGCTGTACCCTCTACTTGAACATGGTGCTTTATGCTTCATATTATTTTCCAATGATGTGTTGCCATCCTATGATGTCTGAGTAGATTTTCGTTGTCCTATCGGTGATTGATGAATTGCTATGATTGGTTTGAGTTGCATGTTTTATTATTGGTGATGTCCTATTGTGCCCTCCGTGTCGCGCAAGCGTGAGGGATTCCCGCTGTAGGGTTTGCAATATGTTTATGATTTGCTTATGGTGGGTTGCGTGAGTGACTGAAACACAAACCCGAGTAAGTAGGTTGTTTGCATATGGGATAAAAGGGGACTTGATGCTTTAATTCTATGGTTGGGTTTTACCTTAATGAATCTTTAGTAGTTGCGGATGCTTGCTAGAGTTCCAATCATAAGTGCATAGAATTCCAAGTAAGGGATGATATGTTAGCTTATGCCTCTCCCTCAAATAGAACTGCAATAGTGATTACCGGTATAGTAACATAGTCAATTGCTTAGGGGCAATTTCACAACTCCTATCACACCTACAAAGTACTTCTAGTTTCATACTTGTTCTAGGTAAAGCGAACGTCAAGCGTGCGTAGAGTTGTATCGGTGGTCGATAGAACTTTAGGGACTATTTGTTCTACCTTTAGCTCCTCGTTGGGTTCGACACTCTTACTTATCGAAAACTGTTGCGATCCCCTATACTTGTGGGTTATCATAGCACATCATATAAAGAGGGCAACCACCTCCATCGCCCCTACCATTTTCCCCAAATTCCCTCGCTGCGCCCAACGCGTTTGGGCCGGCTCGTGCGCCCAACGCTGGCCCGACCCATTTTAACGGCACCGACAAAAAAACTATGCATGCATATTGTCACACCCTGATTTTCATGGCACAACACTTAAGGTGATAAATCATGATAAAGTGTGGTTTGACAAAAACTTTTGCATTATTTGACTTTTATTTGAGTTGGTTTTCTCTCTGTGTTTTCAAGTGCTCTTTAAAGTCAACACAACTCCACCTTCAATACCTCATCTTCTTGCCCCAAGCTTCGGCCCAATGATCATGCCATGTGTATAGAGCAATATAGTATTTTTCTTACAAAAATAATTTGGCCAAATAGTATTTTCAAAAATTAGTTTTCCAAAAACCCCTGGATTGAGGTTTGCACTGCAAGTACTTGATTTGGGGTATGAAAAATATTTCAAAAGGTATATTTGAAACCTATTAGATATAGGACTTCCATAAACCACAAAAAAATAATTTTAAAAGTTATTTTCCTATTTTATTTAAAAGCTTTTTCTTAAGGTTAGAAATGGTCTTTAATAGGGAAAAATTATTTTATTGTTTCAAAAATATTTGACAAAAATCAGGGAAACTCAGTGGACATATATTTTCCATATATAAGAGTTTCAACACATGGTCATGTTCAAGATATTGGACAAAACCTCCCAAAACCATTTCTGCCCATTTCAAGGATTTGAAATATTTCTACAGGAAATATTTTCAATAAAATCCAAGGAAAATCCAGCAAGTCACAAGTGCATATTGTGATCGCCTTGCAAAGCCTCATGTCAATTAAAGTCATTTTGGTTCACCAAAATGCCCCAAAACCCTCTCTGACCAGAATCATATTTGAACAACTTTGTACTACCAACTTTCTCTCCTTGACCCCAGCTTTGGTGGGCATGTTCACATGACCAAATGAGGCCACTACACCAAGTGGTGCATCAAGGAGAAGTTATTTGCTCAACTAGATCTACACAAGTTCATTTCTGCTAATTTCTAGGGTTTGCCAAAGATTCATTAGCAAACTTTTCGAAAAGAGTTCATCTTCCTTTTTCCCTGTCATTTTGTCATGACAAACATCCCTGCCAACTGCTACAAGAAGTAAATTAGTGCAAGTACCCCAAAACCATATCAAACACCTTCTGCATGTTAACTAAAAACCCTGTTTGGGGCTCTTCCACTAATCTCCATGAGCCCCACTTTTTACCACAACCCCTCCTAGTCCCCTTTCACCTCCAGTAACAATGGCAAACCCACAGCTCAATTATTGGATGGGTAAAACCCCACTTTCTCTCTCTGGACAGCCCATTTCTCCCTCTTCTTCTCCCTCTCTCTTCTCCTACTGGCCACCCAGGGCATCCAAGGCCATCTCCTACTTCTTTACTCCCCCCTTGAGCTACCAGACACCTTTGGACGCGCCCACATTGCATAAAGAATGGCTATGCCAGCCATTTGCACGCTCTGGAGCGCGCTACAGTGCGCTCCCGCACTGTAGCCGCCCCCTTCCAACCGCCTCCGGCCACCTCGGGCCTCCCCAGCGCGCCCGACGATGCGCCTCGACATCTGTGACACACCACGCCTCTGTCCCCCTCCTCTCTCCCCCTCTCTCGCCCCTGCTCGCACGAGTGCTGGCCGCCCGAGCGCGCCAATGGTGCAGCTCACACGCGCGGCGTCTCTGACCCCTCCCCGCTCTCTCCCTTAACTCCACTCGGCATAGTCCACGCCCAGAAACACCCCAGACATAGCGCCAGCTCCTCCCGAGCCCTGTGGCAACGAGCAGGAGCTCGCCGGCGCACGGGTCCATGGCACCCCACCGTTCGCCTATTTAAGGGCCTCCCCGAGCCCTCCTCTCCTCACCACTCGCTATCCCACTCGCCAAAATGTCCCCCTGCGCCCCAGTTCCTCTCCAGAGCCGCCCGAGCTCGAGATCGAGCTCGAGCTCCGCCGCTTTGGCTCGCCGGAGTTCGCGAGGTACAGGCCTCCCCCGCTCCTCCTCTGCCCCGATCTGAAACCGCCTCCTCCCACTGACCATTTCCCCTCTGTCTCCCCTCTCTATCGCAGCCGGAATCGACCGGGGCAAGCTCCTCCCGAAGCTCTGCCGTCGGCTTCCTTGTCGCCGGCGAACCCCTGCATCCCGGCGACCAACTCCACCTCCACCCGAACGGCGACTCCGCCGTGAGCACGGCGGTGCCCTTGGATCGTCTCGCCGTCGACCACAGCGACACCGGTGAGCTCGCCGCCCTCTCTGACCTAGGGTTGACGACGACGGCCGTGGGGCCCGTCCGTCAGCCTCACGTCCTGACGTGTGGGTCCCACCCGTCAGGTTTAAAAACGCTGCGCTGCAGTTCGGTCATGTCGGCTGAAGGCGTATTTTTCCTTTACGCCTTCGATGTGGCAGCCTCGCGCGGGCTGAGTTCCCTCTGTGCCTGCTGCACTGAGGCCTTTCTGGCCCAGTGGCACAGTGCCACTTTTCTTTTTCTTTTTCTGTCACCCTTCCAAAAATCCCACAGGATAAAATATTTATCAAAATGAAATAATTCCAGTTCCTAAATTCTTGTAAAAATCCCACCTATTTAATGGTGCAACTTTCATTCAAATCCCACAACCTTTTCTTCACTGTAAATATTTAAATGTGATTTTAAGCATTTAAATATACCTTTGTAAATCCATTTCTCCTATTCTGCTACTCCAAATACAAAACTAGAAATTTTCCCCTTCTTAGTTTTCACCCTAGTATTTAAAAAAATGAGTTGACATTTTTCTGAGCACTTTGGTTTTTCTGTTTTATTATTGCCTTATTTCTTTCTCGTTATTATTTTGCGACGATAGATTGCGTTGCTGACGAAGGAGCTGGACCAAAAGACTTTGAAAACCCAGAAGACTTTGTTGAGCCAGGCAAGCAGCCCTTTGACCATGTCTACGAAACCCTTTTTATGCATGTCATATAGCACCATATTTTTGTTGCAAAGGAATCATGATGGGGTGGTAACCACTTCGATGGTTTGCCACCGTACTTCCTCGTTGATACTTGCATTGTGCATGACCCTACCTTCTTATGAGGGTTATGCCGGTGGGAGTAGATAGGATGCTAAAGTAGATGCTACATAAAAGGGACGGTATATGCATGGTGAAGGAGTCAAAGCATTTTCAAAAGACTTTTCGAAAACCCCGTCGGGTGCCACTTATGTCCGAGGGAGATGATGAGATGGGTAACCACTTGATGACGAAGTGGTGTACCGAGGCAAGTGTGTGTTGTTTTCGAAAACGGATTAGATTTAAGATTTGTCGACTGTCCCAACCTTACATGCGCAACCACTCTACCCTTATATGGGAAAGGGCATTATTGATTACCTAGGCCGATACTAGCTTGGAGCCCGCATTACTAGTGACGGGGGAGAGTTGGTGCTCTCTCTCGGGACGGGGTCGTGCCAGGTAGGGCGGCCATGAATGTTTTCACAGGGCACCGGATACACCGTTGTGTCCCCTCTTGGATGTTACGACCTCGAGTGAGTCTCGTATGATGTACATCGTGAGGATACGGAACAACGAGTGGACTCCTTGTTAGTGTCGTCTAGGGAAAGGTAGTGATCGGGTGCTTACCCCGGGTACTTGAGGTACCGCGGGTCGTGGATGACACAGAATTTCCCCGGATCTTGTGAGTAAAGTGTGCAACCTCTGCAGAGTGTAAAACTATTCGAATAGCCGTGTCCACGGTCAAGGACAGTTGGGCGGTGTTGCTTAAACTACGTCCAGAGTTTCACAAACCGTGTGTGTGTGTTGATAGAACTACTTGGGTCAAGTCAAGGGACTTGACATGATTGAGTTGGGTTGGTGCGCACTCTATTTATGTTGATGTCTGTAACCTGTCCTCATGGTTACTTCAATTCTCCTGATGCATGTCTTACAAGTTGTTGAACATGTCATTGCACTCAAAACTAGCTTTCTGCAAAAATTTACCTATATCATGTATTGTTGCGTCTTGGACCAAAACATGGGTTGCTTGCGAGTACATTCAAAGTACTCATTGGCTTGCCACTGGTTATTTAATTGGCCAGGCATGGAAGAACCGGAGTTCGAAGAAGAGTTCTTTGGAGACGAACATGCGAACTAGGACGTTTCCCAGTCAGAATGCATGTAGGGTTAAGGCAGATGGCATGGGTTCTACTTATCGACGAAGATTCCCGCTGATTGTGTTTCATTTGATGTTCAGCCCTTAAGGCTTTATCAATGTAAGACTTGACCATAATGGTCATAATTCGTGTAAGACGGTATGTATGGATGTAAGACTCTTGTTATTCAGCTTCTGTGTGTTCAGTGAGCATTGATCTCTGGGATCACTATACACGTGCATTCGGTGATCTCGACTTATGAGTCGGGGTCCCCACACATATTTAAAATAAAAACAACTTAATTAAGCATTAAAGCCGGCCTTAGGAAGGCTGGCGAGAGTCCACGCGTCCACATTAGCATTAAAAGAAATTAAAAACAACCTAACTATGAGGCGGCGCGCTGCCCAGCGCGCCCTAAGCGTCGTCGTCGTCATCGTCCTTGGGGTGGGTGAGGTCGATGAGCGTCGGCGCAGGGCCGACCCAGGGGAACGCCGTGTTCGAGGCAGCGGCAATGTCGGCCGTGGGCAGCTGTTCCAGCGGGGGCAGTGCCGGCGCGGGGGGCAGTGCGGCCGCCTGTGCAGCCGCGGCTTGGCGCTCCTCCTCCTCGAGGTCTCGCTCGAGCATCTCCTCGTACTCACCGCGACGACGCTCCTCGGCGAGCCATCGTTGGCGCCACATCTCGAGGTACGCCGCCTCCTGTTCCAGGGTCGCCCCCATCGAAACTGGTGGCGCGGACACCCACTCGCTCACCACTCCCGTCCAAGAGAAGCGCACGATGGGCTCCGGCTCCGGCTCGGGCTCTGGCTGCGGCTCCGGGTCGGCCTTGATGAGCCGTCGGGGAGGGGACGGAGGGGCCACCGGCGGCACGATGCAATCGCCGGCCGCGGAGAGGGCGAGGGCCTGCACCATGGCCGCCTTATAGCGAGCCTCCTCTTCCTCCACTGCCTCCACCCTGCGCCGCTCGTCCTCCTCGCTCTCGCGGTAGACCGCCTCAAGGGCCACCTGGTAGGCGGCCTCCGCCGCCTGGTCTTCCTCCTGGACGAAAAGCGGGGGCGGCGTGTCACGCCCAATATGCGACCCTATCCAAAAGGAACTCGACGGTCCCACCAAGGATAGACTCGCATATTGAGACGCTTTTGCAAGGTGGATATCATTACATCAACATTACATAATAGATGGGGATACATACATAAGGCACAAAAGCCACAAGAATACATCAACATCATATACAAGATCAACATCCGACTACGGATGAAACATAAATAGAAGCTCAAACGACATCCACCCTGCTAGCCCAGGCTGCCGACCTGGAACCTTTCCCCTGATCGAAGAAGCGGAAGAAGAACTCAAGACAAGCAAGCATCGCTCTCGCGTCGAGATCATCGCACAACCTGTACCTGCAACTGGTGGTGTAGTAATCTGTGAGCCACGAGGACTCAGCAATCCCATTACCATGGGTATCAAGACCAGCAAAGCTTAATGGGTAAGGAAGAGGTAAAGTGGTGAGGTTGCAGCAGCGACTAAGCATATATGGTGGCTAACATACGCAAATGAGAGCGAGAAGAGAAAACAAAGGAACGATCGTCAACTAGTAATGATCAAGAAGTGATCCTGAACTCCTACTTACGTCAGACATAACCCAGAAACCGTGTTCTCCTCTCGATCAACCCCGAAAAGAGACACTCACGGTTCACGCATTACGGTTGGTGTATTTTAATTAAGATCAACTTCGGGTTTTCTACAACCGACATTAACAAATTCCCATCTGCCACATAACCGCGGCACGACTTTCAAAAGTTCAAACCCTGCAGGGTGTCCCAACTTAGCCCATGATAAGCTCTCGCGATCAACGAAGGATATTCCTTCTCCCGGAAGACCCGATCGATCTCGGAATCCCGGCTACAAGACATTTCGACAAGAATAAAACAAGACCAGCAAAGCCGCCGATCGCCGACAATCCCGATAGGAGCTGCACATATCTCGTTCTCGTGGCAACACCGGATGAGACATCCTACGAGTAAAACCAAACCTCGAGTTGCCAATAGGGGGCCCCGTAGTCTACTCCGTTCGAACCAGCACTTAGAGAAGCACTGGCCCGGGGGGGGGGGGCTAAATAAACATGACCCTTGAGAGAGCGACTCCCAAGGGAAAAGTAGGTGGTGGTGAGGCAAATGGTAAAACCAATGTTGGGCCTTGCTGGAAAAGTCTTATTCAAAGCGAACTGTCAAGGGGGTCCCATAAATCACCCGACCGTGTTAGGGACGCAAAATCTGGGAACATAATACCGATATGACGGAAACTAGGGCGGCAAGAGTGGAACAAAACACCAGGCATAAGGCCGAGCCTTCCATCCTTTACCAAGTATATAGATGCATTAATTAAATAAGATATATTGTGATATCCCAACAAGTACACATGTTCCAACAAGGAACAACATCTCCATGTTCCAACAAGGAACAAACTTCATCTTCACCTGCAACTAACAACGCTATAAGAGGGGCTAAGCAAAGCGGTAACATAGCCAAACAATGGTTTGCTAGGAAGGGTGACAAAGGTTAGAGGCTGACATGGCAATTTGGGATGGCTTGAGCAGCAAGTGATAGGTATCGCAGCATAGCGAAAGAACGAAGCAACTAGCATAGCAATGATAGTAGTGAGATCCAGGGTAGCGGTCATCTTGCCTGAAATCCCGCAAGGAAGAAGAACGAGTCCATGAAGAAGACGAACGGATGAAGCCGAACCAAGCGTAGACGAACGAATCCTCAAGATCGCAACGAAACAGGAACTAACAAGAAGAAGCACACAACATAGTAAACACACCACACATAGACAAGACATGATGCACAATCAAGCATGATGCATGACAAAGCTACATGAAGCTACTCATGGCAAGAGATGATGCATACAAGAGCAACACATCAAAGCAAGTTTAAATGAGGTCGGGAACAACATAGAACAATTCCGGTAAGTCCTCTTATGCAAATTTCGAAATTGGTCCAGATCTGAATAAACCTTATGTTCAAGTTGTTAAACAGCAAGTTAAGATGCACCACGATGATCTACACGAAATTCTAGTCAAGTTACATATAAAGTTCATTTAATTCGGAGCTACGGCCTAGAAGATATGAGCAAAACAAGTTAAGCATGGCATTGATGCAAAATGCATACAAACATCAAGCACACACCTCAAATCATGGATGCAACATGATAATATGAAGCTACATGCAAAAATCAAGCAAGTTTCATATAGAGCACACTCAAAACGGAGCAACGGTTCAACACATACACTCTATACAAGTAATAGCAACAATCTGCCCAAAACAGCAATTAGGCATATTGCAAGCATCAAAACAACATGCTACAGAATCTCAACAAGATAACAAAAGGCATGCGCATGATGTACAGGTAAAGCATTACAAAACATGAACACTTAGCTATCTCCAGAAATCACTAGAACATGCTCAAACACACATGGCAAGATTGCAAATAATAACAGTTTCAGACTTTGCAGAAAATAACATCAGGTTGCAATGTTTAGAGCTCTGAAACAACATGTTACAGGAACTTAACATGGCAAACAAAGGCATGACATGAATCTACTAAATGCATAAACAAAAGTCCCTTACTGACCATAAGCCAAAAAGGATCAGAAGATATGATGGCACCCATGTAAACATGGCAAGTTATATTACAGATTTAAACATGACAGGAACAACGATAAGTAGGCATATTGGTGAGCTTGAACCACTCACCACAGAGCAATACATGGCATGGCAAGGCAACCAACAGTGAGAAGACATGACATGGAAGCTATACATGGCAAGAAAAACATCATAGCATACACGGATCAACTACAACAACCTTGGCAAAATTGAATAACATGTAAACAACCTGCCAGGAAACATTTTATAGAAAAAGTAGAGCTCGATTGACTCAAGCTATGGCACTCCATAATTGCAAACAAGGGCATGGATGGATAGAGCAAGACATGTATAACAAAACATCCTTACTGAAGTATCTAAAAATATGCATGGAACTCTCTGTAGCATCAAGTTAACATGGCATAAAAATATCATCAAAACAGGGCTGAAATCAGCAACATCACGAAGCCTAGTCTGCATGCTTGTGCTAGTCACCACAGAGATCACAAAAATACATGGCATACACCCCTGTAAAGATGGCATGGCATATTACAAACTACATGTAGGACTCAAGTCCATAGGGTGCACACATCAATCATGGCAAAAATGACAAAAGTGCATGTTCTGATAAGAATCAGAAACTAACATCACATAGCACTCTTCTAACAGCATTTCGGACATCAAGATGAGCTCAAATGAAAATGATGCAATGAGATGAAATGATGTACTCGTCGAGTCGAACAATTTGACATATTACACGCACGAAACGGAGCTACGGATGCAGAGTTATGGCATGATGAATATGCAACAAAATAACTGCAGATAAAGGACTTAGAGGAAATCCGGGGCTCGGGGAAAGTCAACCTTCGTGCACGGATTTCAAGGATCACCGGATCCTTGCCGGAGTCTCGCCGGGATCGTCGGGGACGGGGCCGGGGAGGCGGATCCGGAGCCGGGGAGAGCTCCTCCGGCCGGATCTCGCCGGATCCGGCGCGGGACGGCAGGGGCGCGGGGGAGGCGAGGCGAGCCGGCGCCGGAGGAGCTTCGAGAGCAGCCGGCGGCGGCGGTGCCGGCGAGGGCGGCGGGCACACCGCGGGCGCGGGCCGGAGCGACGACGGGCGCTGGAGGCGCGGGCTGCCGGCTCGGCTCCGGCCGACTAGGGGCGGCGCGGCAAGATCGCGAGGCGCACGACGGCGGGTCGGCGGTGGCGAGGCGCCCGGCTGGCCGGGCGGCGGCGAAGGTCGAGAGCGGCGACGCGGGCGGCGACGCTGGCGGCGGCGCTGGCTCCCTCGGGCCCGGCGCGGCCGGCGGGCCGATCTGGCCCTCACGGGCCCCGGCGGCGGGGAGGAGAGAGAGAGGGCGTGGGGGCGATGTGGCGGGCTCCTATTGGCCGGGGCGCCGGCGGCGGACGCGTCCGGCGCGGGGGAAGAAACGTCCGGCGGCGCGAGGGAAATTTCTAGGGTTTCGGGGGTGGAATGATCCGCGAATTTCGGGGGAGGCACATATTTATAGGTAGAGGGAGCTAGGAGGGTCCAAATGAGGTGCGGTTTTCGGCCACGCAATCGTGATCGAACGACCGAGAGCATGGTGGGGAGTTTGCTGGGTTTTGGGTCACTTTGGAAGGGGTGTTGGGCTGCAAACAAAAGAGGCTTTTGCGGTTACCCGGTTAACCGTTGGAGTACCAAACGACCTCCAAATGGCACGAAACTTGACATGCGGTTTACCGGTGCTATACCAAGGCCGCTTGACAAATCTCGGTCCATTCCGAGACCGTTTAACACCCGCACACGAAAAGAGGTAAAAGGGGGCGCCGGGAGACATAGGAGTGCGGATTGCAAAAGCGGACAACGGGAAAATGCTCGGATGCATGAGACGAACATGTATGCAAAATGAAATGCACATGATGACATGATATGAAATGCAGATGATGACATGGCAAAGTGCAACACGCAAGCACATGACATGGCAACAACGACGAATAACTGGCGGACACCTGGCGCATCGAATCCGGGGCGTTACACGGCGGCACGCTGCGGTCGACCTCCCGCACGCCTCGTCGCCTCGCCTCCTCGTGCTCGAAGGCGAACCACCTCGCCCAGTTAGGCGAGTTGGTGGCGTAGGTGGCGTCGCGGCGCTGCTTCGGCGTCAGCATTGCCCGCCAGCGCCGCACCTCCTCCGCGTGCGCCCTAGTCGACTGCGGCGCCGCCGGCACTGGGATCCTCTCTGAATCCAGATGCCAGTCGTGCAGCAGGGTGACGTCGGGGTACGGCAGAGGGACGCGGTGCTGCCAGTGCCACTCCGCCGGGTGCCTTGGCACGCTTACTCGCACCCTCTGCCGGCGAGCAGCCGCGCCAAGTGAGGCAGTCACTGAACTCGAGAGGGAAAGGGACGGCGGGGGCCTTGCCCTTGGACTTGTTGCTGCCGGCGCCGGAGAAGAGCCCAATTTGACTAGGGTTTTTGCTAGGGTTTGCCGGCGATGGGGGAGCAAGTTTGCCTAGATGGGGACGGCGAGTTTGGATGAGGATGGCCCCGCCGCACGGTCGGCTTAAAAAAGGGCGACCGCCGTCGCTGACGCGTGGGCCCGTGGTCATAAATTAAGCTGATCGTGAGTGGGCGGCCGCCAGGTGGGGACGCGGCGGACAGCGAGAAGGCGCGAGTGGCGTCCGTTCGACGTCCGCGCCGACGCATTTGGGGCACAAATTTGTAATCAAGTTTTTTTGAACCTACTCTAAATGAGCCAAATATTTTTTTTATTAACACATATTCACTTTCCATAGTGTAGATTTGAAGTCTCACTATTTTTTAATTTTTTGAATTTTTCAAAAACAGAAGGTAACACCACCTCCTCCTTGAACTCTATGAAATCATGTACATGATAGCTCATATGTGTGAAGGTTTTCTCATGAAAATGACCATAGAGCAAGTTTATGATTTTTGGTTGGTAACATGTCACATAAGACAACATTGTGCGCAGGTTATATATTTTTTTAATTTTTTTAAATTAATGGTGCTCATTTGACCTCGACCGTGCCAGCTAGGGTTTTTTTTCATGAAAATGACCATAGACCAAGTTTAGTATTTTTCCTCGTTAGTTTGTCTTATAAAATGACGAATGACGAAGGTTTCATATTTTTTCAATTTTATTTAAATTAGTTATGCTCAGTCAAAGCCTTCAAAACCCCGTTGACCAGCTAAAAAACCCTCTAAACCCCGCGGGGTTTCGCCTAACCCTAGCTCCCAACATCAGCTGTTCGATCATACCCTCACGCCAAGCCACAACCCTCAGATCTGGCCTTCTAGAAGGAACTAGGTGGGCTGGCTCTGTGCAGGCTGCGCGCCGTTGGATCACAAGGACGGCTCCGCATCGTTGGATCGTGGGGCGATCCGCGAGAGGCGATCCTATTGATTGTGCTCGGCTGCTCGCCCATCACTGACTCCGTGAAAAAAACATTGTTATTGGGCCCAAAAGGAAACCAAGCTCTGGGCCGTCGAATTGCGTCGTTTTTTTTGCATCGTTTGCTCTGTTTTTTGTGAATGTGCTGGCTCTGTATTTTGCATCGTTTTTTGCATCGTTTGCTCTGTTTTTTGCATCATTCTTTTTGTTCTATAAAAATGAAAAGTGACCAAATTTATAAGGGCTAAATTTATTTTTATCATGTAAAATGGCCACAAACTATCAAAAAAACGGGTCATTTTGCATTTGTATAATTAGCTTCTTTTTCTTCTTCTTTTCAAACCACTGTTTCCCACACGTGTACACTCCCGATGCTGCGGTGGGTTTGAAAACGGGCTACTAACTTCACATTTGACCCCGTTATTGCCACGGCCAAATAACACGTAGCACTATGGCTATTTAAGCTACATATTGGCATCAACGCATGCATGCTCGATCGACGCATGCAGGCAGGGTTTGCTGGGTGCATGCATAGCAGACTTCTGTCCTGGTGGCGCGCGCAGACGTTTAATGCAAGGGACGGCCCAACGAAACCACGACCCAATGGTCGAACAGCGACACCACCCAACGCGGCACCGTCTAGCGTGGCCCCACTAGTCAGAGTTAACGGTCAAGCCTTTGACACGACAAGAACGTCCGTTGTGCCCGATTCTGAGGTTTCGGCAAGGAGTGGGGAAAATTGAGCAAAAGTTAAGAGCGCGGGGATGAATGAGTAGAGCTAAGGAACCAGGGGTACAGATGTAAAAAAACCCTATTTTTAAATAAAGGTTGCCAATTGTTTTCAAAAGAGTTCTATTTATAACAACATGTAGAAGATGAAACTGTAAAAAAAATATGCAGAAAAAGCGGAAAAAGCATCTTATCTCTACTCATAATGTCTCAATTGGTAGGATTGCACGGGTTTTTTTGTCTCCCACTTTCGTCTGGTTTTTTGGTCTCCCCTCCCACCACCCCACCAGTTTATTTCGCCTCACCTCTCACACAACAAAAAAAATTTGAACGGATCAGGACTTTTCATGTTGAAGCAAGTTATTTAGTAATGTCTTGATGTGAAAGAATCAATCACAATCAATCTCTAAAGATCAAGTCTAAATTAATAAATCTTACATTAAATCGCTCAATCACATTAATTAGGATACAAATAATCAATTTTAAGAAAAATCGCTCAATCACATTAATTGGGAAACAATAACCGATTTAAAGAAAATTAATGTGTAAATCATAACAAAGAAATCTCATTATCAAATCATTTATGTACCTACTTAACTTGTAATGGAATATCTTTCTACGAGCAACATGCAGGTCGTTCATTCGTTCATACCCTCACCAGCAATCAAAGTAATCACTCTGCCCATCATTCCCTCTCACGGTCCCACCTCCCTCTCGGCTCCCCTGCACGAGAAAAGGAAACGCCCCTCGCGTGCGTCAGTTTTTCAATCTGCCAACAATCGTCCCCAAGTGAGGGCTAGGTTAAAAAAATATCAATCGTCCCCAAGTGAGGGATAGGTCAAAAAAATATCAACCGTCCCCAAGTGAGGGATAGGCCACGCCGCCACCGCTGCCATCACGCCGCTCGCACGGTGCTGCTGCCATCACCTTGCTCACATGCCTCCATATCCTGACCATTGGTCGTCTCCCTCGCCCTGGATCGCGGCAGTAGTAGGGATCACTGAGCATCATGTTAGCCATGGAGGCGGCTGTCGGGGTTACAATCCTGACAATGAGTACTAGGGGTACGAATATGGGGGCAGAACCTAGCTACGGCGCAGGTGTAACACTCGGTGTTTAACGAGTTCGGGCCCCTCTCAGCGGAGGTAACAGCCCTACGTCTCGTTCCCAGAGGCTTGCTTTGATTGTATGAGTATGGTTACAAAGATTGCTCGTGCCCGATTATGGAGGGGGGTGCGGCTTATATAGAGTGCACCATAGCCCCATGTCTCCCACGTTGTTGGGGCATTAAATGACACTGAATGCATCAGTTACAGGTGTGATGAACCTCTACTATGCCAGTTACAGGTAATGGGAGCCTTGACTCTGTTTATTAGATGACTTAGGATTCCTCGACCGTTGTAGCTCCCATGCCGCCCGCTTGTCTCCTTGGTCCAAGTGGTGGTTCGTCAGCTGAGTGGCGGGTGGTTGTCCGAATGCCGTCGAGCCATTCGAGTGGACTTCCAGATGTTTGCATCCGAATGCTGGCATGGTCCAGGGACCTACTCATGGTGGTGATGGGCCCCGTGCGGGTCCCAAATGATGGATCCTTGACCCTACCTGTAATAGGTGACCTCATCATTAGCCCCCGAATCGGTTGAGGTTTCGTATGACAAATGGGCCGATCCTTTAGTTAAGTCCAAGTGTTGTGGGAGCACTCGGAATATGTTTCCGAGTCGTGGTTCGTTGTTCCTTGGACGAAAACACAACGGATTCCAGACTACAGGTTTACCCAGATGATCGGGTGTTGTTGATCACCAAGAAAAACCAGGTGGCATTCGTTTGTCTCTCGGAGGAGATAGACTTGGGGCCCGAGTGAGGGCATGCCATTACAACTCGAGTGGCGACGCCGGCGCGTGGTCTGATTCTCCAGAGAGATGCCACTCCTTATCCCAGGGGAACGCCAGCGCGGGCCTTCTACGAGTCCAGGTTTACGAGTCATGCGCCTTGGAGCCAACTGCTAGGGCCAAGTCAACTCGCGGAGGGGCATCAAGCTCGTCACATAGCAATCCTAAAGAAGACTTCAGTCGGGTGTTTAATGTGGCCGAGTGCATGAATCCCCGTGGAGGGTGGTCAGTCGGACTGACATGCGTCCTTTAGGAAAGGAATCGTAGGCAATCAATTGGATTGATTTGCCTCGGAAATCGCGGGATTCGAAATTGAGCGTGCGCACGCGGAAGCGGTAACATCGCGTGTTAGTGCAGAAAGTGGGGATGTGGCTCCTCGACTTTCGCATGCCAAATCCTCCATGTGTCGCGGTTTACCTGCATACCGGTGTCAATCTAGAGATTGATACGTCTCCAACGTATCTATAATTTTTGATTGCTCCATGCTATAGTATCTACTGTTTTGGACATTATTGGGCTTTATTATCCACTTTTATATTATTTTTGGGACTAACCTATTAACCGGAGGCCCAGCCCAGAATTGCTTTTTTTTTTTGCCTATTTCAGAGTTCGAAGAAAAGGAATATCAAACGGAGTCCAAACGGAATGAAACCTTCGGGAACGTGATTTTCTCACCGAACGTGATCCAGGAGACTTGGACCCTAAGTCAAGGAAGCTGAGGAGGCCACGAGGTAGAGGCGCGCCCTCCCCCAGCGCGCCCTCCACCTCGTGGGCCCCTCGTGGCTCCCTGACGATTTCTTCATATATATATATATATATATATATATATATATATATATATATATATATATATATATATATATATATATATATATATATATATATATATATACCTAAAACTTCAAGAAAAGAATAGATCGAGAGTTCCGCCGTGCAAGCCTCTGTAGCCACGAAAAACCAATTGGGACCTGTTCAAGACCTGCGGAGGGGGAACCTCACCGTGGCCATCTTCATCATCCCGACGCTCTCTATGACGAGGAGGAGTAGTTCACCACGGGCTGGGGTATGTACCAGTAGCTATGTGTTTGATCTCTCTCTCTCTCTCTCTCTCTCTCTCTCTCTCTCTCTCGTGTTCTTGATTTGGCACGATCTTGATGTATCGCGAGCTTTGCTATTATAGTTGGATCTTATATTTCTTCTCCCCCTCTACTCTCTTGTAATAGATTGAGTTTTCCCTTTGAAGTTATCTTATCGGATTGAGTCTTTAAAGATTTGAGAATACTTGATGTATGTCTTGCCGTGCGTATCTGTGGTGACAATGGGATATCACGTGATCCACTTGACGTATGTTTTGGTGATCAACTTGCAGATTCCGCCCATGAACTTATGCATAGGGGTTGGCACACGTTTTCGTCTTGATTCTCCGGTAGAAACTTTGGGGCACTCTTTGAGGTTCTATGTGTTTGTTGAATAGATGAATATGAGATTGTGTGATGCATATCGTATAATCATACCCACGGATACTTGAGGTGACATTGGAGTATCTAGGTGACATTAGGGTTTTGGTTGATTTGTGTCTTAAGGTGTTATTCTAGTGCGAACTCTAGGGCTGTTTGTGACACTTATAGGAATAGCCCAACGGATTGATTGGAAAGAATAACTTTGAGGTGGTTTCGTACCCTACCATAATCTCTTCGTTTGTTCTCCGCTATTAGTGACGTTGGAGTGACTCTTTGTTGTATGTTGAGGGATAGTTATATGATCCAATTATGTTATTATTGTTGAGAGAACTTGCACTAGTGAAAGTATGAACCCTAGGCCTTGTTTCCTATCATTGCAATACCGTTTACGCTCACTTTTATCGCTTGTTACCTTTCTGTTTTTATATTTTCAGTTTACAAAAACCTATATCTACCATCCATATTGCACTTGTATCACCATCTCTTCGCCGAACTAGTGCACCTATACAATTTACCATTGTATTGGGTGTGTTGGGGACACAAGAGACTCTTTGTTATTTGGTTGCAGGGTTGCTTGAGAGAGACCATCTTCATCCTACGCCTCCCACGGATTGATAAACCCTAGGTCATCCACTTGAGGGAAATTTGCTACTGTCCTACAAACCTATGCACTTGGAGGCCCAACAACGTCTACAAGGAGAAGGTTGCGTAGTAGACATCAGAGATCAACGGAGTAACATCTGGCGTGGGATTCTATCAAAGTTATAAAAGAGGATTCAGGGGCTAGTGGTCGGTCCACCAGATCCCCCTTCCTCTCCTCCATCCTCTCCGCTTCTCCTCTCCACCGAGGATCCGATGTGGGATCCTGTCAGAGGTATAAAAGGATTCGGGGGATAGCGGTCGATCCACCAGATCCCTTTGCCTCTCCTCCTTCCTCTCCGCTTCTCCTCTCCTCCAAAAGACTCGACAGCCAAGGCGGAGAAGGCAAAGAAGGCCAGGAGAGCATCTTCCTCGGGCTCTGGCACGGCGGCTGACGGCGTGTCCGAGGATTGGATTCCCTCGCGCGTCTCGGCCAGGCGATTGGAGGAGCTTGCTGCAGGGCTCATTCCACAGGACGGATGGCGTTGTCCCGCGGCAGGGGGACGAGCGCGTCCTACTAGTCTCTCACATTGAGAGGGGGTTTTCGAAGCTTCCCCACCCCTTCTTTCGGGCATTTCTCGCCTACTTCGGTGCGCAGCTCCATCACCTCCCCCCAAATGTTTCACCTATCTTTCAGCCTTCATCTCCCTCTGCGAGAATTTCCTCGGTTGCCCACCCCACTAGGGGCTCTTCAAGCATATCTTCACTTGTTGGTCAATGGCCGTCAAGAAGGATTCGCCGACTGGTGAGAAGACCAATGTCATCCAGCTATGCGGGGGTTTGGGCATCCAAGTTCGCGGAGGGAGTGCTTTCCCAAAGATGAGCTTCCCAGATTCTGCCAAAGGGTGGTAGGGGACTTGGTTTTACTGCATGGATGTTCCCAGCGCCAACGGCCAGTCGGGCCTCCTTCCATACTCGCGAAGAGGGTGAGGGCCCCCGAGTCCCACTCGGTGGCGAAGGAGGAGAAGATGGAGGTCGGCATATTGGCCACCGCCCTGGTCGGAGTTGTGAACGCCAGCTTGAACAACATGGATCTGTTGGAGACATTTCTCACCTGGCGGATCCAACCGCTGCAGGCCCGGGCCCACCCCATGTGGTTGTACGAGGGACCGAATGACCCCACTCGAGTACACCCGGAGGAGCTCACCCAGAAGGACGTGGGGGCCAAGATCAAGGCCATCACCTGCGCCCAAGATAACCCGCGGGGAGCCAGGCTGGTACCGGCCTACTCCAAAGAACTCCCGCCGACTGTTGAGGTAAAGTGATTCGGTTCGATTGACTTGTTGGTACGTGATGACACACAAGTATAGGGGATCAATCATAGTCCTTTCGATAAGTAAGAGTGTCGAACCCAACGAGGAGCAGAAGGAAATGGCAAGCGGTTTTCAGCAAGGTATTTTCTGCAGGCACTGAAATTATCGATAACATATAGTTTGGTAGTAAGATAATTCATAACGGGTAACAAGTGAAAAGTATAACAAAAGTGCAGCAAGGTGGCCCAATCCTTTTTGTAGCAAATGATAAGCTTGGACGAACACTTATATAAAGCAAAGCGCTCCCGAGAACACATGGGAATTATTCTCAAGCTAGTTTTCATCATGCTCATATGATTCACGTTCGTTACTTTGATAATTTGATATGTGGGTGGACCGGTGCTTGGGTGCTGTCCTTACTTGGAAAAGCCTCCCACTTATGATTAACTCCTCTCGCAAGCATCCGCAACTATGAAAGAAAAATTAAGATAAATCTAACCATAGCATGAAACATGTGGATCCAAATTAGCCCCTTACGAAGCAACACATAAACTAGGGTTTAAGCTTCTATCACTCCAGCAACCCATCATCTACTTGCTACTTCCCAATGTGTTCCCCTAGGCCAAAATCATGGTGAAATGTCATGTAGTTGACGTTCACATAACACCACTAGAGGAAAGACAACATAAATCTCATCAAAATATCGAACGAATACCAAATTCACATGATTATTTATAACAAGACCTCTCCCATGTCCTCAGGAACAAACGTAACTACTCAGAAAGCATGTTCATGTTCATGATCAGAGGGGTATTGAATATCATTAAAGATCTGAACATATGATCTTCCACCAAATAAACCAACTAGCATCAACTACAAGGAGTAATCAACACTACTAGCAACCCAGAGGTACCAATCTGAGAGTTTGAGGCAAAGATTGAATACAAGAGATGAACTAGGGTTTGAGAGGAGATGGTGCTGGTGAATATGTTGATGAAGACTCACCCTCCCATGATGATAGGATCATTGGTGATGACGATGGCTTCAATTTCTCCCTCCCGGAGGGAAGTTTCCCCAGCAGAATTGCTCTGTCGAAGCCCTAGATTGCTCCTGCCCAGGTTCCGCCTCGAGACGGCGGCGCTTCATCCTGAAAGCTTCCTTATGATTTTTTTTCTAGGTCAAAACCCTCCATATAGCAGAAGATGGACACCGGGGGCTGGCCAGGGGGCCCACAAGCTCGGGGGCGCGCCCTAGGTGTTGGGGAACGTAGTATTTCAAAAAAATTCCTACAATCACGCAAGATCTATCTAGGAGAAGCATAGAAATGAGCGAGGAGAGTGTGTCCACGTACCCTCGTAGACCGAAAGCGGAAGCGTTAAGTAACGCGGTTGATGTAGTCGAACATCTTTGCGATCCAACCGATCAAGTACCGAACGCACGACACCTCCATGATCTGCACATGTTCAGCTCGGTGACGTCCCTCGAACTCTAGATCCAGCTGAGGCCGAGGGAGAGTTCCGTCAGCACGACGGCGTGGTGATGGTGATGATGAAGTTACCAGCGCAGGGCTTCACCTAAGCACTACGACGATATGAACGAGGTGGAAAACTGTGGAGGGGGGCACCGCACATGGCTAAAGATCAACTTGTGTGTCTATGGGGTGCCCCCTCCCCCGTATACAAAGGAGGGAGGAGGGGAGGGCCGGCCGGCCCCTAGGGCGCGCCCCAAGTGGGGAATCCTACTAGGACTCCAAGTCCTAGTAGGAATCCACCAAGAGGGAGAGAGGGGGAGCAAGGATAGGGAGAGAAGGAGAAGGAGAAGGAGAAGGAGAAGGAAAGGGGGGAGCCCCCCTCCCTTGTCCTATTCGGACTCCAAGGGGGGCGCGCGGCCTACCCTGCCTGCCCTCCTCTCTCTCCACTAAGGCCCATGGTGGCCCATTAATTCCCCCCGGGGGTTCCGGTAACCCCTCCGGCACTCCGGTTTTACCCGAAACCACCCGGAACACTTCCGGTGTCCGAATAACATGGTCCAATATATCAATCTTTATGTCTCGACCATTTTGAGACTCCTCGTCATGTCTGTGATCTCATCCGGGACTCCGAAAAACCTTCGATACATCAAATCACATAAACTCATAGTACGAATCGTCATCGAACGTTAAGCGTGCGGAACCTACGGGTTCGAGAACTATGTAGACATGACCGAGACACATCTCCGGTCAATAACCAATAGCGGAACCTGGATGCTCATATTGGTTCCTACATATTCTATGAAGATCTTTATCGGTCAAACTGCATAACAACATACGTTGTTCCCTTTGTCATCGGTATGTTTACTTGCCCGAGATTCGATCATCGGTATCACCATATCTAGGTCATTCTCGTTATCGGCAAGTATCTTTACTCGTCCCGTAATGCATCATCCCGCAACTAACTCATTAGTCACATTGCTTGCAAGGCTTATAGTGATGTGCGTTACCGAGAGGGCCCAGAGATACCTCTCTGACAATCGGAGTGACAAATCCTAATATCAATCTATGCCAACTCAACAAACACCATCGGAGTCACCTGTAGAGCATCTTTATAGTCACCCAGTTACGTTGTGACGTTTTATAGCACACTAAGTGTTCCTCCGGTATTCGGGAGTTACATAATCTCATAGTCAGAGCAACATGTATAAGTCATGAAGAAAGCAATAGCAACAAACTAAACGATAATAGTGCTAAGCTAACGGATGGGTCTTGTCCATTCTCTAATGATGTGATCCCGTTCATCAAATGACAACACATGTCTATGGCTAGGAAACATAACCATCTTTGATAAACAAGCTAGTCAAGTAGAGGCATACTAGGGCATTCTGTTTGTCTATGTATTCACACATGTACTAAGTTTCCGGTTAATACAATTCTAGCATGAATAATAAACATTTATCATGATATAAGGAAATGTAAATAACAACTTTATTATTGCCTCTAGGGCACATTTCCTTCACTAGGGGGTAGGGCGCACCCCCAGGCTTGTGGCCACCTGGTGGGTCCCCTTCTATTGTTTCTTCGCCCATTATTTTTTATATATTCCAAAAAAATTATCCGTAAAGTTTCAGGACATTTGGAGTTTAGGTATCTCATATTTGCTCCTTTCCAGTCCAGAATTCCAGCTGCCGGCATTCTCCCTCTTCATGTAAATCTTGTAAAATAAGAGTGAAAAGGCATAAGAATTGTATCATAAAGTGAAATAACAGTCCATAATGCAATAAATATCAACATAAAAACATGAGGCAAAATGGACGTATCAACTCCCCCAAGCTTAGACCTCGCTTGTCCTCAAGTGAAAACCAAAATCGATAATCATGTACACATGTTTAGAGATAGATGTGTCGATAAAATAAAATACGGACATGAGGGCATCATGATCATACTTAGAACAACAATATATTGTCATATAACTTCTTATGCTAAAGTGATAATTCATTCACAAGGTAAAGTATGAACCAAAAAACATTATTGAAAACTAACAAACCACGATCTAGGTCACTGAAGCAATTGTAATTTATCATAAGATCGGAAAGAGTCAATGTAAGTGCTCTTATTTAGCAAGTTCACATACTCAACCATCATTTAATCTTTCGTAATTTCTAACACTCACGCGATATCTATGAGATCAAAGTTTCAATCAGGCACATAGGAAGATAGGGGCTTATAATTCTGCCTCCCAACCATTTACCACAAGGGTAACATCAACAATAATATTTTATGATCACTTACATCCGAGTGGGTATAAGTGTCTAGATCTTTCCCAACACATATAGTGCACACTCTTGTATAAACCCTTAACCCAGTTTTATGACCACTCTTGCCAAAAAGAGAAAATATAGAAGGAAGGGTGAAGTTCACCATGACTCTTGTATAAAGGTAGAAAATGCAAGTGAAAGATAAGCCCTTTGCAGAGGGAAGCAGAGGTTGTCATTCGCTTTTTGGTTGGATGCAAGAAATCTTAATGCAATGGAACGTTACTTTATATTGCCGCCTGTGATAGAGAACTTTATTATGTAGTTCATCGCTTTTATTTCTTCCCCATCACAAGTTTGTATAAAGTTTATTTTCCTCACACTAAAAGATCATACATATTTAGAGAGCAACTTTATTGCTTGCACCGATGACAACTTACTTGAAGGATCTTACTCAATCCATAGGTAGATATAGTGGACTCTCATGGCAAAACTGGGTTAAGGGTTTATGGATGCACAAGTAGTATCTCTACTTAGTGCGGAAGTTTTTGGCTAGCATAGGATGAGAAGCAAGCTCAACATGTTGGAGGATCCATGACATTATAAATTCTATTCAGATATAAGGGAACATAACACATTATGTTTTCTTCCTTGTCCAACATCAACTTATTAGCATATAATATTTTAATGAGTACTCACAATCATAAAAGACGTCCAAGATAGTGTATTTATATGTGAAACCTCTCTTTCTTTAGTACTTCCTATTAATTGCAACAATTACCAAAACTATGTTTGTCAATCCTCAATAAATTTCATGCGACATACTTCTTATATGTGAAGTCATCACTCTCCATAAGATTATTATATAATATTTTTATTTATTTTATTTATTTTCTTTTCCAAGATCAAAGCAAGAAAGAAAAGCCCTTAACTCAAAACTAATCATTATTATATAACTCTCATACTCCATTACATAGATAGATCATGAAGCAAAACTTAAAGACTAGATCATACTAAATTTTTTATTCTACTAGATCAAGATTTAACCAAAAGGATCAAACTAAAATAAACGTTAAAGATAAAGATGTGATGGTGATACGATAATGGGGCACCTCCCCCAAGCTTGGCATAAGCCAAGGGGAGTGCCCATACCCTTCTACTCAAGTCTCCTTCTTCAGAGGTGGTGATGATGGAGTTGATGATGCGTGCAGCTTGTCTTCAGTCTTCCAAGGCATAGGATCCCCATCATAGAAAGATGAACGAGTCTCCGGGATCCTCAAATCTGCAGCCAAACTCATCCTCTTAAATCTATACTCATACTCACAGTTTTGGTTTTGTATATCGTAGATCTGCGCTTGAAGGTGCTCTATCCACTCATAGAGTTTGAAGATGGCTTCTCCGATATTAGTGGCATCTAGCTTGTGGTCGCGGGTGAATTCCGTGATCATGGAGTGGTTGCCATTGAATCCGCGCTCCACCATCCCTTTGCACTTGAAGATCTCTTGCTCCACCTCTTCGAGCCTGGTCTCCACGCTTCCGGTCTTATTTGGCCCTTGAACATCCTGGATGTGGAGCACCCCATTATGCATGTCAATGGCCTGAGCGTGTTTCATCACCTCCTGAAGGTAAGGGTTGATGACCTTCTCGTAGAACTTGTCTTTGGGGGCGCTTGGAGACGTCATGGCGATCTAGATCTGTCAAAAATAGCTCGAAACAAGAACAAAGGATAATGTCGTGATATGGTGATCAAAACCTTCGGGAGATTATATAATGAATTTTTACCGTGCAAAACAAGTAATCTGGGAGAAAACAGAGTCCGGAGGGCACACGAGCTGGCGACAAGCTCGGGAGGCGCGCCCAGGGGGTAGGGCGCCCCTAGGCTTGTCGCCTGCTCGTGCACTTTCCAGACTGCTTATTATTTTCCTAATTTTTTAAATATTTCAAAACGGAGTAAAGTTGCCTTTGGAAAACTTTTGGAGTTGGTTTACTTATCATTTTTCGGGTTCTAGAGTGTTCTAAAGGGTTTCCTTTATGTACTCCTCCGGTGTTATGGTATGAATAATATTAATCTTAACACTTATGAGCGTACATGAGATATAATGTTTGATTCTTTACCCATTCACCACCTTTGGCAATGTTGACTTGGTGGCACTGGATCCATAGACTTCTTTGATAATGTAAGGACCTTTCCCATTTGGAGAGAAGTTTTCCTGCAAAAAATCTTAAACGATAATTGTATAGCAAGACTTGGCCACCTACATTGAATTCCCACTTTTGTATTCTTTTGTCATGCCATCTTTTAACCTTTTCTTTAAAAAACTTGGCATTTTCGTAGGCTTGGGTCCTCCATTCACCAAGCGAGCTAATGTCAAATAACCTATTTTCATCGACAAGTTTAAAGTCATAGTTGAGTTCTTTGATTTCCCAATAAGCTTTATGTTCTAATTCGAGAGGTAGGTGACATGTTTTCCCGTAACCATTTCATATGGAGACATACCCATAGGATTTTTATAAGTAGTTCTATAGGCCCATAATGCATCATCAAGTTTCTTAGACCAATTCTTTCGGGATCTATTAACAGTCTTTTGCAAAATTAATTTTATTTCCCTATTACCTAATTCTACTTGACCACTAGACTGAGGGTGATATAGGGATGTGATTCTATGGTTAACATCATATTTAGCAAGCCGTTTACGGAAAGCACCATGAATAAAATGTGAACCACCATCAGTCATTAAATATCTAGGGACTCCAAACCTTCGGAAAATAACTTCTTTAAGCATTTTAATAGAGGTGTTGTGATCAACACTACTAGTTGGAATAGCTTCTACCCACTTAGTAACATTATCAACAGCAACCAGAATATGAGTATACCCATTAGAGGAAGGAAAAGGTCCCATATAATGAAATCCCCAAGCATCAAATGGTTCAATAACAAGTGATTAATTCATAGGCATTTCCTGATGTCTGCCAATGTTACCAATTCTTTGACATTCATCACAAGACAAGACAAACTTACAAGCACATTTGAAAAGAGTAGGCTAATAAAAACCAGATTATAATACCTTGTGTGTCATTCAGTCTCCCGTGTGGTGTCCTCTCGGAGTGAGACTTGCATAGGATTTGTTCCTATTCATGCTCAGGTACACAACGTCTAATAACACCATCTACTCCTTCTTTATAAAGGTGTGGGTCATCCCAGAAGTAATGTCTTAAATCATAGAAAAACTTTTTGTTTTGTTGGTATGTAAAACTGGGTGGTATAAATTTAGCAACAATATAATTAGCATAGTCTGCATACCAAGGAATACTTTGAGAAGCATTTATGACAGCTAATTGTTCATCAGGAAAGCTATCATCAATAGGGAGTGGGTCATCAAGAATATTCTAACCTAAACAAGTTGTCTGCTACGGGGTTCTCAGCTCCTTTCCTACCAGTAATATGTAAATCAAATTCTTGTAGCAAGAGAACCCACCTAATGAGTCTAGGTTTAGCATCCTTCTTTTCCATAAGGTATTTAATAGCAGCATGATCAGTGTGAACAATCACTTTAGAATCAATGATATAAGATCTGAACTTATCACAAGCAAACACAACTGCTAAAAATTCTTTTTCAGTAGTAGCATAATTTCTTTAAGCATTGTCTAGAGTTTTACTAGTATAATGGATAACATTTAATTTCTTATCAACTCTTTGTCCTACCAACAACATAGTCACTAGCATCACACATAATTTCAAAGGGTAGCTCCCAATCAGGTGGTTGAACAACACGTGTAGAGATTAAGGCTTTCTTAAGTATTTCAAAGGCTTCTAAACAATCATCATAAAAAATGAATGGAACATATTTTTGCAAAATATTGGTAAGAGGCCGAGAAATTTTAGAGAAGTCTTTAATAAATCTTCTATAGAAACCAACATGACCAAGGAAACTTCTTATACCTTTGATATCCCTGGGACACGGCATTTTTTTCAATTGCGCGCATGTGCATAAATTTTGGGTCTGACCCAACACCGCTTAAATAAGCGCGTTTGGGCCAGACCCGGGGGCTCCTGTCGGTGCACTAAGATTTGGGTACCTAGTGCCCCTGACTTATGCACAGATAGTAGTTGCAGAACTCGTCAATGCAAGCCCAGTCAAGCCCATATCAGACCAGAGAAGTCGCTCCTCGTGAGATCAAGGAGCGCATCAAGAAGACAAAGCCAACATACTAGACAAAGATTCCAAGACAAGTGTCCTTTGCTAGCTAGAAGAGACCGGCAAGGTCGATGCAGCAGATAAGAGCAGGACCAAGCCGTGCCAGCCGCATCTTCGGGACGACTAGAGACCAAAGCGCGCGCCTCTCCAAGAAGGCCCGGCAAGCCCTGCCCTGGCAGGCACGAGCTAGTTACCACCGCTCCACTGCACCATGACGCCAGTCATCGATGCGGTGTCGAGCCCCCAGGCGACTAAGTGGCTCTTGCTAAGCACGTGGTGGCATGCTGGAAGACAGATCACACCCGTTTGACACCCATCCAGGGGCGTGTCAAGATAATAAGCAGTAGTTGGCTAAGCGGTGATATAAGCTTGTCGGGGATGCATCCCCGCATGCCACCTAAGGCAGCATTTATGGCATTTTTTCCTAAGTGTCAGAGTTAGGTATGATAGCACTGTTGGCTATCTAATCACAAGATAATGTCTGTTTCGCCACTGTGGTTACCCCTTGAGCTATAAAAGGAGGTCCAAGGCAACCTAGACGAGGATTCGGATCTTCAGACACTTGTACTCGCGTAGCAGCTCTTCCCGAGGCCACCTTGTCGGGCTTGGGTGCTGCATGTCGTCGTGTTCCTCTATCCAATCCACCAAAGCAGGAGTAGGGTTTTACGCTTCTTAGCGGCCCAAACCTGGGTAAAAAAATAGAGTCTCGTCATCGTGCTACCTCACGGCCTCCGCTCCTTGTGCAATGTGATCTCCCCCATAGGTGATCGTGTGCATCCACCCCGACATCTTTGGCGTGCCAAGTAGGGGGGAGTCGCTTGCGCAAACCCAAAGTTGTGAATAGCGCATTGATCTTCGTCATCATCTTCTTCGTCCTCATCTTCTCCGTCCATGGCGCCCAAGAAGAAATTCGGCGCGACCACACACCCCTCCCCTTTGAAGGCCCCCTCACACGCAACCGCGGACACGGTAGGCGCCGTGGCGGCGATGGATGATGTGGGTGCTGCGGGTGACGCGACCGGCGCATGCAGCGCCATCGTTGTGTCCCCCGTGGCCGAAGCTGGAGCGGGAATCGCTGGGGCTGGGTAGCATCAGCAACGTCCTGACGAGCTTGGCCTAGAAGCCGCGGGTGGAGGGAACGCCCAGTCTCTACCTCCCTGCCACACTGGCGGACACAGCTGCAACAGTGACGCCCACTTCGGCACAAGCGCGATCCTCCAGTTGCGCCCACCACGGGCACGGCTGCAAGGCGCACGCCTCGCTGAGAGCAAGACGAACAAGACAGAGCGCCCAACGGGGCCGTCGACCCATAAGCACGACCTACTCATCGCCAAACCGCCTTGGCGGTCAGTTTATGGTGGCGAGAATGCGGCGACGCTCCTGCTGGTTCTACCAGGAGTCGAGCGACGTCGCTGTCTGCCTTGCTAGCCATGCCAAGCATAGCCACGGAAGCAATGGCGCGGGCCCAACTGTTGTTGAATTTTCCACCAACGGCTGACAAGATGGACGAGTGGAGAGCCACCATCCAGAGCTTGATTGGCTTTGTTGAAGCCAGTAAATCGCAGCATGCAGAGCCGTCATGATGCCCGCGAACGACGATGGTGGCCCAGGCTGGTGGCCATGTCGAGGGGCCAGACAGTGCAATCCCCTCCACGATGACAAACCCAGAGGCAGCCTCAGCAAACTCAATGTGACGACGAGACCGACGAGACTTCGATGGCTTCGTCCGGCCTGGAAACCCGCCGGGACCAGCGGTGAGTTCTAAAAGACCGGCAGAAGGAAGACGTGTGCATCACCGTAGAGTAGCGCCTAGAGGCACACCGTCAATCCAACAGACGCAATGGCCCAGACATTGACAAACCTGCGCCCAGTGTCGGCGGGTACTTGCCTTACGAGGTTGGGTGCCCTGCCTTCACTTGTGAGCTGCGGCAGGTCCGCTGGCCATTTGCCCGAGCCTTCAAGCCTGAACTGCCGAAGAAATGTGACTAAAAATTAAACCCAACAGAGTTTTTGGGCATCTATACGATTGCCGTTCAAGCCGCCGGGGCAGAGATGAGAAGGTGCTCGCCAACTATTTCCCTTTGGCGCTCAAGCCAAATGTGAGATCGTGGCTGATGCACCTGCCGGAGAACTCTATTCCATCATGGCTGACTTGTGCAATGAGTTTGTTGGCGCCTTCACAGGTGGCCACCAAGAGTCTGGACAGCCCAGTGACTTGCAAGTCCTTTCGCAGAGGGAAGGGGAGGATTTGCGTAAATATATACAGAGATTCAGTCGAGTACACCACAACATTCCAGAGATACACCCAACAGCCGTGATTGCCGCGTTCCATTCGAACATACGCAATAGGAGGATGCAAGCCAAAATGAATGTCCGGCTGCCCAAGACCATCAACGAGTTTTACACCTTGGCGGATAAGTGTGCTCGAGCTGAAGAAGGAAGGCGACTCCCCGGGGAGGAGGCTGGCGTCGAGATTGATTCAGATGATGATGACGATGCCGCCAACCCGAGGAGGAGAAGCAGGAGGCGCAATAGGAAAAGCAAAGAGAAGGTAGTGTTGGTCATTGAGAGCTCTGGTGATCTTAGTGTCGACAAGAAAGCCAAAACCGAGCCCCCCATAAGGGAGCTGCCACATCTTGCTGATTGCCGGAAGGCAGCAGCAGAGAAAACCGGAAGTCCGACGGGCCATACTACAAAATCCACTGTACCAAAGGTCATGATCTCCAAGTGTGTCACCAAGTTGAGCAGCTTGCTGAGAAACAAAAGGCTGAATACGAGAAGCATGACAAGGAGAGAGGCCAAGAGGGTGCTGGCGGAAAGGGCCGTGGTGGTAGAGGGGGCCGCCACGGCAAGGCCCCGCAGCGGAAGGAAAAACCTGCTAGAGGCCGTGAAAAGAAAGAAGGAGACGATGGGAGTGATGAAGAGGATAAGGAAGAAACCAGTGAGCGAGAATTCCAAAAGGCAACCGAAGCCATGTGTGTTGATGGGGGTGCATCCTTGCACTCCTCTCATCGCTTGCTCAAACAGTGGGCGCATGAGGTCAATGTCGTGGTGCCAGCTGTAGACTCCCAAAGGCCACTGAAATGGTCCCGCACGCCTATCATCTTTGACGCAGAGGATCACCCTGACCGTACCACTGCGGTTGGGTGTTTGCCATTTTTAGTTTCCCCGACAATCTGCAACCTCAAGGTAACAAAGATGCTAGTTGACTATGGGGCTGGGCTAAACTTAATCTCCCCTAGAGTGGTTGAAAAGCTACAGATCCCTGATGAGGAGCTCAAGGCTACGGGTATGTTCCAAGGAATCAACCCCGGTAGGAGCCGACCTAAGGGGAAGATTACATTGCCTATGACATTTAGCGGGGAACTAAATTACCGGAACGAGAGGGTCGTGTTTGACGTTGTTGAACTTCCTTTGCCTTACAATGGAATGCTTGGTCGCCCGGCTCTGGCAAAATTCATGGCAGCGTCCTATTATGCCTACAACACTTTGAAGATGCCAGGGCCAATGGGTATCATTTCCATTCCATCGGATAAGAAAGATGCAGTTATATGTGTGGACAAGATGTATCGAGACGCGGTAGCAGCTGAGGCTACAAAAGCCCCAGCTCTCGCCGAAGAAACAAAGAAGGGAAAGAAGGCTAGCACAGATGCTGGCGAGGACTCCAGGAAATGCGCCTCTCCGGAGTGTGTTGCGTCTGTTGATGACCTGCTGAAGAGTTCCACTAGCAAAAGACCCAAGGTTGCTGCACCTGCTATAAAAGGGGTCCTAGCAAGGCAGGATGGCGTTGACGGTACCTTCACCATCAGCGCCACCCTTGATGACAAATAGGAAAGCGCGCTCGTTGCCTTCCTGCGGGCAAATGTCGATGTGTTTGCTTGGCAACCGTTTGACATCCCCGGTGTTCCCAGGAAGGTAATCGAGCACCACCTTGCTATCTGCCCTCACGCTTGGCCCGTCAAGAGGAAGGTCAGAAAACAAGCTTTAGAGCGGCAGCAGTTCATTGCCGAGGAGATCAAGAAACTTGAAACAGCTGGTTTGGTCAGAGGGGTGCTGCATCCAACTTGGTTAGCAAATCTAGTGGTGGTACGCAAGGCAAGGAGGCTCTGCATTGATTTCATTGACTTGAACAAAGCATGTCCAAAAGACCCTTCCCCCTGTCATGCATTGATAAAATTGTTAATTGCACTTCCGGATGTGATTTGCTTTCCTTCTTAGATGCGTACTCCGAGTACCATCAGATATTCATGGCCAGGGAAGATGAAGAGAAAACCGCGTTCATAAATCCATGTGGCATGTACTGCTTTGTGCGTATGCCTTTCGGGTAAAAGAGCGTTGGTTCCACTTTTGCGGGGGCTATACAAATCGGTTTTGGACGCCATCTGCACAGAAACGTGGAAGCCTATATGGATGATATAGTGTCCAAAACCAAGGATAGATCAACACTCATTCAAGACTTGGAAGAGACCTTTGCAAATTTGCGCAAGATCAATTTGAAACTCAACCCCGAGAAATGTGTGTTTGGTGTCCCATCCGACAAGCTCCTTGGTTTCTTTGTGTCTCAGCGGGGAATAGAGGCCAATCCCGACAAAATCAAAGAAATCGAGCAAATACAAGCGCCCAAGACTGTCAAAGATGTAAGGCGCCTGGCTGGACGCATTGCCGCACCGAGTAGGTTCATCTCCAAGTCTGCCGAGCACGCCTTACCTTTTTTCAAAATCCTGAAAAAGGCTGGCCCGATGAAGTGGACCCCGGAAGCAGAAGCAACACTGCAAGACCTAAAAACTTACCTTTTCTCTGCTCCCACCTTAGTCGCACCTAAACCGCAAGAGCCCTTGTTGCTATACTTAGCTGCAACAAATAAAGTGGTCAGTGCAGCGCTAGTGGCGCAGCGAGAAGTGGATGAGGAAGCAGCCGCAACAACTGACCCCTCCGGAGATGGAGCCGAAGCACCCGCGGCAGGACTTGACACAAACCAGGGGGAGGCAAGGCAAGCAAGCGAAGGCAATCCCAAGACCGCAGCAAGGAAGAAAGTGGTGCAGTGGCCAGTGTACTTTGTCAGCTCCCTATTACAGGGGCCAGGTCAACATACTCTGGAGTACAAAAGCTGATCTTCGGCCTTATCATGGCCTCGAGGAAGCTGCGCCACTACTTCCAAGGCCACGAGATCACAATTGTTACATGTTTTCCACTACAACGCATATTGAGGAACACTGAAGCCACCGACAGAATAGTTGAGTGGGCACTAGAGTTGTCAAGCTTTGGCTTAAAATATGAGAACAATTCAACTATTCAGAGCAGGGTGTTGGCGGAGTTCATTGCAGAATGGATGCCCACTCCAGATGAAGAAGTACCAGAGACAATTCTCCCCGTCAAAAAGGCGCCTTAGGAACGAATCATGTATTTTTATGGTGCTTTCTCGCTGCAGGGCGCCGGAGCCGGCGTGCTTCTTGTCGCGCCCACCAGAGAGCATCTCAAGTATGTGGTTCAAATGCACTTTCCCCGGGAGAAGGCCACCAATAACACTACTAAGTATGAGGGGATCCTTGCCGGACTCATAATTGTAGTGGAGTTGGGAATCAAGAAGCTAATTATCCGTCAAGATTCTCAGCTCGTGGTGAGGCAAGTCAACAAAGATTATAAGAGTCCGTTGATGGAGGCATATGTGGAGGAGGTGAGAAAGCTGGAAGAGCACTTTGATGGATTACAAACAGAGCACGTGCCACGTGCGGAAAACAACATAGTTGATCACTTGTCGAAGTGTGCCGCGCAAAAGCTTCCTGTGGAACAAGGGACTTTTTTCCTCCATCTAACTCAGTCGTTAGTATCCCCCTCAATGATGACCAGAAAAAGGTGAAAATTGAACTCCGGCAAGCATTTCTCGACAGGACTTCCCAAAACTGCTGGTAGAGAGGCTGCCGGGGACAACCTCCCTTCGGTTGGTGAGCAGCACCCTCCTGCAAAACCCCAGGTTCTTGCAGTCGAGGTGAGCGCTCCCACGAATGAGGAAGTGCCTTTAGTTCTTGTTGTCGAGCCACAGGCTCCAACTTGGGCGCAGCACATAGTCCATTTCCTTCAAATAGGAGAGCTTCCCGAAGGGCAAGAAGAAGCTGAAAAAGTAGCCCGGCGGTCTAATATGTACCAGTTTGTCAACGACACACTATACAGAAAAAGGCCAAACAGTGTGAAATTGAGGTGCATTCGCCAGGAAGATGGGCTGAAGCTGTTGGCGGAGATACATAGGGGTGTGTGTGGCTCTCACATTGGATCGAGAGCCCTGGTCAGAGAAGCCTTCCGGCAGGGTTTCTATTGGCCCACAGTCCTCCAGGATGCAACTGAGCTAGTCACCAAGTGTGAAGCCTGGCAGTTCCATTCCAAAAACATTCATCAACCAGCTCAAGCTCTCTAGAAGATCCCTTTGTCCTGGCCATTCTCAGTCTGGGGGCTCAATATCTTGGTCCCCTTCCTTCGTGCTGCCGGGGGCTTTGAATTCTTGTACATAGCAATCGACAAGTTTACAAAGTGGCCTGAGGTGGAGCAGTGAGGAACGTGACCGCACAATCAGCTGTCAAGTTCTTGAAAGTATTGGTGTGCTGGTTTGGAGTACCCAATAGAGTGATTACCGATAACGGCACCCAGTTCATGAGCCGCACCTTTATGCAGTACATCCAAAGCCTTGGGAGCAAGGTCTCCTTTGCCTCTATTGCCCATCCACGAAGCAATGGGAAAGTAGAGAAGATGAATGCTGAAGTGTTGCGTAGGCTCAAGACAAGAACTTTTGATAAGTTGCAAAAATGCGGCAAGCGCTAGATTGATGAACTGCCAGTGGTTCTTTGGTCCCTCAGGAGGACACTGAATCGAGCTACCAGCCAGAGTCTCTTCTCTATAGTGTATGGGGCAGAAGTAGTGCTCCCCAAGGAACTCATATACAGGTCACCTCAAGTACTTGCTTACGATGAAGTAGAGCAAGAGCAGCTACGGCATGACGATGCCGTGCTCCTCGAGGAAGATCATCTCCGGGCCGCGGTGTGTGCTGCACGCTACCAGCAAGCCCTGCGCTGCTATCATAGCCGCAAGGTTCATGCCTGGAGCCTTGAGGAAGGCGACCTTGTCCTTAGGCACTTTGGAAGGCCCTTACCGGGTAGCACAAGTCACCAAACCTGGCGCAGTCCGTCTAGACACCGAAGATGGCATCAAAGTGCAAACTCATGGAATATTGAGCATCTTCATAAATTCTACCCATAAGGCGCGGTTGCTGGGCTCAGTCCCCGGCAACCACCTTTTGTCCAAGCCTTGATGCTGAGCATGTAACCCTTTGTACAAAGCCAGGCGCAGACCCTATGCATCTACCAATAAAGTTAGGCATTGCATCATACCATCAATCTACATGTTCTTATGCATGTTTATGTTGCAGTGCCATCGCCTTTAAGTTTTTGGAGATTTGTTAGACTACTTGATGGGCCCGTGGGTCCTTGTTACTTCCTCTTTCCTTCTCTCTTACTCCTGAGAACAGAAACCTCTTGTTCTAAGGTGCTCGGCCATCAGGAAGATAAGAGAGACGGGCAAGAAGACAAGGACAACGGCTACCCATCATACTCCAAAAAGGGATACAGCTTAAAAGATAAGTTCAACTATGTGTTCCAAGCTTGGTACTATTTTCTTCCTTAAGGAAATCCTCATTATCCCTTTGGTTGTGTGCAATGGAACCCTTCGCGCGATGGAAACCCTTGTCGGGACGAGCCGCCCCTAGTTCTGTCGCTCCATAGTTCTAGGAGGTCGTGCCCAGACTGACAAGGGGCCTCGTCGGGAAACGCCATCAGCCTGCTGCTAGGGACTCGCTCCTTGAGCGCTGGCAGTTAGTGTTAACCCTGCAAATTGCTCCACGGGGCAAGGGTAGACATGATGATACAGTACCAATAAAGGGAGAAGGAGACAATACTTGAAGAAAGAGGAATAGCATTCTTTCATTCGTTTTCAATACAGAATAGATAAAGATACATTGGAAAACATCTTTTAAATAACTCTTTATTGGACTTTCTCCCCTAGGGGGAACCTTAAAAAGGGAAAAGGACAAAAGGAGGGCCTAGGCAGAAGCCCAGCCTGACCCCGTCAGGACCAGAAGGACGCGGGTAGAACCTCCAACAGGGAAGACGAAGCCGGAGTCCACGAGCCTGCCAGGGCCTAGCTGGAGGAGGTAGCGATGCCTAGGTCAAGCACCCCCGGCAAATCACTCTGCTGGGGTCCAGCCGCAGAAGGGGGTGCAGCCGGCACCTAGCTGACGGTGACGGTGCGACCGATGGTCAGTTGGAGTCCGAGTCGCCGTCTTCTATCTTGACGGCCGGAGGCTCGCTATCGTCATCTTCACCGACACTATCCCCCTCGTCGTTGTCGCTCGAGGAGGAGTCTGTTGGGGATCGTTGCAGAAATTAAAAAAAATTATACGCATCACCAAGATCAATCTATGGAGAGACTAGCAATGAGAGAGAGGGAGTGCTGATGGGGAACGTAGTAATTTCAAAAAAATTCCTACGCACACGCAAGATCATGGTGATGCATAGCAACGAGAGGGGAGAGTGTGTCCACGTACCCTCGTAGACCGAAAGCGGAAGCGTTAGCACAACGCGGTTGATGTAGTCGTACGTCTTCACGATCTGACTGATCAAGTACCAAACGCACGGCACCTCCGAGTTCAGCACACATTCAACTCGATGACGTCCCTCGAACTCCAATCCAGCCGACCTTTGAGGGAGAGTTTCGTCAGCACGACGGCGTGGTGACGATGATGATGTTCTACCGACGCAGGGCTTCGCCTAAGCACCGCTACAATATTATCGAGGTGGATTATGGTGGAGGGGGGCACCGCACACGGCTAAAAGATCAATGATCAATTGTTGTATCTATGGGGTGCCCCTTGGCCACGTATATAAAGGAGTGGAGGAGGGGGAGAGGGCCGGCCCCTACGGCGCATACGAGGAGTCCTACTCCCACCGAGTAGGATTCTTCCAAGTAGTAGGAGTAGGATTCAAGGAAAGGGAAGAGAGAAGAGAAGGAAGTCCAATTCGGACTAGGCCTTGGGGGGGGGGGGCGCAGCCTCTCCTCTTTCATTCCCCTAAAGCCCAATAAGGCCCATATACTCCCCCGCGAATTCCCGTAACTCTCCGGTACTCCGAAAAATACTCGAATCGCTCGGAACCTTTCCGATGTCCGAATATAGTCGTCCAATATATCGATCTTTACGTATCGACCATTTCGAGACTCCTCGTCATGTCCCCGATCTCATCCGGGACTCCGAACTACCTTCGGTACATCAAAACACATAAACTCATAATATAACCGTAATCGAACTTTAAGCGTGCGGATCCTACGGGTTCGAGAACTATATAGACATGACCGAGACACGTCTCCGGTCAATAACCAATAGCGGAACCTGGATGCTCATATTGGCTCCCACATATTCTACGAAGATCTTTATCGGTCAAACCGCATAACAACATACGTTGTTCCCTTTGTCATCGATATGTTACTTGCCCGAGATTCGTTCGTCGGTATCTCAATACCTAGTTCAATCTCGTTACCGGCAAGTCTCTTTACTCGTTCCGTAATACATCATCCCACAACTAACTCATTAGTTGCAATGCTTGCAAGGCTTATAGTGATGTGCATTAACGAGTGGGCCCAGAGAAACCTCTCTCACAATCGGAGTGACAAATCCTAATCTCGAAATACGCCAACCCAACAAGTACCTTCGGAGACACCTGTATAGCACCTTTATAATCACCCAGTTACGTTGTGACGTTTGATAGCACACAAAGTGTTCCTCCGATAAACGGGAGTTGCATAATCTCATAGTCATAGGAACATGTATAAGTCATGAAGAAAGCAATAGCAACATACTAAACGATCGAGTGCTAAGCTAACGGAATGGGTCAAGTCAATCACATCATTCTCCTAATGATGTGATCCCGTTAATCAAATGAAAACTCATGTCTATGGCTAGGAAACTCAACCATCTTTGATTAACGAGCTAGTCAAGTAGAGGCATACTAGTGACACAATGTTTGTCTATGTATTCACACATGTATCAAGTTTCCGGTTAATACAATTCCAGCATGAATAATAAACATTTATCATGAAATAAGGAAATAAATAATAACTTTATTATTGCCTCTAGGGCATATTTCCTTCAAGTGCATCTTCATACCCTTGAAGATCGTGATGCGGAAGCATTACAAGAACGCGGAGGAGTTGTACTCGTAGTGATTCAGATCGCGGTTGATTCCGATCTAAGCGCCGAACAACGGCGCCTCCGTGTTCAACACACATACAGCCCGGGGACGTCTCCTCCTTCTTGATCCAGCAAGGGGAGAGGGGAAGTTGAGGGAGAGCTCCGGCAGCACGACGGCGTGGTGGTGGAGCTTGCATTTCTCCGGCAGGGCTTCGCCAAGCACTACTACGGAGGACGAGATGTTGGGGAGGGAGAGGGCTGCGCCAGCGGAAGGGCTTCGGCTCCCATGCGCCTCCCCACTATATATATAGGGGTGGAGGGGGCTGGTTTCTTTCCCTACAAGTCCATTGGGGCATTGGCAAAGGTGGGAAAAAGAAATCCCATCATTTCCCTTCCCCACCGATTGTTATCCCCCTTTTTTAGGGATCTTGATCTTATCCCTTCGGGATATGATCTTATTCCTTCTAAGGGGGGTTCTTGGTGCGCCTTGACCAGGGGTGTGGGGCCTTGCCCCCACTACTCACGTTCATGTTGGTCCCCCCATGCAGGTGGGCCCCACTCCGGAACCTTCTAGAACCTTCCCGGTACAATACCGAAAAATCCCGAACATTTTCCGGTGGCCAAAATAGGACTTCCCATATATAAATATTTACCTCCGGACCATTTCTGAACTCCTCGTGACATCCGGGATCTCATCCGGGACTCCGAACAACATTCGGTAACTGCACACTAATTCCCATAACAACTCTAGCGTCACCAAACCTTAAGTGTGTAGACCCTACGGGTTCGGGAATCATGCAGACATGGCCAAGACAGCTCTCTGGCCAATAACCAACAGCGGGATCTGGATACCCATGTTGGCTCCCACATGTTCCACGATGATCTCGCCGGATGAACCACGATGTCGGGGATTCAATCAATCCTGCATACAATTCCCTTTGTCAATCGGTACGTTACTTGCCCGAGATTCGATCGTCGGTATCCCAATACCTCGTTCAATCTCGTTACCGGCAAGTCACTTTACTCATTTCGTAATGCATGATCCCGCAACTAACTACTTAGTCACATTGAGCTCATTATGATGATGCATTATCGAGTGGGCCCAGAGATACCTCTCCGTCATACGGAGTGACAAATCCCAGTCTCGATTCATACTAACCCAACAGACACTTTCGGAGATACCTATAGTGCACCTTTATAGCCACCCAGTTACGTTGTGACGTTTGGTACACCCAAAGCATTCCTACGGTATCCGGGAGTTGCACAATCTCATGGTCTAAGGAAATGATACTTGACATTAGAAAAGCTTCTAGCAAACGAACTACACGATCTTGTGCTATGCTTAGGATTGGGTCTTTTCCATCACATCATTCTCCTAATGATGTGATCCTGTTATCAATGGCATCTAATGTCCATGGTCAGGAAACCATAACCATCTATTGATCAACGAGCTAGTCAACTAGAGGCTCACTAGGGACATGTTGTGGTCTATGTATTCACACATGTATTACGGTTTCCAGTTAATACAATTGTAGCATGAACAATAGACAATTATCATGAACAATGAAATACAATAATAACCATTTTATTATTGCCTCTAGGGCATATTTCCTACATTCTCCCACTTGCACTAGAGTCAATAATCTAGTTCACATCACTATGTGATTGTAATGAATCCAACACCGATGGGGTTTGATCATATCTCGCTTGTGAGAGAGGTTATTAGTCAATGGGTCTAAACCTTTCAGATCGGTGTGTGCTTTACAAATCTATATGTCATCTTGTAGATGCAGCTACCATGCGCTACTTGGAGCTCTTCCAAATAACTGCTCTACTATACGAATCCGGTTTACTACTCAGAGTCATCCGGATTAGTGTCAAAGTTTGCATCGACGTAACCCATTACGACGAACTCTTTTACCACCTCCATAATCGAGAAAACTCCTTAGTCCACTAGTTACTAAGGATAAGTTTGATCGATGTCATGTGATACATTCCCGGATCACTCTTGTACCCCTTGATTGACTCATGGCAAGGCACACTTCAGGTGCGGTACACAACATAGCATACTGTAGAGCCTACGTCTAAAGCATAGGGGACGACCTTCGTCCTTTCTCTCTCTTCGGCCGTGGTCAGATCTTGAGTGTTACTCAATGCTCACACCTTATAACACAGCCAAGAACTCCTTCTTTGCTGATCTATTTGAACTCTTTCAAAATCTTGTCACGGTATGTATTCATTTGAAAGTACTATTAAGCGTTTTTTATCTATCCTTATAGATCTTGATGCTCGATGTTCAAGTAGCTTAATCCGGGTTTTCCATTGAAAAACACTTTTCAAATAACCCTATATGCTTTCCAGAAAGTCTACATCATTTCTGATCAAGAATATGTCAACAACATATACTCATTAGAAATTCTATAGTGCTCCCACTCACTTCTTTGGAAATACAAGGTTCTCATAAACTTTGTATAAACCCAAAATCTTTGATCATTTCATCAAAGCGTATATTCCAACTCCGAGATGCTTACTCCAGTCCTTAGAAGGATTGCTGGAGCTTTGCATACTTGTTAGCATCTTTTAGGATTGACAAAAACCTTCTGGTTGTATCACATACAATCTTTTCTCAAGAAAATTGTCGAGGAAACAATGTTTTGACATCCTATCTGCAAGATTTCATAAATAATGCAGTAACTGCTAATACAATTCCAACAGACTCTTAGCATCGCTACGAGTGAGAAAGTCTCACCATAGTCAACTCCTTGAACTTGTCGAGAAACATCTTAACGACAAGTCGAGCTTTCTTAATGGTGATATTTACCATCATTGTCCGTCTTCCTTTTAAAATCCATATGTACCTAATAGCCTTACGACCATCAATAGTAGTTCTTCCAAAGTCTATACTTTGTTTTCACACATGGATCCTCTCGGATTTTATGGCCTCGAGCCATTTGTCGGAATCCGGGCCCACCATCGCTTCTCCATAGCTCGTAGGTTCATTGTTGTCTAGCAACATGACCTCCAAGACAGGATTATGTACCACTCTAAAATAGTACGCATCCTTGTCGACCTACGAGGTTTGGTAGTGACTTGATCCGAAGTTTCATGATCACTATCATCAGCTTCCACTTCAATTGGTGTAGGCGCTATAGGAACAACTTCCTGTGCCCTGCTACACACTGGTCGAAGTGACGGTTCAATAACCTCATCAAGTCTCCACCATCCTCCCACCCAATTCTTTCGAGAGAAACTTTTCCTCGAGAAAGGAACCGTTTCTAGAAACAATCACTTTTGCTTCCGGATCCGAAATAGGAGGTATACCCAACTGTTTTGGGTGTCCTATGAAGATGCATTTATCCGCTTTGGGTTCGAGCTTATCAGGCTAAACCTTTTTCACATAAGCGTCGCAGCCCCAAACTTTTAAGAAATGACAGCTTAGGTTTCTCTAAACCATAGTTCATACGGTGTCATCTCAACGGAATTACGTGGTGCCCTATTTAAAGTGAATGTGGTTATCTCTAATGCCTAACCCATAAACGATAGTGGTAATTCGATAAGAGACATCACGGTATGCACCACATCCAATAGGGGTGCAGCTATGGTGTTCGGACACACCATCACACTATGGTGTTCCGGGCGGCATTAGTTGTGAAACAATTTCCACAATGTCTTAATTGTGTACCAAATACATAACTCAGATATTCATCTCTATGATCATATCATAGACATTTTATCCTCTTGTCACGACGATCTTCAACTTCACTCTGAAATTACTTGAACCTTTCAATAATTCAGACTTGTGTTTCATCAAGTAAATATACTTAGAATCTACTCAAATCATCTGGGAAGTAACGATATTCACTGCGTGCCTCAGCACTCATTGGATTGCACACATCAAATGTATTACTTCCAACAAGTTGCTCTCTTGTTTCATCTCACTGAAAACGAGGCCTTTCAGTCATCTTGCCCATGTGGTATGATCTGCATGTCTCAAGTGATTCAAAATCAAGTGAGTCCAAACGATCCATCTGCATGGAGTTTCTTCATGCGTATAAACCAATAGACATGGTTCGCATGTCTCAAACTTTTCAAAAAATGAGTGAGTCCAAAGATCCATCAACATGGAGCTTCTTCATGCGTTTTATACCATTATGACTCAAATGGCAGTGCCACAAGTATGTGGTACTATCATTACTATCTTATATCTTTTGGCAAGAACATGTGTATCACTACGATCGAGATTCAATAAACCATTCATTTTAGGTGCAAGACCATTGAAGGTATTATTCAAATAAACAGAGTAACCATTATTCTCCTTAAATGAATAACCGTATTGTGATAAACATAACCCAATCATGTCTATGCTCAACGCAAACACCAAATAACAATTATTTAGGTTTAACACCAATCTCGATGGTAGAGGGAGCATGCAATGCTTGATCACATCAACCTTGGAAACACTTCCAACACATATCGTCATCTCACCTTCATCTAGTCTCCGTTTATTCCGTAGCTTTTTATTTCGAGTTACTAACACTTAGCAACCGAACCGGTATTTTAATACCCTGGTGCTACTACGAGTACTAGTAAAGTACACATTATAATGTATATCCAATATACTTCTGTCGGCCTTGCCGACCTTCTCATCTACCAAGTATCTAGGGTAGTTACGCTTCACCGACTGCTCCTTATTTGAAGCACTTAGTCTCGGTTTGGGTTCAACCTTGGGTTTCTTCACTAGAGCAGCAACTGATTTGCCGTTTCATGAAGTATCCCTTTCTTGCCCTTGCCCTTCTTGAAACTAGTGGTTTTACTAACCATCAACAATTGATGCTCCTATTTGATTTCTACTTTCGCGGTGTCGCGAATAGCTCAAGGATCATCATATCTATCCCTGATATGCTATAGTTCATCACGAAGCTCTAGTAGCTTGGTGGCAGTGACTTTGGAGAACCATCACTATCTCATCTGGAAGATTAACTCCCACTCGATTCAAGCGATTGTAGTACTCATACAATCTGAGCACATGCTCAACGATTGAGCTTTTCTTCTTAGTTTGCAGGCCTAAGAAACTTGTCAGAGATCTCATACCTCTTGACGTGGGCACTAGCCTGAAATCCCAATTTCAGTCCTTGGAACATCTCATATGTTCTGCGATGTTTCAAAAACGTCTTTGGTGCCTCAATTCTAAACCATTTAGCATTACGCACTGAACTATCATGTAGTCATCAAAACGTGTATGTTAGATGTTCGCAACATCCACAACCGACGCTCGAGGTTCAGCACACTGAGTGGTGCATTAAGGACATAATCTTTCTGCGCAGCAATGAGGACAATCCTCAGTTTATGGACCCAATCCGCATAATTGCTACTGTCAACTCTCAACTAAATTTTCTCTAGGAACATATCTAAAATAGTAGAACCAAAGCATGAGCTACGACATAATTTGCAAAGACCTTTTGACTATGTTCATGATAATTAAGTTCATCTAATCAAATTATTTAATGAACTCCCACTCAGATAGACATCCCTCTAGTCATCTAAGTGATACATGATCCGAGTCAACTAGGCCGTGTCCGATCATCACGTGAGACGGACTAGTCATCATCGGTGAACATCTTCATGTTGATCGTATCCACTATACGACTCATGTTCGACCTTTCGGTCTCTTACATTCCGAGGCCATGTCCGTACATGCTAGGCTCGTCAAGTCAACCTAAGTGTTTTGCATGTGTAAATATAGCTTACACCCATTGTATGCGAACGTTAGAATCTATCACACCCGATCATCACGTGGTGCTTCGAAACAACGAACTTTCGCAATCGCGTACGCTTAGGGGAACACTTTCTTGAAATTTTATGAGGGATCATCTTATTTATGCTACCGTCGTTCTAAGAAAATAAGATGTAAACATGACAAACATCACATGCAAATCATAGAGTGACATGATATGGCCAATATCATCTCGCGCCTTTGATCTTCATCTTTGAGGCGCGACATGATCGCCTTCGTCACCGGCATGACACCATGATCTCCATCATCATGATCTCCATCATTGTGTCTTCATGAAGTTGTCTCGCCAACTATTACTTCTACTACTATGGCTAACGGTTAGCAATAAAGTAAAGTAATTACATGGCGTTTTCAATGACACGCGGGTCATACAATAAATTAAGACAACTCCTATGGCTCCTGCCAGTTGTCATACTCATCGACATGCAAGTCGTGATTCCTATTACAAGAACCTGATCAATCTCATACATCACATATATATAATTCATCACATCCTTTTGGCCATATCACATCACATAGCATACCCTACAAAACAAGTTAGACGTCCTCTAATTGTTGTTGCATGTTTTACGTGGCTGCTATGGGTTTCTAGCAAGAACGTTTCTTACCTACGCAAAAGCCACAACGGTGATATGCCAATTGCTATTTACGCTTCATAAGGACCCTTTTCATCGAATCCGATCCGACTAAAGTGGGTGATACTGGCACCCGCTAGCCACCTTATACAACAAGTGCATGTCAGTTGGTGGAACCTGTCTCACGTAAGCGTACGTGTAAGGTCGGTCCGGGCTGCTTCATCCCACGATGCCGCTGAATCAAGATAAGACTAGAACGGTAAGCAAATTGAACAAATCATCGCCCACAACTACTTTGTGTTCTACTCGTGCATAGAATCTACGCATAGACCTAGCTCATGATGCCACTATTGGGGATCGTTGCAGAAATTAAAAAAGATTCTATGTATCACCAAGATCAATCTATGGAGAGACTAGCAATGAGAGAGAAGGGAGTGCATCTTCATACCCTTGAAGATCGCGATGCGGAAGCGTTACAAGAACGCGGATGAAGGAGTCGTACTCGCATCGATTCAGATCGCGGTTGATTCCGATCTAAGCGCCGAACAACGGCGCCTCGGCGTTCAACACACGTACAGCCCGGGGACGTCTCCTCCTTCTTGATCCAGCAAGGGGAGAGGAGAAGTTGAGGGAGAGCTCCGGCAGCATGACGGCGTGGTGGTGGAGCTTGCAGTTCTCCGGCAGGGCTTCACCAAGCACTACTACTACGGAGGAGGTGTTGGAGGGGGGGGAGAGGGCTGCGCCAGCGGAAGGGCTTCGGCTCCCATGCACCTCCCCACTATATATAGGGGTGGAGGGGCTGGTTTCTTGCCCTACAAGTCCATTGGGGCGTTGGCAAAGGTGTGGTCCCATCATTTCCCTTCCCCACCGATTGTTATCCCCCTTTTTAGGGATCTTAATCTTATTCCTTCTAAGGGTGTGACGCCCCCGACTCGACCGTACACTAATCATACACGCAAATGTGTACGATCAAGATCATGGACTCACGGGAAGATATCACAACACAACTCTAGACACAAATAGAAATAATACAAGCTTCATATTACAAGCCAGGGGCCTCCAGGGCTCGAATACATAGCTTGATACATAAGCGAGTCAGCGGAAGCAACAATATCTGAGTACAGACATAAGTTAAACAAGTTCTGCCTTAAGAAGGCAAACACAAAAGCAACAACGATTGAAGAGGCAAGGCCTCCTGCCTGGGACCTCCTAACTACTCCTAGTCGTCGGTAGTCTCCATGTAGTAGTATCCGTCAGCCGTGGCATCTGGCTCCAAGGATCCACCATCTGGTTGCGACAACCGGAAAGAAGGAAGAAGGGAGAAAAGGGGTAGCAAAGCAACCGTGAGTACTCATCCAAAGTACTCGCAAGCATCAGATATATATTAAGTATGCATTGGTATCAAATAGAAGGGCTGTATCTGTGGACTGAACTGCAGAATGCCAAAATAGAGGGGGAAGGCCTAGCCTATCAAAGACTAGCATCTTCAAGCAGCTCCAAGCATCTTGCGGCATGTAGAAGAGTAAAGAATAGCAGTTTATATTTAACAAACATGTTGTAGTAACAAAGCCCAGAGATCCTTCCTCGACTCCCTGCGAGAAAGCAATCCCGGAGCCACATAACTTAAGTATCCATTTCTAGTTGTATTAGATCAAGATATAAGTCTGAACGTCCATTACCGTGGACACAGTATTCGAATAAAGATCTTCACTGCAGGGGTGCACCATGTTTTCCAACACGCTCGATCACTCTGGCCGGACACACTTTTCTGGGTCAATGCTCGGCCTCGGAAGATCAACACGTCGCAGCCCGACCTAGGCTCAGCAGAGAGGTCCCCGCCGGTCTACATCCTAAGCACTCCGGGTCGTTGTGCGCAAGGGGATACCAGCACCACCCGTGAAGTGGATGGCACGATCCGGCCCGACCACAATGCTGAACTGGACGTCTGACAAAGCTTCGGCTGATACCGCGACGTCGAGGCCCATATCTATTCTCGCGTGGTGGTTAGTGCGAAAAGGCCAAAGGCCAATTCAGAACAAATACCCAAACCATAGTGTATTGTTAGCTCGCGGAGACGAAAGCGAGACTCACGATAATGTGACCCCATCGCCTGTCCTCGAGGAAATACGGCAAGGGCAAGCCCAGCCCACACGAGGGCTGCTCGACTTCCCTTGCGTGCCTCGTAATCATCTTATGGTGCTCTCGGGCCCGCCCGACTTTTCCAAAGGTCTCAAGTAATGTCAAGGTAACCGTGTGTCCGGACATCAAGGGAAAACCCAAGGAATCACCTTCGGAGGATTCCACTCGATGTAATCATCAAGGTGAACGTAAGAGGAACCACCCTCGAGGTTCACACTTGAGGGTTGCACGACGAGCCATATCAGAATGGTGAAGGAGGAAATCACCCTCGATGACCACGACCGAATAGCTACACTACAATTATCATCGAGTGCGTTATGAGGGATCACCCTCGGCACTCGATAGTAGCTCTGCAGAGTCAAACAACTAAAGGGGCGTGATGTGATGTGAGGAGTCGGGCTCTGGTCGTCGATCACGTAGCTCGAGTCGTTGATGATGAAGCAGGGGCAATAAGGACAAGTGGAGGTCACTGATGGATCACTATCCAACCTATACTAAGCAGTTTAGGATAAGCAGGTAAGGTACAACAGCAGGTACAAAAGCAGGCTATGCATCAGAATAGGAGCAATCAATAACAGTAGCAAAATCTAATGCAAGCATGAGAGAATGGAATGGGCGATATCGGGATGATCAAAGGGGGGGCTTGACTGGTTGCTCAGACAAGAAGAAGGGGTCGTCGTCGGCATAGTCGATCACAACGGCATCACCGACAGTCTCGGGGTCTACCGGAGAGAAGAGGGGGGAGAAACAGTAAATACAAAGCAAACATAGCATCACAAAGCGTAACATGGCAATATGATGTGCCGGGTGTGACCTAACGCATGGCTACACTATATAGGTGAAGGGGGAATTCAACCGGGATGGTATTCCCGATTCCGGACCTGTGTCAGACAAATGACCGGAGGGGGAAAGTTGCATGTTCACTATGCTAGGGATATGTGACAGATGAACGGAGAGCATATTCTGATTCGCCTCGTCGTTCTGAGCAACTTTCATGTATAAAACTTTTTCATCCGAGTTACGGATTAATTTATATGAATTTTTAAAGTTTAAACAATGTTCTAAAATTATTATTAAATCTAAATGGAGTTATTGCAGTAGCATGATGTCATCATGACATCAACGGTCAACACTGACCGTTGACTGGTCAAACAGGGCAGTGGGGCCCGTCTGTCATAGGCACAGATTAATTAAACGGTTTTAATTAGATAACCTAGTCAATCGGGGTAATTGATAGAGTTAATTAAGTTAAACAATTAATTAATTAGTTAATTAATTATATTAATATATTTTTAAACTCCTCTTTTTTTACAGGGGCATGGGCCCGCCTGGTCAGTGGCCCAAAGGGGCTCACTAGCGCTGGGCGAAACGGGCGCTGGGGCACGGGCGTCACGCCCATGCGAGGTCGTGGCCTCGACGAGGCCAATGGCCCGGCCAGGCGCAGCAGCCTGCGCGGCGGGTGTGGCAAGGCGCGGGCATGGGGCTGCCCGGTTGGAGGTCGAGCTCGTGCACGGCGCGAGAGGCCAACCGGTGGAGCGGGCGAGGCCCGACGAGCGGCGGGCAGCTAAAGGCACGCCCTAGGCGCGCTGCGCGAGACGGCGCGACCGGGCGTGGCCACGGCGAGGTCAGCGTAGGCGGCGAGCATGGCCACCAAGCGCGTGCTGGACGACGACCACGGGCTTGACGGCGCGTGGGTGCGGTATGGTGCACGACGACGGGAGGAAAAGGGGGAGGCGGAGGCCAAGGGCCTCACGAGCGATGGAGGGAAGCGGGGAGGGGGGGTGATACGTCTCCGTCGTATCTACTTTTACAAACACTTTTGCCCTTGTTCTGGACTCTAACTTGTATGATTTGGATAGAACTAACCCGGACTGACGTTGTTTTCAGCAGAATTGCCATGGTGTTGTTTTATGTGCAGAAAACAAAAGTTCTCGGAATGACCTGAAACTCCACGGAATATCTTAGAATAAATAATAAAAAAACCTCACTAAAGATGAAGACCAGGGGGCCCACACCCTGTCCACGAGGGTGGGGGGCGACCCCCCCCCCCCTCCCCTCCTGGGCGCCCCCTACCTCGTGGGCCCCCTGGAGACCCTCCGACGCCAACTCCAACTCCATATATTGGCTTTCGGGGAGAAAAAAATCAGAGAGAAGAAATCATCGCGTTTTACGATATGGAGCCGCCGCCAAGCCCTAATCTCTCTCGGGAGGGCTGATCTGGAGTCCGTTCGGGGCTCCGGAGAGGGGGATTCGTCGCCGTCGTCATCATCAACCATCCTCCATCACCAATTTCATGATGCTCACCGCCGTGCGTGAGTAATTCCATCGTAGGCTTGCTGGATAGTGATGGGTTGGATGAGATTTATCATGTAATCGAGTTAGTTTTGTTAGGGTTTGATCCCTAGTATCCACTATGTTCTGAGATTGATGTTGCTATGACTTTGCTATGCTTAATGCTTGTCACTAGGACCTGAGTGCCATGATTTCAGATCTGAACCTATTATGTTTTCATGAATATATGTGAGTTCTTGATCCTATCTTGCAAGTCTATAGTCACCTATTTTGTGTTATGATCCGGCAACCCCGAAGTGACAATAATCAGGACCACTCCCGGTGATGACCATAGTTTGAGGAGTTCATGTATTCACTATGTGCTAATGCTTTGTTCCGGTTCTCTATTAAAAGGAGGCCTTAATATCCCTTAGTTTCCAATAGGACCCCGCTGCCACGGGAGGGTAGGACAAAAGATGTCATGCAAGTTCTTTTCCATAAGCATGTATGACTATATTCGAAATACATGCCTACATTACATTGATGAATTGGAGCTAGTTCTGTATCACCCTATGTTATAACTGTTACATGACGAACCACATCCGGCATAATTATCCATCACTGATCCGGTGCCTACGAGCTTTCCATACACTAGTTTACGCTTATTTACTTTTCCGTTGTCACTGTTACAATCACTACAAAAATACCAAAAACATTACTTTTGCTGTCTTTACTTTTGTTACCGTTACCACCACTATCATATTACTTCGCTACTAAACACTTTGCTGCAGATATTAAGTTTCCAAGTGTGGTTGAATTGACAACTCAGCTGCTAATACTTGAGAATATTCTTTGGCTCCCCTTGTGTCGAATCAACAAATTTGGGTTGAATACTCTACCCTCGAAAACTGTTGTGATCCCCTATACTTGTGGGTTATCAAGACCTTTTCTCGGCGCCATTCGGGAGCATAGCTCTATTCTTTGAGTCACTTGGGATTTATATCTGCTGGACACTATGAAGAACTTGAGAGACCCTAAGACAAAATTTATCCCTCAACTACGAGGGAGGTAAGGAACGCCATCTAGCTTTGCACTTGATTCACCTTCATTATGAGTAAGCTAGCGACACCTAAACCTGCTTCGCTATTCGTTCCGATATGTCGCATGTTATTGATGATGCCACTTCGCTATGCATGATACTTATGATGAAACTACTTCTATGCTTGATACTATTGTACCCCTTGGTGAATTTCTAGATGAACAAATTTCTAGGTCTAGAGAAAGAGAAATTATTGAAACTGATAATATTGATGAAAGTGATGATGAAGATATGCCTGCTATTCCTGAGGGTTATCTTTTTGATGCGGAATCTTCTGCAGCTATTTTTGCTTGCCAGGATAGATACGAACTTAAGAGGCTGCTAGTTAAATGGAGTAAAGAATCTCTTAGGGACAGAATGAAACCTGATCCTGCTTTTGCTACTTTACCTATTTGTGTTCCCGATAAGGATTATGAATTTTCTGTTTATCCAGATATAATTACTTTGGTTGAATCTGATCCTTTTTATGGCTATGAATCTGAAACTGTTGTGGCACATCTTACTAAGTTAAATGATATAGCTGCCCTGTTTACTAATGATGAGAGATCGCGCTACTTTTATATACTCAAAATATTTCCGTTCTCATTAAAGGGTGATGCTAAGATATGATTTAATTCTCTTGATCCCGGTTGTGCGTAGTCCCGTGATATGATTTATTACTTCTCGCTAAATATTTCCTGCTCATAAGAAACAAGCTGCTTTAAGGAAATATACAACTTCGTGCAAATTAAAGAAGAGAGTCTCCCACAAGCTTGGGGAGGCTTCTCAAGTTACTTAATGCTTTGCCTGATCATCCTCTTAAGAAACCTGAAATACTTGATATCTTTTATAATGGACTAACCGATGCTTCCAGAGATTACCTGGATAGTTGCGTTGGTTCCCTTTTCAGGGAAAGAACACCGGATGAAGCTGAAATTCTATTGAATAATATGTTGACAAATGAAAATAATTGGGCACTTCCTGAGCCACCTCCTGAGCCAGCTCCTGAGCCAATTAATGAGCCTATTCCTAAACCAACTCCGAAGAAGAGAGGTGTTCTATTTCTCAGTCCCGAAGATATGCAAGAGGCAAAGAAGTCTATGAAAGAAAAAGGTATTAAAGCTGAAGATGTTAAGAATTTACCTCCTATTGAAGAAATACATGGTCTTAATTTACCGCCTGTTGAAGAAGCATATGATCTCAATTCTTTATTCATCAAGAACCTCCCGATCCCGATATCCCGACACGTAGTAAAGGTAAATTCTCTCTATAGATATGATAAAGCTGAAGTCCCTCCTACTAAAATTGCTAGTCAGTGCTTGGATGAGTTTGATAACTTTATGTTTAAGCAAGATGACTTTAATGCTTATTTTGGTAGACAATTAAAACAAAATACCTTTATGATTAAACGCTTGGGTGATTATATGGCTAATATTAGAGGTGGACTTAAACTTGTTAGTAAACATGCTTCTATGGTTACCACCCAAGTAGAACAAGTACTTAAAGCTCAGAAAGAAGTGCTTGATGAAATGAATAGTAAGAAAAATGATTATGCTGTTAGAGTGGCTACTAGAACTGGTAGAATGACTCAGGAACCTTTGTATCCTGAAGGCCACCCTAAGAGAATTGAGCAAGATTCTCAGAGAAATAATATTGATGTACCTAGTTCTTCTAAAAGTAAGAAAAAGAAAAATGATAGGACTTTGCAAACTTCTAGTGAACCTATTGCTGAACCACCTGAGAATCCAAATGATATCTCTATGTCTGATGCTGAAACACAATCTGGTAATGAACATGAACCTAGTGAAAATGTTAATGATGATGTTCATGATGATGCTCAACCTAGTAATGATAATGATGTAGAAGTTGAACCCACTGTTGATCTTGATAACCCACAATCAAAGAATCAACGTTATGATAAAAGAGACTTCATTGCTAGGAAACATGGTAAAGAAAGAGAACCATGGGTTCAGAAACCCATGCCTTTTCCTCCCAAACCATCCAAGAAAAAGGATGATGAGGATTTTGAGCGCTTTGCTGAAATGATTAGACCTATCTTTTTGCGTATGCGATTGACTAATATGCTCAAAATGAATCCTTATGCTAAATATATGAAAGATATTGTTACAAATAAAAGAAAGATATCAGAAGCTGAAATTTCCACCATGCTTGCTAATTATACTTTTAAGGGTGGAATACCAAAGAAACTTGGAGATCCAGGAGTACCTACTATACCATGCTCCATTAAGAGAAATTATGTTAAAACTGCTTTATGTGATCTCGGATCCGGTGTTAGTGTTATGCCTCTCTCTTTATATCGTAGACTTGACTTGAATAAGTTGACACCTACTGAAATATCTTTGCAAATGGTTGATAAATCAACTGCTATACATGTCGGTATTTGTGAGGATGTGCCTGTTGTGGTTGCAAACGTTACTATTTTAACGGACTTTGTTATTCTTGATATTCCCGAGAATGATAGTATGTCTATTATTCTTGGAAGACCTTTCCTTAATACTGCAGGGGCTGTTATTGATTGCAACAAAGGCAATGTCACTTTTCATGTTAATGGTAATGAGCATACGGTACACTTTCCGAGGAAACAACCTCAAGTTTATAGCATCAACTCTATTTGAAAAATTCCATCGATTATATTTGGAGGTTTTGAATTTCCTCTCCCTACTGTCAAGAAGAAATATGATATACTTATTATTGGGGATGTCCATATCCCCGTTGAGGTAACATAGTGTTATTCGAAATTTCTCCGGTTCCATGTTAGTCGGAATGAGTTTGTTAACAAGACCTGATCAACCTTGTTAGTGGATTCCTTTTGATGAGCATGAGATGGATGAAACTAGAAGCACAACCTTCTGTACCCTCTTTATATTTTCTGTTATTTAGTAGAAATAAAGTAAAATGGTATTTTTCTGTTTGTCTCCCGACTTATCCGTGCAATATAAAAATATCCCGAAAATAAAAGTCCTCAGAATGCCATGCCAGTTTAATATGATTTTTTTGGGAATATTTGAGGATTTTTAGTGCAAAAATTACCGCGGGGGGAGCTGTCACCTGGCCACGAGGGTGGAGGGCACACCCTACCCCCTGGGCGCGCCCCCTGCCTCGTGGGCCCATGGTTGCCCTCCTCCACTTATCCCTGCACCCATCTTCTTCCTCTGCTTCACACAAACCCGAAAAACCAACTCAAGCTCGAGTTCCAGCCACTTTTGTTGTGATTTTTGATCTCCTTGCTCAAAGCACCTCTCGCAAAACTGCTTGGGGAGATTGTTCCTTGGTATGTGACTCCTCCATTGGTCCAATTAGTTTTTGTTCTAGTTCTTTATTCTTTGCAAATTTGTGCTGCATAGGTGACCATGTTCTTGAGCTTGCATGTCAAATTTATATGATTCCAAGTAGTTATAATGCTTGATGTAGGCTCTAGGCACTTGTAGGAGTAGTTGCTATCAATTTTATTGAAGTTGGTTCACTTTTGTTTGAAGTTACTAAAAATTTCAGAAATTTTTTCAGAGGAAACAATATGTTTAGGAAGATGTTCCAAGGTGGTTCTTCAAGGAAGCAAGGTCCCAGGCTTGCAATGCGTGATGCTAACGAGGAACCACCAAGGGACGCTCTTGTGAGGCCTTGTGAATGGCCTTCGGAAAATTTTATGGATCAAGCGGGAATCAAAGAAGAATTTAACGCATATTTGCGTAACGCCGGTCTTGTGGACTTCGAGGCTGACAAATGCCCCCAGTATCATGATCTCACAAGTTCATTTGTAAGGAGGTTTGAGTATTCATCTTCGCATAATTCTCCTTCAGTCATGTTTAACCTTTATGACAAATCTTATACCCTGGACTTAGAGGATTTCACTTTTTCTTGCAAACTTCCATCTTGGGGTAGTGTCAGGGATCCCCCTAAATCTGAATTTAGAGATTTTCTTGCTAGTATAACTGTGGGGGAATCTAGAGATATAACGCAATCTACTATAGGGAGCATTCACTTTCCTGCTATACATTATTTTGCTCTCTTCATAGGTAGATGCATAAATGCAGGATGAAGCATGTCACATGTGTGTCCCTGATCTCAGCATTCTCAGGAGTGCTGTGTTAGGAGACCAATCTTATCATATGGGAGCCCTTGTAGCTCGTAGGTTGCATCATAATAGATTTAACGGAGATTTCTTTGGAGGAATTTATGCAACCCGCTTAGCTAATTTTCTTGAGATAGACATTCATGAGGGTGATATGGAGTTACCCCCTACTTATTTAGATTTTGACTCTATGGTTTCCCACTAGTTTGTTGAGAGGACTGAACCACCTCTCCAGTTCGACTAATCTTTAACAAGCAGCATGTTGTCTGTATTACTCTTCCTGCTCCTGCCTTCTTTGATTCTCAGGCAAAAGTAAGATATGTTATTACTAGAGAGGAGGCAGATGAGTACGAGAGAAGAGCGGAGGCGGCTCGACGCCACGCTGCAGCTCAGGAGCCGATAGCCGCTGCATCGCAGTATGACCCCAGCTACACCTACGGGTATCCGCCAGGCTATCCCTGGCAATAGACCAACTTAGTCCAAAAGCCTAAGCTTGGGGGAGTACGTATTTCTCACCGACATTACATTTATGTTCACACACACTCATTGCTAGATGTCGGTGCTCATACTCTTTCACTGTAATATCCATGCTAGTTTATTTTCTTTTTCCTGCTTTCTTCTTGTGTGTTTAATAAACCTTAAGAAAAACAAAAAAATTAGTGGTAGTTTATTTCTTTGCTGTAGCAATTAAAAAGAAAACCCAAAAATATTTCCCGTTCTTCTTTTGCTTGTTGGGAGCTTTCCCGTGTATATAGTTTTATTTCTTTTCTTTTCTTTGGGGGTCAGTAGGAGAAGACCATGAGTAAATTGTTGAAGTGGCTCTTATATGCATCATTGTTGATTTAACCAAGATCCCATATTACCTTGTCTTCTCCTGTTTATTGAATGCTCGCAGATTCCAGCTTAGTCCAATGCACGTGCACTCTTATTATTATTCACATCGTTCGGTCGTGCAAGTGAAAGGCAATTATGATGATATATGATGGACTGACTGAGATGGGAAAAGCTGGTACGAACTCGACCTCTTTTGTTTTTGTAAATATGATGAGTTCATCGTTCTTGATTCAGCTTATTATGAATAAACATGTTTTGCAATGACAATTAGAGATCATAGTTGCTCGTGCCATGCTTGATTAGCTATGAGTTATAATGGTTTACCTTTTATGCCAACATGCTATTAAAATGGTTGTGAAGTGGTATGATGGGTTGGTATCCTCCTTTGAATGATTTAAGTGACTTGACTTGGCACATGTTCACGCATGTAGTTGAAACAAATCAACATAGCCTTCACTATATTTATGTTCATGGTGGATTATATCCTACTCATGCTTGTATTCAATGTTTATTAATTTTAATGCATGTTCATGACTGTTGTCGCTCTCTAGTTGGTCGCTTCCAGCCTTTTGCTAGCCTTCACTTGTACTAAGCGGAATACTGCTTGTGCATCCAATCCCTTAAACCCCAAAGTTATTCCATATGAGTCCACCATACCTTCCTATATGAGGTATCTACCTGCCGTTCCAAGTAAATTTGTATGTGCCAAACTCTAAACCTTCTAATAAACATTCTGTTTTGCATGCTCGAATAGCTCATATATCAACTAGGGCTGCCCTTATCTTCCGTGTTAGGCGGGTTATTCTCAAAAGGAGTGGACTCCGCTCCTCACTCACGAGAAAATGGCTGGTCACCGGGATTCCCAGTCCCATGCTTTATGCAAACTAAATCAAAATAATTGCAAACAAAACTCCCCCTGGGACCCGTTGAATGTTGGAGGCACTCGTTGTTTCGAGCAAGCCATGGATTGATGCTTGTGGAGGAGGGGGAGTATAAACTTTACCATTCTGTTTGGGAACCGCCTATAATTTGTTTAGCATGGAAGATATCATCATCTCTTAGTTGTTATGTTGACAATGAAAGTATGCCGCTCAAAATATTAATTTATCTCTATTTCAAAACCGAGCTCTGGCACCTCTACAAATCCCTGCTTCCCTCTGCGAAGGGCCTATCTATTTACTTTTATGTTGAGTCATCACCCTCTTATTAAAAAGCACTAGCTGGAGAGCACATCTGTCATTTGCATTCATTACTGTTAATTTATATCGGGTATGACTATGATTGGATCTCTTTTACCATGAATTACAATGTCTAGTCAGTCCTTGATCTTTGAAGGTGCTCTGCATTTATGTTTTGCGGTCTCAAAAAGGGCTAGCGAGATACCATCTTGTTATATCATATTATGATTATTTTGAGAAAGTGTTGTCATCCGAGATTCATTATTATGGCTTGCTAGCTGATTATGTTATTGATATGAGTAAACATGAGACCTAGGAGTTATTGCAAATGTGGTTAGTTATGATATTTGTTGAAAACCTGAATGCTGGCTTGACATAGGTACAACAACAAGAGCAAACAGAGTTTGTAAAAGTTTTTCTTTTTCTCTTTCAGTTTGTCAACTGAATTGCTTGAGGACAAGCAAGAGTTTAAGCTTGGGGGAGTTGATACGTCTCCGTCGTATCTACTTTTCCAAACACTTTTGCCCTTGTTTTGGACTCTAACTTGTATGATTTGAATGGAACTAACCCGGACTGACGTTGTTTTCAGCAGAATTGCCATGGTGTTGTTTTATGTGCAGAAAATAAAATTTCTCGGAATGACTTGAAACTCCACGGAATATCTTAGAATAAATAATAAAAAATACTCGCCAAAGATGAAGACCAGGGGGCCCACACCCTGTCCACGAGGTGGGGCGCCCCCCCTGGGCGCGCCCCCTACCTCGTGGGCCCCCTGGAGACCCTCCCACGCCAACTCCATCTCCATATATTGGCTTTCGGGAGAAAAAAAATAGAGAGAAGAAATCATCGTGTTTTATGATACGGAGCCGCGCCAAGCCCTAATCTCTCTCGGGAGGGCTGATCTGGAGTCCATTCGGGGCTCCGGAGAGGGGGATTCGTCGTCGTCGTCATCATCAACCATCCTCCATCACCAATTTCATGATGCTCACCGCCGTGCGTGAGTAATTCCATCGTAGGCTTGCTGGACAGTGATGGGTTGGATGAGATTTATCATGTAATCGAGTTAGTTTTGTTAGGTTTGATCCTAGTATCCACTATGTTCGAGATTGATGTTGCTATGACTTTGCTATGCTTAATGCTTGTCATTAGGGCCCGAGTGCCATGATTTCAGATCTGAACCTATTATGTTTTCATGAATATATGTGAGTTCTTGATCCTATCTTGCAAGTCTATAGTCACCTATTATGTGTTATGATCCAGCAACCCCGAAGTGAAAATAATCGGGACCACTCCCGGTGATGACCATAGTTTGAGGAGTTCATGTATTCACTATGTGCTAATGCTTTGTTCCGGTTCTCTATTAAAAGGAGGCCTTAATATCCCTTAGTTTCCAATAGGACCCCGCTGCCACGGGAGGGTAGGACAAAAGATGTCATGCAAGTTCTTTTCCATAAGCACATATGACTATATTCGGAATACATGCCTACATTACATTGATGAATTGGAGCTAGTTCTGCGTCACCCTATGTTATAACTGGTACATGACGAACCGCATCCGGCATAATTATCCATCACTGATACGGTGCCTACGAGCTTTCCATATACTAGTTTACGCTTATTTACTTTTTCGTTGTCACTGTTACAATCACTACAAAAATACCAAATACATTACTTTTGTTGTCTTTACTTTTGTTACCGTTACCACCACTATCATATTACTTTGCTACTAAACACTTTGCTGCAGATATTAAGTTTCCAGGTGTGGTTGAATTGACAACTCAGCTGCTAATACTTGAGAATATTCTTTGCTCCCCTTGTGTCGAATCAACAAATTTGGGTTGAATACTCTACCCTCGAAAACTGTTGCGATCCCCTATAATTGTGGGTTATCAGGGGGCGGCGAGGATCGAGGTCGGCCGGCGATGGAGAGGCGGGGACGAGGCAGTCCAGCGCGAGACGAGGAGGCGATGGCGTTGATGGAGTCCGGCGTCGCCGGGGTGGGCGCCGACGTTGAGGAGGCGGTCCGGCATGGCGGGGTCCGAGCGGCGGCGTCGGTGGCGGAGCACGGCGGCGATGGGAGGCGCGGGAGCGCCCGCTCCCGATCCAGATCCACTCGGGGGCGGGTGGGGAGACGAGAGGGGTCGGGGGAAGGAGTGGGGGGTTACGGGCTTGGGTTCTATCCGGGGTGGGGATAACAAGGGAGAGGTGGGCCGGCCTGGTGGCCTGGATGCCCAATTGGGCTGGGCAGCTGGGCCACGGTTAGCCTAGTGAGGGGGGGGGTGTTTTTCTTTTCTTTATTAACACAAGTGGTCTAGAAATAATTAGGGCTGCCAAAACACTTTTGATCGATGTGGAACTAGGCCACATAAATACTTTGTGAATTATGAAACTGCCACAAAAAAATTTCAAGGCATTTGGAAGTGACTAGGTATTTTTAGAAATTAAATAAGGAAAGATAAAAGTTGCTGGACCACCAAAATAGGATCCAGGGGCATTTTGGGAACTCAAAAGAGGTTGGTCCCAACATGAAAAAATATCCAAGGATTATTTGCCACACTTTGAACATTTTAGTTTTCATGCTTGACAAACTTGGATTTTTAACTTTAAATTTGAATTTGAATCCGAACAGTGATTTGGATCAAGTGGGGATTATCAACAGTAATGTGATGACGTGGCACCATTAATAGGGGTTTACTGTAGCTTAATTATCCGGACGTCACAAAGGGGGGATCTTGGTGCGCCTTGACCAGGGGTGAGGGGCCTTTCCCCCACTACCCACGTTCATGTGGGTCCCCCATGCAGGTGGGCCCCACTCCGGAACCTTCTAGAACCTTCCCGATACAATACCGAAAAATCCCAAACATTTTCCGATGGCCAAAATAGGACTTTCCATATATAAATCTTTACCTCCGGACCATTCCGGAACTCTTCGTGACGTCTGGGATCTCATCCGGGACTCCGAACAACATTCGGTAACTGCACACTAATTCCCATAACAACTCTAGCGTCACTGAACCTTAAGTGTGTAGACCCTACGGGTTCGGGAATCGTGCAGACATGACCGAGACAGCTCTCTGGCCAATAACCAACAGCGGGATCTGGATACCCATGTTGGCTCCCACATGTTCCACGATGATCTCACCAGATGAACCACGATGTCGGGGATTCAATCAATCCTTTATACAATTCCCTTTGTCACTCGGTACGTTACTTGCCCGAGATTCGATCGTCGGTATCCCAATACCTCGTTCAATCTCGTTACCGGCAAGTCACTTTACTCATTTCGTAATGCATGATCCCGCGACTAACTACTTAGTCACATTGAGCTCATTATGATGATGCATTACCGAGTGGGCCCAGAGATACCTCTCCGTCATACGGAGTGACAAATCCCAGTCTCGATTCGTGCCAACCCAACAGACACTTTCAGAGATACCTGTAGTGCACCTTTATAGCCACCCAGATACGTTGTGACGTTTGGTACACCCAAAGCATTCCTACGGTATCCGGGAGTTGCACAATCTCATGGTCTAAGGAAATGATACTTAACATTAGAAAAGCTTCTAGCAAACGAACTACACGATCTTGTGCTATGCTTAGGAATGGGTCTTGTCCATCACATCATTCTCCTAATGATGTGATCCCGTTATCAATGACACCTAATGTCCATGGTCAGGAAATCATAACCATCTATTGATCAACGAGCTAGTCAACTAGAGGCTCACTAGGGACATGTTGTGGTCTATGTATTCACACATGTATTACGGTTTCTAGTTAATACAATTATAGCATGAATAATAGACAATTATCATGAACAAGAAAATACAATAATAACCATTTTATTATTGCCTCTAGGGCATATTTCCAACAGAGCCTTCATTGTCGCCTGAGCTCTCTTCGGAGCAGCCAACACGAGCGCCCGAATGCCCGTAGATCTTGACGGAGAGCATGTCGGCCTCCACCAGCTTGAAGCGGAGGACGTGCCCACCCATGAAATAGTGGGCACGTGCGAAGGTTTTCCATCCGCGTCTGAGGAGCATGACGCGGGGTGCCGGGAATTTGGCGTCCGCCCACACGGTGCCGTTGCAGCAGCCGTGCACACGTAGCCACATCCCGTGTGGCTTGTCAACTTCCATCACCCTGGCGAAAGGATGAGGGAGTCGCAGACGGCTGCGGGGAGGGCCACGCAGCCTAACGACGAACTCCAACGTCGTGCCCTTCGTGTGACCCACCATTGGGGGAGGAACCGCCGGAGTAGGGGGGGTCGAGCATGTCGCTCCGCCTCCCCCTACCGCGAGCCCCATGTCGACCCCGGCCTCGTTCTGCGCTCCCACCTCACACGCCGGAGCCACCCTTCGCCACCGCGGCTGAAGCAGTGGCATGATCCCGAGTGGAAACTCTCGTCGCCACAGCGGAGGCCGCGGGTTGTCCTCGCCCTCTTGTCATGATGGCGATGGGTGCGTCCAACAACAGAAGAAGAAGAACAAATTGGTCGAGCCTGAGCCTGTGAAGGAGAAGAGGATGGATGAGCATCGCTCGCCGTGACCCCCAATTTATAGAGGAGGGCACGGGGGCTGGCTATCCTTCGCTTAAGGCGACCGCCCATCTCCACCAATCCCACTACCCACAATCACAGGCGATCAGGTAACCGCCCCATTGCTCCAATCCATGGCGCTGCAGTTTCTGCCACCCCCACGTCTCCAAGCCATGCGCGCCCACCACCAACTTCCCGCAATGCATGCTGCGCGCGCGGCAGAAACAGCAGGGGGTAGTGGGTGAGTGCTGACTCAAAAGGTTGGCAGTTACTCCCTTACATTGCGCGCATGTGCATAAATTTTGGGCCTGACCCAACACCGCTTAAATAAGCGCATTTGGGCCAGACCAGGGGGCTCCTGTCGGTGCACTAAGACTTGGGTACCTAGTGCCCCTGACTTATGCACAGATAGTAGTAGCAAAACTCGTCAATGCAAGCCCAGTCAAGCCCAGACCAGACCAGAGAAGCCGCTCTTCGTGAGATGAAGGAGCGCATCAAGAAGACAAAGCCAACATACAAGACAAAGATTCCAAGAGAAGTGTCCTTTGCTAGCCAGACGAGGCCGGCAAGGTCGATGCAGCAGATAAGAGCAGGACCAAGTCGCGCCAGCCCATGTGGGGAAGGTGATTTCAGAAGACCAACTTTTAAGGAGCTAATGCAACGTGAATTGTTTCTTTTTCTATCTACTAGGCCCATCCATTCACCAAGGTCCCTATCGACTACACCCTTTCACTTCTTGGCTTCGATGGTTCAATGGCTTGATCTATTGTTTGCATCAATTGCTATAGTTCTACCCTTCCCCTTACAGTTTGTGGCGACATCGGAAAGGACATCGCGCCCATGTGTGTCCTGGTCCATGTTGTCATATGTGGACTCCCTCCACAAGCACTTCACTGGCTTCATGCCAAGACTGGTAGCAAGCTCATCTCTGGTATGCCCATGCAACACCTGGATTAATATGTTTATGCATTATCTTGGACTCTATATAGAACATATATATGTGCCCAAGCCTTCTGATCTATGGAATCCTAAACTGTTGGTTACTAGGGGTTTTATAACCACATGCGTAGGGGTGGGGGTTTAATCTTATACAGTAGATTGGTAGTTATGCATATTGTTTCCTCTTAGAACATGTATACGTTTCCTATGCTGATGTAAAGCTCGGAAACGGAATGGACTGCTACTAATTTCTCTCTTGTTTATAGGTTCTCACAGGCCTTTTAAGTTTAACTGATATTGATTGATTTATATGTGCATGTTGTATATCTAAATTTTCAGTCAATTGACAAATGAATTTGCTAAATATGGTTAAGATAATTTAGTGTGTCTTTGATTTCAAAGAGGACAGCAAATACTTTTATCTGTGCTGCTTCAAGTTAGAAATGTTCAAATTGAAGCAATTTATTTTTTGGACAAGAGAAGTTTGTGTCAGGATGATAATTTTCACTACCGGTGTAACATCTTGGCAGCCTTTCCTTAATTGTTGGTCCAGTCCTTAATCTCATGGTAGTTAGATTGTTCTTTTAAGATGGGTGAGGACAACTGTAGTATAACTTTCATAATACTAAAGAGTGTAGATTGCATTGTCAGAATATAACCTACCCGGGAAGCTGGGCATAACAAACATGATCTTTATTGTCAGTTTTGTGCTTTAGACTTTTTTTCTATAAAGAAGGGTCTGGTAGCTTTTTCTCTAATAAGGTTTATTTGTGCCTTGGTCTCAGTTTTTGTAACGCAAACTCTGTAATTTTCAACTTGGAAACGACAAAATTTATGAAACATATATAGTTTATTTCAGTTTACTCCTCATTGTCGGGACATAACAGATTAATTTAAAGAATTATTACTATTTTTAGTAGGCTTTTAAAGTACTTTAATTGATTAATGTCAGTCAATGCGCATTGCCCGTGCAAAATAAATGCCAGTCAAAATATATACGTATGTATTGAACATGCTTCTATTTGCCTCACTACATACTGCACGGGATCTGAGGATGGATGTATGTGCCAGTGAAAAGTGAGAACTAATTAAGATGGCTTGATTAGTGCAACTGCCAACCGCTTTAGCTAAAAGTAGCCTTAGAATATATATTTTTTATGTGTTGCAATTTTTGGAAAATTCCATATTTGTTTTGGCAATATTTTCTTTGGTGGATTAGAGGAGTATAAATGTAGTCACTGTTTGTTAATTAGAATGCAATCTTAGTGATTACTAAAGTACATATGTATAGATGACTAGATGTAAAAACTTAAGACAGACTCTCTGTGGTACTCAGGACCATCTCATAAATTTGCCCAAGTTTTAAAAAGGTGCATTATATTTGATATGTGCAATCCAAAAAACTGGCCATGACACGTTTAGTTTGTTGTAGTATCAATTGTGCTTGGTTCAATTTCTTTTATTTCATCCTTTCTTTGATGCAGATAGTGTGAGGGCAGAGATCACAGGAGACCCGGCAATAAATTACTGAACCGTTATCTATTGAGACTGGACATAAGGTTTATTGATTAAATTTGGAAACATACTATGAAGAGTAAGGGCATATATAGCCGTCCCCTAAAATTTAAGTCCTCCAAAGAACCTCCAAATTCAACTCAAATTTTGAGGAGCTAAAGGTTGTTACTGTTGGGGAACGTACTAATTTCAAAAAAATTCCTACGCACACGCAAGATCATGGTGATGCATGGCAACGAGAGGGGAGAGTGTCGTCTACGTACCCTTGTAGACCGCAAGCGGAAGCGTTATGACAATGCGGTTGATGTAGTCGTACGTCTTCACGATCGACCGATCCCAGCACCGAAGTTACGGCACCTCCGCGGACTGCACACGTTCAGCTCGGCGACGTCCCACGAACTCACGATCCAGTAGAGCTTCGAGGGAGAGCTTCATCAGCACGACAGCGTGATGATGGTGATGATGATGTTTACCGACGCAGGGCTTCGCCTAAGCACCGCTACGATATGACCGAGGTGGATTATGGTGGAGAGGGGCACCGTACACGGCTAAGAGAGATCAATGATCAACTTGTATGTCTATGGGGTGGCCCCTCCCCACGTATATAAAGGAGGGAGGGAGGAGGAGGCCGGCCCTAGGAGGGGTGCGCCAAGGGAGTAGGATTCCTACTCCTAGTAGGAGTAGGTTTCCTCCTTTCCTAGTCCAACTAGGAGAAGGGGGAAAGGAGGGGGAGGGGAGAAGGAAGGGAAAGGGGGGCCGCGCCCCAAACCCCTTGTCCAATTCGGACTGGGCTTGGGAGGGGCGCGGGCCACCTCCTGGCTGCTGCCTCTCCTTTCCACTAAGGCCCATTAAGGCCCATTGACTCTCCGGACGAATTCCCGTAACTCCTCAGTACTCCGAAAAATACTCGAATCACTCGGAACCTTTCCGATGTCCGAATATAGCCTTCCAATATATTGATCTTTACGTCTCAACCATTTCGAGACTCCTCATCATGTCCCCGATCTCATCCGGGACTCCGAACTACCTTCGGTACATCAAATCACATAAACTCATAATACCGATCGTCACCGAACGTTTAAGCGTGCGGACCCTACGGGTTCGAGAACTATGTAGACATGACCGAGACACATCTCCGGTCAATAACCAACAATGGAACCTGGATGCTCATATTGGCTCCCACATATTCTCAGATCTTTATCGGTCGAAACCGCATAACAACATCGTTGTTCCTTTGTCATCAAGATGTTACTTGCCCGAGATTCGATCGTCGGTATCTCAATACCTAGTTCAATCTCGTTACCGGCAAGTCTCTTTACTAGTTTTGTAATGCATCATCCCGTGACTAACTCATTAGTCACATTGCTTGCAAGGCTTATAGTGATGTACATTACCGAGAGGGTCCAGAGATACCTCTCCGACAATCGGAGTGACAAATCCTAATCTCGATCTATGCCAACTCAACAAACACCATCGGAGACACCTGTAGAGCACCTTTATGATCACCCAGTTACGTTGTGACGTTTAGTAGCACACAAAGTGTTCCACCGGTATTCGGGAGTTGCATAATCTCATAGTCATAGGAACATGTGTAAGTCATGAAGAAAGCAATAGCAACATACTAAACGATCAAGTGCTAAGCTAACGGAATGGGTCAAGTCACCACATCATTCTCTAATGATGTGATCCCGTTAATCAAATGACAACTCATTTATATGGCTAGGAAACTTAATCATCTTTGATTCAATGAGTTAGTCAAGTAGAAGCATACTAGTGACACTCTGTTTGTCTATGTATTCACACATGTACTAAGTTTCCGGTTAATACAATTCTAGCATAAATACTAAACATTTATCATGAAATAAGGAAATAAATAATAACTTTATTATTGCCTCTAGGGCATATTTCCTTCAGTTACACCCATCCCTTTCCTAAAACTTAACTCCCCGTAACTTTTAGGAGGGAGTGGATGACGAATGTTGGAAGATATTCAAAGTTAGGGATGGTGGAATGCCTATGAAAATTTGGCGAATTTGGAGAAAACATATGCGAACATTGAGTTGGGTGGCAATATAGAGTCGAAGCCAAGTGGCTTGTATTCATTTGTTAGTCCATGTGTTAGATATGATGAGACTCAACATTTTGATAGATTTGGAGGGAACTTCAGGTGGATTTGGAGTAGGGTGACAACACAACGTAGTAATAACACAATGATCAAAGAGCTTAAGTTGAGGGACTCATGATAGATCCATGTGTTGGCCCATGGTAACGCACGGACATTCTACTAGTATATTTTAAATAAACAAACGTCATAGACAAACGTTCTAGGAGTATATTTTTCATTGGAAAAAAAAATCTAAAACAAACCTTAAACTCGTAGATGAAAGCTAAATCAAACCCTGAACTCAAATCCCGGAAATTGGCACTCTGAACTTATCAATCCCGATCTATTTTGAACCTTGAGAGTGTTTAGCTTGTATTCGCTGACTCGGGTCGGCCCATTAGTGCAGTCGCTCGCGCCGCTCATGCATAGCTGTAGGTTGGTTCGCTCTACTCTGTTTTTTTCTTTCTTTTTTCCCCTTTTTCTTTAGCTTTTCTTTGATTTTTCATCAGTTCTCTTCAGTTTTTGTTTTGCCTTCGTTATACTTTATGTTTTACTAGTTTTTTGTTTTTTCTTTCTTCGTTATATTTTTGGTTTTCTTTTGTTTCTTTCTTGATTTTCTTTGTATTTTTTCTTTGCCGGTTTTAAATGGTTTTGTTTTTTTGACACATGTCTACTTTTCCTCAGTATACAATGTACATTTTTAGCGCACATGTGTAATATTTTATAATAAACATTGTACATTTTCAAATACAATATGTATATTTTTTAATCCATGTTTTTCACACTTTTTGAATACACCGTAACATTTTTGAAATACACGTTCTACATTTATTAATGACAATAAACATATTTTAAATTTCCTAAAATACTTCCTCAAAAAAACTTCCTAAAAACATATTTCTTAATACACTTTGGACAATTTTCAAATACATTATGTACATTTTAAAAATACATGTTTTCAGCACATTTTGAATGCACGACAACTTTTTTGAAATAGAGTTGTACATTTTCTTAATGACAATAAAACATATTTAAAACTTCCTAAATTTTTTAACACATGGTAACATTTTTTTAACTGCCCTAAAAAAAACTTCTTCAAAAAGTTTCCCTAAAAACGTGGTAACCTTTTTAAAACTTCTTAAAAATCCTTCCCTAAAAACATAGTTTTGAATACACAGAATATTATTTTAAACTTCCTAAAAAAAACTCCCTAAAATGGTAGCATTTTTTAGACTTCCCTAAAAGACTTTCTGAAAAAACAACTTCCCTAAAATACATATGTTTTAACTACACAAAGCCATTGATGTCTCAGAACCAGGGACCTTGCACTCGAGGTGCGCGCAGGTAGCCACTCACCCTGACGACTACTGGTGATGGTAGATGGCGCGGCCTATATAAGAACACACAAAAATGTTCATATATAAAAATATTTATGAATAAAATCAAAACATTTCTTGAAAAATTGTGAACAATTTTGAAATGAAAAGTTTTTCGAAACACAAATAGTTTATGAAATTTCCGAAAACATTATTTAAAAAAATTGAAAAAAATTCTGAATATCTGAAACATTTTCCATAGCATGTGAAAAACTGTTGGAATTCTGAACATTTTTTCACAAATGTGATTTTTTTGAAATTACGAACAGTTTTAAAAATGTGAATTGTATTTCAAAACTCCAACCATTGTTTTAAATACACAAAAGGAATTGAATTTGTGCCAAAAATAGAAAACATAAACATTTTTTAACTTGTGAAAAATTTTAGAAATGTGAAAAAAAAATTAAACTTCACGAGTTCTTGTTGTGGTATAGTGGGCCGGGCCAAATTTTCGTCCGTGAGAGTAGCAAGTTATCTCGGTCGGGTTTGTATTATTCCTGGCGTGCCAAATAGATCTAGGGTCCAAAATAGACCGGGATTACAAGTTCAGGGTGTCAATTTTCGGGATTCAAAATTTAGGGTTTGAATTAGCTTTCGTCTATAACTTCAAGGTTTGTTTTGGACTTTTCCTTTTTCATTCTTGATAATTAGAAACCAAAAATGGCTTACAATCAACGCGAGCAACATGATCCAAGATTCACGGAAGAAGCTTCATGCCCAATTGATGCGTGAGGTGGTAGGTGGTCTACGGGAGGCTGCCGTGTGGACATCCGACCTAGCAATATATGCAGATTGCAAAAACCTAATATTGTCAAGGCGCATCTGTCTGTCTTGCCTTCTTCTCTCGAATAAACACCTTAGTTACTTGAAGCTGACGTATCACCTGCTGTTTGAGAGCAGCTAGTACATGGCCACGTCGGAGATGCGAGTGCAAAAAAAGTGAATTCTCCTCAGTTTAGGCTTTTCTCTTTGTTCTTCTTGTCCTTTTCTGATTTCTTTTTTCCATTTGAATTCCTTCTTGATTTATAGGTCAAATTGATTCCAAATATTTTTAGGAAAATTAGCAGAGGCTCAACTCAATATTTAAGAATTAGGAAAATTGATGTTCTGCCGAAATATTTATAAAATGTATAGCCCTGTAATTATTCCCTTTTGATTCAAAAATCAAATTCACTCCAATGGAAAATTTACAGAGGGTTAAAAGAATATTTGGGACTTGGCAAATTTACATTTCATCCAAATTAAATAAATGAATTGTCACCCTATTTGTGATATTAATTTATTCCCTAAATACTTTAGGGTTCCATTTAATTCCCAATTACCTTTATGGTTTAATATTATTTGTGATTTAGGGAAATTATTTCCAACCGAAAATATTTGTCAGAAGGTCACACACATTTTTTAGCTCAGTGTTTTTTTAATAAATAATCCCTAAATGTCAATTTAGGGGTCTGAAAAATTCCTAAAATGTTTTCCAGCCACAATTTCACTCAACTCAATCAACTTCTAATCAAATTTTTCTAGGATTAAGCAATCACAAACAAATGAAAAATATAATTGATTGTAATTTAATTTTTTCACATTCCAATTTTGGACGTGATATGTGGAGATCCAACATGCTCAACCATGTCTATCAAATGGTTTATGTTGTCCTCATGTTTTGCACTATAAACAAGGTTAGCACCCATCCCTAACTAATACTCCCTCCATTCCATAATGTTGTGCATATAGATTTTTTGAAAAGTCAAACCTCATGAACTTTGATCAAGTTTGTGGAGAAAAACATTTACATCTTGAATGCCAAATATATATTATTAGATTCATCATAAGATGTAGTTTTATATTTTATATTTTTGTATCACAAATATAAATAATTTTGTCCATAAACTTCAAAGTTTGACTTAAAAAAAATCAATATACACTACATTATGAAACGGAGGGAGTAGCATACCTACTAATTGTGCCAACCTTAATTAATTACATTCTTCCTAATATTAACGTGGAATTAAGATCTACTTAAAATAATATGCAGTGCAATTAATATATTGCCTAATATTCACATACAGTTACATGTATATCGAATTAAAAATGTATGAATTTGCACTGCACATCACTTGTGCAGCGAGTGCGCATATCACGTACGGCGCAAAAAGCAAAGCCAAGCCCGCGGTAGCTATTGATTCAGGCCTATGGGCGAAAGCCACCTGAACATGAAGAACACAACCCCGAGCGGGACTTCTGAGAGCAAATAACTGAGGAGTACCCCTAACGGGAGCCCCTAAGTGGCGTTCTCTTAGTCGCCGCCACATGTCGTGTCGGGCGCTTCCTCAGGATTATATTTTTTATTATTTTGCTATACGCGTTTTCAGGCGTTAGATGTTTTTTTTTTTGCTTTTCAACTTTTAGGTTTTCCCGAGATTTTGAAGAAAAAAATTCAAAACAAAAATTGAGTGAAAAAGCGTGTTTTTTTCTTCCGCTAGAGGCACAAATTTGCTTCTCATGGAGGTACAGGTTTTATTTCGCGAGACACATAGGTTTGCTTCCGCTGTGCCTCTTGGAAAAGGAAAAAAATATTTTTTCCCCTTCATGAGAGGAACATATTCGCTTCTCATGGAGACACAGGTTTGCTTCCCCGCGAGGCATAGCCATGCCTCTGGAAAAGTTAAAAGAAATATATATTTTTTGGACCATGAGAGGCATATGTTTTCTTCTTGGGGACTATGCTTTTTGAAAAAGAAAAAAAGTGTTTATTTTCTTTTGCGGGAGGCATAGGTTTGCTTATTGTGGAGGCATAGATTTGCTTCTGCGAGAGGCACAGTTGCGCCTCTTGAAAAGGAAAAAAAGGTGGAAATCGTGCTTCCAGAGCTTTTTTTTTTCTTTTTTTCTGGTTTTTTCATGAAGAAAAGTTAGTCGATACCTATTAACATAGGATCTAGTTTCAAAAATCTCGACTGAAATTCAACTGTGAAAACGGTTTGGGAGTTGGACCCATGACATAAGAGATAAAAGGTTTTGAATAAATGAATCTACGAACAAAGGGAAAACTCCGAGGCTGCGACAGGTGATGCACATGCAATGTGCCACTTGTCACAATCTAAGAAGATAAGAGTGACCCTTAAAAGGGGTACCCTCAGCTAGCGGTTTCGGACATAAAAAACTAGTAGTAATTTCGGGGATTTTTTGCGCTACACGTGCTCAACAAGCAAACGTGCACCCCGCCCCCTCCCGGCTTTTCTGCTCGCCCATGTGCAGGGTGGCTGCCCCATGTTTTTTAATTCATTTTTTGTTTTATTGCTTTTGCTGAAAATGTTTAGGATTTCAAAACAACTTTTATAATCTTCACTATTTTTTTTCTCAAATTCAGAAAGTCTCAAATTTTAAAAAATTTCCCTGAATTCAACAAATGTTTCTGAATTTTAAAAAATGCTTGAGAATTTGAAAAAATCTTCATGAATATATAAAATGTTCGTGAATTGAAAATGTTCATGATTTCGACAAAAACAATTCATGAGTTGAAGAAATGTTTGTACTGTGTTAAAATGTTTGCGAACTCAAAAAATGTTCATGATGTTGAAACTAGTTCACGAGTTTTTAAAAACTGATGACGAATTCAATACAATGTTATCAAATTTGTAAAAAAAAGTCCACTATTTCAAAATATGTCATGAATTTGTTAGGAAATATGCGCGACCTAAAAATGTCGAAAATATGAAAATGTTCACGATTTCAAAAAATATCACGAATTTAAAAATAAAAGTAAGAAAAGGGAAAATGAAATAAGAATAATAATATTTATAATAATAATAATAATAAATTGAACAAGTAAAAAATAAAACTAAGAAAGAAAATAAAAGAGAATAAAAACCAAAAATAGAAAACCTAAAGGAAACTTAAAAGAACCTTCCCAAAACTGGAAAAGCCAGAACGAGTGATTGATGATAAATAGAGATGGCCACGCCGTGCGCCCATGCCGCCCAAATCGCCTGCGGTTCATCATGACAAGGCAAAGCCAACCCGGATCCAATCCTCTTGTGTAAGGACAATGCCGAGCTGTAAACACTGTAAGGGCATGGACAATGGTGCTATTTTACAAGTGTCACGTAGGATAAATGCTGAGGAGGGAAGGGAAATCGTAAGAAAATGCTTATCTTGTCTTATTTAAGTGATGATCTTTTAGCATAATATGTCTCCTTGTTTTTAGAAAGAACTAGTTATTTAAGACAAGGCTAAGATATAACCCATTATCGACATATTTTTATCATCTCTAAATACATGCAAAATTTAAGGTAAAACCGTTTTATCAACCATTGTAAATGCTCTAAACAAACGATGACGAGTAGTAGTAACAGAAGAAAACAGAAGGCCAAGCGTCACCTCCAACTACCGGTCTGCAAGTTGGGGGTCGTGCTCGCCCATCGTCGTCTTCCTCCCAGTCCCAGGCAGCAACGGGGTGGTGGATTGGCGTTGATCACGTGCAGGATGGGCACGGCTTCGGCTTGGACGGATCCCTTCCAAGACGGTGGTGGATCGTACGTAGCGGGCTCCAGGCTCGAAAAGACCCCCGGGAAAAGCTCGAGAGCAACTTGCGTTCTGGGCCCATTCAGCTCCAACGAGGGCTCAAAGCAACCAGGAAAGCTAGAATTATTGAAGCTGTCATTTCTACACAAGTGGTTTACCTTTATCACCTTTTTATGTTCCTTTTTCGCTCCTTTTTATCGCCATCACTGGCAACGCGAGCTTACTTCGACCTCTCAGAAAGTTCAAGAACTTGAAAAACAAACCGCCGTGAGGTGCGTGCATCCAAGCGAACTAGATTCTGTCTACTTTTGCGCTGTTTGCTATCTGCACAAGTGTGCATTTTTCATGCGCGTCTCAATCAAAAGTTTCACCTCCCGATCGGACACTTATATCCGCACGAGGGCCTGGGCACGCAGATTAAATCCATTCTCTAATGGATCTGATAATCAAGCTGCGTGCATGTGGCGTTGGCTTGGATCCACATGGGCGAACCGGCAGCCATGGTCTACCACCGTTCAACCACCAAAAAGAAATCAAATTATGCCACGCATTAGGTCGAACTGGATTAGGTTTCAGTTAGTAACTAGTACTAACAACAGGGGCTCCATCCGGGTTCAGATTTCTCATTGGCTGCCAGAAGCCCACAACTTATTTGGGGGCCATGCATGGATGCGTCCCAGTTAGGTACCCAATTATTTGTAGGCTGCATTGATTCGTTCATGTGGACATGTCTATGCAAGCACGCCGACGCGACCGATCGAGCATTCGAGCTACTTATTAATAACTGTACCGGATTAGTTTAGGGTTTAGGGTTGGCCGGAGACCCTACTGCTAAAGCGAACAGCCACTTTTCTTGTCAAGTTGGCGTTCAGACGGACGATCGGTCGAGCCCGGTGCCGGGCTGCTTTCGCCTTTTGAGCTAGGTGTACGGTAACCTTTTGCGGCGTACGACTCGAGCTGATGATTTCGTCCATCTTTCGCACAGACTGCATATGTTTGGCAGTACTCTCCCGCAGATGTGAAAACTACAGTTCGATCGATCTTTTGTAGATGTGACATGGCATTGTAAGTTTTGTAATTCAGGAGATCATTTTGGTTTCTGCAATTGACACGCTGGGACGAACTTGTTAGAATGTGAAGCTACTGGTTAATTAGTTAGGGTAGGCTTTTAATGGGGAGCATGCAGGGCAGCTAGCTAGCTGCGTGTGGATGGATGTCAGCCTCAGCTGCAGCTGCAGGGAGAAGCTGGCGATGGATCGAGTTTGGTCACTGATCGGCCACTCCAGCTTGGCACATTAACTCCATTGGTACCACGAGAGTCCATGCCAATGCCATGCCAGAACGAGCGAAAGCGCCCAAGCAACAGAAAGATTTCTCGGCAATGAATGAATGCATGCATGCAGCTGACGGCAATGTCCCAATGTTCCATGCATGCATGCATGCATGCATATGAGGAAGACGAGCTCTCCCTCCCTGATTGCCGGCAGTTGAAATGGAAAGAACACAATGTTCACTTGCTCAAGAACAAGGAAGAAAACAAACTAAGGAAATGCTAATCAAGTCCATTATTGGGGTACTCTTGCACAAGCAATGCAGGCAGAGGAAAGGATGCGTAGCACATTATCACTAATGCAAGAGAGTATTCGAAGGAGGAGATTGGCGAGTAAACAATTGATCACAAGGTTTTCTGTTAATTAAGTGGAACTATTTTCCATTGCAAGCAAGAGTATCTACATCATGTACACACAAGAGTCAACAAACGAATCGAAATGGAATTGCTAGCACTAATCTCACAGGCTCACATGCAGCCTTGCTCTCCAGAAAAACCGGTGTCTCAAGCCGAAGGAGGACACGGGAAAGAACTGATCGTCAGAATGTGGGCGTGAGCAGGTTGAGCAGCGACACCCTGGCGTTCACGAGCGCGCGGTACACCTGCTCGCCGCTGGCCTCGGCGGCGGCCACGCACTCCTCGAGGCCGCGCACCCGGCCCATGGACGCCTTCCTCTCCTCCTCCTCCTCGTTGCAGTATTCCTCGAACGAGAACGACACTGTCCTCCGCCGGCGGAGGAGGTCCGTGACCAGCCACATCGGGCTGGCGGGGGCGCGGGCAGGGGAGTAGGGCGTCGGCGTCCTCGGCGACGGGGCGGCGCTCGCGGCGGACTCGGCGGACGCGGACGAAAGGCCGGAGAAGATGGCGGCGGAGGCGGCGGCCACGGCGGCCGTGGCGGCGGCGAAGGCGTCGGCGAGCGTGATCTCGTCCACGTCGTCGTCGGGGGCGGCCCGGTGGCAGAGGTCCCGCGCGGAGGAGGCGAGGCGAGAGACCTCCCTGGCGGCGCGGCGCTGCGCGCGGAGCGCCGCGGCGAGGCGCACGCCGTCGCGGCGGCGCAGGGCCGAGTGCGTCTCGTTGAGCAGCTGGCGGAGCGCGACGAGCGAGTCCCTGAAGCAGCCGTGGAAGTCGGCGAGGAGGAGCAGGTCGTCGAGCAGCTGCTCCGTCCAGGGCCGGCGGAGCGCGTCCCGCGCCTGCGGGTGGTGGAGCATGGCGGAGAGGCCCGCCAGCACCTGCCCGGCCCGGTCGGCCCCGTCGGCGACCCAGGCGGGCCCCGTCTGCGCGGGCTCGTCCGCCCACCGCAGCAGCGCGCGCGCCGAGTCGTGCAGCGCGGCCACCAGCGGGTGGAGGCGGACCGGGAGGCTGATGGAGCGGACGCGCGCGTAGGAGGACAGCTTCTTGGGCCGCGCGCACTCCAGCAGGGCCGACTTGGGCGACGTGAGCGCGTCCAGCGCCCGACGGAACCCCACCGCCATAGCTCGCCGCTGGCTGCCTCTGCTGTGCTCGCTGGAGAGAAGATAGGAGTCGTCCCCTGGCTTTTCGATCGGGCGTTTGATCCTTGGATGTGGATGCGGTGGTCTCGGTGTGCTGCTGGTGATGGGGGAGGCGGTGTTTTATACTGGTGTGTAGGGTGAGTGATGTGACGTGGAGTGAGTATGGCAGTGCTGCTTACTAGAGTATTGTAGTGGAGGCGGAGGCGGAGCCCGCACGGGTGGGCGCTGGGCGGAGCTACTGCTGTGGAACACGTTTGACTGCGGGAGCAAGAGTCGGTTGGCCTGGCCTGGCCGTTCTATTCTAAAAAAAGAAGTTCGTTAGCTTGAGGCCGAAGAAATATGCTTGCAAAGCCAGCCAGCTTGTGGGAGAAGCTGCACGCCTTAGCCTGTGGGCTAAGCCAAGGGGGAAGGGGCTAGAAAAGGAAACTATATGAGGCTAAGCAACGAAAAGTTACCGTCTGCGGCGAGGCTTGGAGCATCTTTTGATGCAAGACGGGGTGTTTCTTTTAGCGTCTTCGGCTCTTTGGACGGTGTGATGATATTTGAAGCCTGTCAAGTTAAGCGAGCGGACCATTACCAATGATCCAGGAGCTCCAGCTGTGCGTATGCAAGTCTGGCTCATGTCATGTGCGCTCTCAGAATAATGGAGCCAGTACGCATGGACTGATGGTCCAAGCAAAGTCACGTTACGTATCATAATCTACACACGCTAATCATTTGTCGGCTTGTCTTGTTTATACTTGCAGTGAGTGAGTAAGCTGTATTATACTAGTATTTGGCAGCTATCGTGCCTAGCCAACAATATCCCTATTTTTAGAAAGGGTTGATGGAAGAATAAAAGGAGAGATACCTCCAGTTCGATCGTCATAGTCAAAGAATGAAAACGGGCTTAGAATGATTTTGAGGGGTAGGTTGGCATTGCTTCTTGTGTATTACTCCCTCCGTAAAAAGTAAAGATTTACATCTGCCCCGCTGAGTCATTAGTAGAAAACGGAGTTTTAATACCGGTTTATAAGGGCCTTTAATACCGGTTCTGCAACCGGCACTAAGAGCATCTCCAACAGTAGCAAAAAGAGCGCTGCCGCTTAAATGTCAGTTTTACTGCAGCTGCAGTCGCGAAAAGCGCGCTCCAGCGGCGGGAAAACCGCTGCTGGAACGCTTCTTGCACAAATGAAATGGCGGCTCTCGCGCCATTTTTGCGGCGCCGCCTCCAGCGCGCTTATAAAAAGCAGCGCGCTCTCCTCGCGCCACCGCTCATGCGCTCTCTCTCTCTCTCGCCTCTCGCGCCACGCCGCCCAGCGCTCGCGCGCGCCGCTCCGCTAGCGCCCCGACGCGCCACCATGCCGCCGTGCCGCCGTTCTGCGTCGGGCTACATGGGCGTCGCCAACGCTTCCACGGCGCTTCTACGCCGAGATATGCTCGGCGATCTACGGCTTAGCCTCGGGGCGTACGACACGGCGCCGCGAGGCCGCCCGCGCCGCCGCGCGCGGCGTGGCGCCCTAGGTAGGCCGCGCGCCAAATGAATTTCAGGGCGCCAGACGCTCCAAAGAAGCGTTAGACCTCGCCCGCCGCCTCGTCGAACTCCGCACAAGATCGTCGAGCACAATGCGCCGCAGCGCCGCCTCCTCGTCGCCAGAGGACGAAAGCGGGTCATGGCGGAGTGGCGCCGGTGCCACCGGAGGACGCCGCTTCGAGCAGCGATCTTGAGCGCGCCGCGAGAGAGACACGCGCCGGCGCCCGCGAGGAGCGTTTGGATAGGCGTCGTCGTAAGGCGTTGGCGTGTCGCAGCCGACCTCGTCAATGCAAAGGGAGGTCCTTCTTCATTGAAGAAGATGAGCGTTGGTTGGATCTGGCTGTCGACCTCGACGACACCAACGGCGGCGATGGTGCGAGATGACCGGAGCGACCGGGATTAGTTTTTTATATGTTTTCGAACTATATAGTGCGAATATCTATCTATGTTTTCGAACTACCTATCTAGTTGCAATATAAACTTTGTATCCTTTTATTTGAATGCAATCTATGTTTAAAAAATATTGTGCGCGCTGCATTTTGGGCATCTTTGAGCGAAGGCCCTTGTGCTGCATTATAGCGCCGATTTGTTGGAGCCGCCCTCCCAGCAAAAAAGCGAGCAAGCAAATGCATTTTTTGGGCGCGGCGCGTAGCGCGGCTGTTGGAGATGCTCTAAAGAGTGGAGACTAAAGCCCCCCTCCCCCGAGTACTGGTTTGGCACGAACCGCCACTAAAGGCCCACCACGTGGCGTGAGCTCGCGCCGTGGTATGGGGGACCTTTAATACCGGTTGGTGTTACCAACCGGTACTAAAGGTATTTTTTTTATTTTATTTTTTGAAAATTTTGAAAAAAAATTGATTTTTTTTAAATTTTCAATTTTCTGAATTATTTGATGATTTAGTCTCTAATTGCCCCTCTTAACTACTCAAGTGTGGATCACTCATTCCAAATCATCTAACTTCCCGACCGGTCACCCATCCTGTCACTCCCCCAGCCTGAGCACGCTTAACTTCGGAGTTCTATTCCCCCTACTTTCCAAGTCTGCACTTGTTGTTTTCCGACAAATGTAAGTCAGAATCCTATTAACCCTCAAAGAGTTTAGCTTGAGCATTAGGTCACACATTTCACCGTTTGAGTTTGAAACTATTATTCTAAAAAAACAGTAATTATTTAGTAACACTAATATTTCTTAAATAAGTTTGACCATACTTTGACCACAGTTTGACCATAGTTTGACCAGATTTGACCAAAATTCAAAAAATTGAAATAATTATTTAGTAACACTAATATTCTTGAATAAGTATGTAGTAACATTAATACTTCTTGAATAAGTAGTTTGACCAGATTTAACCAAAACTAAAAAAACTTAAATTTGAGCATATCCTTTTCTCCTTTTGGAATTTGAGGATTCTAAAAAATTGCAAACATGCCGTAGGCTATCAAAATCGGATGCGGATTTTCGTGCTGAATTTTTTGATATATTATAGGTTTTTTTCGGACATCGTATGCAAAAGTTATAGCCGTTTTATATTTTCCCTACACTTTTTGCAAAACATGTCCAAATTTAAGTTTTTTAATTTTCCTAACTAGTAGATGTAGTAATATAACTACATCTCAAAGAATTTTATTTTTTGAATTTTTTATCATTTTCTTTTGTATTTTTCAAAACTGAAATGGCGATATACTTGGGGGGGGGTAGAGATTGAAAATTGCCCTTTAGTACCGGTTTGTGCCACGAACCGGTACTATAGGTCAAACCCCTTTAGTACCGGTTCGTGGCACGAACCGGTACTAAAGGTTAGCCCTTTAGTACCGGTTTGTGCCACGAACCGGTACTAAAGGTGATCGCTGGGCCCCGGCCTGACGCCAGCCTGCCACCACCCCTTTAGTATCGGTTCGTGGCACGAACCGGTACTAAAGGTTCAAAACGAACCGGCATTAATGCATAGCCGTTCGAACCGGCACTAATGGTACCATTAGTACCGGGCCAAAATCGAACCAGCACTAATGTGTCTCACATTAGGTCTTTTTTCTACTAGTGAGTATATAAAAGGATATGCTGATATCTACAACATCAAATGTATATACATTAAAATACATTTTAAGTTAGTTTCGAATTAATAACTCAACCTATCAAGAGAGTTCTCGAGTGTTTTAGCATTCCTGTCGAATGGCTCCAAAATAGGAATAACTTCACATAATTTTTCAAGCTTTTCTATGATAATAATGTTCTCATTTATCAACTCAGGTTCCTTTTCTTTTGGTGGTGGCCCAACTAGATTTTCTGTAATACCAAAAGAATTCGAAGTATTACTACCTAGGAAGTTTCTCCTGAAATGGTGTCTAGCAAAAGTTTGAACCAAGCTGATAATCCAATGTAGAAATTTCTAAGGAGTAAAGTTGTTGAGCACTTGGTTGCGGCATCATCATTTAGTTTTCTTATCCTAAAACAAGTATCTTTTGAATTCTCTCCCCCATTTCCATCTCGGGTGTGGGAATCTTACCCAAGTTCTCCTCTACCATTTCGTTATCTGGGAATACCCATTCATCACCGCAAACTCTCGAATAAGGAGTGGAAATGCATAGAAAATAGATTTTAAAAAAGACTAAGTTGCTGGAAGGGCAAGCTTATGTCTTATGGAGGTCGGTTAGTTCTAATAAATTCAGTTTTGACGAGTCTGCCAATGTTTCTGTTATCTTTCTTTGAAGTACCGGCAGGGAAGGAAAAGATTAGATTTCTATCGTTCTAGACTCTTCTGGCAAAGTGATGATACCAAAAAAATGCAGACTCGCCAGATGGGATATTATATGTCGACCCAAAGACCAAGGTGGGTTGCGTATCGAGAACTTAGAAGTTAAGAATAGATGCCTTCTCAGTAAGTGGCTCTTTAGACTGTTTGTAGGGACGGAAGGCACGTGGGTACAAATTCTACGGAATAAGTAACTACAATCTAAGACTTTGGCCCAGGTTACCGTTAGACCAACTAATTCACCGTTCTGCAAAGGATTAATGAGGATAAAAGAGACCTTTTTTCACAAAGTGAAATTCCACATCGGTAACGGTAACACAACTAGGTTCTGGGAAGATACATGCCTAGGGGAGACGCCCTTGGCTATACAGTATCCTTCCCTATATAATATCGTACAATGTAAAGAAGTTTATGTTGCTGCGGTATTGCAGTTGGTCCCTCTCAATAGAGAATTTAGGCGGTTTTTGGTGGGGAAGGATGACAACCTTGGCTTCACCTGGTTCGTAGGTTGATGGAGGTTCACCTTTCTAACCAGCCAGATGCCATTCACTGGAAGTTAACTACAAATGGTAGTTTTTCGGTGAAATCGATGTATTTAGACCTGATTGATGTTGGGCCGTTACCTACCTCTAATCACATATGGAATATTAAGGCTCCACTTAAAATAAAAAAAACTATGTGGTTTGTCCACAAGGACGTGATTTTAACAAAAGATAATCTGATTAAGTGCAGATGGGTAGGTAGTTCAAGATGTTGTTTTTGTAACCAGAACGAGACAATTAAACACCTCTTTCTCGATTGTCCACTGGCCAAACTTCTATGGCATACTATTCATATAGCTTTTAATACCAGTCCTCCACATAGTATGAACACGTTATTTGGGACGTGGCTTAATGGAGTGGAAACAAACATAGCATGTCATATTCGGATAGGAATATGTGCGCTATCTTGGGCTATATGGAATTGTAGAAATGATATGATATTTAATGAGAAAAATTTTACCAACCTTTTGCAGGTTATTTACAGAGCCACAACATGGATCCGTACATGGTCGTTACTCACACCTGCGGAGTCCAGGGAGCTTTTGGTTACTGAGTGCAACCGTTGGGAGATGACAACACGGGTTATCTTCAACCGATTTGGATGGCGACTAACTAATAGGCTAGGTGTTTAGTCATTGTAGTCTGTTACTTTTTCCGCCGGATGTGGCTCTCATTGAGCCTTTTGTAGGGCTCTATTTCTAAGATCATGTTTTGTTTTGCACTTTTGTTGGACATGCTTTGGTTAATTATATGGTTGCATGCATCCTCCAGATGCAGAGGCCAGGGGTATCCTCCTTCTCAGAAAAAAATTACAACTACTAAGCAGGAAAGCAACTAGGGGCTGGAAATGTAGATCTTTTTAAAGTTTTCGATAACTTTGTAAAACTAAAGACACCAACAAGGAAAAAACTACAACTATACAAGATATTAAGCAAAGAAGATACTCCCTCTGACTCATATTAATTGACTTCGGTTTGGTATAAAGTTGTACTAACTTTGTACTAAACCAGCTCAATTAATCTAGATCGGAGGGAGTAACAAAAGTGAAGCAAAACCTATTGCGGAAAAATGTACCTCCCCGGCAACAACTCCAAAAACTTGGTTGATGGCAAGTTGTCAGGAAGTAATATTTTCAGTAGGACACGTACCTCCCAGGAATGGCACCGGAAACTTGGTTGATTGCCGGGAACAAGGTGTTGGGCTCCCAAGTGGAGGAGTTTATAGTACGTTGCAAGCTTTCCTCAGTTGAGAAACAAGGTATCAACCCATAGAGGTATCGATATCCGGCAACAGTTGAATGCTTTGCAAAGAAATAAACTTCACTTGTGTCCTCAACAACCCTAACAAGGGTTGTCAATCCTTGCTAGTATTACTAGTTGCACAAGGTAATTAAAATATAATGTGGGAGAAACATTTTTTGTATTTCTGGAATAAAACAAAATTGAAAATAACACAACGTGTAAAAGCTTGGAAGGTGATTCTCCAAAGAATAAAACTACGTAAGTAACATAATCATGTGAAAAAGTGCACCATGAAATATTTCATGCTCATGTTAGACATATAAATATGTTGACTCTACATAGGCAGTATGTCAGTAATGTTATTAAAGTAGGATCAACTATGCATCTAATGACTAAATAGCTCGTCCATAGATCGAGATCCCTCTACACCATCTGACATTAACTGTGGACATGGGTATGCATTTATCAAGATGACATAACATACTGGTGTGTTTACCGGATTCCAATGAACTCTCTAACAAACCTTATCCCTTAGTGGCAACAATTATATAAAAGCCTTTTCCACTTGCGGTCACTATGGTAGATTACTTGCAAGATCGAACCCAACTAATGCACAACTCTTTCATCCACTACTAATTACCGACGTAAACTGGCGAAGAGTAGACAAGCAACCAGAAAGAAATATACATCTATAGATGAAACATGATGGGATGCATAGATATGAACATAAAGAAATAATTCATCACACGATCAACATCACCACTACAAATATAACATTGATCTTGGTTGTATAATTCATAACATCTGATTTGGAAGGAGCATAACCATATAATTTTTAAAGTAGTCGTCCTCGGTTGAGGGGGTTGTAGCATCGATCCCTGTTGATCTCGATGCCCTTGGGCGAACATTTTGCATTCTGTGAGTAATGGCCTTAGTTAAGTTGTTCCTTTTTCTTCTATCTTTCTTTGTCGGGGCGATGTCAGTTGTAAGTTCCCCACTACTATATTAAGGGCATGTTCGGATCGACTCCGCTCCCCAGCTCTGCTCCAGGAGCGGGCGAAGCAGGCCGAATACTATGACTCTGCAGAGTAGGAAGAGCGGAGCGGAGAAAACTGTAGTTTAATTTAACAGAGTGGCTGAAACCGAACTCCGCGTGCCATGCCCTGGCTTCTCCATGTACCGGTTCACTCCATCCTCTTCTCTGTCCTGTGCAGCGACTCCCAGTCCTCCCCCGACCATGGAACCCTAGCATTGCACCGCCGCCCGCCGTCGCCCCATTGCCGCAGATCCTCGGCACCCCTCCGGCCAAATCCATACCCCTGCGACCTCCCCATCTCCTCGTCCACCTCCTTGTCCTAGGCGCCTATTATGTTCGACAACAGCTTTGGCGACATGGGGTTTGGGTGGACCTTTGGCGGCCGAGATCACCTGGGCCTCGTCCTCGCCCCCGGCAACTCAGATTCGTCGTTGCAAGGTCAGCATCCACGACAACGTCACATCCAGGAAGGTGAGATCCATATCCCCTCTTCACCCTTGTTCCTCTACATGTGTTCTTGATTCATATTGCTGATTAGTTCTAGGCGTTCTTGATTCCTGATTCTTGATTCCAATAAGTATTAGTTCTACATGTCAATAATTCCAGCAAGGATTAGTAGTCAAAGTAGTGTGAGGACCCGATTTGCATCTCACGGATTAATCATAGAAGTAGTAGAGAATGGGGATGAGCACAAGAGAAGAACGAAGAGAACAAGACAAAAAGTGACATTCGGACGTTTTTCTGCATATCACAATCACCTCTTCAATACAGAACACACCCTGTAAATAAAAAACACGCACATCACTCCCACACACAGTGTACACCTAGTCATTGATGCTATGTAAGTAGATACAGAAAGGACTAGTGGATGCTGTGAAAGTAGATACAAAAAGTATATACTGGTGATTTACAAATGAAAGAAAAAATAATCCAACAAGAACTAGTGAGATCCACGTGACGTCTTGTTGATTAAATTCCCTTTCAATCCATGGATGTTGTAGTGATTTCTTGTTGATTAAATTCCCTTTCAATCCATGGATGTTGTAGAAAAGTAGTGTAGAAATACATCTTGAATTGTCTTCGTTTCTGGCCGTTGGACTGTAATTAAACCATGACCAAGTATTGCCTTTGTTTGTTTTATTTGCCTTGATTGAAATGGATGGACTGAACTAGCTAGTCAACCCCTTATTTGCATATAACCTGTAACTATTATTTTTATTTTAGCGAGAGAATATGATATGATGTCTGCTCTGATGCTCATAAACTCTAGCTAGTGCAGTTGAGTCAATATTACTTGTCTTTGAAATATGTTAGTATTGAGATTGCTTAAGAAATTAGTATTTGTTTTGGGATCTTCTTAAGACATTATTATTTGTTTGTACTATAGTAGCTGTGCTGATTCTTTTTCACCATGCTCTTTGCTGGTATGTAACTAGGAGCATGATTGATGATTGTTCATCGATATGTGTTACATTGTAATGCTTGCAATTAATGTATAATTTTCTTCAAGAATGTCTACCGATTGGAGTGACGATAACACTATGATCTTGACCGAGCTCTTTGTACAACAAGTGTGTGCTGGCAATTGGCCAGACAAGCACTTGACTCAAAATGCTTATTAGGAAGTTGCGAAGGATTTCAAGGTCAGAGGAGGTCTGGAGTACACCAGGCTCCGGCTGAATAACAAGTGGGATAAGTTGAAGACTTATTACAGCAATTTCAGAAAACTCAATTAAAGGAGACTGGTGGTGGGTGGGACTATGAGAGAAACACCATCAAACAAGATGTTGAATGGTCGAAGAAAGCAAAGATAGCGAGTTCCTAGTTGTTCTTATCATATAAGCAATTGTTCCCTGAGTAGTGATGCTAATCAATCTTTGTTTTGTTTTGTTTCAGGACATCCCTGGATGTGGCAAGTTCCAAAAGCGTGGACATCAAAATGAGAATAACTTATCTATCATGTTTGCTGACATCATGAGTGATGGTACAGATCACTGGAATCCCACTTCAGGCACCATTACCCTGTCTAGCAGTGCAACTTTAGTTTTCAATGTGGACAACATACACGATGTTTGTCTGGAGGAGACATAAACACGTGAGTCACATGCTGAGGGAAAAGGGAAGAGACTTGGGAGGTATGTGGATGGCAATAACAAGAGGCCAAAGACATCTCTTGTTATACAAGAACAGATAACCAGGGTTGGAGATGTAGCAGAGAGGACCCAATCCAGCTTTGAGTCATACATGAAGAAACAAGAGAGTTCTGTAGCGACCTGACCCAAAATCGGTCAAATCTCTGTGTCTGTACCATCCCAAGATCATGCTGGTACTCACAGTACATCGATAAAGTAATCAAAGTTCAATCACACCTGAATATTATTACACGGTTCTCATATAGAGTCTTTATTACAAGGGAATAAATTCGGCTCAAGGCCAACTCATGAGAAAATAAACTAATAACACTGCGGCGTCGAAGATAAAGCGAGTCCATCCGACTCCAAAGGGCAATCGCCAAGCGGAGCGTAGCCTCACTCTGATCGAATATACCTACGCAACATAAGACGTTGCAGCCATGTAGGTCAGCTTTTTGAATAAGCTGGCAAGTCATGAAGAACAACAATAATAAAGTTACTAACACTATATGCATTTTGGTGTGGAGCTCTAAGTTTCATCATTTTGCGAAAAGCAAATTTTTCCCTACTACGTGGACTTGCTTGCAAATTACTACAATTGTTGGTAGTTATTGAGATGGTTCCGCCAACCAATATCTCATTCCCAAATTATTAAGTCATAAAACCCCTCAAATCAATTCATTAGTTTTAGTGTTGAGATATCCGAATACTTCCAAGTTCCAGAGGCTCCATTTGTCCGTAACCGGGGACACGGCTAATCGATTAGATCTTTAACTCTGCAGAGGTTTGCGCACTTTCCCCGCAAGAATCATTCCCTCCTTTAAAGTCTTCGCACTTCATGGTGTTTGAAGATGGGACGAATGAAACAGGGTCTTCCAAAGAGTTCTTCTGGCTACTGCCGGTACCCATCCAATCCTACCGTTCTTCTACATCTCGTAGTACCGTCCAGCCAGCGTCACTACTAGGGTCAACCCAGCCAGAGCCCATAATGGCTTGCGGCTGCACAGGTAAGCTTCCGGTCATGGGGCATCCATCCTTCTCTTCGTGGCTGGGTGAAGCTTTCCAAGATGTCATGGCACTTCTCCATGCATCCCGCCAACCACTGGTTTCTCCAGGTGCCCGTCAACCGCTCCTCCACCCAAGAGTGAATTTCAAAGTCCATCTTGATCATTGTAGTTCATGGGGTTGTCATCATCATTGACTCTCACATCTTGCTTATGAATTTCACTCAACCCAAAACCCGCTCTACGAGCATAGCAAAGTAAACTACTTCGTCCCGGGGTCATGGTAACAAGGGGATTGGTTCATCCTACCACATGATACTACTCAAGATTATTAACTTCAAAATTTCAACTACTGCATGCATGGTGGGGTGGTGACAATTCTAATGCACAAAAACATAGGTATAGAAAATAACATGATCAAAACTTGCCTTGCTGATGATCCTCGTAAGCTAAAGATTCGTAGTAGCAAGCTTCGCACTCCGGAAACTCTACCGAGACAAACAAATCACAATAAGCATATAGCAATGGGATCACATAACACAATAGCATAACAAGTAACACACAAAACCAACAAAGCAAAACCAAAAGGGAAAAACTCAAAGAAAACCAACTCAAAGTTTTTCCTACTTCAAACAATAACTAAAAGTAGTTTTATATAATAAAAATTTTCCTAACATAACTTATCATGGTTTTATGTTAACTTAACAGAAAAGATTTCATTAAATCAACTAGGAGCAAAAAGAATTAATTTAAAAGCTATTATAAAACTCCTATTAGGCCTAATCCAATTTCTATTAAGAAAAATAAAATAAAACTTTTATTAATTATAAATAAAAGTTCATCCTATAAAGTGACAGAAACTACCTAGAATAATCAATCACATGTTAAAATAAATTTATTTACTAATTAAAATAATAGAAAAACAGTAGCTAGTTAATTAATTAGGATTAACAAGGTTCTGCTTAAAAATATTTTTTATTAATCCTAAAATACCCAAATTAATTCCTATGGTTTGGCAATGTCAAAATAAAGTTGGGACAAAAGAATCATCCAAAAATAATTTTTATAACTCATGTTATAACAGATTTACTATTCTGACTAAAACTAAAATAAAGCAATTTTAATTAATTTTAACATAGCTAAATATATATTCTACAGAAACTAAATAAAATTTGCAAACCAACAAAAAAGAATCAACTAAAAATATTAAACAGAATAAAAGATATGAAATTTTCAAACAGAAACTATTCATTAAAACAGAAAATGAAATTAAAAGAAAAAGGCCTAATGGGCCTAAAGCGTACCTTCTAGCGTAATATAACCTAATCGGGCCTAGGTTTAAACTAAAACGGGCCGCCTAATAAATAAAAACCTAACTAAAATAAACCAGAACGAACCGGCCGAACCAGGCGGTTTTTTTATAAAAAATACCCTTCGAGTTCTAATCTACACCGCCCATCACGCCGGACGGGAAGGGATTCCGCGACTAACCGGAGCTCGGGCGGCGGCGGCGGCGGCGACGAAAAGTCTGGCGAGGGCTCCGGCGTCGGTAGGTCGGGAGTAGCCGGTCGGTCTTGACGAGGTCGGGAGGCGACCGGTGGAGTCGGTGGGGTCGGGAGTGGCTAGGGCGGCGACGGCGAGAATGGCGGCGGCGGGAACTCGGGCTCCAGCGAGCTCGTCGAGGAGAGAGGGGTCCGGCGAGGCTAGGGGAATGGGGTGCGGAGGCCCGGCTTAAATAGGCCGGGCCTCGTCTTTGCTCCGGGGCGATCGGGCGGATCGGGATCCGGATCCTTGAGATCCGCGATCTGCGGCGGCGACGGCGTGGCGTGGGGCGGGGTTGACGAAGGGGCGGGTCCATTGTCGATGAGAGAGAGAGAGAGGGTGCGGCGAGCGGCGATCGCGCCAAGGGTTTTCAGGCGAGGCGAGTGAGGCAGGCGCTGGGCCGACTTCGGTGGCAGTGGGCATTGGTGGGCCAGTGGTGGGGTTCTTGTTGGCTGGTCCAGGGCTAAGTGGCGCTGGGGTGGGTTTTCTATTTTTTGAATTTATTTTTTAATAAAACAAAACAGAAATAAAACAATAACTATAAATATTTTATATAGGGTATATATATACCAAAATGTTCAGGAAAATTCCTATCATTTGAACATTTTTCCAAAGGCAAAATCAAACTTTATAAAAATCCATTTTTTTCAAATTCAAATAAAATTCAGATTTGAATCCAATACTTTTGGCAATGTTTTCCTCTGATATTTTTGGAGTGTCATGTTTACTCCTCTCATACTTTTGATCAAGTATTTATCAGGCATAGTTTTTGAAATGTTTCCCACTTGCCAAAGTTTGAATTCAAATTCAAAACTCAAAATTCTCTGAAACTCCAAATGGCATTCAAATTCAAACATGATGCATAGGATGCTTAGCTATAATTGTAAAACATTCCAAATAAGAAATTTGGGATGTTACAAGTTCATTGATTACTTCTGTGATGGATCTGGTTATTAATTGTGGTGCAATTGTACGCAATGATGAATATTTCACTGCTAGTGAACTATTTGTCAAGAGAGAGCGGAGAGAGATGTTCCTGCACATGACTGAAAGTGTCGCTTGTTTAGATTGGTTGCGTAGGAAATACAACACCTAGTACGGGTATTAGATGCTACTAATGTTAGTTCTACCTATTGGGATGTATACTAATTTAAAGTTTGAACTTAATTATGTACTCTGGTTTACTTGTAAGACTATTTGGGTTGTAACATTACTATGTTAGTCCTATTATTGCCTTCTTTTCAGTTGTGTCTTCATTTACCTTGTTTTAGCCGTGTGTCTTCAATATTGGTAATATTTCTTGTAATCTTACTTATGTTTGCTGCTATGACTCATCTTGCTGATGGTTAAATGATAATATTGTTACATATGACTTGTCTTTCATCTTAGTATTACATTCTTACTTACATTTCTGCTATGACTAATCTGGTTCATAATTAAGTACTGAGTGTTGTTACTTTTGTATGTTTAGGTGTCATTGGATAGTGACAATGATAGTGATAGTTATGAAGAAAGGAAGAAGAGAGTATGTCACCATGTTCAATCAATGTCCAACATCTATACCGGTGCATAATGTTGGGGAATGTAGTAATTTCAAAAAAATCCTACGCACACGCAAGATCATGGTGATGCATAGCAACGAGACGGGAGAGTGTTGTCCACGTACCCTCGTAGACCGAAAGCGGAAGCGTTATGGCAACACGGTTGATGTATTCGTACGTCTTCATGAACGACCGATCCTAGTACCGAAAGTACGGCACCTCCGCGATCTGCACATGTTCGGCTCGGTGACGTCCCACGAACTCACGATCCAGCAGAGTGTCGATGGAGAGCTTCGTCAGCACGACAGCGTGATGACGGTGATCATGAAGCTACCGGCGCAGGGCTTCGCCTAAGCACTGCAACGATATGAACGAGGTGGAGTATGGTGGAGGGGGTACCGCACACGGCTAAGAGATCAATGATCAACTTGTGTGTCTATGAGGTGCCCCCTCCCCCGTATATAAAGGAGTGGAGGAGGGGGAGGAGACCGGCCTCCAAGGCGCGCCCCAAGGGGAGTCCTACTCCCACCGGGAGTAGGATTTCACCCCTTCCAAGAGTAGGAGTAGGAGGGAAGGAAGGAGGAGAGAGGGGAAAGGAAAAAGGGGGGCGCCCCCCCTCCTTGTCGAATTCGGACTAGAGGGGGAGGGGGCATGCGGCCTGCGCTGGCCACCCCTTCCTCTCTCCACCAAGGCCCATGAGGCCCATTACACTCCCCGGGGGGTTCCGGTAGCCCCCGGTACTCTGGTATTCGTCCAAACTCTCTCGGAACCCTTCCGAAGTCCAAACATAGTCATCCAATGTATCGATCTTTATGTCTCGACCATTGACTCCTCGTCATGTCCGTGATCATATCCGGGACTCCGAACTACCTTCGGTACATCAAAACACATAAACTCATATTACCGATCGTCACTGAACGTTAAGCGTGCGGACCCTAAGGGTTCGAGAACTATGTAGACATGACCGAGACACGTCTCCCATCAATAACCAATAGCGGAACCTGGATGCTCATATTGGTTCCTACATATTCTACGAAGATCTTTATCGGTCAAACCGCATAACAACATACGTTGTTCCCTTTGTCATCGGTATGTTACTTGCCCGAGATTCGATCGTTGGTATCTCAATACCTAGTTCAATCTCGTTACCGGCAAGTCTCTTTACTCGTTCCGTAATGCATCATCCCGCAACTAACTCATTAGTTGCATTGCTTGCAAGGCTTATAGTGATGTGCATTACCGAGAGGGCCTAGAGATACCTCTCCGACAATCGGAGTGACAAATCCTAATCTCGATCTATGCCAACTCAACAAGTACCATCAGAGACACCTGTAGAGCACCTTTATAATCACCCAGTTACGTTGTGACATTTGGTAGCACACAAAGTGTTCCTCTGGTATCCGGGAGTTGCATAATCTCATAGTCATAGGAACATGTATAAGTCATGAAGAAAGCAATAGCAATATACTAAACGATCAAGTGCTAAGCTAACGGAATGGGTCAAGTCAATCACATCATTCTCTAATGATGTGATCCCGTTAATCAAATGACAACTCATGTCTATGGCTAGGAAACTTAACCATCTTTGATTCAATGAGCTAGTCAAGTAGAGGCATACTAGTGACACTCTATTTGTCTATGTATCCACACATGTACTAAGTTTCCGGTTAATACAATTCTAGCATGAATAATAAACATTTATCATGAAATAAGGAAATAAGTAATAACTTTATTATTGCCTCTAGGGCATATTTCCTTCACATAACCACTTGCAAGGAACTATTGTGACTATTTGATCAAGGAAGACCCAAGGAATTCTATTCTTAGTGGGTTCGGATGGCTGCATGAGACAGTATCAACACCTGGAGAAACATATACCATGTTGCGGATGAACGCACACCTCTTCTTTCAATTGCATGAATTGTTGGTCAAAAGGTATGGCTTCAAATCAATCTGTTTCGTGAGCAGTTATGAGGCGCTTGCAATGTTCTTGTGGACTTTAGGGGGTCGTGAGTCTAATAGGAGAACACAAATTCGTTTCAAGCACCCCGGATTTGTCTTCCCATCGGAGCTCACTCAGTTGATCCAACAGCAGAATGCCTTGATGCAGCTACTAGTCCATAACCAAGGCAACAACAACAACAACCCACCGCCACCACCTCCAGTTGACAACTTAGCCCGTTTTCTGAGGTTGCGGCCGCCGGTGTTTTCCAGTAGCACCGAGCCGATAGTTGCTGATGATTGGCTACGTAGGATTGGAAGGGAGTTGACCACCGCAGGTTGCACAGATGCTGAGAAGGTGTATTTTGTTGCACATCAATTGGATGGACCAGCAGCCTCATGGTGGGAGAATTACACAGCCACTTTCCCTATAGCCAATACCACTTGCAATCAGTTTCAGCAAGCATTCCGCACCGCTCATGTCTCAACTGGAGCTATGAGTATGAAGAAGCGTGAGTTTCGCAACTTACACTAGGGAAATCGTACTATGGCCCAGTACGTAGATGAGTTTAGTAAGTTATCTCGCTATGCCCCAGATGATGTGGCCACCGATGCCGCGAAACAGGAGAAGTTTATGGAAGGGCTAAATGATGAGATGAGCATGCAGTTGATGGTGGCAACATTTAACAACTACCAGGAGTTGGTAGACAAGGCTCTAATGATTGAAGGGAAGCAGCAGCAGATTGACAGCCGCAAACGGAAGTATGGACAAGGCAAGTACTATTCAGGAGCTCAGCAGAAGCCTCGTTTTACCCCGAACTCGGGAGGATATACCCATAACCATGGAGGTCATACCCACAATGGAGGAAGTGCACACAACCATAGTGGCCCCAAGAATGGAAACGGGAATGGAGCAGGCAGCAATCAGAACCGTTCCAACCCCTCTACACCCGCCAAGAAGGATCTAAGTCACATTACTTGTTTCAAGTGCGGGAAGGCTGGACACTACGCCACCGAGTGTTCTGAAGCAAAGAATGGTAATGGCAATGGAAGCTCTGGAAAGAAGCCCAACCCTTTCAACAGGGGACAAGTGAACCACGTAAGCGTGGAGGAGGTTGAAGAGCAGCCAGACGCGGTTACCGGTAAGTTTTTGGTTAAGTCATTTACCGCTCTCGTTCTTTTTTATACTGGTGCATCGCATTCATACATTTCAAAGGGATTTATGGATAAGTATAAGTTGCCCAGCAATGTTCTTAGGACACCTATGTTAGTGACCTCACCCGGAGCTGAGTATATGGCAAGCAGTGGATGTTTTCATATGCCATTAACCATAGGTAGCCATACCTTCCCCTCAGACTTTATAATTCTAGAGTCCCAAGGATTGGATGTGATTCTAGGCATGGATTGGCTGCCGATGTATGGAGGAAACATCGATTGCGCCAGTAAGTCAATTCTGCTCACCACCCCAGAGGGGAAAAGGATCAAGTATGTATCCATGCATGCACCAAGGAGAACCCAAGTAAATTCCCTCTCAGGAGTTGTTCAGGAGGAAGTGCCTGTAGTGAAGGATTATCCAGATGTATTCTAAGAGGAATTACCAGGCATGTGTGCCAGATCGAGACATCGAGTTTTTGATAGAGCTGTTGCCAGGCACCGGACCGATATCGAAGAGACCATACCGGATGCCCGCGAATGATCTGGAAGAGATCAAGAAGCAGATTAAGGAGTTACTGGAGAAATGTTACATCCGACGAAGTTCATCACCCTGGGGAGCCCCAGTGCTCTTGGTTGAGAAGAAGGATGGATCGTTGAGGATGGTTGTTGATTATCATGCGCTGAATGAAGTGACAATTAAGAACAAGTACCCACTGCCGATGACCAATGATTTGTTTGACCAGCTGCAAGGAGCTAAAGTGTTTTCGAAGATCGATCTGCGATCAGGATACCACGAGCTGAAGGTTTGAGAAAAAGATATACCTAAGACAGCTTTCACCACACGGTACGGGCTTTACGAGTATACAGTTATGTAATTTAGATAGACTAATGCCCCTGCATATTTCATGAGTATGATGAATTAGGTATTTATGGAGTTCTTGGATAAGTTTGTTGTGGTGTTCATTGATGATATCTTGGTATACTAAAATAATGAAGAGGAGCACAAGGAACATCTGCGCTTAGAAGCTCAGAGAACACCAGTTGTATGCCAAGTTCGGCAAATGTGAGTTTTGGTTGCAGGAAGTGGGATTCCTGGGACATGTTATATCAGGAGAAGGTATAGCAGTAGACCGCACTAAGGTTAAGTCAGTCACTGATTGGCTATCACCCACCACAGTTGGAGAAAATCCGCAGTTTTCTTGGACTCGCAGGGTACTACCGGAGATTCATTGAGAATTTCTCCAAGATCTCGAAGCCCATGACGGAGTTGTTGAAGAAGGACATGAAGGAAATATGCCCTAGAGACAATACTAAAGTTATTATTTATTTCCTTATACCATGATAAATGTTTATTATTCATGCTAGAATTGTATTAACCGGAAACATAATACATGTGTGAATACATAGACAAACAGATAGTCACTAGTATGCCTCTCTTGGACTAGCTCATTAATCAAAGATGGTTATGTTTCCTAACCATAGACATGTGTTGTCATTTGATTAATGGGATCACCTCATTAGGAGAATGATGTGATTGACATGACCCATTCCGTTAGCTTAGCACTTGATCGCTTAGTATGTTGCTAATGCTTTCTTCATGACTCATACATGTTCCTGTAACTATGAGATTATGCAACTCCGCTTACGGAGGAACACTTTGGGTACTACCAAACGCCACAACGTGGCGGGTGATTATAAAGGAGTACTACAGGTGTCTCCAAAGGTACTTGTTGGGTTGGCGATTTGAGATTAGGTTTTGTCACTCCGATTGTCGGAGAGGTATCTCTAGGCCTTCTCGGTGATACACATCATTTAAGCCTTGCAAGCATTACAACTAATGAGTTAGTTGTGAGATGATGTATTACGGAACGAGTAAAGAGACTTACCGTAACGAGATTGAACTAGGTATTGGATACCGACGATCGAATCTCGGGTAAGTAACATACCGATGACAAAGGAACAACGATGTCGTTATGCGGTTTGACCGATAAAGATCTTCGAGAATATGTAGGAACCAATATGGGCATCCAGGTTCCGCTATTGGTTATTGACCGAGAATGGTTCTAGGTCATGTCTACATAGTTCTCGAACCCGTAGGGTCCGCACGCTTAACGCTTCGATGACAGTTCATTATGAGTTTATAAGTATTGATGCACCAAGGTTGTTCGAGTCCGGATGTGATCACGGACATGACGAGGAGTCTCAAATGGTCGAGACATAAAGATTGATATATTGGAAGCCTATGTTTGACTTGGAAGGGTTCCAATGAAAATGGAAGTTATTGGAACACCGGGGTTACGGAACCCCGGGGTATATGGGCCTTAATGGGCCACAAGGAGAAGAGGAAGGGCCGGCCAGGGCAGGCCGCCCCCCTCCCCTCTAGTCCGAATAGGACAGGAGAGGGGGCGCCCTTCCTCTTCCCTCCCCAATCCTACTCCAACTAGGAAGGGGGAGTCCTACTCCGGTGGGAGTAGGACTCCTCCAGCGCCTCCCTAGGGCCGGCCGCACCCCTTTGCTCCTTTATATACGGGGCAAGGGGCACCCTAGAACACACAAGTTGATCTACGGATCGTTCCTTAGCCGTGTGCGGTGCCCCTTCCACCATATTCCACTTCGGTCATATCGTCAGAGAGCTTAGGCGAAGCCCTGCGCCGGAGAAGTCATATCGTCATGAGCTTAGGCGAAGCCCTGCGCCGGTGGAGCATCAACATCGCCACCACGCCGTCGTCTTGACGGAACTCATCCCGACACTTTGCTGGATCGAGTCCGGGATCGCCATCGAGCTGAACGTGTGCGAACTCGGAGGTGCCGTCGCTCGGTGCTTGGATCGGTCGGATCGTGAAGACGTTCGACTACATCAACCGCGTTGTTACAACGCTCCGCTTTCGGTCTCACGAGGGCGTGGGCGGACGACTCTCCCCTCGTTGCTATGCCATCACCATGGTCTTGCGTGTTCGTAGGAAATTTTTGAAATTACTACGTTACCCAACAAAGGCATCCGAGCCTGGTTTTATGCGTTGATGTCATGTGCACGAGTAGAACACAAGTGAGTTGTGGGCGATACAAGTCATACTGCCTACCAGCATGTCATACTTTGGTTCAGCGGTATTGTGAGATGAAGCGCCCGGACCGACATTACGCGTGACGCTTACGCGAGACTGGTTTCACCGCCCGAGCACTCGTTGCTTAAAGGTGACCGGCGGTGTATGTCTCTCTCACTTTAGTTGAACCAAGTATGACTACGCCGGTCCTTGAGAAGGTTAAACGAGTCTATTTGACAAACTATCGCTGTGGTTTTGATGCGTAGGTAAGAACGGTTCTTGCTCAGCCCGTAGCAGCCACGTAAAACTTGCAACAACAAAGTAGAGGACGCCTAACTTGTTTTTGCAGGGCATGTTGTGATGTGATATGGTCAAGACGTGATGCTATATTTTATTGTATGAGATGATCATGTTTTTAACCGAAGTTATCGGCAATCGGCAGGAGCCATATGGTTGTCGCTTATTGTATGAAATGCAACGCCATGTAATTGCTTTACTTTATCACTAAGGAGTAGCGATAGTCGAGAAGCAATAGTTGGCGAGACGACAACGATGCTACGATGGAGATCAAGGTGTCGCGCGGTGACGATGGTGATCATGACGGTGCTTTGGCGATGGAGATCACAAGCACAAGATGATGATGACCATATCATATCACTTATATTGATTGCATGTGATGTTTATCCTTTATGCATCTTATCTTGCTTTGATTGACGGTAGCATTATAAGATGATCTCTCACTAAAATTATCAAGAAGTGTTCTCCCGAGTATGCACCGTGGCCAAAGTTCAGAGTACCCGCACACCACGTGATGATCGGGTGTGATAAGTTCTACGTCCATCTACAACGGTGCAAAACAGTTGCACACGCGAATACTCGAGTTAAACTTGACGAGCCTAGCATATAATAGATATGGCCTCGAACACGGAGACCGAAGGTCGAGCGTGAATCATATAGTAGATATGATCAACATAGTGATGTTCACCATTGAAACTACTCCATCTCACGTGATGATCGGACATGGTTTAGTTGATTTGGATCACGTGATCACTTAGATAACTAGAGAGATGTCTGCCTAAGTGGGAGTTTTAATATGATTAATTAAACTTAAATTTATCATGAGCTTAGTACCGATAGTATTTTGCTTGTCTATGTTTCTTTGTAGATAGATGGCTCGTCTTTGTTGTTCCGTTGAATTTTAATGCGTTCCTTGAGAAAGCAAAGTTGAAAGATGATGGTAGCAATTACACGGACTGGGTCCGTAATTTGAGGATTATCCTCATTGCTGCACGTAAAAATTACGCCCCGAAGCACCGCTGGGTGACAGCTCGCTGCAGAGCTGAGCCGTGTTGTGAACGTCCGCAAAGCAAAGTGATGACTACTCAATAGTTCGATGTGCCATGCTTTACGGCTTAGAACCGGGTCTTCAACGACGTTTTGAACGTCATGGAGCATATGAGATGTTCCAGAGTTGAAGTTAATATTTCAAGCAAATGCCCGGATTGAGAGATATGAAGTCTCCAATAAGTTCTATAGCTGCAAGATGGAGGAGAATAGTTCTGCTGGTGAGCACATACTCAAAATGTCCGGGTATAATAATCACTTAATTCAGCTGGGAGTTAATCTTCCGGATGATAGTGTCATTGATGTAATTCTCCAATCACGCCACCAAGCTACAAGAGCTTCGTGATGAACTATAATATGCAAGGGATGACTAAGACAATTCCTGAGCTCTTCGCGATGCTAAAAGCAGCGGAGGTAGAAATCAAGAAAGAGCATCAAGTGTTGATGGTCAACAAGACCACTAGTTTCAAGAAAAGGGCAAAGGGAAGAAGAAGGAAACTTCAAAAGAACAGCAAGAAAGTTGCTGATCAAGAGAAGAAACCCAAGTCTGGACCTAAGCCTGAAACCGAGTGTTTTTACCGCAAGCGCATGGACATTTGAAGCGGAACTGCCCCAAGTATTTGGCGGATAAAAAGGATGGCAAGGTGAACAAAGGTATATGTGATATACATGTTATTGATGTGTACCTTACTAGAGCTCGTAGTAGCACTGGGATTTGATATCGGTTCATTGCTAATATTTGCAACTCAAAGCAGGACTACGGAATAGACGAGCATCTTGGCAAAGGATGAGGTGACGATGCGGCGTGGAAATGGTTCCAAAGTCAATGTGATCGCGGTCGACACGCTACCTCTACATCTACCTTCGGATTAGTTTTAGACCTAAATAATTGTTATTTGGTGCCGCGTTGAGCATGAACATTATATCTGGATCTTGTTTAATGTGAGATGGTTATTCATTTAAATCAGAGAATAATGGTTGTTCTATTTATATGAGTTATATCTTTTATGGTCATGCACCCTTGAAGAATGGTCTATTCTTGTTGAATCTCGACAGTAGTGATACACATATTCATAATGTTGAAGCCAAAAGATGCAGAGTTGATAATGATAGTGCAACTTATTTGTGGCACTGGCCGTTTAGGTCATATCGGTGTAAAACGCATGAAGAAACTCCATCTTGATGGGCTTCGGAATCACTTGATTATGAATCACTTGGTACTTGCGAACCGTGCCTCATGGGCAAGATGACCAAAACGCCGTTCTCGGAACTATGGAGCGAGCAACTGATTTGTTGGAAATCATACATACCGATGTTTATGGTCCAATGAATGTTGAGGCACGCCAGGGGTATCGTTATTTTCTCACCTTCACAGATGATTTGAGCAGATATGGGTATATCTACTTAATGAAACACAAATCTGAAACATTTGAAAAGTTCAAAGAATTTCAGAGTGAAGTGGAAAATCATCGTAACAAGAAAATAAAGTTTCTACGATCTGATCGTGGAGGAGAATATTTGAGTTACGAGTTTGGTTTACATTTGAAACAATGTGGAATAGTTTCGCAACTCACGCCACCCGAACACCACAGAGAAATGGTGTGTCCGAACGTCGAATCGTACTTTACTAGATATGGTGCGATCTATGATGTCTATTTCCGATTTACCGCTATCGCTTTTGGGGTTATGCTTTAGAGACGGCCGCATTCACGTTAAATAGGACACCGTCAAAATCCGTTGAGGCGACGCCTTATGAACTGTGGTTTGGCAAGAAACCAAAGTTGTCGTTTCTTAAAGTTTGGGGCTGCGATGCTTATGTAAAGAAACTTCAACCAGATAAGCTCGAACCCAAATCGGAAAAATGTGTCTTCATAGGATACCCAAAGGAGACTATTGGGTACACCTTCTATCACAGATCTGAAGGCAAGATTTTCGTTGCTAAATTCGGATCCTTTCTAGAGAAGGAGTTTCTCTCGAAAGAAGTGAGTGGGAGGAAAGTAGAACTTGATGAGATAATCAGATCTGCTCCCTTATTGAAAGTAGTTCATCACAAGAAATGGTTCTGTGACAACTACACCAATTAGTGAGGAAACTAATGATGATGATCATGAAGCTTCAGATCAAGTTACTACGAACTCGAGGTCAACCAGAGTAAAATACACACCAGAGTGGTACGGTAATCTTATTCGGAAGTCATGTTACTTGACCATGGCGAACCTACAAACTATGAAGAAGCGATGGTGAGCCCAGATTCGCAAAATGGCTGGAAGCCATGAAATCTGAGATGGGATCCATGTATGAGAACAAAGTATGGACTTTGGTTGACTTGCCCGATGATCGGCAAGCCATTGAAAATAAATGGATCTTTAAGAAGAAGACCGACGCGATGGTAATATAACTGTCTACAAAGCTCGACTTGTTGCGAAAGGTTTTCGACAAGTTCAAGGGGTTGACTACGATGAGACTTTCTCACCATGGCGATGCTTAAGTCTGTCCGAATCATGTTAGCAATTGCCGCATTTTATGATTATGAAATTTGGCAAATGGATGTAAAACTGCATTCTTGAATGGATTTCTAGAAGAAGAGTTGTATATGATGCAACCAGAAGGTTTTGTCGATCCAAAGGGTACTAACAAAGTGTGCAAGCTCCAGCGATCAATTTATGGTCAGTGCAAGCCTCTCGAGTTGGAATAAACGCTTTGATAGTGTGATCAAAGCATATGGGTTTATATGCACTTTTGGAGAAGCCTCAGATTTACAAGAAAGTGAGTGGGAGCTCAGAGCATTTCTAATATTATATGTGGACGACATATTATTGATTGGAAATGATATAGAATTTCTGGATAGCATAAAGGGATACTTGAATAAAAGTTTTTCAATGAAAGACCTCGGTGAAGCTGCTTACATATTGGGAATCAAGATCTATAGAGATAGATCAAGACGCTTAATTGGACTTTCACAAAGCACATACCTTGATAAAGTTTTGAAAAAGTTCAAAATGGATCGAGCAAAGAAAGGTTTTTACCAGATTACAAGGTGTAAGATTGAGTCGACTCAATGCCCGACCACAGCAGAAGATAGAGAGAAAATGAAAGATGTTCCTATGCTTCAGCCATAGGCTCTATCATGTATGCAATGCTGTGTACCAGACTGACGATGCTTAGCTGTAAGCTTGGCAGAAGGTACCAAAGTAATCCAGAGTGGATCATCGGACAGCGGTCAAGAACATCCCGAAATACCGAAAAGGACTAAGGATATGTTTCTCGATATGGAGGTGACAAAGAGCTAGTCGTAAATGGTTACGTCGATGCAAGCTTTGACACCGATCCGCACGATTCTAAATCGCAAACCGGATACGTGTTTCTATTAAACGGTGGAGCTGTCGGTTGGTGCAGTTCTAAACAAAGCGCCGTGGCGGGATCTACATGTGAAGCGGAGTACATAGCTGCTTGAAGCAGCAAATGAAGGAGTCTGGATGAAAGAGTTCATTTCCGATCTAGGTGTCATACCTAGTGCATCGGGACCGATGAAGATCTTCTGTGACAATATCGTGCAATTGCCTTGGCAAAGGAATCCAGATTTCACAAGAAGACCAAGCATATCAAGAGACGCTTCAATTCCATTCGGGACCAAGTCCAAGTGGGAGACATAGAGATTTGCAAAATACATACGGATCTGAATATTGCAGATCCGCTGACTAAGCCTCTTCCATGAGCAAAACATGATCAGCACCAAGACTCCATGGGTGTTAGAATCATTACTATGTAATCTAGATTATTGACTCTAGTGCAAGTGGGAGATCAAGGAAATATGCCCTAGAGGCAATAATAAAGTTATTATTTATTTCCATATACCATGATAAATGTTTATTATTCATGCTAGAATTGTATTAACCGGAAACATAATACATGTGTGAATACATAGACAAACAGATAGTCACTAGTATGCCTCTCTTGGACTAGCTCATTAATCAAAGATGGTTATGTTTCCTAACCATAGACATGTGTTGTCATTTGATTAATGGGATCACCTCATTAGGAGAATGATGTGATTGACATGACCCATTCCGTTAGCTTAGCACTTGATCGTTTAGTATGTTGCTAATGCTTTCTTCATGACTCATACATGTTCCTGTAACTATGAGATTATGCAACTCCGTTTACGGAGGAACACTTTGGGTACTACCAAACGTCACAACGTAATCGGGTGATTATAAAGGAGTACTACAGGTGTCTCCAAAGGTACTTGTTGGGTTGGCGTATTTGAGATTAGGTTTTGTCACTCCGATTGTCGGAGAGGTATCTCTAGGCCTTCTCGGTGATACACATCATTTAAGCCTTGCAAGCATTACAACTAATGAGTTAGTTGTGAGATGATGTATTACGAACGAGTAAAGAGACTTACCGTAACGAGATTGAACTAGGTATTGGATACCGACGATCGAATCTCGGGTAAGTAACATACCGATGACAAAGGGAACAACGTATGTCGTTATGCGGTTTGACCGATAAAGATCTTCAGAGAATATGTAGGAACCAATATGGGCATCCAGGTTCCGCTATTGGTTATTGACCGAGAATGGTTCTAGGTCATGTCTACATAGTTCTCGAACCCGTAGGGTCCGCACGCTTAACGTTTCGATGACAGTTCATTATGAGTCTATAAGTATTGATGCACGAAGGTTGTTCGAGTCCGGATGTGATCACGGACATGACGAGGAGTCTCTAAATGGTCGAGACATAAAGATTGATATATTGGAAGCCTATGTTTGGACTTGGAAGGGTTCGAATGAAAACGGAAGTTACCGGAACACCGGGTTACGGAACCCCGGGGGTATATGGGCCTTAATGGGCCACAAGGAGAAGAGGAAGGGCCGGCCAGGGGCAGGCCGCCCCCTCCCCTCTAGTCCGAATAGGACAGGAGAGGGGGCGCCTTCCCTCTTCCCCCTCCCCAATCCTACTCCAACTAGGAAGGGAGTCCTACTCCCGGTGGGAGTAGGACTCCTCCAGGCGCGCCTCCCTAGGGCCGGCCGCACCCCCCCTTTGCTCCTTTATATACGGGGGCAAGGGGGCACCCTAGAACACACAAGTTGATCTACGGATCGTTCCTTAGCCGTGTGCGGTGCCCCCTTCCACCATATTCCACTTCGGTCATATCGTCGTAGAGCTTAGGCGAAGCCCTGCGCCGGAGAAGTCATATCGTCGCGGAGCTTAGGCGAAGCCCTGCGTCGGTGGAGCATCAACATCGTCACCACGCCGTCGTCTTGTGGAACTCATCCCGACACTTTGCTGGATCGGAGTCCGGGATCGCCATCGAGCTGAGCGTGTGCGTAACTCGGGAGGTGCCGTGACGTTCGGTGCTTGGATCGGTCGGATCGTGAAGACGTTCGACTACATCAACCGCGTTGTTATAACGCTTCGCTTTCGGTCTTACGAGGGTACGTGGACGGACACTCTCCCCTCTCGTTGCTATGCCATCACCATGGTCTTGCGTGTTCGTAGGAAATTTTTTGAAATTACTACGTTACCCAACAGGACACCACGTTAAAATGGACGTAAGAATGTGAGGCCAGTTTTCAGGAGTTGAAGAAACGTTTGACTACAGCCCCAGTGCTGATTTTGCTAGATATACGCAAGGATTTCCAAGACTCGCTTAGGACTTGGAGGTGTACTTATGCAAGACGGAAGAGTTGTTTCATATGCCTCACATCAACTCCGACCGCATGAGTTGAATTATGCTACGCATGATTTGGAGTTAGAAGCCGTAGTGCATGCACTCAAGACCTGGAGACATTTTCTTATTGGAAACCGTTGTGATGTGTAGACGGATCATAAGAGTTTGAAGTATGTTTTCACACATAACGAGCTAAATCTAAGGCAGAGGAGATGGTTGGAGCTAATAAAGGATTATGATATGAAGCTGCATTATCCCCAGGAAAGTCCAATGTCGTAGCAGACGCTTTGAGCCGGAAGATTTATGTTAATACCCTCGTAAGCGGAGGAATGCCAAAGGAGTTAGCAGAGGATCTCAAGGAACTTCGTTTGGAGATTTTTCCTAGAGGTTTTGTTGCAGCGATGGAGGTTCAATCTACATTATTGGGAAACATTCAAGAAGCTCAGAAGGATGACAAAGAAATTGCTGAGATAAAGGAGAGAATGAGCAAAGGAAAAGCCAAGGGCTTTCGTGAGGATGAGCACGACACCTTGTGGTTTGAGGACCGTGTTTATGTGCCCAATAATGCAGAGATCAGGAAGTTGATACTACAGGAAGCACATGACTCGCCATACTCGATACACCCCGGAAACACCAAGATGTATTTGGATTTGAAGGAGCGTTTCTAGTGGACTGGTATGAAGAAGGATATTGCCGAGTATGTAGCCGTATGTGATGTATGTCAGAGAGTGAAGGCAGAACATCAAAAGCCAGCCGGATTATTACAGCCTATGCCGATACCCAAATGGAAGTGGGATAAGCTTGGCATGGATTTTATCATCGGATTACCCAGGACCCAATCGGGATATGACTCTATCTGGGTGGTAGTTGATCGCTTGACCAAAGTGGCTCACTTTGTCACAGTGAAAAATTACACTGAAATTATGCTAAGTAGCATAACACATCAAAAATTCTGTTTTTATCATTTACCTACTCGAGGACGAGCAGGAATTAAGCTTGGGGATGCTTGATACGTCTCCAACGTATCTATAATTTTTGATTGTTCCATGCTATATTATATTCCGTTTTGGAAATTAATGGGCCTTATTATACATTTTTATATTATTTTTGGGACTAACCTATTAACCGGAGGCCCAACCTAGAATTCATGTTTTTTTGCCTATTTCAGAGTTTCACAGAAAAAGAATATCAAACGGAGTCCAAACGGAATGAAACCTTCGGGAACGTGATTTTTGGAACGAACGTGATCCAGAGGACTTGGACCCTACGTCATGAAAGCAACCAGGAGGGCGCGAGGTAGGGGGGCGTGCCTACCCCCCTAGGCGCGCCCTCCACCCTCATGGGGCCCATGTTGCTCCACCGACGTACTTCTTCCTCCTATATATACCTATGTACCCCCAAACTACCAGACACGGAGCCAAAAACCTAATTCCACCGCCGCAACCTTCTGTACCTGTGAGATCCCATCTTGGGGCCTTTTCCGGAGCTCCGCCGGAGGGGGCATCAATCATGGAGGGCTTCTACATCAACACCATAGCCTCTCCGATGATGTGTGAGTAGTTTACCTCAGACCTTCGGGTCCATAGTTATTAGCTAGATGGCTTCTTATCTCTCTTTGGATCTCAATACAAAGTTCTCCATGTAATCTTCTTTTGCGGTGTGTTTGTTGAGATCGATGAATTGTGGGTTTATGATCAAGTTTTATCTATGAACAATATTTTAATCTTCTCTGAATTCTTTTATGTATGATTGGTTATCTTTGCAAGTCTCCTCGAATTATCAGTTTGGTTTGGCCTACTAGATTGATCTTTCTTGCAATGGGAGAAGTGCTTAGCTTTGGGTTCAATCTTGCGGCGTCCTTTCCCAATGACAGTAGGGGCAGCAAGGCACGTATTGTATTGGTGCCATCAAGGATAACAAGATGGGGTTTATATCGTATTGCATGAGTTTATCCCTTTACATCATGTCATCTTACTTAAAGCGTTACTCTGTTCTTTTGAACTTAATACTCTAGATGCATACTGGATAGCGGTCAATGTGTGGAGTAATAGTAGTAGATGCAGGCAGGAGTCGGTCTACTTGTCGCGGACGTGATGCCTATATACATGATCATACCTAGATATTCTCATAACTATGCTCAAGTCTGTCAATTGCTCAACAGTAATTTGTTTACCCACCGTAATACTTATGCTCTCGAGAGAAGCCACTAGTGAAACCTATGGCCCCCGGGTCTATTTTCCATCATATTAATCTTCCAACACTTAGCTATTTTTATTGCCTTTTATTTACTTTGCATCTTTATCATAAAAATACCAAAAATATTATCTTATCATATCTATCAGATCTCACTTTCGTAAGTGACCGTGAAGTGATTAACAACCCCTTTATTGCATTGGTTGCGAGGATTTTATTTGTTTGTGTAGGTGCGAGGGACTCGTGCGTGGCCTCCTACTGGATTGATACCTTGGTTCTCAAAAACTGAGGGAAATACTTACGCTGCTTTACTGCATCACCCTTTCCTCTTCAAGGGAAAACCAACGCAGTGCTCAAGAGGTAGCACAGCTGCACCAGACTTTGGGGACCAGTTTAGAGTTTAGTACAACCTTTCATCCGCAGACAGATGGTCAAACCAAGAGAGTCAATCAGATTCTGGAGGACATGTTGAGAGCTTGTGCCCTAGATTATGGGTCTAGTTGGGATGATAATTTGTCCTACGCTGAGTTCTCATCCAACAACAGCTACCAAGCCAGTTTGAAGATGGCCTCTTTCGAAGCCTTGTATGGACGAAGGTGCAGGACACCGTTGATGTGGGACGAAGTTGGAGAACGTCAGTTGTATGGACCAGAGTTGATCAAAGAGTCAGAAGAGGAGGTTAAGCTGATTCGAGATAGACTGAAGGTACCTCAGTCCAGACAGAAGAGTTATGCAGACTCAAAATGCAAGGAGATAGTCTATGAAATCAGAGATAGAGCCTATCTTCGAGTATCACCTCTGCGAGGAGTTAAACGTTTTGGAGTTAAGGGAAAGTTAGCCCCGAGATTTGTAGGACCATACCGAGTTTTGGAACGTGTGGGAGAGGTGGCCTACAAGTTGGATTTACCCGAAGGATAGTCAGGAGTTCATGATGTGTTTCACGTTTCCCAGTTGAAGAAGTGCCATGCAGAGATTGCTGATATTCCTCTGAGAGATACAGTGCCCCTGGAAGCGATTCAGTTGGATAGTGATTTGACCTATGAGGAGAAACCTGTCAAGATTCTCGAGTTTGCCAGCCGAGTTAGACACGGCAAGGTTATCAAGTTTTGCAAAGTTCAGCGGAGCCACCATACCGAGGATGAAGCCACCTGGGAACGAGAGGATGATCTACGGAAAGACCACCCACACCTATTTTCTAGCCAACTCGAATCTCGAGGACAAGATTCATCTTAAGGGGGGTAGGATTGTAACATCCCAAATTTTCAATTTGGAATGTTATACATAGGTCATTCATGCATATCATATTTTATTTTATCTTTGCGATCCTCGAAATTCTAAGCAACTCAAGGACCCACGGAGAGAGTTGGGGATTTCACCGTTTTCATATTTGAACTTTCTCAAATATCGAAACAAGGATCATTTTGGTTTTAATTATTCCCCCCCCACCCCCCCCCCCCCCGCCGGAATATTTCATATTAAAAATATATAAGAGGAGACAATATGACTTCTCCAAAATAAATGAAATATTGGGGGAAAAATGTTAAAATGAAATAAATATTTTTATTCCGATTTTATTGATATTTTATTTGAATTAGAAAAATATGCATTTTTCAAAATTGCATTATTAGGCCAAAAAATGTGCGCTTTGTTCTAAATATTCTATTTAGACGGTGAAAATTTGTTTTGGCATTTTTAGATTTTTATTTTATTTTTTTAGGATTTTTCCGGTGGAATCTGTTTTTTTAAACTTCGCGGACCGAACTGGGCCGAAGCCCAGCCGGCCCGGCATCGCCGCCGCCTTCCCGCTCGCCCGCTTGCCGAGCCGGGCTCCGTCGAGTCCGGGCCGCCGCCGCCTCGGTTTGCCCCTCCCAAGCCGCCCCGCCCGCCCTCCTTAAAGCCGCCGCCGCCCCCCAACGCCACCCCAAGCCGCCGCCGCCAACAGCAGCAGATAGCAGCGCCGCCGCCCGCCGCCCAGCGCCACTCGCTACCGCTGGGCCGCCACCGCCGCGCCGCGCCGCACCCGCCGTCGCCCATACGCCTCGCCTCGCGAGAACTGGCGAACATAGGTGGCGACGATTATATGGATACGGTGCTTTACCCGTAGACGCTCACCACCGGAGCCGCCGCCGTTCCCGATCCGATCCAAGCCGCCGGTCTTTTTTTGGTTTTTAGGTAAAATCGCGGTTTTCTAAAAAAAATCCTAGATGCGTTTTTTTGTATTATTTGTCGGTTCGATTTTCGTCCGTTTATTTATTTAGCGGACGTCCGTCCGTTCGTTCGTTTTTACGAACGATATTCGCCGGTTAGGTTCAAACAGCGAACGTTCGTTCGCTAGTCTTTTTATTTTATTTTATTTTAGCATAGGGACCTGTCCGCGATTACTTTTATCGCAGATTAGCCCTTGATCTTCAAACGTTCGCCGTTTCTTAACCGTTTGTCCAAATCCATTGAAACCAACGCCAAAATCTTCGTCTCGAGCCCCTCTTTCCGTTTAATCAACTTGAACAAGGTTTTGACAATATAAAATTTGGTTTCAAGCAGATTTGAATTCGAAGTTCTTTTGACCGTAGTTTTCGTCCCGTAGCTCCGATTTGGTTGATTCTTTTTGCAGATCGAATCTCTTCGATTGGGTTTTCAGATTCGATATTCTTATTTGAGTTTTACCCTTGCATCTATGCTGGAGTGCTTATGTATGCTATTGTTTGTTTGCGGTAGAATATCCGGAGTGCGAAGCGTGCTACTACGAGTCACTAGGTTTTGCGAATTGTCAGCAAGGCAAGTAACACATTGATCATACTCCTTTCATACCCAGTTTTTATGCATTAGTTTCAATCCTCAAACATTGCATGATTTGTATGTGATTAACATGTGGGTATTGGGAAGTAGATGATGAGGTAGAACCTATCGCCCTGTTTATTATCAAACCCTCGGAGTTACTTCTACGTTATGCTTATGTTGCTATGCTATGCTCGTAGACGTGGTTTGGTTTGAGAGATCCATGACAGATGTGAGTGTTTAATTAATGGTTAAAATAAGGTGGCTACTTAAATACACATCTGGGTGGATTGGTTGCGGGCACCTGGAGAATCCAGTGTTGTCCTAGGATATCCCGGAGTACCCGTGTGATTGTCCTATGGTTTGCCACCCAGGCTCAAAGGGATCATAAGATTATTCATGCTAGAAACTTCCGTGTGCGGCCACAAGCTATTATGGGCTCTAGCATAGTTGGGTATGTTGCATGACCTCTTTCAATGGTGGGCTAGTAGATGTAGGGGAAAGTAGGTGTAACTGTCCACCCAGAGTGAAGAGTTAATGCTTCTGAAAGACTGTGTCTCGGTCATCCGTTTCTCAAACACCATGTAGTGCGAGAAATCCAACGGAGGAGATCGAGTCTTATGGGGAAAAGTGTGCAAACCTCTGCAGAGTGTACAATCTAATCATGGTTAGCCGTGTCCCCAGTTATGGACATCTTGAGTATCTGGTTCTTGGATTATCATATGGATCTCATCACTCTAAATTAATTTGTTGGGTTGATAATTAATTTTAATTGGGATTGAGTTGGAGGAACCTTCTCAATGTTGCTCAACTATCATGATAGTTAAATAAAATATATTCCTTTGTTGTAGGGAAAAATTGGCTTTTCGCAAAACATTGTAGCTAGTAGAGCCTCCACTAGCCATATATGCATGTAGAGATAACATTTATCTTGTTCATTGCTCTACTGTGTTATCTTGCCAGCATATTCCATGTGCTGTACCGTTTTCCGGCTGCAACATATCATGTTGCAGACTTTTCAGATGAAGAGTAAGGTGCTCTAGGTCGTTGTCGTGCACTCAGCTATGCCGTTGGAGTTGATGGACTCACTTTATCTTCCAAGCCTTCCGCTGTTATCTTACTTAGATGGCCTTAAGCCATATTTATTGTAATAAGTTCTCTATTGAGACTATAGATGTAATAAGTGTGTGATTGCTACTTTGTTATAAATCCATTCGAGTACTGTGTGTGTCAGCATTACCGACCCAGGGATGACACTGAACATAGAGATTTGACCGTCTGAGGTCGGGTCACTACAAGATGGTATCAGAGCACACGCTGAATGTAGGACACGACCACTAAGATGAGCCATAGGTCACTCTTCTCTACTCATTTCTGTCTCCTCTCCATTTTCTACTCTTTAGGATGGCGGACTCAAGGAACAAATTTGCACAACCGGATGAAGACACACCCTTTGGACGAAACTTGAGGGAAATCACTAGGTACCTGAACATCGGAATACCAAGCTTCACCGGGACCTACACCGCCACTTTACCAGAAGAGGAGCGTTGGATGATTCGAGTTCAAGTTCCAGGAAGGACGTACACGCCAGTCACTGAGCCCATAGAGTTTTCCTTTGATGCACCAACCTGGAGTCCAGGAAAGAGCATGGCAGCCTACATCGCCATGGGATGCATTGGCGAAGTTTACCACAAGGATCTTAAGGACACTATCTACCAGATATGTGGGCGCCGAGATGAGCAATGGGAGATGATCAGCACCAGGAAGGACAGGTCCATTGCAGCTTTCATCTAGGAGTTAAACCAGCACATTCGTCGACAGGAGAACCAGATGTGTGCAAGCATGATATATATGAAGAAGGTGATGACCAGGAACATGGAGCTAGAAGAGGAACTCAAGTCTACACGCGACGGATACGAAGAGGAAATCGCAACACTAGTGGAGAAGAATGACGACCTGACAAGGAAGCTCGGAGTATTCATGGGAGACTCCGCGCCAGGAGGAGATGAAGACAAATGCAAGGACATTCGTTCTGAAGACTACATCATCATCGACGACACCGACTCCGACCCTGACAGCAGTGATGATGACTACGAGGACGAAGCTGGAGCGGATATCATGGAGTCTTCCACCGATCAAAATTTCTAGTAGACCACCATATGATCAGTAGTATTTCCCCCATGTATATATTAGTAGTCCGAGCACTTTTGTAACGATAGTCCTAGACCGACTGTATGCCCTTACTTGAATTGATTTTGTTGTGATATGATTGTGTTTGTCTCATGTGCATATGGGTAGTGCTTTCTCATTAGACCTCATTCTATTCTAATCTCTCCCCTCTAAACCCATCAGATGCCTCCGAGACGTGACCCCGGATTGGTCTTCCCACCGGAGCTCACTCAGTTGATCCAACAGCAGAATGCCTACATGCAGCTACTAGTCCAGAACCAAGGCAACAACAACAACAACAACAACAACAACAACAACAACCCACCGCCGCCACCTCCAGTTGACAACTTAGCCCGTTTTCTGAGGTTGCGGCCGCCGGTGTTTTCCAGTAGAACCGAGCCGATAGTTGGTGATGATTGGCTATGTAGGATTGGAAGGGAGTTGACCACCGCAGGTTGCACAAATGCTGAGAAGGTGCGTTTTGCCGCACATCAATTGGATGGACCAGCAGCCTCATGGTGGGAGAATTACACATCCACTTTCCCTATAGCCAATACCACTTGCGATCAGTTTCAGCAAGCATTCCGCACCGCTCATGTCTCAACTGGAGCTATGGGTATGAAGAAGCGTGAGTTTCGCAACTTACGCTAGGGAAATCGTACTATGGCCCAGTACGTAGATGAGTTTAGTAAGTTATCTCTCTATGCCCCAGATGATGTGGCCACCGATGCCGCGAAACAGGAGAAGTTTATGGAAGGGCTAAATGATGAGATGAGCATGCATTTGATGGTGGCAACATTTAACAACTACCAGGAGATGGTAGACAAGGCTCTAATGATTGAAGGGAAGTAGCAGCAGATTGAGAGCCGCAAACGGAAGTATGGACAAGGCAAGTAAAATTCAGGAGCTCAGCAGAAGCCTCGTTTTACCCCGAACTTGGGAGGATATACCCATAACCATGGAGGTCATACCCACAATGGAAGAAGTGCACACAACCATAGTGGCCCCAAGAATGGAAACGGGAATGGAGCAGGCAGCAATCAGAACCGTTCCAACCCCTCTACACCCGCCAAGAAGGATCTAAGTCACATTACTTGTTTCAAGTGCGGGAAGGCTGGACACTACGCCACCGAGTGTTCTGAAGCAAAGAATGGTAATGGCAATGGAAGCTCTGGAAAGAAGCCCAACCCTTTCAACAGGGGACAAGTGAACCACGTAAGCGTGGAGGAGGTTGAAGAGCAGCCAGACGCGGTTATCGGTAAGTTTTTGGTTAAGTCATTTACCGCTCTCGTTCTTTTTTATACTGGTGCATCACATTCATACATTTCAAAGGGATTTGTGGATAAATATAAGTTTCCCACCAAAGTTCTTAGGACACCTATGTTAGTCACCTCACCCGGAGCTTAGTATATGGCAAGCAGTGGATGTTTTCAGATGCCATTAACCATAGGTAGCCATACCTTCCCCTCAGACTTTATAATTCTAGAGTCCCAATGATTGGATGTGATTCTAGGCATGGATTGGCTGTCGATGTATGGAGGAAACATCGATCGCGCCAGTAAGTCAATTCTGCTCACCACCCCAGAGGGGAAAAGGATCAAGTATGTATCCAGGCATGCACCAAGGAGAACCCAAGTAAATTCCCTCTCAGGAGTTGTTCAGGAGGAAGTGCCTGTAGTGAAGCATTACCCAGATGTATTCCCCTAGGAATTACCAGGCATGCCGCCAGATCGAGAAATCGAGTTTTTGGTAGAGTTGTTGCCAGGCACCGGACCGATATCGGAGAGACCATACCGGATGCTCGCGAATGATCTGGAAGAGATCAAGAAGCAGATTAAGGAGTTAGTGGAGTAAGGTTACATCCGACGAAGTTCATCACCATCGGGAGCCCCAGTGCTCACGGTTGAGAAGAAGGATGGATCGTTGAGGATGGTTGTTGATTATCATGCGCTGAATGAAGTGACGATTAAGAACAAGTACCCACTGCCGATGATCAATGATTTGTTTGACCAGCTGCAAGGAGCTAAAGTGTTTTTGAAGATCAATCTGCAATCAGGATACCACCAGCTGAAGATTCGAGAAAAAGATATACCTAAGACAGCTTTCACCACACGGTACGGGCTTTACGAGTATACGGTTATGTTATTTAGATTGACTAATGCCCCTGCATATTTCATGAGTATGATGAATAAGGTATTTATGGAGTTCTTGGATAAGTTTGTTGTGGTGTTCATTGATGATATCTTGGTATACTCGAAGAATGAAGAGGAGCACAAGGAACATCTGCGCTTAGTTCTCGAGAAGCTCAGAGAACACCAGTTGTATGCCAAGTTCACCAAATGTGAGTTTTGGTTAAAGGAAGTGGGATTCCTGGGACATGTTATATCAGGAGAAGGTATAGCAGTAGGCCCAACTAAGGTTAAGTCAGTCACTGATTGGCTATCACCCACCACAGGTTGAGAAATCCGCAGTTTTCTTGGACTCACAGGGTACTACCGGAGATTCATTGAGAATTTCTCCAAGATCGCGAAGCCCATGACGGAGTTGTTGAAGAAGGACACCACGTTAAAATGGACGTAAGAATGTGAGGCCAGTTTTCAGGAGTTGAAGAAACGTTTGACTACAGCCCCAGTGCTGATTTTGCTAGATATACGCAAGGATTTCCAAGACTCGCTTAGGACTTGGAGGTGTACTTATGCAAGATGGAAGAGTTGTTTCATATGCCTCACATCAACTCCGACCGCATGAGTTGAATTATGCTACGCATGATTTGGAGTTAGAAGCCGTAGTGCATGCACTTAAGACCTGGAGACATTTTTTTATTGGAAACTGTTGTGATGTGTACACGGATCATAAGAGTTTGAAGTACATTTTCACACATAAGGAGCTAAATCTCAGGCAGAGGAGATGGTTGGAGCTAATAAAGAATTATGATATGAAGCTGCATTATCCCCCAGGAAAGGCCAATGTCGTAGCAGACGCTTTGAGCCGGAAGATTTATGTTAATACCCTCGTAAGCGGAGGAATGCCAAAGGAGTTAGCAGAGGATCTCAGGGAACTTCGTTTGGAGATTGTTCCTAGAGGTTTTGTTGCAGTGATGGAGGTTTAGTCTACATTATTGGGAATGATTCGAGAAGCTCAGAAGGATGACAAATAAATTGCTGAGATAAAGGAGAGAATGAGCAAAGGAAAATCCAAGGGCTTTCGTGAGGACGAGCACAACACCTTTTGGTTTGAGGACCGTGTTTATGTGCCCAATAATGCAGAGATCAGGGAGTTGATACTACAGGAAGCACATGACTCGCCATACTCGATACACCCCGGAAACACCAAGATGTATTTGGATTTCAAGGAGCGTTTCTGGTGGACTGGTATGAAGAAGGATATTGTCGAGTATGTAGCCGTATGTGATGTATGTCAGAGAGTGAAGGCAGAACATCAGAAGCCAGCCGGATTATTGCAGCCTATGCCGATTCCCGAATGGAAGTGGGATAAGCTTGGCATGGATTTTATCACCAGATTACCCAGGACCCGATCGGGATATGACTCTATCTTGGTAGTAGTTGATCGCTTGACCAAAGTGGCTCACTTTATCCCAGTGAAAACCACCTATATGAGTGCGAAGTTGGCCAAGATATATACGACCAGGATCGTATGTCTGCACGGAGTTACAAGGACCATCGTATTAGATAGAGGAACACAATTTACTTCAAAGTTTTGGCACCAGCTGCACCATACTTTGGGGACCAGGCCAGAGTTTAGTATAGCCTTTCATCCGTAGATAGATGGACAAACCGAGAGAGTCAATCAGATTCTGGAGGACATGTTGAGAGCTTGTGCCCTAGATTATGGGTATAATTAGGATGATAATTTGCCCTATGCGGAGTTCTCATACAACAACAACAACTACAAAGCCAGTTTGAAGATGGCCCCTTTCGAAGCCGTGTATGGACGAAGGTGCAGGACACCATTGATGTGGGACGAAGTTGGAGACCGTCAGTTGTTTGGACCAGAGTTGATCAAAGAGTCAGAAGAGGAGGTTAAGCTGATTCGAGATAGACTGAAGGTAGCTCAGTCCAGACAGAAGAGTTATGCCACTACAAGAGAAACCCCCCTGTACCAACGCATATCTGCCAACGGAATAATAGCATGTGTTGTTTGTTGAACTTCCCACCTCGCGCACTCCTCCCCGTTCCTTGAAAAAAGAGCTATAACCTCCCTGTACCCACCTTCCCCGCCTATGCCTCGTGACCTCGTCCATCAAATACGACGGGGAAACGAAAATCTTCTATCTGCCATATCTCCCCCCGATTCATCTCTCTCTCACCCAACTGACCATGATGTTGCCGCAGCCATGTCTAATTCAGACTAGATCCAATGCCATCCCGCGTCGTCGCTCAAGGACCCCGGATCCCCATCGGTGCTATCCTCCAATCTTCCGTTGCGGCGACGTCCTCCACGCCCTGCAGGCGCCCCGCAGCAACCCTAGCCACCATGGGTCACGAGGTTGCTCCATCGCTCAGGGTTTGTAGGCGCAATACCATGCGTCTCCATTCTTGCTGCTGCCGGTGGGAATGACGGTGCTGCTCTCTGCCCGGCTACCTTGTGTCGACCTCTAATCGAGCTCTAGTGCATAATGTAATACAACCCAAAGGTATGATTCGTCTGCTGATGCTTCCTCCTCTGTTTCCAAGCCAAATTTTGCATTGAACCTCTGATGAAATCTATTGATAACAACGTCTCTGTTTTGAAGGAACTCCAAGTCGCCTCGACATGGCCTTCTGGTTGTCATACCCATGAAATCTGTGAGCTTTGGAAATCAGTTCGACGGAGTTGTACTACTCCATGACGAAGATGTTAGTAGCGCAACTTACCTTGTCACCAAAAAGATTTGTTGTCTAATTATTTGTTCCATCTGTGCCTCATCATGTGATTTTTTCCCTTTCAATTTTGTACCTCTGAGAGTTCGATTAACAATTAATCGGTCTCTAAATACTTGCGAGAATCGTGATTTTGGTATGAAATTACCACAGAGGTCATATGTCTAACTGTTGACAATAGATGCTAAATAAATAAGATTATATTAAAATCTGTAGCTTGCCTTGGCTGATTTGTAAGGGAGTAACTTGCTTTAATGGTGTGCAGCTTCAGGGAAAGATGCATTTGTACAGGTTACTACAGCATTGGAGAAAGTGGGGCAATCCATTCTCTTCCTTATCGCCTTCCCCAGTTCGAGAAGGCGATAAAGGTTTCAGTTTCGTAATCTTCTGCTCATGATGTAGCATTCTAATTTATTTTGTATCCTTAATTTTTACACTAACCGGTATCTAGTCTTTGTTAGTTCAGTCTGCAAATATATGTCTGTTTATACAGTCTTAAGTTTTGTCCATTCCCATATTTCGTGCATTCATATAGGTATCGTTTATCAGTTATTCATTCACATGAAAAATGATACATGATTAGGAAGCTCCGTGGTGACATAGATCAAATTATCTTGATATATGATATGCCACACTTGCGATGTGGCGCATGGGTAATGTTTCTAAAACTGGGTACATACTAACCAAAAATTGTTCAGCCCTTACATATGTCTCGCTTTTATTGAACTGTTCGGACATTACATAGGTTACCTCGATGCATTTTATTCAACTTTTGTACTAGGTTGGTCTTGAAGAATTAAATAGTGGCACATTAATGTATTTTTATTTTTCGTAAACATCCTGGATCCTATTTTCTCTAGAAACAAAACTCCCTACTTTTCCTAGAAAGCCTGAACAATTCACACTCCCATCTTTGGCGTCCGCGTCTAGGGCCGAGGCTCATCCCTTCTAAATCTCCGCTGGTGGCTCGTGTCCTCATCTCAGATCGGGGTGATGCTGTGATCAGACAGAAACCCGACTTCCCATAGCTGCTCAAGATGGTATGGTACCTCTGATTTATCTTTCTCAACTTCTAATTTAGAGCATGGTCTTATCTGTACTAATTAGATGTTGCATTCCTAAAGGCTGAGTTAGGGGCTCAACCCGAGCGTGATGACAGGCAAACATGGATTAGAAAGTTGTCCCACAACTCCCTTTTCTATTTCTTAGTTCAATATGCATGTCTTTTTTTCTACGGGTTGATAACTCCAGCTGTCCCAAATTTGATGATCGTTTCTTTCCCATGTTTCTTCCGCAGGTTCGAGATAGTTAATCATGGATTGGAAAACTCTAATGTGTGACATTGTAGTTCTCATGATGTAGATTATTTAGATTTTCAAGCTGTTGGCATTGATACTTTTCTCCTAATACACCATACCAAGGGTGAGTAGTTCACGAGTAATGGTGATAGGATTTTTTAATCAGAGACCTTTGGAAATTGGAAATGTCCAATTATGTATAGTCGATGTTATTGTTACCTACTTACCATTTAGTTGGTTGCTGAGTTCATCTCAGTATTAATATAATCTTTGGATAATTGTTAGTAGTAAATACATGCTGATGGTTGTTCATAGTGAACATGCACATCGATTGATCAAAGATGATCGGTGTCTTACTATGTACTCCTACTAAGTTATCTATAAGACACACATGAGCATATGTCTTTTCTCCCACCGATCTTTTCTTGGACACTTGGTAATTTTTCTGTGGATCTTTTCAAGACAATGCATAGCATGTATATTTTAAACTTAAAATCTCAATTTATGACAAAATAGTATTATGTTTTTTTGTAGGTTGAGAAGTTCAAGACTAGATGATTAATTGGAACTTTGTCCTTGGAGACTATATCTTGATGCTTGGTATTGCAAGAGAATGGAGGAAGTTCTATGAATGTTTAGAATTTTATATCATGTAAAATGTTTTACCTCCTAAGCAAGTGATGTACTCCTAATTGATGGTACTTGCATTGCAATGTAAAGATTGTACAATTGAATCAATATACAAGTTTCATTTCCACTCCATCAATTTTACTAAAATTGTCTATTACGAGTTCGAAAAAAAGTTGTACCATGTACAACTATTCTGACTATACATACTGTTATTAATAACTATATATCGAGTTTATTCTAGTGTGCAAACACCAACGGATAGAAGCGTTGGATGAATCTGTTGTTGCCTTGCAACACATTATTCTTCATATTACCAACGGATCTATATACGTTGTTGTAGGCTCTTGCAACGCCACCAACGACAATGCATAATAATCCGTTGGTGTTGACCTTAGCAACACTTATATGGACAAATGACAACACATCGATGCGTTGCTAAAGGGGGGTTCTTGTTGTAGTGTGCAGACTCAAAACGCAAGGAGGTAGTCTATGAAATCGGAGACAGAGCCTATCTTCGAGTATCACCTCTGCGAGGAGTTAAACGTTTTGGAGTTAAGGGAAAGTTAGCCTCGAGATTTGTAGGACCGTACCGAGTTCTGGAACGTATGGGAGAGGTGGCCTACAAGTTGGAGTTACCCGAAGGATTGTCAGGAGTTCATGATTAGTTTCACATTTCCGAGTTGAAGAAGTGCCATGCAGAGATGGATGATATTCCTCTGAGAGATACAGTGCCCCTGGAAGCGATTCAGTTGGATAGTGATTTGACCTACGAGGAGAAACCTGTCAAGATTCTCGAGTTTGCCAGCCGAGTTACACGCAGCAAGGTTATCAAGTTTTGCAAAGTTCAGTGGAGCCACCATACCGAGGATGAAGCCACCCGGGAACGAGAGGATGATCTACGGAAAGACCACCCACACCTATTTTCTAGCCAACTCGAATCTCGAGGACGAGATTCATCTTAAGGGGGTAGGTTTGTAACATCCCAAATTTTCAATTTGGATTGTTATACATAGGTCATTCATGCATATCATATTTTTTTGCGGTCCTCAAAATTCTAAGCAACTCAAGGACCCACGGAGAGAGTTGGGGATTTTACCGTTTTCATATTTGAACTTTCTCAAATATCAAAACAAGGATCATTTTGGTTTTAATTACCCCCTAAAATATTTCATATTAAAAATATATGAGAGGAGATAATATGACTTCTCCAAAATAAATAAAATATTGGAGGAAAATGTTAAAATCAAATAAATAATTTTATTCAGATTTTGTTGCTATTTTATTTGAATTAGAAAAATATGCATTTTCAACATTGCATTCTTTGTCCAAGAGAATGTTCGCTTTGTTCTAAATATTCTATTTAGACGGTGAAAATTTGTTTTGGCATTTTTAGATTTTTATTTTATTTACTTAGGATTTTTGAAAAACTTCGCTGACCGAACTGGGCCGAAGCCCAGTCGGCCCGGCATCAACGCCGCCTTCCCTTTTCTCGCCACAGGTTCGAGCCGGACTCAGTCAGAGTCCGCCCCCGCCGCCGCCTCGGTTGGCCCCCTCCCAAGCCGGCCCCACCCGCCCTCCTTAAAATCCGCCGCCCTGCCCCCAACGCCACCCCAAGCCATTGCCGCCGCCAACAGCAGAGCAGATGAAGCAGCCAGCCACTGCCGCCATCGCCAGCAGCGAGTGCCGCCGGCCGCCGCCGCGCCGCACCCCGCCATCGCCCCGCAACGCCTCGCTTCGCCGGAGCAGCCGCCTAACCGCCGGAGCCGCCGCTGTTCCTGATCTGATCCAAGCCGCCGGTCTTTTTTTGGTTTTTATGTAAAAACCGCGGTTTTCTAAAAAAACCTAGATGCGTTTTTTTGTTTGTTTTGTGGGTTTGGTTTTCGTTGGTTTATTTATTTAGCGGAAGTCCGTCCGTTCGTTCATTTTTACGAACGATATTCGCCGGTTAGGTTCAGACAGCGAATGTTCATTCGCTTGTCTTTTCTTTTTATTTTATTTTAGCCTAGGGACCTATCCGCAATTACTTTTATCGCAGATTAGCCCCTGATTTTCAAACGCTCGCCGTTTCTTAACCGTTTGTCCAAATCCAGTGAAACCAATGCCAAAATCTTCGTCTCGAGCCCCTCTTTCTGTTTAATCAACTTGAACATGGTTTTGACAATCTAAAATTTGGTTTCAAGCAGATTTGAAATTGAAGTTTTTTTTACCGTAGTTTTCGTTCCGTAGCTCCGATTTGGTTGATTCTTTTTGCAGATCGAATCTCTTTGATTGGGTTTTCAGATTCGATCTTCTTATTTGAGTTTTACCCTTCCATCTATGCTTGAGTGCTAATGTATGCTATTGTTTGTTTGCGATAGAATTCCCGGAGTGTGAAGCGTGCTACTACGAGTCACTAGGTTTTGCGGATCGTCAGCAAGGCAAGTAACACATTAATCATACTCCTTTCATACCCAGTTTTTATGCATTAGTTTCAATCCTCAAACATTTCATGATTTGGATGTGATTAACATGTGGGTGTTGGGAAGTAGATGATGAGGTAGAACCTATCGCCTTGTTTATTATCAAACCCTGGGAGTTACTCCTACGTTATGCTTATGTTGCTATGCTATGCTCGTAGACGTGGTTTGGTTTGAGAGATCCATGATAGATGTGAGTGTTTAATTAATGGTTAACATAAGGTGGCTACTTAAATACACATCTGGGTGGATTGGTTACGGGCACCTGGAGAATCCAGTGTTGTCCTAGGATATCCCGGAGTACCCATGTGATCATCCTATGGTTCGCCACCCACGCTCAAAGGGATCATAAGATTATTCATGCTAGAAACTTCCGTGTGTAGCTACAAGCTATTATGGGCTCTAGCATAGTTGAGTATGTTGCATGACCTCTTTTAGTGGTGGGCTAGCAGATGTAGGGGAAAGTAGATGTAACTATCCCAGAGTAAAGAGTTAATCTTTCTGAAAGACTGTGTCTCGGTCATCCGTTTCTCAAACACCATGTAGTGCGAGAAATTCAACGGAGGAGATCTAGTCTTGTGGGGAAAAGTGCGCAAACCTCTGCAGAGTGTACAATCTAATCATGGTTAGCCGTGTCCCCGGTTATGGACATCTTGAGTATCTGGTTCTTGGATTATCATATGGATCTCATCACTCTAAATTAATTTGTTGGGTTGTTAATTACTTTTAATTGGGATTGAGTTGGAGGAACCTTCTCAATGTTGTTCAACTACCATGATAGTTAAATAAAATATATTCCTTTGTTGTAGGAAAAAATTGGCTTTTCGCAAAACATTGTAGCTAGTAGAGCCTCCACCAGCCATATATGCATGTAGAGATATCATTTATCTTGTTCATTGCTCTACTGTGTTATCTTGCCAGCATATTCCATGTGCTGACCCGTTTTCAGGCTGCAACATATCATGTTGCAGACTTTTCAGACAAAGAGTAAGGTCCGCTAGGTCGTTGTCGTGCACTCAGCTATGCCGTTGGAGTTGATGGACTCACTTTATCTTCCTAGCCTTCTGATGTTATCTTACTTAGATGGCCTTAAGTTATATTTATTGCAATAAGTTCTCTATTGAGACTATCGATGTAATAAGTGTGTGATTGCTACTATGTTATAAATCCATTCGAGTACTGTGTGTGTCAGCATTACCAATCCAGGGATGACACTGAACACAGAGATTTGACCGTCTGAGGTTGGGTCGCTACAACCGAGAGGGCCCAGAGATACCTCTCCGACAATCGGAGTGACAAATCCTAATCTCGATCTATGCCAACTCGACAAGTACCATCGGAGACACCTGTAGAGCACCTTTATAATCACCCAGTTATGTTGTGACGTTTGGTAGCACACAAAGTGTTCCTCTGGTATCTGGGAGTTGCATAATCTCATAGTCATAGGAACATGTATAAGTAATGAAGAAAGCAATAGCAATATACTAAACGATCAAGTGCTAAGCTAACGGAATGGGTCAAGTCAATCACATCATTCTCTAATGATGTGATCCCGTTAATCAAATGACAACTCATGTCTATGGCTAGGAAACTTAACCATCTTTGATTCAACGAGCTAGTCAAGTAGAGGCATACTAGTGACACTCTGCTTGTCTATGTATCCACACATGTACTAAGTTTCCGGTTAATACAATTCTAGCATGAATAATAAACATTTATCATGAAATAAGGAAATAAATAATAAGTTTCTTATTGCCTCTAGGGCATGTTTCCTTCACATAACCACTTGCAAGGAAGTATTGTGACAACTATTTGATCAAGGCAGACCCAAGGAATTCTATTCTCAGTGGGTTCGGATGGCTGCAGGAGACAATATCAACACCTGGAAAAACATATACCATGTTGCGGATGAACGCACGCCTCTTCTTTCAATTGCATGAATTGTTGGTCAAAAGGTATGGCTTCAAATCAATCTGTTTCATGAGCAGTTATGAGGCGCTTGCAATGTTCTCGTGGACTTTAGGGGGTTGTGAGTCTAATAGGAGAACACAAACTCGTTTCAAGCACTCAGGAGATATAGTCCACCGAAAGTTTCATGAGGTTTTACTCTGTGTGATTAAGATGGCAGCAGATTACCTCAAACATAAGGACCCAAACTTTAGTAGTGTGCACCCAAGGGTTGAAAAGGATAGAAGGGCTTATTCCCATATTAAGGACTATATCGGTGACTAGATGGTACTCATGTCAGAGCAACCATTCCTGCTGGGGACCAAGTTAGATACATTGGAAGGTCAGGATTAACAACACATAATGTCCTGACAATATGTGATTTTGGCATGCATTTCATGTACACTTCAATTGGTCAATCTGGTTCTATGCATGATACTAGTGTCTTGTATCATGCAATTGAAGCTGACAAAGATACCTTCCCTCATCCTCCAAAGGGTCAGTAGTTCCTATAATAATTTCTTTATTCAATTTCTGTAAACAAATCATAGGCCTTACATGCAATCTGCTTGTTGTTTGTAGGTAAGTACTATCTTGTGGATGCAGGCTATCCTAATAGACCTGGATATCTGGCACCTTACAAGGGAGAGAGGTACCACATGCCTGATTTTCAATGAGGTGTGGCGGCAAGAACACCTAAGGAGAAATTTAACAAGATACACTCATCCAAGCGTAATGTGATCGAGAGAGCGTTTGGTGTGTGGAAAATGAAGTGGCAGATTCTACTAAAGATGTCCAACTATTCGGTTGAAACTCAGAAGATGATAGTGGCTGCAACTATAACCCTTCACAACTATGTTCGATATCATGATAAGGGGGATCTTCACTTTCTTCGAGTTGATAGAGATCCCAACTATGTCCCAACTATCCCTTCAAGGTATCAACGGTATGCCATCCCTTCGAATGCATCAGATGTGTCAACCTTAGAGGCTAGTGATGAAGACATGGACCGGTTTCGTAATAGACTAGCAACTGGTATTGCTCTTGGTTGGTGGCTTCCACTTCTGCTATAAATGTGAGTACAGTAGTTTCTACCACATGCATGTGTTTTTATTTGCTACAATTCTTTTAGTTTTTACCTTGCTTGACAAATTCATGCTTTCTCATAGATGACTGGTTGTAAGTTAAACAAGTGAATGTTGTCTCCAAACATGTCGAAAGTGTTCACTGCCTTTGTCAGTAGCTGAAATATTAGTCACAGTATTACTTTTCATTTATTTCCTTGTAGCAAGATGCATAAGTCCAGAATCCAAAAGATGTTGTTAGCTAGTTCAGTGACTAGACGATTTTTCTTCTTTCACAAGTGAAGTGTATCTTTACCTGTTAACAAATTTCGTAATTTGTAGGTGAAATCATCCGAAGCAGAGTATATATGTTTTTGGTTCTATTCAAGCAATCACCAGCTGTGCATAAAGGTTTCATGTGTTGAAAATTGTTTCTGCCGGACCTCCAGTGGACTAGATTGATGTCTACAAAATACATGTGTTTATGCGGCCTTTGTTTGTGTTTGTCTTCTGAAAAATCCTATTTGTTTATGTTGCTAAAATCATGTAATTTCAGCAAACTCATGTTGAAGCGTTCTTGTGCGATAAAGTGAATTTTCGCACAAAGAAATTATGTGTGAAATTGTAGCATTATTTTCAGTAAACTCATCATATTTGTTCATTTTTCTGCACTGTTGATAACCCACAAGTATAGGGGATCAATTGTAGCCTCTTTCTATAAGTAAGAGTGTCGAACCCAACGAGGAGCTAGAGGTAGAACAAATATTCCCTCAAGTTCTACCGACCACCGATACAACTCTACGCACGCTTAACGTTCGCTTTACCTAGAACAGGTATGAAACTAGAAGTACTTTGTAGGTGTTGTTGGATAAGTTTGCAAGATAATAAAGAGCGCGTAAATAAAAACTAGGGTCTGTTTAGATAAAGAAATAACTAAGTTAGTTTTAGTAGAGAGCTTTTTGTCACGAGAAAGTTATTTGTCCCTAGGCAATCGATAACTAGACCGGTAATCATTATTGCAATTTTATTTGAGGGAGAGGCATAAGCTAACATACTTTCTCTTCTTGGATCATATGAACTTATGATTGGAACTCTAGCAAGCATCCACAACTACTAAAGATCATGAAGGTAAAACCCAACCATAGCATTAAAGCATCATGTCCTCTTTATCCCATACACAACAACCCCCTTACTCAGGTTTATGCTTGTCACTCAAGCAACCCACTATAAGCGAATCATGAACGTATTGCAACACCCTATAGCGGGAACCCCTCACGCTTGTGCGACACGGAGAGCACCATAGGACAGCACCAATAATAAAACATGCAACTCAAACCAATCACGATCATCAATTAACCCATAGGACAAAACGGATCTACTCAAACATCATAGGATAGCCATACATCATTGGGAAATAATATATAGCGTCGAGCACCAAGTTTAAGTAGAGATTACAGTGGGTAAAAGAGGGGTTACACCATTGCATAGAGGGGGTAAGAGTTGGTGATGAGGGCGGTGAAGTTGTTGGTGTAGATTGCGGTGATGGCCCCGACGGCGTTCCGACACCACCGAAAGTGTCGTGGTTTTGTCACGGCAGATGTCCTCATGAAAGGACTTAGTCGTGCAGCCATCGCTACGGGTTAACTTGAAGCGGTTAAAGCGGACGCAAAGACACAAGAGTTATACTAGTTCGGCCCCTTCGATGAAGGTAAAAGCCTACGTCTAGTTGTGATGGGATTGATGTGGTCTCGATGACTAGGGAGCAAACAAGCTTCGCCTAGGCCTCGAGTTGTTGTTGTCTGTCCTTGAACCGTCCCGGGTCGTCCCCTTATATACACGGTGGCGCCGTCGGTTGAAGAGTCCGAATCTCGGTTCATACTGCACCGGGTTGGTCTCTCTGTATTCCTAACTTACAATACAAGTTTACATACCAGGCGGTTTACGGCTCATGTGTTCTAAACCGACTACGTGCCTTGGGCCCTTACTTTATGCCTCTTGGGCTTTTACACCGTTGAACTACTGATGAAGTTAACCCGGCCCAGATAGGCCGGTTTACGCCCAGTAGTAATATCCCCAACATTAGGCCCCGGATTGATTTGAACAGGTTCATGTCAATCCTTGATAAAAAAACCTTCATCTTCAATACCTTCTTGAAATCGTTGAACCGCTGTGAGGTCACCTTCTCCGGTTGCTGTAAACCGGCATGACGTCCCCATAAAGATAGCATTCATGATATCTTCTTTGTTTAACAGATCCGCAATAATCGAGGCGACAGCTCTGCTTCCTAGATTTGTGGTTCCTTGATTCACGCGCCTGACACAGGTATCTTGCCTTATAAATAGGACCGAAGGGTCATTCCTTTTCTCCCGTCCGTCCCCTTTCTCTTCGTCTTCCTCGCGTCGCTAGCCTCAGAACTCCGCCGCCGCCATCGACCTCTGCACCGTCTTGAGCCGCTGCATCAATCTGAACGCACCAGAGAAAAGCAGCACTCTTCCGCATCTCCTCAACTCAGGTAGGTCCTCGGTTCCCCTCGACCTAGATCCGTTCTAGGGTTGGTTGTTCTTGCAGTGCTCCATGAACTGTTCATGCTCATACCAGACTCCTGGATAGATCTGTGACACCTTGCTCTGATTAGTAGTAGCTTTTAGCATCCGCGTGTAGTCTCGTGCTCACGTACATAGATCTCGCACATCATCTCCTGCTCATTGCATCAATACTGCTCTGCTTTATTCTTTTTTCGGATATTTTCTTCTTTTACGATCGGCTTCGATCCTTCGTTGTAGAAAATCTTGCGAAACCTGTTTCGCACACTTAGCCGTTCATAACCTCAATTGTTTTCAATATTTAGACCAAAGCGGTTTAACTTAACATAGAAAAAATTAAATAAACCGGTATACACCATTAGTCCTCTTGTTGAACCGCCAGAACTCCTTAACCATACACTGTCGCTTCAAAGAACTCCGGTTTCGGTGTATTTGTCTCCGATTTAGCATTGTACACCGGTTCTCTCTTTGTCCCAACATATTTCTTGAACCGGATTTATATTTTTTGTAGATGGCCTAACAAGTATATGAGTGCAACTGGGCTCCTTCCCGTGTCACAGAAACACAATTAAACAATCTGGTCCTGACTGGCGCTTTAAGCAGCAAAAATACTATCCATTGGAGGGATCCTGGCAAAGAATGTCCACCCACACCTCAAGAAGGAGAGGTTGTAGTTTTCGCAGATCACTTAGCCCGGGGTTTCAACCCGCCCGGTTCAAAATTTTACCGGGATGTGTTAGCCAATTTTCAACTCCGTCCACAAGATACGGGCCCCAATTACATTACCAATATCTGTCACTTCCAAGTGCTCGTGAGGCGTACTTTCAAGAAGAACCCACAGTTGAACTGTTTAGGGACTGCTTCCATCTAAACCGCCGCATGAGAATTTCTTGTGGGCCCAACACAGACTTGGGTGGTGTGGCGATTCAAAAAGAAAGGAGGTCACTTATCCTCATGTTAAACTGCAGCCACCCCAAGGAATGGAATCAAACATGGTTTTATTGCGAGACACTTCACCGCCAATGAGAATCCTTTGCCCGGTTTTCGTCCGGGCGACTCAATAATACACATCCCTTCCGCAAAGATTAACCGCCAATGAGAGAAGTAAATACGCCCTCAACTCTCAAGCTCGAGCCTTCATGGCCAATGGTTTAACCGAATTGATCTCGCGCGCTGTTGGATATCATGGAGCATACTGCCCCTCTCCCAGCGCTCCGGTTTATTGTGTGAGTACACTGGTAGTGTCGACGACCCCCTCCGACATATTAATATCCAGCTTACCGATGATGAGGTCACCGAGGCTGTGAAGAAAATGTTGAACGAACTGGAAAACCTCTGTGCCCGAACCGGTCTGCTCCCCTTCTGTGCTACCAACAAACCACCATCTGTAAGACTTCTTACTATTTTTTACTGAATATATTACTGCTATTTCTGGCATCATTTTTAACATCAACTGCTACTTAATCAGGGTGATGATCCATTCTGGAGCAAGAAACGTCCACAAGAGAAACCAGAGAAACCAGATAAACCGGAAAAACCAATCCGGCAAAAGACCAAAGCTGTCAAGAAGACTGCTCATAAGAGGAAAACCACTGCATTTTCTGATCCGGCTGTGGATGATGATGTGGGTAATCCGGACCTTGAGGTAGAACTTGATTCACTTGGCTTACTTTTCACACGCCTAATTAATGATGATATTTGTCGATGATCTGAAACCAGAATGCTGATGTTGTAGAGGTAACTATTCTCTCCTCGACTCAAATCCTTTGCCTTCACTAAAAATCCGTCAGGCAAACCGGAAAATTAAATTTTCTCATACCCTTGCTTACTTGGATCCCAAATTTCTTATGAAGACTCAACATCATGAAGCTCGCCGCACAACTCTCGGCCAAATGCCGGTAGTTACCTCCACCGTTTACCGAACAGTCCGGTTCGAAACGTCGCTCAGAGGTCTCTAATTTGCTTGTCGCTTATCCTAAAGCATGCTGTTTTCGTCAACCCCTTAATCCATCGACTCCGATTATCAGGTCACTTCCCATTCCTCATCTGGCGAGTCATCAGCTACTCAGCTGCCACCACTTAAAACGGTGCTTGGGTAAGTTATGCATTTCATATTGTTTCTACTGCATCATTGTGTAGTATATGCCGTATCTGACTGTTATTGTGCCTTTTCAGGGCCAAGCCTAGGCCGAGCAAAAAGGCTCGTCTGGATAAAACGATCGACAAAGAGACTGCCCCTGAACCGGACAGCGTCCCAAATCTTGAAGCGGCTATCTGTGAAGACACTCCCAATGATCCGCCACTACAAGATGACGATTTTGTTGCTGAAGAAAGGCCTGTTGACACCTCCCTTCCTGCTGACCAGCCCAGAAGCCCAACCCGGATTGAAAAATCTACCAGTCCAATCCGGCCTGCTGACAAACCGTCTGTCCCTGGTCAAACCGGTGATACCAAGGACGATGACGTTGTGATTACTGGCTTTGGCCACAGCGAACCGGGTAATCCGATCGCTTTATCCAAACATTCTGCCAAAGAGGAATTTGCCACTATGAGCAAGGGCAAGTGGGATGTTGATCTAGCAACTTACACCGCACTGAACCCCCAAGACCTTCATTTTGGCTACTTGAACCGGCTGTATACCAGCCGTGATTATGAAGCTGGCCTGGTGAAGATGATGAAAGAAAAATTCGAGGTAACCTCCATGTTCTTTTCCCGCTTGGATATTTCAATTTTTCTTAACTCTCCTAGCCGCCAAGGGCCGGTTCAACTTAGTATAGCTAAACCGGGACTTAACATAAACTCAATGCTTCAGAATCCACTGATGTAGCCCCCAAGGGCCGGTTCAACTTAGTATAGTTAAACCGGGACTGTAATTTATATCGCCGCATCAGAACATGTTCGAGCAAATAGCCATTAGCCCCCAAGTGCCAAGTTGAATACCTGTATTGAGCTTGGGACTTTGTGCTTTTATTGGCAGATGAAGATCAAATATGCATTAGCCCCCAAGTGCCAAGTGTATGACTGGTTATGCACTTGGGACTTGTAATGAAGATATTTAACATGCTCCCTTTTTGTTGCAGAGTGAGATACACCAACAAGCCTCACAAATCAATGACCTCCAAGAAAAACTGAAATCTCAACAAGCAGAAACCTCCAAGGCCAAGGATGAGCTGAAAACCGCCTTGACTACCATGGAGCAGCTCAAGGAGTGGTTCAAGTCTGAGCGGGCCGGCTGGGATACTGAAAAGGCCGCTTTAACCAAAAAGGTTGAAAATGCTGAAGCTGCCCTTAAACCGGTGGTAGACGAGCTGACTAGCGTGAAACGGCAAGTGCATGCCATGACTGCTGCTATCTTTGGTAAGCTTCCTTTGGCTTCTGTGATAACTTGGCCTTCTTATGATAAGTCCGGTTTGTGATTTCTCTTGTAATGCTGTAGGCACACGCATTGGTCACTTGGGGTCAGATATTCGGATGAAATTGAAAGCTGCCTACACTTTAATAGAGCAGCTGTACACTGGAGCGCAGCGGATCATCTCCACTGCATCACATAACAATCCAGCACCCTCCTTAATTCAAGATACTCTTAGGAGGTTGTCAATGCTTCCCGCCCGGATTGAAGAGCTGAAGAAATCTGCTGCTCAAACCGGCGCCATTAACGCCTTAATCCGGGCAAAAGCATGGGTGCGATTTCGATCTGTTGAGGCAGCTCGGGGCTATCGATCTCAAGGAAGACGGTTCAGAGTTCGAAGATGAGCCGAGAGCGATAAACCGGGCGGTGCCCTACGGCTTGCCAATTGGCGAAGAGGCAAACTTGTCGCATTATCAAGCTCAATATGACGATCGAACAAGCGAGTAGCTGCACCTATTCGAAGCGGAGAACCTGATCTCTCCGATCCGTAAGCATACTTACGCCTCCGATATTGAACCATCTTCCCGATCCATGAGGAGGCTGTCTTTCAAGCTTTAATGGGAATCGACTGGACCACTGTTGACTTCCAGCAGCTGGGTAGAGATGAAGAGGCTGAAGCGGCGCAGGACGACCCACAACCATCAGACCGGGGCGGCGAGCCAGCATGAACCGAAAGCCGGTTTGAATAGCTGTTTCATTTTATTCCGCCAAGAAACAATGATCTTATTTGGGCACCTTGTTGCCTTGTAATAGGATAGCCAACACTCTTGCTTTTAATATGCCTTCGTGCATAGGTGCTGATACTTTTGCCTGAATGATCGAAACTTACAATCTATACTGCCTGCAGTCACAAAATCTTAAACCGCCACGGCGGTTTGTGCCGCCAGCCGGCTTGTGACGTTCATATAAATATGAAATGAAATATTGAGGTATATAATCAAAATTTGTGATACAAAATACCTGCCATCGTTGGGCATAAAGTTGGCTTAGCCAATCTTGAAGCGGAGGTTGTATAAACCCTTACCGTCAAAGGAGAAAACAGCTCCTGTTATTTATAATGTCGGTTTACCACATAAACCGTGCCGGGTCATGACAACCCCCCTGTTACTCCATAATGGGATGTTAACAGAAAAAAGTCAAACCGGTGAAATTATCTCCGGATTAAAAAATGGACCGAATTCCGTCAATTGACAGTTTGAACCGGTTTAAAAATGTTGTCGGTTTAAGAAACGCAACAAGAATCAAATAATAGTTATGAAAAAACATGGAAGCAAAGGCAATGATAAACCGTTTGCAAAAGGAAGGCTTTACTGAGCCGATCAGATGGTGTTACCATGGTCGGACACGACCAAGCTCCCTATAAGGTGTAGCCATGGTTCAAGTCAGCCAGGTCCCCAATCAAACCGTGGCATTATGCCGATCAAGTGGCGTGGCAATTGTTCGCGTTCACCAAGCCCCAAGTGACTCTATGGCCTTAGGCCGATCAAGAGGCGTGACTGGTTCAGACTTGACCATGTCCCCAAGTGATCTGGTGGCTTTACGCCTATCAAAAGGTGTTGCATTGGTTCGGACACCACCAAGCCCCAAGTGATATCACAAAGCTTTTGAAAAGCAAACTCAGGGGTAAACGGAGGCCGCTTTAAGATGAACAACTCCATGTAACCACACATGATGTAATGTAACAGATACCCGCTTTAGCCGAGGCTCCGGTTTATTACTTTATTCATAATATATACACTGTCATAATATGTACATAAGTAGAGCCGATGGCTCAGGTATAATAAGGCCGAAGATGAGCTATGTTCCACGGTCTGTTGGTCTCCTCCTCTGACGTGTGTGAGTCTTTATGCTCTCGAATATCGATCAGATAGTACGACCCGTTGTGCAGATTCTTGCTGACTACGAAAGGTCCCTCCCAAGGTGGGGATAGCTTGTGCTTATCAGTCTGGTCTTGGATGAGCCGAAGCACCAAATCTCCTTCTTGAAAAGTTCTGGTTCTGACCCGGCGACTATGGTAACGATGAAGATCCTGTTGGTAAATCGCCGAGCGGGCAGCTGCTATGTCACGCTCTTCATCCAACAGATCCAAAGCGTCCTGTCGTGCCGTCTCGTTGTCCGCTTCAACATAAGCTGCCACACGAGGTGAGTGATGACGGATGTCACTAGGGAGAACCGCCTCCGCTCCATAGACCATAAAGAACCGCGTGTATCCCGTGGATCTGTTAGGCGTATTGTTGATACTCCATAACACAGACGGTAGCTCTTCTACCCAACAACCCGTGTCCTCTCGCAAAGGGACCATAAGCCGGGCTTGATGCCTCTCAAGATCTCTTGATTAGCCCTTTCCGCTTGACCATTGGACTGTGGGTGGCTATCAAGAAACGCTGCGGATGTGCTCACGTTCGCAGAACTCTTTCATGGCACCTTTGGACAAATTGGTACCATTATCTGTGATGATACTGTGTGGAAAGCCAAACCGGAAAAATCACCTTTTTGATGAACTGAACCGCCGTAGCCGCGTCACACTTGCTAACAGGTTTTGCCTCCACCCACTTTGTAAATTTGTCAACCGCCACCAGGAGGTGGGTCTTTTTGTCCTTGGACCTTTTAAAAGGTCCAACCATATCCAGCCCCCAAGTCGCAAACGGCCAAGTAATTGGAATCAACCTCAATTCTTGGGCCGGTACATGAGCACGTCTGGAAAACTTTTGGCAACCATCACATTGTCTGACCAGATCTTCCGCATCAGCATGGGCAGTCAACCAATAGAAACCGTGGCGGAATGCTTTAGCCACCAAGGATTTTGAACCGGCGTGGTGACCACAATCTCCTTCGTGGATCTCACGTAATATTTCACAGCCTTCCTCAGGGGACACACAACATTGAAACGACCCTGACACGCTGCAATGATGCAATTCGCCATTAACAATGGTCATAGACTTAGATCGCCGGACTATCTGCCGGGCCAACGTCTCATCTTCTGGTAACTCGCCCCGGTTCATGTACGCAAGATAAGGAAGCGTCCAATCCGGAGTGACGTGAAGAGCTGCCACCAATTGGGCCTCCGGATCATGAATAGCCAAATCCGCTTCACCGGGGAGCTTGACCGACGGGTTGTGCAACACGTCCAGAAAAACATTGGGCGGGACCGGTTTGCGTTGAGAGCCCTGTTGGGGAACGTTGCAGAAAATTAAAAATTTTCCTACGGTTTCACCAAGATCCATCTATGAGTTCAACTAAGCAACGAGTCAAGGGAGTGAGTTTGCATCTACATACCACTTGTAGATCGCGTGCGGAAGCTTTCAAGGGGATGGTGATGATGGAGTCGTACTCGGATCACCGATGACCAAGTGCTGAACGGACAGCACCTCCGCGTTCAACACACGTACGATACGGGCAACGTCTCCTCCGTCTTGATCCAGCAAGGAGGAAGGAGAGGTTGAGGAAGATGGCTCCAACAGCAGCACGACGGCGTGATGATGAAGGAGTGACAGTTCTCCGGCAGGGCTTCGCCAAGCGCACGCGGAGAAGGAGAGGTGTTGGGGAGGGGAGGGGCTGCGCCTTCAATTGTATGTTGCAGCCCTCCCCTCACCCCTCTATTTATAGGGGAAGGGAGGAGGGGGGCCGGCCCCCTCTAGATGCATCTAGAGGGGGGGGGGAGGGGCTTGCCCCCAAGTAAGGATGGCAATTTTACCCATGGGTACGGGTACCCGCGGGTACCGTACCCGCATGGGCAGGGTATGGGCACACTTTTATACCCATGGGTAGTACCCATACCCTACCCATTAAGTCATGGGTAGGGTACGGGTATAACCTTCTATCCGCGGCCAAGGGGAGGGGGGCTTGCCCCCCAAGCAAGGGGGGCGCCCCCCTTAGGGTTCCCCCTTCAACCCTAGGCGCATGGGCCCAAGGGGAGGGGGTGCACCCAGCCCACTGGGGCTGGCTGCCTCCCACGCAGCCCAAGTGGCCCCCGGAGGGGTGGCCCCTCCCGTGGTCCTCCGGAACCTTTCCTGGCCCCTCCATAATACCGATATGACCCAAACCTTTCCTGTCCGCTTGACAACTTCCATATATAAATATTTACCTCCGGACCATTCCGAACTCCTCGTGATGTCCGGGATCTCATCCGGACTCAACAACATTCAAGTAATCACATACAAGTCTTCCTAATAACCCTAGCGTCACCGAACCTTAAGTGTGTAGACCCTACGGGTTCGGAGACATGCGACATGACCGAGACGCTCTCGGTCAATAACCAACAGCGGGATCTGGATACCCATGTTGGCTCCCACATGCTCCTTGATGATGTCATCGGATGAACCACGATGTCGAGGATTCAAGCAACCCGTATACTATTCCCTTTGTCGACGGTATGTTACTTTCCGAGACTCGATCGTCGGTATCCCAATACCTCGCTCAGTCTCAAGCACGCAAGTCACTTTACTCGTATCAGAATGCATGATCCCGTGACCGCACACTTGATCACTTTGAGCTCATTATGATGATGCACTACCGAGTGGGCCCAAGATACCTCTCCGTCATACGGAGTGACAAATCCTGTCTCGATCCGTGTCAACCCAATGACACTTTTTTGGAGATACCTGTAATGCACCTTTATAGTCACCCGATTACGTTCGACGCTTGGTACACCCAAAGCACTCCTACGGTATCCGGGAGTTACACGATCTCATGGTCTAAGGAGTAGATACTTGACATTGAAAAGCTCTAGCAAAACGAACTACGATCTTTGTGCTATGCTTAAGATTGGGTCTTGTCCATCACGTCATTCTCCTAATGACGTGATCCCGTTGTCAATGACATCGATGTCCATAGTCGAAACCATGACTATCTGTTGACCAACGAGCTAGTCAACTAGAGGCTTACTAGGGACGATTGTAGTCTATGTATTCACACGTGTATTACGATTTCCGGATAATACAGCTTATAGCATGAATAAAAGACAATTATCATGAACAAGGAAATATAATAATAATGCTTTTATTATTGCCTCTAGGGAATATTTCCAACAGTCTCCCACTTGCACTAGAGTCAATAATCTAGTTACATTGTGATGAATCGAACACCCATAGAGTTCGGTGTTGATCATGTTTTGCCCATGAAGAGGTTTAGTCAACGGATCTGCGACATTCAGATCCGTATGCACTTTACAATTTCTATGTCTCCATCCTGAACATTTTCACGGATGGAGTTGAAGCGGCGCTTGATGTGCTGGTCTTCTTGTGAAACCTGGGCTCCTTGGCAAGTGCAATAGCTCCAGTGTTGTCACAGAAGAGTTTGATCGGCCCCGACGCATTGGGTATGACTCTAGGTCGGTGATGAACTCCTTCACCCAAATTGCTTCATGCGCTGCCTCCGAGGCTGCCATGTACTCCGCTTCACATGTAGATCCCGCCACGACGCTCGCTTGCAAACTGCACCAGCTTCTCGCTCCACCATTCAACATATACACGTATCCGGTTTGTGACTTAGAGTCATCCAGATCTGTGTCGAAGCTAGCGTCGACGTAACCCTTCTGACGAGCTCTTCATCACCTCCATAAACGAGAAACATGTCCTTTGTCCTTTTCGGTACTTCAGGATATTCTTGACCGTTGTCCAGTGTTCCTTGCGGGATTACTTTGGTACCTTCCTACCAAACTTACGGCAAGGTTTACATCAGTCCGGTACACAGCATGGCATACATAATAGATCCTATGGCTGAGGCATAGGGATGACACTCATCTCTTCTTTATCTTTTGCCGTGGTGGGGCATTGAGCTGAGCTCAATCTCACACCTTGCAATGAGCAAGAACCCTTCTTGGACTGATCCATTTTGAACTTCTTCAAAATCTTATCAAGGTATGTGCTTTGTGAAAGACCTATGAGGCGCCTCGATCTATCTCTATAGATCTTGATGCCTAATATATAAGCAGCTTCTCCAAGGTCCTTCATTGAAAAACACTTATTCAAGTAGGCCTTAATGCTGTCCAAGAATTCTATATCATTTCCCATCAAAAGTATGTTATCCACATATAATATGAGAAATGCTCTGAGCTCCCACTCACTTTCTTGTAAACGCAGGCTTCTCCATAAGTCTCATAAACCCAAACGCTTTGATCATCTCATCAAAGCGAATGTTCCAACTCCGAGATGCTTGCACCAGCCCATAAATGGATCGCTGGAGCTTGCATACTTTGTTAGCGTTATTAGGATCGACAAAACCTTCCGGCTGCATCATATACAACTCTTCCTTAAGATAACCGTTAAGGAACGCTGTTTTGACGTCCATCTGCCATATCTCATAATCATAGTATGCGGCAATTGCTAACATGATTCGGACGGACTTAAGCTTCGCTACGGGAGAGAAAGTCTCATCGTAGTCAATCCCTTGAACTTGCCGATAACCCTTAGCGACAAGTCGAGCTTTATAGATGGTGACATTACCATCCGCGTCCGTCTTCTTCTTAAAGATCCATTTGTTTTCTATCTCTCGCCGATCATCGGGCAAGTCAGTCAAAGTCCATACTTTGTTTTCATACATGGATTCTATCTCGGTTTCATGGCTTCTAGCCATTTGTTGGAATCTGGGCCGCCATCGCTTCTTCATAGTTCAAGGTTCACCGTTGTCTAACAACATGATTTCCGGGACAGGGTTACCATACCACTGCAGTGCGGAACGTGTCCTTGTGGACCTCTGAAGTTCAAGAGCAACTTGATCCAAGTACCTTGATCATCATCATTATTTTCCTCTTGATTGGTGTAGGCATCACAGAACATTTTCCCGAGCTGCACTACTATCCCGCTCAAGAGGTAGTACTTCATCGAGTTCTACTTTCCTCCCACTTACTTCTTTCGAGAGAAACTCTTTTCCGTAAAGGATCCGTTCTTGGCAACAAAGATCTTGCCCTCGGATCTTAAGTAGAAGGTATACCCAATGGTTTCTTTAGGGTATCCTATGAAGACGCATTTTTCGACTTGGGTTCGAGCTTTTCAGGTTGAAGTTTCTTGACATAAGCATCGCATCCCCAAACTTTTAGAAACGGCAGCTTAGGTTTCTTCCCAAACCATAATTCATACGGTGTCGTCTCAACGGATTTAGACGGTGCCCTATTTAAAGTGAATGTAGCTGTCTCTAGAGCGTATCCCCAAAATGATAGCGGTAAATCGGTAAGAGACATCATAGACCGCACCATATCCAATAGAGTGCGATTCGACGTTCGGACACACCGTTCTGAGGTGTTCCAGTAGCGTGAGTTGTGAAACGATTCCACATTTTCTTAAGTGTGTACCAAATTCGCGACTCAAATATTCTCCTCCACGATCCGATCGTAAGAATTTTATCTTTCGGTCACGTTGATTCTCTACTTCATTCTGAAATTCCTTGAACCTTTCAAAGGTCTCAGACTTGTGTTTCATCAAGTAGACATACCCATATCTACTCAAGTCATCTCGTGAAAGTGAGAACATAACGATATCCTCCATGAGCCTCGGCGCTCATTGGACCGCACACATCGGTATGTATGATTTCCAACAAGTTGGTTGCTCGCTCCATTGTTCCGAGAACGGAGTCTTGGTCATCTTGCCCATGAGGCATGGTTCGCATGTATCAAATGATTCATAATCAAGAGACTCCAAAGTCCATCAGCATGGAGCATCTTCATGCGCTTTACACCAATGTGACCAAGGCGGCGATTACCACAAGTATGTGGGACTATCGTTATCAACTTTACATCTTTTGGTATTCACGCTATGAATATGTGTAACACTACGCCGAGATTCATTAAGAATAAACCATTGACCATCGGAGCATGACCATAAAACATATCTCTCATATAAATAGAACAACCATTATTCTCGGATTTAAATGAGTAGCCATCTCGCATTAAACGAGATCCGGATACAATGTTCATGCTCAAAATTGGCACCAAATAACAATTATTAAGGTTCAAAACTAATCCCGTAGGTAAATGAAGAGGTAGCGTGCCGACGGCGATCACATCGACTCTGGAACCATTCCCGACGCGCATCGTCACCTCGTCCTTCGCCAGTCTCCGCTTATTCCGCAGCTCCTGCTGTGAGTTACAAATATGAGCAACGACACCGGTATCAAATACCCAAGAGTTACTACGAGTAATTGGTAAGGTACACATCAATTACATGTATATCAAATATACCTTTGGTGTTGCCGGCCTTCTTGTCCGCTAAGTATTTGGGGCAGTTCCGCTTCGAAAGGACCCTTCCCTTGCAATAAAAGCACTCGATCTCGTGCTTGGGTCCATTCTTTGACTTCTTCCCAGCAACTTGTTTATCGGGCGGCAACCTCCTTGCCGTCCTTCTTGAAGTTCTTCTTGCCCTTGCCCTTCTTGAACTTAGTGGTCTTATTGACCATCAACACTTGATGTTCTTTCTTGATTTCAACCTCTGCTGACTTCAGCATAGAGAATACTTCAGAATGGTCTTTACCATCCCCGCATATTGTAGTTCATCACAAAGCTCTTGTAGCTTGGTGGGAGCGACTAAAGGATTCTGTCAATGACCGCCTCATCAGGGAGGTTAATATTCAGCTGGGTCATACGGTTGTGCAACCCAGACATCTTGAGTATGTGCTCACTGACAGAACTATTTTCCTCCATCTTACAACTATAGAACTTGTCGGAGATGTCATATCTCTCGACCCGGGCGTGAGCTTGGAAAACCAGTTTCAGCTCCTCGAACATCTCATATGCTCCGTGATGCTCAAAACGCTTTTGGAGCCCCGGTTCTAAGCTGTAAAGCATGCCACACTGAACGAGGGAGTAATCATCAAGACGAGACTGCCAAGCATTCATAATGTCTTGGTTCTCAGGGACGGAGCGTCACCTAGCGGTCCTTCTAGGACATATTGTTTCTGGCAGCTATGAGGATGATCTCAAGTTCCGGACCCAGTCCGTATAGTTGCTGCCGTCATCTTTCAGCTTGGTTTTCTCTAGGAACGCATTGAAGTTCAAGTTGACATGAGCGTTGGCCATTTGATCTACAAGACATATTATGCAAAAGTTTTAGACTAAGTTCATGATAATTAAGTTCATATAATCAAATTATTTAAATGAACTCCCACTCAGATTAGACATCCCTCTAGTCATCTAAGTGTTACACGATCCGAGTCAACTAGGCCGTGTCCGATCATCACGTGAGACGGACTAGTCATCATCGGTGAACATTCTCATGTTGATCGTATCTTCCATACGACTCGTGTTCGACCTTTCGGTCTCCGTGTTCCGAGGCCATGTCTGTACATGCTAGGCTCGTCAAGTTAACCCTAAGTGTTTTGCTTGTGTAAATCTGTCTTACACCCGTTGTATGTGAACGTAAGAATCCATCACACCCGATCATCACGTGGTGCTTAGAAGCGACGAACTTTAGCAACGGTGCACAGTTAGGGGAGAACACTTCTTGAAATTGTTGTAAGGGATCATCTTATTTACTACCATCGTTCTAAGTAAACAAGATGTATAACCATAATAAACATCACATGCAATTATATAGTAGTGACATGATATGGCCAATATCATAAAGCTCCATCGATCTCCATCTTCGGGGCTCCATGATCATCTTGTCACCGGCATGACACCATGATCTCCATCACCATGATCTCCATCATTGTGCCTCCATGAAGTTGTCACGCCAACGACTACTTCTACTTCTATGGCTAACGCGTTTAGCAATAAAGTAAAGTAATTTACATGGCGTTCTTCAATGACACGCAGGTCATACAAAATAAAGACAACTCCTATGGCTCCTGCCGGTTGTCATACTCATCGACATGCAAGTCGTGATTCCTATTACAAGAACATGATCTCATACATCACAATATGTCATTCATCATTCATCACAACTTGGCCATATCACATCACATGACAATTGCTGCAAACACAAGTTAGACGTCCTCTAATTGTTGTTGCATCTTTTACGTGGCTGCAATTGGGTTCTAGCAAGAACGTTTTCTTACCTACGAATAACCACAACGTGATTTTGTCAACTTCTATTTACCCTTCATAAGGACCCTTTTCATCGAATCTGCTCCAACTAAAGTGGGAGAGACAGACACCCGCTAGCCACCTTATGCAACTAGTGCATGTTAGTCGGTGGAACCGGTCTCACGTAAGCGTACGTGTAAGGTTGGTCCGGGTCGCTTCATCCCACAATACCGCGGAAGCAAGATAAGACTAGTAGTGGCAAGTAAGTTGACAAGATCCACGCCCACAACTAAATTGTGTTCTACTCGTGCAAAGAGAACTACGCATAGACCTAGCTCATGATGCCACTGTTGGGGAACGTTGCAGAAAATTAAAATTTTTCCTACGGTTTCACCAAGATCCATCTATGAGTTCATCTAAGCAACGAGTCAAGGGAGTGAGTTTGCATCTACATACCACTTGTAGATCGCGTGCGGAAGCTTTCGAGGGGATGGTGATGATGGAGTCGTACTCGGATCACCGATGACCAAGTGCTGAACGGACAGCACCTCCGCGTTCAACACACGTATGATACGGGCAACGTCTCCTCCGTCTTGATCCAGCAAGGAGGAAGGAGAGGTTGAGGAAGATGGCTCCAACAGCAGCACGACGGCGTGATGATGAAGGAGTGACAGTTCTCCGGCAGGGCTTCGCCAAGCGCACGCGGAGAAGGAGAGGTGTTGGGGAGGGGAGGGGCTGCGCCTTCAATTATATGTTGCAGCCCTCCCCTCACCCCTCTATTTATAGTGGAAGGGAGGAGGGCGGCCCCTCTAGATGCATCTAGAGGGGGGCGGCAAGGGAGGGGCTTGCCCCCAAGTAAGGATGGCAATTTTACCCATGGGTGCGGGTACCCGCGGGTACCGTACCCGCATGGGCAGGGTATGGGCACACTTTTATACCCATGGGTAGTACCCATACCCTACCCATTAAGTCATGGGTAGGGTACGGGTATAACCTTCTATCCGCGGGTATACCCATACCCTGCCCGTTTGTGAACTAATGTTAAGTTGTCATCAGTTAGTCATTATTTTGTCATGTGACGTGTCTACTCCTACTGAATTAAGAGTATGTTGTGATTTCTAAATTTTGATATATGCCATTTACTCATCTTCCTGCTATTGAGCTGAGATAATTGATTTTTTTTGTCAAATGTGCTATCAATGAGCAAAAAATTGTGAACAACTTGTGTACTATTTGTTCTACCCGTTGGGTACCCAATGGGTATGGGTACCCGTCGGGTATGGCTATGGGTAAAGTTTCGTACCCATGGGTACGGGTATGGGTAGAATTTTGTACCCACTGACTATACGGGTATGGGTATGGTATTGCTCTACCCTGTCCATACCCTACCCATTGCCATCCTTACCCCCAAGCAAGGGGGGCGCCCCCCTTAGGGTTCCCCCTTCAACCCTAGGCGCATGGGCCCAAGGGGAGGGGATGCGCCCAGCCCACCAGGGGCTGGCTGCCTCCCACGCAGCCCAAGTGGCCCCCCGGGAGGGGTGGCCCCTTCCGGTGGTCCTCCGGAACCTTTCCGGTGGCCCCTCCATAATACCGATATGACCCGAAACCTTTCCGGTGTCCGTTTGCCAACTTCCCATATATAAATCTTTACCTCCGGACCATTCCGGAACTCCTCGTGACGTCCGGGATCTCATCCGGGACTCAACAACATTCGGTAATCACATACAAGTCTTCCTAATAACCCTAGCGTCACCGAACCTTAAGTGTGTAGACCCTACGGGTTCGGAGACATGCGACATGACCGAGACGCCTCAGTCAATAACCAACAGCGGGATCTGGATACCCATGTTGGCTCCCACATGCTCCTCGATGATGTCATCGGATGAACCACGATGTCGAGGATTCAAGCAACCCGTATACTATTCCCTTTGTCGACGGTATGTTACTTGCCCGAGACTCGATCATCGGTATCCCAATACCTCGCTCAGTCTCGTTACGCAAGTCACTTTACTCGTATCAGTAATGCATGATCCCGTGACCGGACACTTGATCACTTTGAGCTCATTATGATGATGCACTACCGAGTGGGCCCAAGTGATACCTCTCCGTCATACGGAGTGACAAATCCTCGCCTCGATCCGTGTCAACCCAATGTACACTTTCGGAGATACCTGTAATGCACCTTTATAGTCACCCGATTCGTTGTGGACGTTTGGTACACCCAAAGCAGTCCTACGGTATCCGGGAGTTACACGATCTCATGGTCTAAGGAATAGATACTTGACATTGAGAAAGCTCTAGCAAAACGAACTACACGATCTTTGTGCTATGCTTAAGATTGGGTCTTGTCCATCACGTCATTCTCCTAATGACGTGATCCCGTTTTCAATGACATCTGATGTCCATAGTCAGGAAACCATGACTATCTGTTGACCAATGAGCTAGTCAACTAGAGGCTTACTAGGGACATATTGTAGTCTATGTATTCACACGTGTATTACGATTTTCGGATAATACAGTTATAGCATGAATAAAAGACAATTATCATGAACAAGGAAATATAATAATAATGCTTTTATTATTGCCTCTAGGGCATATTTCCAACAAGCCCAACTAGCTTAAAGCGTCCGCCGCTTCATTCTTCCGACGGTCCACGTGGTCCACCTGATAGCCCTTGAAATGACCTGCGACAATATCCACCTCACGACGATATGCAGCCATGAGTGGGTCCTTTGAATCCCAAGTGCCAGACACCTGTTGAGCCACTAGGTCCAAGTCACCGAAGCACTTAACCCGGCTTAGATTCATCTCCTTAGCCATCCGGAGACCATGGAGCAAGGCTTCATATTCAGCTGCATTGTTAGTACAAGGGAACATTAAGTGGAGAACGTAACAAAACTTGTCACCTCGTGGGGAAGTTAATACGACTCCAGCCCCCGAGCCCTCCAATTGCCTGGATCCATCAAAATGGATGGTCCAATATGTATGATCCGGCTTTTCTTCAAGTGCTTGCAACTCCGTTCAATCATTAATGAAATCCACAAGTGCTTGAGACTTCACCGTTGTCCGAGGCACGTACTTCAGACCGTGCGGCCCAAGCTCTATAGCCCACTTGGCAATCCGCCGCCGCTTCCGGTTACAGTATGATATCGCCTAAGGGAGCGAATCGCCACCGTGATGGGGTGCCCTTGGAAATACTGCTTCAGCTTCCCGCTTGCCATAAAAACTCCATATACCAGCTTCTGCCAATGCGGATACCTTTTCTTAGATTCGATAAGTACCTCGCTGATATAATAAACCAGACGTTGAACCGGATGCTCCTTCCCTGCCTCCTTCCGCTCCACCACAATGGCCACGCTGACCGCCCTGGCATTAGCAGCAACATATAGCAGAAGCGGCTCCTTGTCAATGGGAGCGGCGAGCACAGGCGGGTTGTCCAATTGCTGCTTTAAGTCCTCCAACGCTTCATCGGCGGCCGGACTCCAGACAAACTGATCTGTCTTTTTCAGCATCTGGTACAAAGGGATGGCCTTCTCTCCAAGGCGGCTGATAAACCGGCTCAGCGCGGCAATCCGGCCTGCCAAACGCTGAACATCGTTAATGCACTTCGGTTTAGCCAGGGAGGTAATAGCCGTAATCTTCTCCGGATTAGCTTCAATTCCCCTGTTGGACACGAGAGAACCCAATAACTTGCCTGCCGGAACACCAAAGACACATTTGGCCGGGTTGAGCATCATCTTGTAAACCCGCATGTTGTCAAAGGTTTCCTTCAAATCGCCAATCAGTGTCTCCTTCTCCCTTGACTTGACCACAATATCATCCACATAGGCGTGCACATTACGGCCGATCTGTTTATGCAGGCAATTCTGTACACAGGCGTTGATAAGTTGCTTGGGCGCTCTTGAGCCCAAAAGGCATAGATACATAGCAGAAGGCTCCAAAGGGAGTGATAAACGCCGTCTTCTCCTGGTCCTTAACTGCCATCTCGATCTGATGATACCCAGAATATGCATCCAAAAATCTCAAATGCTCACAACCCGCAGTGGCATCAATAATCTGGTCAATGCGGGGGAGGGCAAAAGGATCTGCTGGACAAGCCTTGTTAAGATCTGTGTAATCCACACACATGCGCCAAGTGCCGTTTTTCTAAAGAACCAACATCGGATTAGCAAGCCACTCTGGATGGAAGACTTCAACAATAAAACCAGCTGCTAAGAGCCTGGCCACCTCCTCTCCAATGGCCTTACGCCTTTCTTCGTTAAACCGGCGGAGAAACTGCTTCACCGGTTTGTAATTGGGATCAACATTAAGAGTGTGCTCAGCGAGTTGCCTCGGTACACCTGGCATGTCAGAAGGCTTCCATGCAAAAATGTCCCGATTCTCACGGATGAACTCGCTGAGCGCGCTTTCCTATTTCGGATCCAAGTTGGCACTCATGCTGAACTGCTTGGACGAATTGCCAGGCACGAAGTCAACAAGCTTAGTCTCAGCCGCCGATTTGAATTTCAGGGCCGGATCATGCTCTGTAGTTGGCTTCTTCAATGGAGTCATGTCCGCCGGATCAACATTGTCCTTATAATACTTCAGCTCCTCGGTGGCACAAACCGACTCTGCGTAAGCCGCATCACCTTCCTCACATTCCAAAGCGATCTTACGGCTCCCATGAACCGTTATTGTCCCCTTGTGACCCGGCATCTTGAGATGCAAAATAGATATAATAAGGCCGTGCCATGAACTTGGCATAAGCCGGCCGCCCAAATAGGGCGTGATATGGACTTTGGATTTTTACCACTTCAAACGTCAATGTTTCCGGTCTGGAGTCATATTCATCTCCAAAGGCCACTTCCACAGCTATTTTACCAACCGGATATGCTGACTTGCCAGGTACCACACCATGGAACACTGTATTGGATGGTTTGAGATGTTTACCTGTTAACCCCATACGACGGAAAGTCTCATAGTACAGGATGTTAATGCTGCTCCCTCCGTCCATGAGCACCTTGGTGAACTTATAACCTCCCACCTGAGGTGCCACCACTAGGGCTAGTTGACCCGGATTGTCAACCCGGGGAGGATGATCCTCTCTACTCCATACAATGGGCTGCTCTGACCAGCGTAGGTAATGAGGCACGGCCGGTTCAACAGTGTTGACTGCTCGCTTCTGAAGCTTCCGGTCTCGCTTGTCTAAGCTGGTAGTGAGACATGGTACTGCCCACTATTCAACTACTTTGGGTTGCTCTGATAACCTGACTATTGCTGCTGCTGGTTGTAACCACCTTGGTTATTCTGATTGTTCTGGTTGTTATGTCCGCCCGGATTACCATTAAATCCCGAACCGGAATTTCCTCCGCCAGAATCTGCCCGGATCCTGAACCGCCGCGGAACCTTGATCATACCGAAAGCATTAGAACTCTTGAACTCCTGCATAATGTAGCAATCCTTCCAGAGGTGGTTTGCTGGCATCTCCTTCGTCCCATGCTTCGGACAGGGTTGATTCAACAGATAGTTCAAGCGGTCCGGATTGGGATTAGGCGCTCCACTTTGATTCGGCTGTTTACCCTTGCGCTGCTGGCCCTTGTCCTGCGCATTGGTGTTGGCTACGAATTCCATGTTGCCATTCGCTTTACGCTTGCCTCCACCATTACCTGCCGAGTAATGTTGCTGGCCCTTGGAGTTGTTGTTCTTCTTTCCCTTCCCTGTCTCGTCATCATCAGACTCGGGAACCTTGGTACTATCAGAATCAGCATACTTCACTAAAGCGCCCATGAGAGTGCCCATGTCATTACAAAACCGCTTCATGCGCCCCAACTTCAACTTCAAAGGCTTAAACCGGCAGTTGCCCTCCAGGGTCAAGATCGCAGAGTCAGCGTTGATCCGGTCTGACGAGTGCAAGATTTCCGAGACGCGGCGTACCCAATGGGTTGTTGACTCCCCTTCCCCCTGGACACAAGCCGCCAAGTCCACTACTGACGTGGGCTGCTTAGAGGCATCTTTGAAATTCTGGATAAACCGGGTCCGCAACTGGGCCCATGAATTGATAGAATTGGGTGGCAAGCTCTTCAACCAAGTACGGGCCGTGCCCTCGAGCATCATGGTGAAGTACTTTGCACACGCGGCCTCATCCACATCCCGCATCTCCATGGCCATCTCATAACTTTCTATCCATGCTTCTGGAGCTAAATCGGCAGTGTAATTTGGCACCTTGCGTGGACCCTTGAAGTCTTTGGGCAAACGCACATTGCGTAAAGAGGGGACGAGGCAAGGCACCCCCAAAGAGCTAGAGGTAACCCCAGGCTCGACCGAGATGGTCGGACGAACCGGCGTAAGCTGATAAGCCTGATGCTGCACTGCTAACTCGGCCTCCCTGCGCGCTCGGGCCCGGTCCACCACCTCCTGGGCGTTATCGACGCCACCTGCTGGGTTGTTGCCACAGGGCGCACCACGCCGTGCATTACTTGATACGGCCGGTTCATCCACGTGCCTGCTATAGCTCCGCCTTGGGCGGGGGGGTAGAGTGGATCCGGTCGCGGCTGTACGAATACGCTTCCTGTTGGACCAAAGCTGTCCTAAGGAGCTCCTTGACCCAACGCGTCTCTACTGCCTGTGGTGAATCACCTTCAATCGGAATAGCCTCCAGCCGTGCCGCGGCTGCAACAAGGTTATCCATCGGGTTGGAGTAGTGACCCGGAGGTGTTTGCACAGCCTGAGGTGCACTGGTATTATGGTGAGGTTGATCTATCAAGCGGGGCTGGACCGGCGCGCCCGTCCCAGGTGCTTCCGCCCGGTTTACCATCGGCAAATTACTGGTTCCTGCTCCGGGGGTGTTGAAGAGGTCTCTTCCTTCGAAAGCTGAAGGCAAACGGGATCTGTATTTTATCTTCATGACTTCATGTGACGCGTTTTGATCCAGCATGAGCCTATAAGCCTATGCATCTAAAGCGGCCCGCTTTGCCGTCATCCTGGCGTCTACAGCTGCTAGATCCGCTTTAGCCTGAGTGATTTGTTCCTTCACCTTCGCAATCTCCGCGTTATGAGCATACTGATCCACCAGGTTAACCTCTGCCATGAGCGCAGCCAACGCATCGAACAGATCTAATAAAACTTGAGCCGGCGGGCGTACAGGGCCTCCTGCCCCGGCAGCCGTCGCCGCTGTTGAACCGACAATCATTGCCGCAGCGGTCGAAGAGTGAAGCACTGCTTGTGTACTGGCCATGAATATTCCAACCCGGTTGGGCAGATCAAAGGGGTCCGGAATACTGTCACCATCGGAACAGCCCCCGATCCGGCCATCTTGTAGCTGATATAGAGATTCAGTTTCTCCGGTCGACGACTCATCGTGAGAGTAGACGAAGGTTTCGCCACCAGATTCTGATCCGCCCTCATAACTTCCTCCGTGGATGACTCCCACAAAGGCACGCTTCACGGCCGATTTAACCTGGGCAGGTCTCGTACGCTGAGCCGTCTCGACGAGGTCGGTGCAGATGTCCGGCTCAGGCCCTGGCTCACCGATCTTGCCGATGAAAATGTGTATGCCACCAAAGGGGACCCGGTACCCGTACCCAATCGAGCCGGCCTCGGGGCCCCAGCCTGCATCGTCGATGTAGAGCTTGCCGCGACGACTCCTGGTCATCCGGCCCACAGCATAGCCTTCGAGTCCTTCGAACTTGCCCTCCAAGATCATCAAACTATCGTGCGATAGCCCCACGGTGGGCGCCAACTGTCGTGGTTTTGTCACGGCAGATGTCCTCATGAAAGGACTTAGTCATGGAGCCATCGCTACGGGTTAACTTGAAGGGGTTAAAGCGGACGCAAAGACACAAGAGTTATACTAGTTCGCCCCTTCGATGAAGGTAAAGCCTACGCCTAGTTGTGATGGGATTGATGTGGTCTCGATGACTAGGAGCAAACAAGCTTCGCCTAGGCCTCGAGTTGTTGTTGTTCGTCCTTGAACCGCCCCGGTCGTCCCCTTATATACACGGGTGATGCCCGTCGGTTCAGAGAGTCCCAATCTCCGGTTCATACTCGTACCCGGGTTGGTCTCTCTCTATTCCTAACTTACAATACAAGTTTACATACCAGGCCGGTTTACGGCTACAGGTTCTAAACCGACTACAGGCCTTGGGCCTTAGTTTATGCCTCTTGGGCTTTTACACCGTTGAACTACTGATGAAGTTAACCCGGCCCAGATAGGCCGGTTTACGCCCAGTAGTAATATCCCCAACAGAAAGAGAGGGGGAGAGGGGCCCCCTTCTTCTTCTTCTTCCTTGACCTTCTCCCTAGATGGGAGAAGGATTGCCCCTCTGGTCCTTGGTCTCCATGGCATGGGAGGGGCGAGAGCCCTCCGAGATTGGATCTGTCTCTCTGTCTCTCTCTGTTTCTGCGTTCTCAGATCTGGCCTTTCACCGTTTCTTATATTCCCGGAGATCCGTAACTCTGATTGGATTGAAATTTGAACACAATTTTTATCCAGATATTAACTTTCTTGCGGCGAAAGAAGGGCAACAACCGCCTTACGGGGTGTCCACGAGGGTCAGGGGCGCGCCTGCCCCCCTGCCTCGTGGCCCCCTCGGGCATCGTCTCACGTTGATTCCACTTCCCAAAATTCACATATATTCCAAAAAAATCTCCGTCAGTTTTTATCCCGTTTGGACTCCGTTTGATGTGGAATTTTTGCGAAACAAAAAACATTCAACAAACAGGAAGTGGCGCTGGGCACTAGATTAATATGTTAGTCCCAAAAATAGTATAAAAAGTTGCCAAAAGTATATGAAAGTTGTATAATATTGGCATGGAACAATAAAAAATTATAGATACGATGGAGACGTATCAACTGTGTTGCATCGTTGGCACAACAAGTGATCCACGTATTGACCAGTATCAAACCAGCTTGATGTGTTCCGGGCAGCCTGTAATCCAGAGTGTGGAGTGGAGTTAGTTGCCGAACAAGTTGTCTGCTCCTCATTTGCCCCGGGGAGCTATCAACTTGGGAGCTGGGAGTGGAGCTAAGGACCTGACGGAGGGAGTGGATACAAACAGGCTCTAACTCAAAAGAGATGCAGCCATTTTTCTAGCACTGATAAGGGAAGACCTGGAGATGTTGGCGGACATGCTGCAAAGTTTTGGGCATGTGATCAGCCTTGTCACAAATGTTCAAAAGGGCTTGGTTGCACTCATCATATGATCCAACAATGGCCTTGATAACATTCTCAATGCCTTTTTGATTGTGCATTCTAGCTTCCTAATGCGATACCTCAACCTCCCCCTCCTAGTGGACCGGTTACGAAGCGTCGACTTTCAGTAGCTTCTGGGAAAATTGTGGAAAAGATCATGTGCGGATAAGGGAGGTTCATCACCATGGCAGGGAGAGCCACCTATATCAAATTGGTCATCACTTTGCAAGCCATTTAGCATGCCATGTCGCTGATTGTGCCAAAAGGAATTTTGAAGGCAATCATCAAACTCCAATTTGCATTCCGTTATAGAGGGTCACACAATGTTAAGGGTAGCACATGCAAAATAAGATTGGACCTTGTTTGTAAACGAAGGACATGGGAGCTTTGGGTATTCTTTACATGGATAAATTTGCGAGATCTTTCGCCTCAGATGGTCATGGCTTGCTTCGAAGGACTCAGGGCATGCTTGGGTTAGCTTAGGTCACCCTTGTGATGAAAGTAACAGGGATATATTTTATGAGTGTACCTTCATCCCTGTTCATAATGGCATAAAATATGCCCTTTTGGAACCCTCCTTTGCTTGGGAGTCTCAAACCAAAATATATTGCCCCCTCCACCTTCGCAATCTCCAAGTGGAAGAGGCACTACATGCATCAAGCCTTGGAGAATGAATGTTGGATTTAGAACATCAAGACTAGCTTGGACCTCTAGCTCCAACACATCATCAAATTGTTTGAGATTTGGGGATGCATCTAGGATTTTAATCTCAATGATGGCGTAGAGGACGAGATTTGTATGGAAGCCCACATCCCCGGGAGAATACTCTACCTTCAGCCTGCAAGGCCCAACTGGGCACCTACGTCACTTTCCTTATGAAGCCGATAATTTGGAAGATTTGGGCGCCGCCAAAGCATACTTTATTTTGCATTGTTTGTCATCGAAGACAAGGTGTGGACGGCTGATAGGCTTCAACATCACGGATGGCCAAACTGTACTTCATGCCAACTTTGCAAGCGAGATCCGGGAAAACAACTAATCTTCTTTTCAAGTGTGGATACATGAGGCGGATTTGGACAGACATCAAGAATTTGATTGGCCTATTGCACATCAACCTAGACAATGGTGGTACTCCATGGTAAATGCCAACGATAATGTGAGGAAAGGTGTCTTGTCGATCGTTATGGTTGCATTATGGAAGATTTGAGTGAGAGAAATTCAAGAGTTAATAGGAACGTGGAGTCCATGCATGTGTAATAGCAAGTTAGATTAAGATGGAGTCCGCACTTTGAGGCACAACTGACGCTAAACATCTGAGATCCTTAAAGTCGCGACAGTAGGCTTGCGTGTTGGGGAACGTTGCATGGAAAACAAAAAAATTCTATGCACACGCAAGATCTATCCATGGAGATGCATAGATACGAAAGGGGAGACCATCTACAAACCCTTGTAGATCGCTAAGCGGAAGCGTTTATGAAAGTACAACTAATCCCTGGGTGGTTTTGTTAATTCATAACAACATATAGCTCATTGGACTAATATCCGTTCAAGATGGTTATTTCAGAAAGTTCAATGATTAGCATGGACTAGAGATGTGGACCCCTCAAAATATGACGGACAAATATTGGCAAAAGCTCAAGACTCTTCATTTCTATATTAGTGATCCAAGATCACATTGAGTCCATAGGAAAGCCAATACTATTAAAAGGGGATGAGGTGTTGCTTAATGGTCTACTTGCTCAAAATGCTTAGTGATATGCTCCAAATCCCTCAACCACTTTCTCATATCCAAATATGTCCGAAACCTAAAGTCAAACTCGGCCCCACCGATTTGATTCATCCGGCACCACCGAGTTCACTTGACATAGCCATAGCGAGAAACCCTAATCAGTTCGGTCTCACCAGAAGGGATCTCGGTCTCACCGAGATGTGATTGCAAACTCTCTATTTCCCTTCGTAACGTTTTGGTCTCATCGAAATGAGTGATCGGTCCCACTGAGTTCGTAATGCAAACTCTCTGCTTCCCCTTCGTAACATTTTGGTCTTACCGAAAGGAGCGATCGGTCCCACCGAGTTTGCCTGACCAACACTCTATTAACCTATTACTGAAATCATTCTCACCGAGTTGAAGTGATCGGTCAAACCGAGATTAAGTTTTGCCCTAACCCTAGGTCATCGGTCCCACCAAGTTGATCATGTTGGTCCCACGGAAAATCCTAACGTTCACATTTTGAACTGAATCGGTCTCACCGAGTTCACATATCCGGTCTGACCGAGTTGGATCTTTTGTGTGTAACGTTAGATTTTGTGTGGAGGCTATATATACCCCTCCACCCTCCTCTCCATCAATGAGAGAGCCATAAAAGTGTGCCTACACTTCCGGCATTCATTTTCTGAGAGAGAACCACCTACTCATGTGTTGAGATCAATACATTCCGATCCAACCACAAGAATCTTGATCTCTAGCCTTCCCCAAGTTGCTTTCCACTCAAATCATATTTCCACCATAGCCAAATTTGTGTGAGAGAGTTGAGTTTTGGGGAGACTATCATGTGAAGCACAAGAGCAAGGATGTCATCATCAACACACCATCTATTACCTTTTGGAGAGTGGTGTCTCCTAGATTTGTTAGGTGTCACTTGGGAGCCTCCGTCAAGATTGTGGAGTGGAACCAAGGAGTTTGTAAGGGCAAGGAGATCGCCTACTTCATGAAGATCTACCCAAGTGAAGCAAGTCCTTTGTGGGCTATGGCCATGGTGGGGTAGACAAGGTTGCTTCTTCGTGGACCCTTCATGGGTGGAGCCCTCCATGGACCCGCGCAACCTTACCCTTCATGGGTTGAAGTCTCCATCAACGTGGATGTACGATAGCACCATCTATCGGAACCACGCCAAAAATCTCCATGTCTACATTGTGTTTGCTCCTTCCAAACCCCTCCCTTTACCTTCATATGCAATGATTTACATTCCGCTGCCATACTCTTAGAATTGCATGTGTAGGTTGATTGCTTGACATGTGCTAAGTTGTTAAAATCTACCAAGAATTAAAATTGGGAAAAGGCTAGATTTTTATTTGGTCAAGTAGTATAATCACCCGCCCTCTAGACCTACTTTCGATCCTACAAGCGGTATCAAAGCTTTGGTCTCCATTTGCCTTCATTTCCATGGCTTTGGTGGTCATAGCCTTGGTTTCACATCCTATGAGAGTATGGCATCTAGTGAGAGAAATTACCACCGTAGAGGTCCTTATTTTGATGGTACTAATTTTGCTAGTTGGAAGCATAAGATGAAAATGTATATTCTTGGACATAACCCCGCCGTTTGGGTTATTATGTGTATTGGCTTGCAAGGTGAATTCTTCGATGGAAGGGAACCAAATCGTGAAGCAACCGCTGAAGAATTGAAGATGTTGCAATACAATTCTTAAGCTTGCGATATCCTCTTCAACGGATTATGCCCCGAAGAATTCAACAAAATCAGCCGTCTTGAGAATGCAAAGGAAATTTGGGATACTTTGATTGATATGCACGAAGGTACCGACTCCGTCAAGGAATCCAAATTGGATGTGCTTCAAAGTCAACTTGACAAGTTCAAAATGAAGGATGGTGAAGGTGTCGCTGAAATGTACTCTAGGCTTGCTCTCATCACAAATGAGATTGCCGGCTTGGGAAGTGAAGAGATGACCGATAGATTCATCATCAAGAAGATCCTAAGAGCCTTGGATGGAAAATATGATACCATGTGCACATTGATCCAAATGATGCCCAATTACAAAGATCTCAAGCCAACAGAAGTCATTGGTAGAATTGTTGCTCATGAGATGTCACTCAAGGATAAATAAGAGCTTCATTTGATGCTCCTACATCATTAAGTGAGAAACAAGTCTTCAATGAGGAATTGAGCCTAATGGTGAAGAACTTCAACAAGTTCTACAAGAGTAGAAGCAAAGAAAGAAGTTCCAAGTCAAGGTCCTACAATGACAAAAGATCTTCTAGTCGTGATCACAATTGCTACAATTGTGGAAGACCCGGACACTACTCAAGTGAGTGTACGGCTCCCTACAAAAGAAGAGAAGACTCACCTAAAAGGAGTAGCCAAAGAGAAGAATCACCACCAAGAGAAAAAAGGAGTAGAGATGATCGTTATGAACGAAGATCCTCTCGCAGAAGCAAGGATTCAGAAAGGAAGGACAAGTCATCAAAGAGCTACACAAGACGAATACATCAAACTCATGTTGGTGAATGGGTATCAGTTTCGACTACGACAACCATTGAGAAGCTGTCACTCCGACTCTGGATATACTCAAGATGAAGGTGTTGCCGGTCTCGCACTTGTGTCATCCAACTCCTATGACATATTTGATTCACCAAATGAAGGGATTGGAAGATGCTTCATGGCTAAAGGTCCAAAGGTATCACACCCCGAGTATGTTGATTTCAATAGTGATGAAGATGATTTGCTAGGTGATGATGATTTACTTGTTGGCAACTCTAGTGATGAAAACTATGATGAACTTGCTATTAATCATGCTAATCAAGATAAAACGAATCACGATGATAAGAAGGAGATTGAGCATCTAACTAAAGAACTAAAAACTCTTAAGTTAGCTCATGGAACTACCTTAGAAGATCATCGAGAGCTTTTAAAGACTCATGAGAAGCTACGCCTTGAAAAGCTCAATCTAGAGCAAGAGCATGGGTTCTTAAAAGAAATCAATGATGATCTTCGTAAGAAAAGTTCTTCTTACATTGTGAAGCGTTTACTCTTGTCTACTTACATGCCACAAGTTAAATCTGGCAACAAGAGTAAGAAATATTCTTCTTCTTGTAGTAACAATAATCATGTAAATCCAATATTGTTGCTTCTAGTAGTTCTCTTGATTCCACTAATGATTCTCTTAGCCAAGTTACACTTGAGCAAGAAAATAGCTTATTGAAGGGAATTATAGAGAAAGGTGTTTACAAGAGCCTTGCCGGGAGTAAGCAATTTGAGGAAATTGTACGCAAGCAAGGAAGGCACCGGAAGAATCAAGGTTTTGGTTTTGAACGAAAGTTCAATGCCAATGGAGTTGAGTGGGAAGAAGATCAATACCCCAAGACGAAGTTTGTTCCTCAACAAGAGAAGTATGATCCCACTTCTTTCAAAGGAACACAAAGCTTAGGATGATCTTCCACCACAAGACCACTAGCTAAAAGGCAAGGACAAGCTTCAAGAGGAGATTGATGCATTTGAAGAAGCTCCTAAGGATGTGGATCCCGAAGAAGAAGAACTAGAGTGTTCTTGAGGGTGACTCCGCCAACATACTTCACCCATATTCATTTAGCAAGGACAAGTGCTATCAACTTCCACATCATGCACAAGTTCAAGGAGTCACAAACCCTCTTGTTGGTAAGGCAAGGGACAAGGTAAACTAATGCTTTCATGGAAAACATCATGTGTGAATTTCACTCTATGTCTATGTCTATGGATATCCTTGTATGTTCCTTGTGGGACTAACCCATGTAGGTATTGAAAGTGCAACTCACTCCAATGGATTGCTCCGAATGATCTACATCACATTGAGCATTTACATCTTCAACACCTACATGAAGTCATGATCGACAAAACCCAAGGTTAGTTCATCCCTCTTAGGGGGATATCACATCTAGGGGGAGCTTTACTCTAAGAATTGAGCTAAAGAAACTATAATGGTGTGAACACAACAATGCTTTATGTAAAAGTGGTAACCCCACTTGTGCTTAAACGATGAGTATGACCTACGATCAAATGTTCTCATTTGACTCCTTAGTCAATATACTCATATATAGATGACGTAGTCATCGCCAATTGCTTGATAGATGCTAGAGTGTTTGTGCATGCCTTGTCACATATTTTATTGGCTATCTTATTGTGTGAGCATGTTGATTGAATATTTTTCTCATTCGAGGACATCCATTTGTTGCTTTGGTTTTTTGGTCTTTTTCTTTTGGCCAAATGGATGGACAAGAATGCCTAAGTACTCCCTCTAGCTATCTATGCTTTTTCTCGTCTCAAACTCTATTCATGCTATATCACAAAGTTTGAACAAGTCGAATTCGGACCCTCCGGGTGAGGAGCACTCGGAGTCACCGATCCGTCAAGGGCTTAAACTTCCAAAACCTCTTAGTGCATTTTGGTCTGACCGACCCATTCCATTCGGTCATACCGAGTTCACTAAATTGATCTAGGTTTTTGATCTCGGTGCAACTGATTAGAACCATTCGGTCTCATCGAGTTGCAGCAACCGCTTGCGATTCTGCATCTCGGTGCCACCGAGTTGTTCCACTCGGTCACACCGACAGTGTCTGGATATATATACAAGGGTCGAAAATTTGGAAATTTCTCCGAATCCCTTCGCCCGCGCCTATCCAGCTCTGCCGACCCATGGTCTCCGGATCGTCGCCTCGTCGCCCGCGACCTCCTGCCGCTGGTGTCCTCTGCCGTCAACGGGAATCTTCGCCGCCGTTGTCGCCGTAGCGGGTTCATCGCCAAGCTAGGGTATGAACTCGACCCTTTGTGCTTTCACACTCCGATTTTTAGCACAAAGATCAATGCCAATATTCTTGCCACGATTGAAACAACTCTATCCACTGCAACACTCCGTTAGATTAGATTTGATGCAAAAAATTAGATTTAGGTTTCCGCCGAACTCAACTCGGACCGACCGATATTCGGATTTCGGTCTCACCGATTTGGCCCAGGCCATTGCACATGTACTACTCAGTCTGACCGAAGTGTATGAATCGGTGTGACTGATACGTCTCCAACGTATCTATAATTTGTGATTGTTCCATGCTATTATATTATCCATCTAGTATGTTCTATATGCATTTATGTGCTATTTTATATGATTTTTGGGACTAACCTATTAACCTAGAGCCCAGTGCCTGTTTCTGTTTTCCCTTGTTTTTGAGTATCGCAGAAAAGGAAAACCAAACGGAGTCCAATTGACCTGAAACTTCACAGAACTTATTTTTGGACCAGAAGAAGGCCATGGAGTAAAAGAGTTGGGCCAAAAGAGTCCCGGGCTACCCACGAGGGTGGGTGGGCGCCCACCCCCCCCCCCCCGGGGCGCGCCTCCCTACCTCGTGGACAGCCCAGAGACCCACCCTAACTTGTTCTCGACGCCAAAACCTCTTATATATACAGAAACCCCCAGAACATAACCTAAATGGGGAGTTCCGCCACCGGAAGCCTCTGTAGCCACCGAAAATCAATCTAGACCCGTTCCAGCACCCTGCCGAAGGGGGCAATCCATCACCGGCGGCCATCTTCATCATCCCGGCGCTCTCCATGACGACGAGGGAGTAGTTCACCCTCGGGGCTGAGGGTATCTACTAGTAGCTATGTGTTTGATCTCTCTCTCTCTCTCTCTCTCTCTCTCTCTCTCTCATGTTCTTGATTTGGCACGATCTTGATGTATCGCGAGCTTTGCTATTATAGTTGGATCTAATGATGATTATCCCCCTCTACTCTCTTGTAATGGATTGAGTTTTCCCTTTGAAGTTATCTTATCGGATTGAGTCTTTAAGGATTTGAGAACACTTGATGTATGTCTTGCATGTGCTTATCTGTGGTGACAATGGGATATCACGTGATCTACTTGATTATGTTTTGGTGATCAACTTGCGGGTTCCGTGACTTCGTGAACTTATGCATAAGGGTTGGCACACGTTTTCGTCTTGACTCTCCTGTAGAAACTTTGGGGCACTCTTTGAAGTTCTTTGTGTTGGTTGAATAGATGAATCTGAGATTGTGTGATGCATATCGTATAATCATACCCACGGATACTTGAGGTGACATTGGAGTATCTAGGTGACATTAGGGTTTTGGTTGATTTATGTCTTAAGCTATTATTCTAGTACGAACTCTTGAATAGATCAATCCGAAAGAATAACTTTGAGGTGGTTTCGTACCCTACAATAATCTCTTCGTTTGTTCTCCGCTATTAGTGACTTTGGAGTGACTCTTTTTTGCATGTTGAGGGATATTTATATGATCCAATTATGTTATTATTGTTGAGAGAACTTGCACTAGTGAAAGTATGAACCCTAGGCCTTGTTTCCTAGCATTGCAATACCGTTTACGCTCACTTTTATCATATGTTACCTTGTTGTTTTTATATTTTCAGATTACAAAAACCTATATCTACCATCCATATTGCACTTGTATCACCATCTCTTCGCGGAACTAGTGCACCTATACAATTTACCATTGTATTGGGTGTGTTGGGGACACAAGAGACTCTTTGTTATTTGGTTGTAGGGTTGTTTGAGAGAGACCATCTTCATCCTACGCCTCCCACGGATTGATAAACCTTAGGTCATCCACTTGAGGGAAATTTGCTACTGTCCTACAAACCTCTGCACTTGGAGGCCCAACAACGTCTACAAGAAGAAGGTTGTGTAGTAGACATCAAGCAGTTTCTAGCGCCGTTGCCGGGGAGGTGAGTGCTTGAAGGTATATCTTTAGATCATGCAATCAAATCTTTTTGTTTATTGTTTTATCATTAGTTTAGTTTATAAAAGAAAACTACAAAAAAATGGAATTGAGGGTGCCTCATATGCTTCATCTTTTTAATATCTTTCATGAAAATAAGGATTCTGATAATTGTGCTCAATTGCTATAGGAAGAATGCATTAGGATGTTTGGCACTAAATATTTGAATGATGAGCATGATTGCAATGTTCTTAGTATGAATTCTTTGAATATCCATAGTACTAATGATGATTGCACTAGTCATGATGAAAATGTCTCTTATAAGCATGTCAACTTTTGTGGAATACATAGAGCTTGCAAGTACACACCAAATAGGGAAGATAGATTTTGCAAGAGGCATAAGTATTGGGAAACTAAATGGTTGCAAGAAAGGCTAGATGATTGTGCTGAAAGATTCAATATTTATCGTCATCCTTGTGAACTTTGCAATGAACATGGTCATTTAAAGCTCCAATGCTATTTGTTTCATGATCAAATCATGTCCAAAAATTGTGATAACTTGATTACCCTTGAGCATCATAAAGAGCTTATTATTCTTTTGGGGTATGAAGAAATGAAACATATAACTGAGGGTATTCCAAAATTTAATCTTGATAGATTTCTTGATTTTGATCTAGAAGAAATTTTTATGTATTGTGCGGTGAATTGCATTGAAAATCCTTATATTTCCATTTACATAAAGAAAAGAAAAAAATAGAAGATGAAGAGAATATTAATGAAAGGGAAGAGACTTCCCAATATCCTCCTATTATTTCTTATGATGAATCAGGTAACGAGGAGGAGCTTTATATTCAACCAATCTCATTAATAAGGAGCTCAAAAAAGAGGGTTAAACCCACACATGATGTGAAGAAGAAAAAGAAAAGACGGAGAAGCAAAGGTAGAAAGGTATCCCTCACAAATGATGTTGCTCCTATTACTCCTTGTGATGATGATAATTGCAATACTATTGGTGCTATCCATACTATTAATGATGAGAGTGATTATGCTTATGATATGAAAATACCCAAGCTTGGGGATGCTATGTTTGATGAGAATGACATGTTTGAGAATATATTTGTTGCAATTAATGTTTGTCCCAAGCTTGGGGATGCTATGTTTAATGAAGATGATATTTTTAGCCTCCCAAGTTTTGATGAGCAAATTTATTATGATGATAGCATGCCTCCTATTTATGATGGTTATATTTATGAAAGTGGATTTGGAGAGGTCATTACTTTATTTAGTGATGAATCCACTATTTCGGAAGAGGTTTCAATTGATTATGATGAGAACAAAGTTGCTACCTATGATGATTATTGTGATGAAACTTATGCTATAAAAAGTACTGATGATTATATTTATAAAACTTGTCATGATTATGATTACCCTTTTTCTGAAAATTACTCTTTTAATACGGAAAAAAATTTATAGTATCCGAGTTTCTTATGATACTCCCACTATTCTGAATGAGAATTTTGCTTATGAGGAGAGTAATAAAAATTCTATGCTTGTAGATCATGAAAAGAATGCTTTAGGGAGGAATATATGCTTGTAGGAATTGCAATAATATCAAGTTTCCTCTCTATGTGCTTAAAATTTTGAAGTTATGCTTGTTTTGCCTTCCTATGCTTGTTGATTATTGTTCCCATAAGTTGTTTGCTCACAAAATCCCTATGCATAGGAAGTGTATTAGACTTAAATATGCTATTCATATTCTTCATGATGCTCTCTTTATGTTTCAGTTCTTAGAGCATCATTGGAATCATCATGCCTAGCTAGGGGCGTTAAACATTAGCGCTTGTTGGGAGGCAACCCAATTTTATTTTTGTTTCTTGATTTTTGGTTCTTTTTAGTAATAAATAATCCATCTAGCTTCTGTTTAGATGTGGTTTTGTGTTTTAATTAGTGTTTGTGCCAAGTAGAACCTTTGGGAAGACTTGGGTGAAGTCTTTATGATCTTGCAGTAAAAAACATAAACTTTAGCGCTCACGAGATTAGCTGCCATATTTTAATGGAGAGTGGTTTTAGGTTGATTCTTTTTTGCAGAAGATTAATAGATAAATTCCTCAGGTCCACCAATTTATTTCAGAATCTTTGGAGTTCCAGAAGTATACGTTTGATACAGATTACTACAGAGTGTTCTGTTTTTGACAGATTCTGTTTTCTATGTGTTGTTTGCTTATTTTGATGAATCTATGAGTAGTATCGGAGGGTATGAACCATAGAGAAGTTGGAATACAGTAGATATTACACCAATATGAATTTAGAATGAGTTCATAACAGTACCTAAGTGGTGATTTATTTTCTTATACTAACGGAGCTTACGAGTTTTCTGTTGAGTTTTCTGTTGTGAAGTTTTCAAGTTTTGGGTAAAGATTCGATGGAATATGGAATAAGGAGTGGAAAAAGCCTAAGCTTGGGGTTGCCCAAGGCACCCCAAGGTAATATTCAAGGACAACCAAGAGCCTAAGCTTGGGGATGCCCCGGAAGGCATCCCCTATTTCGTCTTCGTTCATCGGTAACTTTACTTGGAGCTATATTTTTATTCACCACATGATATGTGTTTTGCTTGGAGCGTCATTTTATTTTCTTTTGTTTTGCTTTATGTTATTTATAACAACGTTTTGCATCTTTTATTTCAATAAAAGTGGCATTGATAGCCTTTACTATGCCTATTTTACAAGTCTACATGTTGTTGTTTGAAAACAGAAACTTTACCGCTGTTGCAAAAATTCCCTAGAAAAGTCAGAATGTGATAAGATGTTGAAACCTTTTGCATAATAAGATATGATAAATTTACTACAGTGGGAACTTTCTTTCATAATTTTTGGAGCTAGGGAAGTATGGATCTTGCTGCATTCTTTACAGACTGTCCTGTTTAGGCAGATTGCTGTTATATTTGCATATGTTTGCTTCTTTAATGATCTATTTGAGGATAGGACTATTAAACATGAATAGGCATTTAGTATGCAATGTTGAATAATAATTTTAGTGATTTGCTACAGTAGAGTATGATAAGGTTTTTGCATTCGTTTATACTAACTTATCTCACAAGTCCTTGTTGAGTTTTGTGTGGATGAAGCTTTTGAAATTTAGGGAGACCGTGATATGAGAGGAATTAAGGAGACACAAAAGTTCAAGCTTGGGGATGCCCAAGGCATCCCAAGATAATATTTCAAGAAGTCTCAAGCGTCTAAGCTTGGGGATGCCCCGGATGGCATCCCACCTTTCTTCTTCGACAACTATCGGTTAGTATCGGTTGATCCTAAGTTTTTGCTTCTTCACATGATGTTTGCTATTCTTAGATGTCATTTTATTTTGTTTTGCTTGCTGTTTGAATAAAGTATCAAGATCTGAAATTATTAAATGGGAGAGTCTTCACATAACTAAATAATTATTTAACTACTCATTGATCTTCACTTATATCTTTTTGGAGTAGTTTGTCATTTACTCGTGTGCTTCACTTATATACTATGAGTAAATAGTTGAATGATTTGAATATCATAAATCTGAAATTATATATGTTTAATATGCTTATCCTATGGGGAGTAATGACTTCACATATAAGAAGTAGAGGTGGTAAATTTATTGAAGGTTAGCAAACATTGTATTGGTCACTTGAACAATTCATGATAGAATATTGAGGGAAGAGAGATTTCACATATAAATATACTATATTGGATATTTTTTGTAATTGTGAGCACTTGTTAAAATATGACATGTTAAAAGGTTGATGTTGGACAAGGAAGACAATGTAATGGGTTATGTTTTCTTATATCCGAAATAAAGTATATTGTCATGGATCATCCAACGTGCTGAGCTTGCCTTTCCCCCTCATGCTAGCCAAATTCTTTGCACCAAGTAGAGATACTACTTGTGCTTCCAAACATCCCTTAAACCAGTATTGCCATGAGAGTCCACCATACCTACCTATGGATTGAGTAAGATCCTTCAAGTAAGTTGTCATCGGTGCACCTCTCTCCATCTAGGGGGAGGCCATGGAGGAGGAAGCACAAGGGGGAGAACCTCTCCTCCTCTCTCTCGGTGGCGCCGGAGTGCCATCGGGAGGGGAATCATCGCCACGGTGATCGTCTTCATCAACATCACCACCATCATCACCATCCTCATCTCTTTTACGCAGTCCACTCTCCCGCACCCCGTTGTAATCCCTACTTGAACATGGTGCTTTATGCCACAAATTATGATCCAATGATGTGTTGCCATCCTATGATATTTTGAGTAGATATCCTTTGTCTTTGGGTTGATTGATGATCTAGATTGGTACGAGTTGTATGTTTTATTTTGGTGCTGTCCTATTGTGCCCTCCGTGTCACGCAAGCGTGAGGGATTCCCGCTGTAGGGTGTTGCAATACGTTCATGATTCGCTTTTACAGTGGGTGGCTTGAGTGACAGAAGCATAACCCGAGTAAGGGGGTTGTGGCGTATGGGATAAAGGGGACTTGATGCTTTAATGCTATGGTTGGGTTTTACCTTAATGATCTTTAGTAGTTGCGGATGCTTGCTAGAGTTCCAATCATAAGTGCATATGATCCAAGAAGATAAAGTATGTTAGCTTATGCCTCTCCCTCATATGAAATTGCAATGACGACTACCGGTCTTGTTAACAATTGCCTAGGACAATTCTGCACACCGATCCATCATTATTCCACACTCGCTATTTATAATATTTAGTAATATATTCTAACTTTATGATAACAACACCTACTTTTATATTTTAGCTCTCCGATATCATGCAAAGTTATCCTCTTCATACCCACAACGTAGTTTTATTTCTCGTTTCTAGTTGGAAGCAAACGTTCGGTTTACGTAGAGTCGTATCAGTGGCAGATAGGGCTTGAGAGAATATTGATCTTACCTTTAGCTCCTTGTTGGTTTGACACTCCATACTTATCACTTCCACCATTGTGAATTGCTAAGATGATTCCCTGCACTTGGGATTATCAAGCTCTTTTCTGGCGCCATTGCCGGGGAGCAATATCGTGGGGTTGATATTCTCGTGTATGCTTGTTTGCTTTCTTCACTAAGTAGATTTTGTTTTTCCTTTTTGTTTCTGTTTAGTTGTGGGTGAATCATACAAAAAAATTAAAAGAATGAAAATACCAAAAAAATTACTTGCCTCTCATGCCTAAAAAGTTTTTTCAATAAGAGAAGTGATTGGAAGGTTATGCATTGGAGAAGTCAGGGTCGACCTTGGACACTTGTGTTCATGCTCATGGAAACAATGTAAAAAAATTCATGGAAGCTTATATTAAAATAATTATCCCTGTATATATCCATTGTATTATAAAAATAATGTGCCAAGCTTTGGTTTTATGATGATTAGATTGCTTGTAGTACAAAAACAGAAACTTTGGCTGTAGTGCGTGAATTTACGTTTTTTACTGGAAAGTCAAATTGGTATGAAACTTTTTGCACATTACTTATGTACAATTTTTTTAAATTTTCATATTTTTTATATTTATTTTGGAGTTACATAAGTTTACTAAACTTCCAGATTACTACAGACTGTCCTGTTTTTGACAGATTCTGTTTTCTATGTGTTGATCGCTTGTTTTGATGAATCTATGGGTAGTATCGGGGGGTATGAACCATGTTGAAGTTGGAATACAGTAGATATAGTTCTAATATGAAATTGGAATAAGTTTGCAACAGTACCTAAAGGTAGTGATTTGCTTTATTATACTAACGGATCTCACAGAGTTTTTGTTAAAGTTTTGTGTGGATGAAGTGTTCAAAGATCGAGGAGCTATCAATATGATAAGAATAAAGAGAGGCAAGAGTTTGGGATGCCCAAGGCACCCCAAGTAAATATTTCAAGGATACTCAAGCATCTAAGCTTGGGGATGCCCCAGTTGGCATCCCATCTTTCTTCTTCAACAATTATCGGATACCTCGGTTTTTGTTTTGTTCACATGATTTGTGTCCCTTGTGTTTTTATTTTTTTCTTTAAGAACCGTGCTAGTATGAGATATCCCTTCATCTATTTATATAATGATCAATGTGCTTCACTTATATCTTTTGAGTATGACCTTATAGAATGCTCTTTGTGCTTCACTTAAATCTTTTGAGTATGGTTTTATAGAATGCTTCGTGTGCTTCACTTATATATTTTGAGCTTGGATATTGGTTAGACTATACTGATTGTAGAATGCTCCATGAACTTCACTTATATCTTTTGGAGTATGAATAATACTATCATCTAAAGCAGGAGTGTGTCAACTTTAGGAATTAGTGATCCCACTATTCCGAATGAGAAGAATTTTGCTTATGTGGAGAGTAGAAAAATTTATATGCTTGTAGATCATGAAAATAATGCTTTATGTGATGGTTATATTGTTAAATTCATTCATGATGATACTGAAAGTTATTATGAGGGAGGAATATATGCTTGTAGGAGTTGCAATAATATCAAGTTTCCTCTCTATCTGCTTAAAGTTTTGAAGTTATACTTGTTTTGCCTTCCTATGCTAATTGATTGTTGTTCCTATAAATTATGTTCTCACAAAATCCCTAGGCATAGTAAGTGGGTTAGATATAAATGTGCTAGTCATATTCTTCATGATGCTCTCTTTATGTTACAATTCTTTTCTTTTATGTGAGCATCATTGGAATCATCATGCCTAGCTAAAAGGCACGAAAGAAAGCGCTTGTTGGGAGACAACCCAATATTTACCCTTACTGTTTTTGTGTGATAAAGCTACTGTAGTAATCATGTTTTATAGCTTTTGTTTCAATAAAGTGCCAAGTAAGACCTATGGGAAGACTTGGGTGAAAGTTAATGTGATCTTGCTGTAAAAAAACAGAAACTTTGTGCTCACGAGATTAGCTGCCATTTTTTTACAGAAGAGTGATTTTGAGTTGATTATTTTTGAAGAAGATTAATAGACAAATTCCTCACGTCCACCAATTTATTTCATAATTTTTGGAGTAGCAGAAGTATGGTTTCTGTTCATATCATTATAAACTGTTCTGTTTCTGACAGATTCTGTTTTCATTGCATAGTTTGCTTGTTTTCTAGTTTCTATGGCTTATATTTCTCAATATAAATTGTAGAAATGGTATGGTACAGTAGGCATTGTGTGAGAACAATTATGAACCTTGTCTTTGACAGTACCAAAGTGAATGGTTCACTCTTTATCATACTAACCTATCTCACGAAGTTCCGTTAAGTTTTGTGTGATCGAAGTTTTGAAGCTTTGAGTGAGATATTGATATGAGAAGAATAAGGAGTGGAAAGACCCTAAGTGTGGGGATGCCCAAGGCACCCCATGGTAATATTCAAATAAGACTCAAGCGCCTAAGCTTGGGGATGCCTTGGAAAGCATCCCCTCTTTCGTCTTCAAAACTATCGGTATACCTTACTCGGAGCTATATTTTTATTCGTCACATGATATGTGTTTTGCTTGGAGCGTATTTTCAATTCTACTTGCTGTTTGAATAAAATCATTGGTCTGAAATCTTGAATGAAAAAGAATCCTCCCATGGCTAGTTAATTATTTGACTACTCAGTGTTCTTCACTTATATCTTCTAGAGTAGTTTGTCATTTACTCATGTGCTTCATGTATATCCTATGAGTAAATGGTTGAATGAATTGAATATCATAAATCTGAATTTATATATGTTTCATATGCTTATACCATGGGGAGTAATGACTTCACACAGGATAAGTATAGGTAGTAAACTTATTTGAAAGTTAGCAAACGCAGAATTGGTCACTTGAACAATTCATGAAAGTATATTGAAGGAAGAGAGATTTCACATATAAATATACTATCTTGGACATTTTTTGTAATTGTGAGCACTCATTAAAATATGACATGCTAAAAGGTTGATGTTGGACAAGGAAGACAACGTAATGGGTTATGTTTTCTTATATCTGAAATAAAGTATATTGTCATGGATCATCCAACATGCTGAGCTTGCCTTTCCCCCTCATGCTAGCCAAATTCTTTGCACCAAGTAGAGATACTACTTGTGCTTCCGAATATCCTTAAACCTGGCTTTGCCATGAGAGTCCACCATATCTACCTATGGATTGAGTAAGATCCTTCAAGTAAGTTGTCACTGTTGCATGCAATAAAAAATTGCTCTCTAACTATGTATGATCTATTAGTGTGGAGAAAATAAGCTTGATACGATCTTGTGATATGGAAGCAATAAAAGCGACGGACTGCATAATAAAGGTCCCTATCACAAGTGGCAATATAAAGTGACGTTCTTTTGCATTAAGATTTTGTGCATCCAACTATAAAAGCACATGACAACCTCTGCTTCCCTCTGCAAAGGGCCTATCTTTTATTCTTGTCTTATACCTTATACAAGAGTCATGGTGATCTTCACCTTTCCTTTTTACATTTTATCCTTTGGCAAGCACATTGTGTTGGAAAGATCCTTCCAACACAATGTGCTAACAAACTGTGTTCGATTGGATGTAAGTTATCATGAACTATTATTGTTGACATTACCCTTGAGGTAAAAGGTTGGGAGGCAAAACTATAAGCCCCTATCTTTCTCTGTGTCCGATTAAAGCTTTGAACCCATAAATATCATGTGAGTGTTAGCAATTGTGAAAGATTAAATGATAGTTGAGTATGTGGAGTTTGCTGAATCAAAGCTCTTACATAGACCCTTCCCGAAGATAAGATGAATTGCAATTTTTTGATGACTGAGAACACAGTTTGTTAGTTTTCAAGAAAGTTTATGATCTATACTTTAACATGCGAATAGCTTGTTACTTGATCATGAGAAGTTTTATGAATTGAGCTACTCTTATGATACATAATGATGCTAGAAAAAGTGATTGGCATTATCATTGATCAAACTTATGTACTTGCTAGCATTCACAATTCATAAATTATTTCTTTTATCATTTACGTACTCGAGGACGAGCAGGAATTAAGCTTGGGGATGCTGATACGTCTCCAACATATCTATAATTTATGAAGTATTCATGCCATGTTTACAATAGTTTTATATGATTTTGGTATGATTTGATTAGAACTAACCCGGACTGACGTTGTTTTCAGCAAAACTACCGTGGTGTTGTTTTTGTGCAGAAATAAAAGTTCTCGGAATGCGATGAAAACCAACAGAGAATTTTTCTGGAAAATATAAAAAATACTAGAACAAAAATCTACCGGAGGGGAGTCCCGTAGGCCCCACGAGGGTGGGGGCGCGCCCCCCTATCTCGTGGCTGCCTCGGGGACCCCCCTGACTTGTTCTCGATGCCATCCTCTCCTATAAATACAGAAACCTCCAGAAAATAACCTAGATCGGAAGTTTCTGTAGCCACGAGAAATCAAACTATGCCCTCTCTGGCACCCTGCCGGAGGGGACCATCATCACCGGAGGCCATGGAGGAGGATCCCGGAGGGGCCATCATCAGCATGAAGGCCAAGGACCAGAGGAAGAACCTCTCCCCATCTAGGGGGAGGCCATGGAGGAGGAAGCATAAGGGGGAGAACCTCTCCTCCTCTCTCTCGGTGGCGCCGGAGTGCCATCGGGAGGGGAATCATCGTCGCGGTGATCGTCTTCATCAACGTCACCACCATCATCACCATCCTCATCTCTTTTACGCGGTCCACTCTCCCGCACCCTGCTTTAATCCCTACTTGAACATGGTGCTTTATGACACATATTATGATCCAATGATATGTTGCCATTGAGGGAGTCCCGGATTAGGGAGTCCACGGACAGCCGGACTATATCCTTTGGCTGGACTGTTGGACTATGAAGATACAAGATTGAAGACTTTGTCTCGTGTCCGGATGGGACTCTCCTTGGCATGGAAGGCAAGCTTGGCAATATGGATCTGTAGATCTCCTCCCTTGTAACCAACATTGTGTAACCCTAGCCCCCTCCGGTGTCTATATAAACCGGAGGGTTTAGTCCGTAGGACAAGAACAATCATAATCATAGGCTAGCTTCTAGGGTTTAGCCTCTACGATCTCGTGGTAGATCAACTCTTGTAATACTCATATCATCAAGTTCAATCAAGCAGGAAGTAGGGTATTACCTCCATCGAGAGGGCCCGAACCTGGGTAAACATTGTGTCCCCCGCCTCCTGTTACCATCCGCCTTAGATGCATAGTTCAGGACCCCCTACCCGAGATCCACCGGTTTTGACACTGACATTGGTGCTTTCATTGAGAGTTCCACTGTGCAGTCATCATAAGGCTTGATGGCTCGTCTCGTTGTCAAGGACAACATCACCTCTGGGGGAGCCCTGGCTGTAGGCCAAACTCTCCGACTAGGCGGCTTCATCATGACCGCCCGTTCGGCCGCTGCGCCGACGATGACATCTCGAGTCATCAAAAACAACCTCCACGTCGGCTCAGGATTCGCCGAGCAAATGCATCCAATGGAGCTCTCCTCCTTGAATGAGCTCTTGGATCGGATCGCCGCTTTGGGAGTCGCTATGGACTATGATCGGATCGGGCTTAAACCCGACCAAAGGGAGATTAACTCTCAGCCGGTCACCCATCAGATAGCGGTGGTGGGGGAACAATGCAGTGATTCTTCCTCTATTTTGAGGACGAACTATGTCCGGATTCCCGAGCTCTCCGAGCCGGATACCCATCTACGGGAGGACATGGCCCAAGCTTTGAACCTAGAATCAGACAGCAGGCCAGACCTATTGGGCAACATCCCGGAGCCCGAACTTCTAAGATCGGAAACTCCTCCACCCCTGGGTCTCAGATCGGGTCAGGGTTCGGACTTAAATCTACCCACCCACCCAGATATAAGTGATATTCCCCACATTAGACAAGAGCCCCAAGAGAAAATACATCACTATTGGGTCAGATTCCTCCTTGTAATGAGCAAGGTCAAGGACTATCGCGAGGAAGACGCAATTTCATTCTTTTGCAAAAATTGCACGGACAAGGGAATCCTCAACGCCATAAGTCGCCGTGACATAGCACACTTTGCTGACTTGGCGGCCATAGTGCAGAAGTACTGCGCGATGGAAAGCGCCTGGAAAACCCAAACAAATTCTGGGATCCTCCGGCCCTCACTAAACCCCCCGTCCGAACTAAAAGGGTGTACTCTCGTAAGTCACCCGATCCAATTACAAAGAAACAAAAGCCCACTACAGTATGTGGAACCGATTGGAGGGATGGCTCAATGGGCCATGCAAAATTCACAAGACAATGGATACCATGCCAACACATAGCCTTAGAGCATGTTGGGTACTCCGGCAGGTGGCCAAGAGCGGCGAGGATATCCTCATCAACAATGCAACAGAGCACCATCCCGTGGAAAGTAACAATACAGTATTGACAGTCTTCGAGACCTTCGCCTCAAATAATAGGCGTAAGCGAGCACTCCGCAGCCTTTCTGAAGTCTGCCACGTGGCAGCAATAAATCCATGGAGCAATACGGCTATAACCTTCAATGTCGGTGACGAACCTAAATTCCGAACAGCCCGAGCACCAGCCGCCTTGGTCCTTAGTCCAATTGTGGACGGCTTCCAACTTACTAAAGTGCTCATGGACGGTGGCAGCGGATTAAACCTCATCTATGAGGAGACTCTTCGAAAAATGGAAATAGACAGGAGCTGCATTGAGCAAAGCAGCACAACCTTCAGAGGGATAATCCCTAGTCGGGAGGCACGATGTGCAGGAAAAATCACACTAGATGTGGTATTCGGCACACCGGAGAATTATAGGTCCGAAGAAATCACATTCCAAGTGGCCCCGTTCAGTAGCGGATACCACGCCCTTCTAGGGCGGGAGGCATTCACGATCTTCCAAGCTATATCCCATTACGGGTACATGAAGCTCAAAATGCCCGGGCCCAATGGAATCATCACTCTAGCTAGTGATCCGGACATTGCACTCCACGCCGAAAATAAAATCGCCGCACTAGCCCTTGAGGCGTTATCCGAAGCCCTTGCGGCCAAAGAACTAAACGGCGCTGCGCTCCACAGTGGACAGGGACGACGTGATACTAGACAAAAGACCCAAGTCCACCACTTTTAAACCAGTGGACGAAATAGTCAAATTCCAAGTCCACCCAACGGACCCTACAAAAACAGCATCCATCGGGGCACAGTTAAACCCCACAGTAGACGCCGCACTACGGGAGTTCTTGCGCGAGAATGCGAACATCTTCGCCTGGCATCCTTCAGACATGCCAGGAATCCCACGCAGGCTGGTCGAGCATAGCCTTAACATTCTAAAGGGGTTCAAGCCGGTCAAGCAGACTCTTCGGCGTTTCTCTGAACCTAAGCGACAAGCCATGGGAGAGGTGCTAGCCAAATTACTCGAGGCCGGATTCATTAGAGAAATAAAATGTACAAAAATTTTGGGAGTTCGGCAACATCTGGACTGGCTAGCAAACCTGGTGATGGTACCAAAGAAGGATAAATCCTGGCGCCTATGTGTCGATTTCAAGGACCTTAACAAGGCTTGCCCTGCTACCTGTTGAGCACTGCGTTGGTTTTCCCTTGAAGAGGAAAGGGTGATGCAGCAAAGTAGCGTAAGTATTTCCTTCAGTTTTTGAGAACCAAGGTATCAATCCAGTAGGAGGCTACGTGCGAGTCCCTCGCACCTACACAAAACAAATAAATCCTCGCAACCAACGCGATAAGGGGTTGTCAATCCCTACACGGTCAATTACGAGAGTGAGATCTGATAGATATGATAGGATAATATTTATGGTATTTTTTATGATAAAGATGCAAAGTAAAATAAAAGCAAAGTAAAAAAGCAACGAAAATAACTAAGTGTTGGAAGACTAATATGATGAAGATAGACCCGGGGGCCATAGGTTTCACTAGTGGCTTCTCTCAAGAGCAGAAGTATTTTACGGTGGGTCAACAAATTACTGTTGAGCAATTGACAGAATTGAGCATAGTTATGAGAATATCTAGGTATGATCATGTATATAGGCATCAGTCCGAGACAAGTAGACCGACTCTGCATGCATCTACTACTATTACTCCACACATCGACCGCTATCCAGCATGCATCTAGAGTATTAAGTTCATAAGAACAGAGTAACGCCTTAAGCAAGATGACATGATGTAGAGGGATACATTCATGCAATATGATAAAAACCCCATCTTTTTATCCTCGATGGCAACAATACAATACGTGCCTTGCTGCCCCTACTGTCAATGGGAAAGCACACCGCAAGATTGAACCCAAAGCTAAGCACTTCTCCCATTGCAAGAAAGATCAATCTAGTAGGCCAAACCAAACTGATAATTCGAAGAGACTTGCAAAGATAAACAATCATACATAAAAGAATTCAGAGAAGATTCAAATATTGTTCATAGATAAACTTGATCATAAACCCACAATTCATCGGTCTCAACAAACACACCGCAAAAGAAGATTACATCGAATAGATCTCCACGAGAGAGGGGGAGAACATTGTATTGAGATCCAAAAAGAGAGAACAAGCCATCTAGCTAATAACTATGGACCCGAAGGTCTGAGGTAAACTACTCACACTTCATCGGAGGGGCTATGGTGTTGATGTAGAAGCCCTCCGTGATCGATGCCCCCTCCGGCGGAGCTCCGGAACAGGCCCCAAGATGGGATCTCGTGGGTACGGAAGGTTGTGGCGGAGGAATTAGGTTTTTGGCTTCGTATCTGATCGTTTGGGGGTACGTAGGTATATATAGGAGGAAGGAGTACGTCGGTGGAGCAACATGGGGCCCACGAGGGTGGACGGCGCGACTGGGGGGGTAGGCGCGCCCCCCTACCTCGTGGCTTCCTCGAAGCTACTTAGGGTCCAAGTCTCTGGATCATGTTCGTTCCAAAAATCACGTTCCCGAAGGTTTCATTCCGTTTGGACTCCGTTTGATATTCTTTTTCTGCGAAACTCTGAAATAGGCAAAAAAACAGCAATTCTGGGTTGGGCCTCCGGTTAATAGGTTAGTCCCAAAAATAATATAAAAGTGAATAATAAAGCCCAATAATGTCCAAAACAGAAGATAATATAGCATGGAGCAATCAAAAATTATAGATAAGTTGGAGACGTATCAAGCATCCCCAAGCTTAATTCCTGCTCGTCCTCGAGTAGGTAAATGATTAAAACAGAATTTTTGATGTGGAATGCTACTAGGCATAATTTCAATGTAATTCTTCTTAATTGTGGTATGAATATTCAGATCCGAAAGATTCAAGATAAAAGTTCAATATTGACATAAAAATAATAATACTTCAAGCATACTAACTAAGCAATTATGTCCTCTCAAAATAACATGGCCAAAGAAAGTTCATCCCTACATAATCATATAGTTTAGTCATGCTCCATCTTCGTCACACAAGAATGCTCTCATCATGCACAACCCCGATGACAAGCCAAGCAATTGTTTCATACTTTAGTAATCTCAAACTTTATAAACCTTCACGCAATACATGAGCGTGAGCCATGGATATAGCACTATGGGTGGAATAGAGTATAGTGATGGGAGTTATGTGGAGAAGACAAAAAAGGAGAAAGTCTCACATCAACGAGGCTAATCAATGAGCTAGGGAGATGCCCATCGATTGATGTTAATGCAAGGAGTAGGGATTGCCATGCAACGGATGCACTAGAGCTATAGATGTATGAAAGCTCAACAAAAGAAACTAAGTGGGTGTGCAGCCAACTTGCTTGCTCACAAAGACCTAGGGCACTTGAGGAGGCCCATTGTTGGAATATACAAGCCAAGTTCTATAATGAAAATTTCCCACTAGTATATGAAAGTGACAAAACAAGAGACTCTCTAACATGAAGATTATGGTGCTACTTTGAAGCACAAGTGTGGAAAAAAGGATAGTAGCATTGTCCCTTTCTATTTTTTTTTTGTTTTTTTGGGCCTTCTTTTTTTTGGCCTTTCTCTTTTTTTGGGACAATGCTCTATTAAATGATCATCACACTTCTATTTATTTACAACTCAATGATTACAACTCGATACTAGAACAAAGTATGACTCTGTATGAATGCCTCCGGTGGTGTACCGGGATATGCAATGAACCAAGAGTGACATGTATGAAAGAATTATGAACGGTGGCTTTGCCACAAATACTATGTCAACTACATGATCATGCTAAGCAATATGACAATGATGAACGTGTCATGATAAACGGAACGGTGGAAAGTTGCATGGCAATATTATCTCGGAATGGCTATGGAAATGCCATAATAGGTGGGTATGGTGGCTGTTTTGAGGAAGATATAAGGAGGTTTATGTGTGAAAAAGCGTATCATATCACGGGGTTTGGATGCACCGGCGAAGTTTGCACCAACTGTCAATGTCAGAAAGGGCAATGCACGGCATCAAGAGGCTAGCAATGATGGAAAGGTGAGAGTGCGTATAATCCATGGACTCAACATTAGTCATAAAGAACTCACATACTTATTGCAAAAATCTACAAGTCATCAAAAACCAAGCACTACGCGCATGTTCCTAGGGGGATAGATTGGTAGGAAAAGACCATCGCTCGTCCCCGACCGCCACTCATAAGGAGGACAATCAAAGAACACCTCATGTTTCAAATTTGTTACATAACGTTTACCATACGTGCATGCTATGGGACTTGCAAACTCCAACACAAGTATTTCTCAAATTAATAACTACTCAACTAGCACAACTTTGATATAACTACCTGCATGTCTCAAAACAATCATCAAGCATCAAACTTCTCTTAGTATTTAAAACACTCATAAGAAAGTTTTTACTAATCTTGAATACCTAGCATATTAGGATTATTTAAGCAAATTACCATGCTATTTAAGACTCCCAAAATAATCTAAGTTAAGCATGAGAGATCAAAAGTTTCTATAAAACAAATCCACCACCGTGCCCTAAAAGATATAAGTGAAGTACTAGAGCAAAACTATATAACTCAAAAGATATAAGTGAAGCACATAGAGTATTCTCATAATTTCAGAATCATGTGTGTCTCTCTCAAAAGGTGTGTACAGCAAGGATGATTGTGGTAAACTAAGAAACAAAGACTCAAATCATACATGACGCCCCAAGCAAAACACATATCATGTGGTGAATAAAAATATAGCCCCAAGTAAAGTTACCGATGGAAGTAGACGAAAGAGGGGATGCCTTCCGGGGCATCCCCAAGCTTTGGCTTTTTGGTGTCCTTAGATTATCTTGGGGGTGGCATGGGCATCCCCAAGCTTAGGCTCTTGCCACTCCTTGTTCCATAATCCATCAAATCTTTCACCCAAAACTTGAAAACTTCACAACACAAAACTCAGCAGAAAATCTCGTGAGCTCCGTTAGCGAAAGAAAACAAAAGACCACTTCAAGGTACTGTAATTAACTCATTCTTTATTTATACTGGTGTTAAACCTACTTTATTACAACTTCTCTATGGTTTATAAACTCTTTTACTAGCCATAGATTCATCAAAATAAACAAACAACACACGAAAAACAGAATTTGTCAAAAACAGAATAGTCTGTAGTAATCTGTAACTAACGCAAACTTCTGGAACTCCAAAAAATCAGACAAAATAGGACGACCTAGAAAGTTTGTTTATTGATCATAAGCAATTGGAATCAGTAATTTATCACGTTCTGGTGCTTTTTAACAATTATTTTCGTGAACAGAAAGTTTCTGGAAATTTTTGCAAGATCAAATAACTATCATCCAAGAAGATCCTATAGGTTAAACTTGGTACAAACACTAATTAAAACATAAAAACACATCTAACCAGAGGCTAGATCAAATATTTATTCCTAAACAGAAGCAAAAAGCAAAAAACTAAAAATAAAATTGGGATGCCTCCCAACAAGCGCTATCGTTTAACGCCCCTAGCTAGGCATAAAAGCAAGGATAGATCTAGGTATTGCCATCTTTGGTAGGCAATCCATACGTGGCTCTCATGGTAGATTCATATGGTAATTTTATTTTCTTCCTAGGGAAGTGTTCCATGCCTTTCTTTAATGGAAATTGGAATCTAATATTCCCTTCCTTCATATCAATAATTGCACCAATCGTTCTAAGGAAAGGTCTACCAAGAATAATAGGACATGAAGGATTGCAATCTATATCAAGAACAATAAAATCTACGGGCACATAGTTCCTATTTGCAACAATAAGAACATCATTAATCCTTCCCATAGGTTTCTTAATAGTGGAATCCGCAAGGTGCAAGTTTAAAGAGCAATCATCAAAATCACGAAAACCTAGCAAATCACACAATGTTTTTGGAATCGTGGAAACACTAGCACCCAAATCGCACAAAGCATAGCATTCATGATCTTTAATATTAATTTTAGTAGTAGGTTCCCACTCATCATAAAGTTTTCTAGGGATAGAAACTTCCAACTCAAGCTTTTCTTCATAAGATTGCATCAAAGCATCAACGATATGTTTGGTAAAGGTTTTATTTTGACTATAAGCATGAGGAGAATTTAGCACGGATTGCAACAAGGAAATACAATCTATCAAAGAGCAATTATCATAATTAAATTCCTTGAAATCCAAAATAGTGGGTTTATTAACATCTAAGGTTTTGTTCTCTTCAATCCCACTTTTATCAATTTTAGCATCAAGATCTAAAAACTCCGAATTTTTGGAACGCCTTCTAGGTAATGGTGGATCATATTCAGTCCCATCATTATCAAGATTCATATTGCAAAACAAATATTTAATAGGGGACACATCAATAACTTTTAGATCTTCATCTTTATTTTCATAGAAATTTGAAGAACACGCTTTCATAAAGCAATCTTTCTTAGCACGCATCCTAGCGGTTCTTTCTTTGCACTCATCAATGGAAATTCTCATGGCTTTGAGAGACTCATAGATATCATGATTAGGAGGAATAGATCTAAGTTTTAAAGAATCAACATCAAGAGAAATTCTATCAACGTTCCTAGCCAATTCATCAACTTTAAGCAGTTTCTCTTCAAGCAAAGCATTGAAATTCTTTTGCGAATTCATAAATTCTTTAACACTAGTCTCAAATTCAGAGGGCATCTTGTTTCCATAAGATTTGTTGTAGGAATTACCATAATTATTAGATAAATTGCTAGGATAAGGCCTAGGATTAAAGTTTCCTCTATACGCGTTGTTACCAAAATTATTCCTACCAACAAAATTCACATCCGTAGATTCATTATTATTCTCAATCAAAGTAGACAAAGGCATATCATTAGGATCAGAAGAAACACTCTTAGTAGCAAATAATTTCATAAGTTTATCCATCTTTCCACTCAAAACATTAATTTCTTCTATCGCATGCACTTTTTATTAGTAGATCTTTCAGTGTGCCATTGAGAATAATTAACCATAATATTATCTAGGAGTTTAGTAGCTTCTCCTAAAGTGATTTCCATAAAAGTGCCTCCCGCGGCCGAATCTAAAAGATTTCTAGAAGAAAAATTCAATCCGGCATAAAAAATTTGTATAATCATCCACAAATTCAAACCATGAGTAGGGCAATTACGTATCATTAATTTCATCCTCTCCCAAGCTTGTGCAACATGTTCATCATCAAGTTGCTTAAAATTCATAATATTGCTTCTAAGAGAGATGATCTTAGTGGGAGGAAAATACTTAGAGATAAAAGCATCTTTGCACTTATTCCATGAATCAATACTATTTTTAGGCAAAGATGAAAACTAAGCTTTAGCACAATCTCTAGGCGAAAAAGGAAATAGCTTCAATTTAACAATATCATTATCAACATCTTTCTTATTTTGCATATCACACAAATCAACGAAGCTATTTAGATGAGTAGCGGCATCTTCACTAGGAAGGCCGACGAATTGATCTTTCATGACAAGATTCAACAAAGCAGCATTGATTTCACAAGATTCAGTATCGGTAAGAGGAGAAATCGGAGTGATAAGGAAATCATTATTGTTGGTATTGGTAAAGTCACATAATTTGGTATTATCTTGAGCCATCGTGGCAAACAAGCAATCCAACACACGAGCAAACAAAAAGCAAGCGAGAAAGAGGTGAACGAAAAAGAGAGGGCGAATAACGGCAAGGGTGAAGTGGGGGAGAGGAAAACGAGAGGCAAATGGAAAATAATGTAATGCGGGAGATAAGGGTTTGTGATGGGTACTTGGTATGTTGACTTTTGCGTAGACCTCCCCGGCAACGGCGCCATAAATCCTTCTTGCTACCTCTTGAGCACTGCGTTGGTTTTCCCTTGAAGAGGAAAGGGTGATGCAGCAAAGTAGCGTAAGTATTTCCCTCAGTTTTTGAGAACCAAGGTATCAATCCAGTAGGAGGCTACACGCGAGTCCCTCGCACCTACACAAAATAAATAAATCCTCGCAAACAACGCGATAAGGGGTTGTCAATCCCTACACGGTCATTTTCGAGAGTGAGATCTGATAGATATGATAGGATAATATTTTTGGTATTTTTATGATAAAGATGCAAAGTAAAATAAAAGCAAAGTAAAAAGCAACGGAAATAACTAAGTGTTGGAAGATTAATATGATGAAGATAGACCCGGGGGCCATAGGTTTCACTAGTGGCTTCTCTCAAGAGCATAAGTATTTTACGGTGGGTGAAAAAATTACTGTTGAGCAATTGACAGAATTGAGCATAGTTATGAGAATATCTAGGTATGATCATGTATATAGGCATCACGTCCGAGACAAGTAGACCGACTCCTGCCTGCATCTACTACTATTACTCCACACATCGACCGCTATCCAAAGATGCATCTAGAGTATTAAGTTCATAAGAACAGAGTAACGCCTTAAGCAAGATGACATGATGTAGAGGTTTAAATTCATGCAATATGATAAAACCCCATCTTGTTATCCTCGATGGCAACAATACAATACGTGCCTTGCTGCCCCTCATCACACCGGAAAGGACACCGCAAGATTGAACCCAAAGCTAAGAGCTTCTCCCATTGCAAGAAAGATCAATCTAGTAGGCTAAACCTAACTGATAATTCGAAGAGACTGCAAAGATAACCAATCATACATAAAAGAATTTAGAGAAGATTCAAATATTGTTCATAGATAAACGTGATCATAAACCCACAATTCATCAGTCTCAACAAACATACCGCAAAATAAGATTACATCGAATAGATCTCCACGAGAGAGGGGGAGAACATTGTATTGAGATCCAAAAAGAGAGAAGAAGCCATCTAGCTAATAACTATGGACCCGAAGGTCTGAGGTAAACTACTCACACTTCATCGGAGGGGCTATGGTGTTGATGTAGAAGCCCTACGTGATCGATGCCCCCTCCGGCGGAGCTCCGGAACAGGCCCCAAGATGGGATCTCGTGGGTACAGAAGGTTGTGGAGGTGGAATTAGGTTTTTGGCTCCGTATCTGATCGTTTGGGAGTATGTAGGTATATATAGGAGGAAGGAGTACGTCGGTGGAGCAACATGGGGCCCACGAGGGTGGAGGGCGCGCCTGGGAGGGGTAGGCGCGCCCCCTACCTCGTGGCTTCCTCGAAGCTTCCTTGACTTAGGGTCCAAGTCTCTTGGATCATGTTCGTTCCAAAAATCACATTCCCGAAGGTTTCATTCCGTTTGGACTCCGTTTGATATTCTTTTTCTGCGAAACTCTGAAATAGGCAAAAAAACAGCAATTTTGGGCTGGGCTCCGGTTAATAGGTTAGTCCCAAAAATAATATAAAAGTGAATAATAAAGCCCAATAATGTCCAAAACAGAAGATAATATAGCATGGAGCAATCAAAAATTATAGATACGTTGGAGACGTATCATGCCGCAAGGATCCCTTCCCCCTCCCCCGCATCGATCAAATTATCGACGCTACCGCAGGACACGACTCATTGTGTTTCCTCAACGCATACTCCAGATACCATCAAATTAAGATGGCGGAGTCCGATCAAGCCGCAACGGCATTTATCACTCCATGCGGCCCCTTCTGTTTTAACACCATGCCTTTTGGGCTCAAAAACGCCGGCGCAACCTATCAACGCATGATTCGGACATGCCTGGAAACACAAATTGGCAAAACAGTGGAGGCATACGTAGACGACGTGGTTATCAAAACTAGACACGTCGAATCCTTAATAGACGACTTGAGGCTCACGTTCGACAATCTCCGAACATATGACAACAAGCTCAATCCGGAAAAATGCGTTTTCGGCGTGCCCGCCGGAAAGCTCTTGGGCTTCATCGTCTCCAGCAGAGGAATTGAAGCAAATCCGGCTAAAATCCGAGCCCTGTCACAGTTGGCTATCCCAACAGTCCTCAAGCAAATCCAGAAATTAACTGGATGCGTGGTTGCCTTAAGCCGCTTTATCTCCCGATTAGGAGAAAAGGCACTACCCCTTTATCGCCTTCTTCGACGCACCGAACACTTCGAGTGGATGGATGCGGCCACGGCCGGATTGGAAGAAATAAAAGCCATTTTGGCCACCAACCCCATCCTGGCCTCGCCAAATGTCGGCAAACCAATGCTATTATATATAGCGGCAACACACCAAGTTGTAAGCGCGGTGCTCGTCATCGAACGAGAGACGGACGGACATAAGTTTCTGCTTCAAAAGCCGGTATACTACGTATCCACTGTCCTTACTCCATGCAAATCACGGTACCCACATTATCAAAAGATAGCATACGTGGTCTTCATGGCATCCCGGAAATTACGACACTACTTTCAGGAGTGTTCAATTACGGTGGCCTCAGAAGTACCACTCAACGACATAATAAATAACTGTGATGCCACGGGCCGGGTTGCTAAATGGGCTATCGAGCTCCTCCCGTTCGACATAACATATAAACCACGGCGAGCCATTAAGTCGCAAGTACTGGCCGATTTCGTCGCCGAATGGACAGAAGCCGAACTCCCTAAAGAGTACGGCGTGTACTCCAATTGGATCATACACTTTGATGGTTCAAAGATGCTGGCTGGTCTGGGGGCAGGCGTCGTCCTGACATCCCCCACCGGAGATACAGTCCAATACGTACTCCAAATATTATACAAAGACTCCAACAATGCAACAGAATATGAGGCCCTGTTGCATGGTCTCCGGATAGCAGTCTCCATGGGCATTCAACGCCTAGAGGTGCGTGGGGATTTGAACCTTGCAATATCTCAAATAAATGGAGACTTTGACAAAAAGCGCTACCGGAGTCCTTCAAAGGTGCATCTCCGAAGAGGAAGGACGGCAACTTTTGGCAGAAATTCATGCTGGACTTGGCGGCCACCACGCCGCAGCTCGGGCCCTTGTAAGCAAGGCCTTCCGTACAGGTTTTTACTGGCCGACGGCCCGAGCAGACGCACATGATCTCGTTCAACGATGCGTTGGTTGCCAGCTTTTTGCAAATCAAAGCCATATGCCACCTACCGCTCTCCAAACAATCCCCATCACTTGGCCCTTTGTGGTCTGGGGGCTTGATATGGTCGGACCCCTTAAAGGGGGAAGTCATAAGAAAAAATCTTATTGGTCATGGTGGATAGATTCACCAAATGGATAGAAGCCAAACCAGTTAAAACGGCTGAATCCGGACCAGTGATAGACTTCATATCCGGGGTTCTACACCATTACGGCGTCCCCCACAGCATCATCACCGATAACGGCTCGAACTTTACAGCCTACGAGGTAAAACTTTGGTGCAGCAACATGGGCATTAAGCTCGATTATGCTTCTATCTATCACCCGCAAACTAACGGTCAAGTCGAGCAAGAAAATGGTCTTATCATGAGCGGCATTAAACCCAGATTAGTGTGATCCTTGAAGGAATCCGATACACACTGGGTAGAGGAGCTCGACTCCGTACTATGGGGGCTGCGGACCACGCCGAATCGCACTACCGGATACACACCATTCTTTATGGTGTACGGCACAGAGGCGGTACTGCCCTGCGACATAATTCATGACTCACCTCGAGTGCGCATGTAGGAAGAGAAAGAAGCCGAGCTTGATCGGCAGGACAGTTTGGACGCCCTGGAGGAGGAGCGTGATGTGGCAAAAGCCCGTTCGCATTCTATCAGCAACAGGCTCGAACGTATCAAAGCAGAGAAGTACGGGCCAAAACTTATAATGTCGGCGAACTCGTTCTACGCCTACCGGAGAAGAAAAAGAACAAGTTCAAGCCCAAATAGGAAGGTCCCTTCGTTATTGACCAAGTTCTGACCGGTGGATCATACCGTCTGCGGATGCATCGGGCAATCGACTCGAGCCAAACCCATGGAACATAGCCAGACTCCAAAGGTTCTACGCCTAGTGCCGGACTCTATGCTCATCTCCTTACATCCGTCAATTTTTTATGTATTCCTTATCTGTCTTTTCTTTCTTTCTTCCCTTTTTTCTTCAAGGCCTTAAAAGGCTAAAATGTGTCTTGACTACACAATCTTGACGCGCTAGCCGTGCTCATTATACCTGGGGGCTTCTTATACAGAAGCTTAATATAGCTATGTTCCGGGCTCTAGGCCCCACACATGTGTTACTTTTCCACATGTACCTTTTTTCGCCATTATATGCATCGATATGACTTAAGTTTTGGCCATGCTGGGTTGCATGGCTCTTGTGTTTATGCCCTACGTTCCCGTTAATTCGGCTAGGGCATAAGGGGAGCACCTCTGCGATTGTTATTGCCGGGTCAGCCGGATGTGTACCTCAGACTGGGTGAAGCCGAAAGCTAGCGTTCTTAAGGGAATATTCGGTTGGTGAACAAAAGATGACTTTTATTTATTGTACTACATGCCCCCAGATGTTTATATTCTGCGTCTCTTTTCGCAGTTCGGACATGCACATTAATGCATGCGTACCCAGGGAAAGGAACCCTTAACGGAACTATTCTCCCTAGAAGATGTTTCTTATTATCCATGTAATATAACATAGCTAGTTGGGTACTTGTCTGATCAAGCACTTATGACCCCTACGCCTGGTTTCCTCGCGTACACCGGTTTTTACATAACTGAGCGGGTATTCGGATACACTCCAAACTGTCGGGTCCGGAGGTCGAAGCGAAAAGGTCCGCCATGACAAATGATTTACAATCCGGCTAGGGACAATATATGTCACTTGAAGTACACAGTCACTTAGACTGACTAAATTATTCCTCTATACCATCCAACAGGCTGTCTAGCCTACAATCCTGTTGGGAATACTTTGTGGCTAATTTAACTTGGTCATACACCAAACTGACGGGGATCTCTTTCCCATCAGGCCCCACAGGTCCGACTTCGGCCATGTGGTTCAGGTCAGCCTTGGTATATCGCGTCTTCACCATGGCCCAGGCTTCCCTTGCACCTTGTCGGCAGGCTGATATCTTCCATAACCCAAAGCGCCGCCACGCTCCCCTAAGCATCTCTACGAGCTCCCCCATGCCTCCTGGCAGGGAGGCGGATGGCCACAAGGTTTGGGCAATGCCTTGCATCACCTGTCGTACTTGTTCATGCAGTTGTGAGAGCTCTGGCAGAAGATCACCCATAGACTCGGGCATCTCCTCCGCGGGACAACCCATCAGCATACCTACAGATATAACTCTATTAGCCGCTTTCTTCACCGAACTCTATAAAAGTTCGTTCAAGCACTTACTAAAAATGCCGCGTCGAATCCGCTTATTCTCCTTTACGGAGTCAACAAGCTGGGCTCGAACATCTTTCAGTTCAACGCCCAGCCGGGTATTGGCATCTTGGAGATCGTTTTTCTCCCGCCTAACCTTCGTAAGCACGCGCTCGCCAGCCTTTAGCTGTCGTTGAGCATGTTGCTCATCCCCTCGCACGACCTCCGGATTCACTCCGGGGTCATCTGCAGAATCTATTGTTAGATTTGCATGCATGCCGCATACTAACCGGTACATGTCATTCTTTTTGATAGAGACAAGTGTTACCAGAGGGGGCCTTCTCGGACTCCTTCATTGCGGCTACTGCGGCCCGTAGCTGGGCTTTGCACTCCTCCAGCTCTTGAGATAACTGGGTATTCTTCTCCGTAAGAACCTGTGAAAACAATGATCCTTAAATCAGTTATGCCAACTATTTCAAGTCTCAGGGGCTACTGATATACATAATTATTAGATTTTCTTACCCGTATATCCTTTACATACTGGTCCGTGGCTCTGGCAAGACCATTTTGAGTAGCTCGGATGTACGCATCTCCTGAGTTGAAGGCATCGAACACCTCTTGGGAGAAGCAAGCGTCGCGGAGTACGGCCCGATGACGCCTGTGATTCATGGCACTCTCCACTTCGGAATTCGTAGCGGATAGCCTATCTGCATCCTCTGTAGGAGGAACATCCGGTGTTGGCCCCATGTTAGCGTCCACCTCTAAGTCCGGCTCTGGAGCCCGGCTGGTGGAGGCGTGGCCGGCAACCTCTCCGGATATAGTCCGGCGAGCGTTTTTCCTACTAGGAAACATGGACGTTATTATATTTTAAAAGATGACAACCACGGAGCGGGGTTCTTTTTCATACCTCTGCGACGGCGTCTCAGTCCTGACCGCCTTCCTTTTAAGCCTACCCGACTTAGGTGCCCCTTGTTGGTGAGTCACTGCGGGTTCGGCATGGCGTCCCGAGGGCCTTCCCTGTAAGACACCGTATGTGTGCGGTAGGTGAAGTGCAGAAAAAGGGATCCTTCTCGGAAGTTGGGACTCCGGTTTTGCTTACATGCAATGCAGGGAGTAGTCCAGGATAATCGGCTATGATGGCCACCTTGGCTCCGTCGCAGCTTAATTGATAGAACGTCCTGTCAATAAGCTTCACAAATGTGTCTGGATCTTCTTCGAGTCCAGGGTCGAGGGCCCGGTCAGGGTCCTCTGGTTGTGGAGGCGGGTTGTGGACCTCCCTCACAGCTTTTCGCGGTTCCTGCTATGAAATGGCAAGGTAAATACTTATGACGAAGAATGCGGGAAGGTTTGGAGTAAAAAGTAGCAGCTCACCCAGCTTGGGGGGTTGTACATGGAGAATCCATCCCGTGGCTTAATGCGGATGAACTTCTCTTCCTCTCCTTTATATAAATCGGACAGTATCTTTGCTAGAGCAGCGACGGAGTACGGTCCCTTACGATCGCAGCGGGTAGCATCGTCTTCTCCATTGAAGTGCCACATGGGTTGCCCCCGATATTGAAGTGGTTGTACCCCCCGCATTATACATATTGACATAACCACGATTATCGTCAATCCTGATTGGGCCGGCATCTTTATCTGGCCCATCAGGTAAAGGACTTCTCCGTTATCTTCCTCCTGGGGGCTCCGAGGGCGCCAGCTGCGGCGTTTCTTCAAAGGGGCGCTATCAAACTCGGGAAGGCCCCTCCGAATAGGGTCTGGAAGGGGGACGTCCTCCATATAAAACCACTCCGAAGGCCAGTCTTCAGATGTCTTCTTCGGAGTACCGGACAGGTATCCGGTCCCGGCGATGCGCCATATCTCGGCTCCGCCCACTTGATATATTGACCCCTCCTGTGTACGGGGTACGAGGCAGAATAGCCTCTTCCATAGCTCGAAATGAGCCTCGCAGCCCAAAAACAGCTCTCAAAGGGCGACGTAGCCAGCGATGTGTAATATGGAGGCGGGAGTGAAATTATGCAGCTGGAGGCCATAGAACTCCAGGAGCCTGCGGAGGAATGGATGGATTGGAAATCCAAGCCCCCTTAATAAGTAAGGGACGAGGCATACCCGCTCCCCCATGGATGGGTTGGGAAATCTCTCCGCTTGCTCCCCGCCATTGTAGGTGGCGAGTCCGGATCGAACGGGGACCATATATGCTGGAGGGAGAAGTCCCTGGGTCTGTAACTCTACTAATTGGCTATGAGGGACGGAACACTTCTTCCAATTGCCTGGCTTAGGGCTACGGGAGCGAGAGGTGGAGCTGCGATGGCCGGCCTTGATGGGATGGACTTTTCCGGGCACGCTCCGATGGATACTCGCTGTGGGAGGATGGTGTGATCTGGATCTGAGGATCCCCATCTCTTTAAATAGACGATTTACTTACATGGTTAGGGTGGCAAGTGTAAAAATGCCCCGACTTCTCGCATTCGCTCGACACGTGGAAGATAGCCATTATTAGGCGTAGAAGCCGAGGAGTGCAACATTCATGGGAAGCCGGACACTACCTAACAGGTAATCAGAATTTGGAGAAGAACCCGCCTTGCAATGCCGAAGACAATCTGCATGCCGGACTCATCGTCATTGAAGCCTGGTTCGGGGGCTACTGAGGGAGTCCCGGATTAGGGGGTCCTCGGATAGCCGGACTATATCCTTTGGCCAGACTGTTGGACTATGAACATACAAGATTGAAGACTTCGTCTCGTGTCCGGATGGGACTCTCCTTGGCGTGGAAGGCAAGCTTGGCAATACGGATCTGTAGATCTCCTCCCTTGTAACCAACTTTGTGTAACCCTATCCCCCTCTGGTGTCTATATAAACCGGAGGGTTTAGTCTGTAGGACAAGAACAATCATAATCATAGGCTAGCTTCTAGGGTTTAGCATCTACGATCTCGTGGTAGATCAACTCTTGTAATACTCATATCATCAAGATCAATCAAGCAGGAGTAGGGTATTACCTCCATCGAGAGGGCCCAAACCTGGGTAAACATTGTGTCCCCCGCCTCCTATTACCATCCGCCTTAGACGCACAGGTCGGGACCCCCTACCCGAGATCCGCCGGTTTTGACACCGACATCCATCCTATGATGTTTTGAGTAGATATCCTTTGTCTTTGGGTTGATTGGTGATCTAGATTGGTACGAGTTGTATGTTTTATTTTGGTGATGTCCTATTGTGCCCTCCGTGTCGCGCAAGCGTGAGGGATTCCCGTTGTAAGGTGTTGCAATACGTTCATGATTCGCTTACAGTGGGTTGCTTGAGTGACAGAAGCATAAACCCGAGTAAGGGGGTTGTGGCGTATGGGATAAAGGGGACTTGATGCTTTAAAGCTATGGTTGGGTTTTACCTTAATGATCTTTAGTAGTTGCGGATGCTTGCTAGAGTTCCAATCATAAGTGCATATGATCCAAGAAGAGAAAGTATGTTAGCTTATGCCTGTCCCTCATATGAAATTGCAATGACGACTACCAGTCTTGTTAACAATTGCCTAGGACAATTCCGCACACCGATCCATCATTATTCCACACTTGCTATTTATAATATTTGGTAATATATTCTAACTTTATGATAACATCACCTACTTTTCTATTTTAGCTCTCCGATATCATGCAAAGTTATCATCTTCATACCCACAACGTAGCTTTATTTCTCGTTTATAGTTGGAAGCAAACGTTCGGTTTACGTAGAGTCGTATCAGTGGCAGATAGGGCTTGAGAGAATGTTGATCTTACCTTTAGCTCCTTGTGGGTTCGACACTCCATACTTATCACTTCCACCATTGGGTGTCGCTACGATGATTCCCAGCACTTGGGGATTATCCGGTACAGTCAAGCTAAATATGGATGCATCATTTGAGTATGAAGGGAGTACTACTTCCATTGGCATGATCATGAGAGATGATGCTGGTGATTTTATTGCAGCCGATATCTCCTATACGGGTAAAACAATTGATGCATATATAGCGGAAGCTTTGCTATGAAGAAGGGGCTGCAACTTGCTGATTCTCTGGGTATTCATAAACTGCTAGTTCATTCTGATTGTGCAAAATTGGTCAAGGATCAGTTAATTTAGTAGCGGCCCTATTCTTAATGATTGCTTTAAGATTTGTAATAATTTTGGCCATGTTATTTTTTAGCATTGTGCGCGCGAATCGAATCGCATGGCTCATGAGCTAACTAGAAGGGCTAGGGTAGATCCTCCGGTAGTGTGAACAGACAATCCTCCCTCTTTTATCCATAGCCTTATTTTGGATGATTTGTCATTATTTGATATGAAATAAAGCTAGACATGATGACATTTCTCAAAAAAAGAGTATATGAACTTGCACGAGGGCGAGGAAAAATAGGAAAGCTTTTTTCTGCAGGAGAAACTTCCAATCTGTAAATATTCAATCTTGGCATTACAAAGTACAATGGAGGTAATAAAATTACAACCAGATCCGCGGACCACCTAGCGACGACTACAAGCACTGGAGCGAGCCGAAGGCGCGCCATTGTCATCGCCCACTCCTCATTGGAGCTGGGCAAACCTTGTTTTAGTAGAAAGTCAGGAAGTCATTGTACTAAGACTCCATAGGACCAACACACCACAACAGCAACCATCGCCAATGAAGAAAGTCATAGATCAGAAGGATCAAACCTGTCAACACCGAAATGAAGACGAATAAAGACCGGATCCAAACAGATCCATCGAAGACCAGCACTGACTGAGTCCTGTGAGATCCAACGGAGACACACCTTTACACGCCCTCTGGCCCTCCAGAGGCTAGACGCACCCATCGGGGTGGGGATAGATGTGGGAGACATTATTCCTACTGAGGTACATCGCCGCCGCCACACAACCCCAACCAAGACGCCGAATCTAACAAGAACGAGAACGAGGTCTCTTCCGCCGATGGACGGCCGACTCCGCACCTCCATGGCCCAAAGGCCATAGGAGATGAGGTGGACCGGCGGCGGCGCCAATGGGAGGATAAGGAAAGGCTAAGGTCTTTTCTTGTGGAGGAGGAAAGAGAAGGCTCTGGTGGTACGGTGTTTCTGGACAGAATCAGATTATTTTTTTAAAGAATAGGAAAGCTACTGCCGCACCATGATGTAAGTCAGATGTCTAACCCTAGCAGTGAACAAACTCATAACTACTACCAAAACATCGTATATTTTAGAACGGAGGTAGTACTTTTGTAATCTTGTCAACGAGATTTTCGTTAAGTTTTGGTTAGCTCAAGGTGTGAAGGTTGTAAGGTTTACCAAAAAAATGGTGGAAGTATAGTTTATCAAAATTCAATCGACGGTTGTCCCTCATCTAAGTTTCACTAAGTGTCTTACCTAAATCTTGATGAAATTCGGATCAGTTTCATATCCGAAACTTGAAAAGAATATCTGAAACTTGTTGAAGCCCATTCACGGAAAAAAACTTGATGAAGCCCAGTAAGATGCGACCGTGTGTTGATATTATTGATACGTCTCTAACGTATCTATAATTTTTTTATTGTTCCATGCTATTATATTATCCATCTTGGATGTTTTATATGCATTATTATGCTATTTATATCATTTTTTGGGACTGACCTATTAACCTAGTGCCCAGTGCTAGCTGTTGATGTATACTATACAACTTGTTCTTGTAGACTTGTGTTGGGCGTCCAAGCGGAGAGTTTTGTAGGACAGTAGCAATTTTCCCTCAAGTGGGTGACCTAAGGTTTATCAATCCATGGGAGGCGTAGGATGAAGATGGTCTCTCTCAAAGAAGTTTGAGAACCAAATAACAAAAAGTCTCTTGTGTCCCCAACACACCAAATACAATGGTAATTTGTATAGGTGCACTAGTTCCGCGAAGAGATGGTGATACAAGCATAATAATTATAGTAGATATTGATTTTTGTAATAGGAACAATAAAACGGAGCACAAACGGTATTGCAATGCTTGAAAATGAGGCCTAGGGTCCGTACTTTCGCTAGTGCAATCTCTGAACATTGCTAATCTAATTGGATCATATAAACATCCCTCAACGTGTGATGAAGAATCACTCCAAAGTTCTTATCTAGCAGAGAACATAAAAAGAAATTGTTTGTAGGGTACGAAACCACCTTAAAGTTATTCTTTCTTTTCGATCTATTCAAGAGTTCGCACTAAAATAACAGCAAGCTATTCTTTCCGATCGATCTATCCAAGAGTATAAAATAACATCATATGATACGCATCAACCAACTCTAATGTCACCTAGATACTCCAATGTTACCACAAGTATCCATGAGTTAATTATACGATACGCATCAAACAATTTCAGATTCATAATACTCGATCCAACACAAAGAACCTCAAAGAGTGCCCCAAGATTTCTACGGCAGAAACAAGGACAAAACCTGCATCAACCCCTATGCATAGATTACCCCAATGTCACCTCAGGAATCCGCGAGTTGAGTGCCGAAACATATATCAAGTGAATCAATATAATACCCCATTGTCACCACGGGTATTCATATGCAAGACATATATCAAGTGCTCTGAAATCCATAAAAATATTCATCACAACAAGATAGAGAGGGGAAAACACCATATGATCCAACTATATTAACAAGGGCCAATTCCATTTCCCCCCTAATCTTGCCCAAGTCTCATCTTTACCCCTAAAAAAACATGTGCTCAACTTTGCCCCTCTTCCGTCTGGTGCCGTTTCAGAAATACCCCTCCGTGTTGTTTCCTTCCAATCAAAGTGGTTTGACCGTTTTCGGGACAATTTTGGGACAAGTTTGCCCCTACTTACATGTGGGGGGTCGCCCGAACAGTTATCTCTCTCAGTTTTCTTCTTCCTCCCGACGCTAAGAACAGAGTGTAGGAGGAGGCGGCCGCACAGGCGATTTCGACAGCTCAGTGCTGGAGAGCTAGGAAAGGAAGATGGCTTCCATGTCCTCGGTGGCTCAGTGTTCGGTGACTTCAGCCACGGAGGACGAGGTTAGTAAAGTCTGGATATTTGGGGATTTTAGATCTAGGGTTTGTGCGGATTTGGGATTTTTTTAGCCATGTGCATCCGATTTCGTTTGTAGGTGGATGGTTGCGGCATTGTGCAGTTTAGTTCAGAGCATTTCATTCCCAATCCCATGTACTGTGGCCTTGAGGAGCACTCGAAGCGTAGATGCCCAGGGCATGGGCTAGTTCCAGCTCGCCCTGTAGCTTGGGGAGGAGCAAGCACTGGTAGACGTTTTTTGGGTTGTCCGGTTGATGTAAGTGCTATATTTCCCTCAATTTGATATATTTTTCTATCGAATTGATGCTAAGGTTTCAGTTTGACATTATTTTTGAACTATGCTTTTGCAGCTTCCCGATGAATGTGATTGGGTTGTATGGATTCACCCCCCCCCCTCCTACTGACTATGTTGGGCTTGCTTTTGAGGATTTACATGCTGCCCTTGAACACAGTTGGATCAAAGCAAGCAATCTGGAGAGGAGGGTTATGGATCTTACCACTAAAAACAAGAAGTTGAAGAAAAAGTATGAGTTGATGGAAACAATGTGCTTTGTCATTGTTCCTGGCGTAAGCATTGTGGCTAGCCTTGTTTCCGTGTGGTCAAATTAGGCTAATTAAGTGTTTGTGATCTAGGTTATGTAGTAATGTTCTGGAGCCTTTATGTAATGGAGCCTTTATATAATGGTGTGAACTATGAAATTGTAGTAGATGTAATGGTATGTTGTGATCTTTGAATGTACTAATGCTTAATGTGGTTTAAATCCTTTATGAATGCACATTGAGGTACTTTTGGCTAGTCATGTTTCCATGTGGTAAATATGAGCACAAATATATATCAATCCAGGGGCAAATATGAGCACACAAGTGTAGCACAAGGGCAAATAGGAGCACACAAGTGTAGCACAGGGACAAATAGGAGCACACAAGTGCAGCACAGGGACAAATAGGAGCACACAAGTGTAGCACAGGGACAAATATGAGCACACAAGTGTAGCACAGGACAAATATGAGCACATTACACAGGAGTTCACAATAGTTTGACAACATGCAAAGCAACCCATATCAGTTAACACATTACATCTAACATACAAGTTCATCACTCTAGTTGAACAGAACCAACATAAGCTGATCACACAAGTTTGGCCCTCTTGCTCCTAGTGTTGGCAGCAGGATTTGCAGCTTTGCTCCTTGTGCTGACAGCAGTTTTGCCGCCTTTCACCTTCTTCTGTGGTGACCCCCACCTAGTTCCTCTCTCAGTAGCTCTTTTAGTACATTTCTTTGGACTAAGAAGCATGTAAACAATCAAGATGAGTATGAAATAATGAAGTTACACAATGAATGCATGAACATGTAGTAGAAAACATACCTGACAAGTGCTGGTGGAGAGCTTGGATCTGGTGGAGAGCTTGGAGCAGTTGGTGGAGAGCTTGTAGCAGTTGGTGGGGAGCTTGGAGCCGTTGCAAGAGCATTTTGTGGAGCATTTTCTGCACCCCAATACTCATCTTCTCCAAATGCAGGATCAATTGACTCTTTGCAATGGGTGCCTCTGTGACCAAGTCTTCCACATCTACTGCATTTCTTTTGCCTTCCTCCAAGACCTTTTCCTTCTGCCTATGCCCTTATCCTAGTTTTCCTTGGTCTTCCAGGTGGTCTATTTTGCACTGGTGCACACAGTTTAAACCCAGTATCAACAATGTCCCACTGCTGCTTCCCCTCCATTGTAGGCAAATTCTCTGCATAAGTAAGATTGAATCTTTGCACAGAGTAAAATTCATGCACATACTGATCAATCTCATTTGCTGGACCTCTGAGTGAAGTAATGAAGTATAATGCATGAATGCAAAGTTTTCCAGTGATTTGCCATTTTCTGCAACTACAAGTTTGAGCTGCTTCCTTCCCCTTTGGCTTCTTCCCTATTAAAAATTCAGGATGCATTAATTCATCCTCATCATCTGTTGGTACATCATCAGGTTGTTCCTCTTCTATGATTGGATCAGCATCTGCTTGCTTGCTACTTCTAGGACCTGGTTCATGCACTTCACTAGTTTCTGAATTTCTTCTTCCACCTGAACTACCTTTGCCACCTGAATTCCCTCTTGCAACTGAAATACCTCTGCCACCTGAATTCCCTCTTGCACCTGAACTCCCTCTTCCTCTTGTTTGACTGCACCTAGCTTGAGAACTGTGAGCTTGAGATCTAGTTCCTCTCCTCTCAGTCTCTCCTCTAAGCCTTTGTATCACATTAATTTCTAAATCTATTGTCTTAGTTTCAGCATTGGTTGCAAACATAATTCTCAATTCATCATCAGACTGCACTGGAACCCAATTAGTATTTCCCATGTCCCAATACCTAATTTCTACACCATCATAGAGGCCCCATGGATATTTATCTGAGATTGCAGATCTAAACTTCACAAATGTTGATGTGCAGTCAACTACAAGACGAAAATTAAACCATGTGCCAGATCCTTTTGTACCAGAACTGCCTAACACGGCGGTTTCCATCCTATAGTTGAGATAGAAAGCTCTAGCTGGATCCATCCTACGGGAAATGTTGAGAAAAAAATAGAGAAAGGCAAAGAAAGTGAGCATAGCAATCGCGCGAGTAAGCTAATGGTGACTCCGCAGAGACACTTACCCCGTTGGAACAGCCGGTGTGGTCGCTGCTGTGGTCTGAAAGCTCTCAGCTCTGCCGCTGTCGGTGCCGCTTCCACGAACGGCAGCCGCCGCATCAGATCCAGCCGTCGCGCATCTCAATCCCCATGCTAACCCTCCACGGCGGCCGACGGCGAACCAAATCGCGGGCGGGCTAGGGTTAGGGTTCTAGTCGCCAGAGAGAAGAGAAGAGATGAGAGGAGAGGAGATCCGCGAGTGAGTGTAACTGTCCGAAGGGCCCCACATGTAAGTACTAGGGGTAAATTGTCAGAAATGTGTATCCTGCACGGTCAAAGCTCTTTGACTGGACGATAAGGGTACAAAGGGGTATTTCTGAAACGGCACCAGACAGAAGAGGAGCAAAGTAGAGCACTTGTTTATTTTAGGGGTAAAGATGAGACCGGGGCAAGATTAGGGAAAAAATGTAAATGTCCCTATTAACAAAGCCCGCGATACATCAAGATCGTGCCATCAAGAACACGAGAGAGAGAGAGAGAGAGAGAGAGAGAGAGAGAGATTAAACACATAGCTACTGGTACAAACCCTCAGCCCTGAGGGTGGACTACTCCCTCTCATCATGGTGGCAGCCGGAATGATGAAGATGGCCACCGGTGATGATTTCCCCCTCCGGCAGGGTGACAGAACGGGGTCTAGATTGGTTTTTCATGGCTACAAAGGTTTGCGGTTGCAGAACTTCTAATCTATCGACTCCCCTAGGGTTTTTGGAATATTCAGGAATTTATAGGGCGAAGAGGCGGTGCGGGAGGCCAACGAGGTGGGCACAACCCACCGGGGCGCGCCTGGGCCCCTAGGCGCACCCAGGTGGGTTGTGCCCCCCTCGGGGCACCCCTCTGGTACTTCTTTGGCCCAAATTGTATCTTCTGGTCCATACAAATTCTCCAAAAAGTTTCGCCGTGTTTGGGCTCTGTTTGGTATTGATTCTCTGCGATGTAAAAACAAGCAAAAACAGCAACTGGCACTGTGCACTATGTCAGTAGGTTAGTCCCAAAAAATGATATAAAGTTGCTATAAAATGATTGTCAAACATCCAAGAATGATAATATAACGACATGAATACTTCATAAATTATAGATACGTTGGAGACATATCAGCTGCTGTTTTTTTCATGTTTTTGTCTTTTACAGAAAATCAATACCAAACGGAACGAAACTTTTTGACCATTTTTCTTGGACTAGAAGACACCTAGGAAGCTTCGGGAGGAGGCCAGAAGGCCCATGGGTGAGCCACAAGCTCATGAGGCGCGCCCTAGGGGAGCGCCCTATGAGCTTGTGCACCCCCCTCGTGGCTCCTCCAACCCTAATCTCAGATCCATAAATACCCAAATATTCCCTGTATACTAGAAGGGACACCAAAAATACTTTTCCCCCGCTGCAAGCTTCTGTCCTCGTGAGATCCCATCTTGGGGCCTTTTCAGGTGCTCTACTGGAGGGGGTTCGATCACGGAGGGCTTCTACATCAACCTTGCTGCCCTTCCGATGATGTGTGAGTAGTTTACCACAGACCTACGGGTCCACAGCTAGCAGCTATATGGCTTCTTCTCTCTCCCTTTGATCTTTAATACAATGTTCTCCTCGATGTTCTTGGAGATCTATTTGTTGTAATCTTCTTTTGCAGTGCATTTGTTGAGATCCTACGAATTGTGGATTTATGATCATATTATCTATGAATATTATTTGAGTCTTTTCTGAACTCTTTTATGCACGATTAAGATAGCTTTGTATTCCTCTCCGATCTATTGATTTGGTTTGGCCAACCAGGTTGATTTTCCTTGTAATGGGAGAGGTGCTTTGCAATGGGTTCAATCTTGTGGTGCTCAATCCCAGTGACAGAAGGGGACATGACACATATTTGTATTGTTGCCATTAAGGATAAAAAGGTGGGGTTTGTTCATATTGATTGGATCTATCCCTTTGCATCATGTCATCTTGCTTAAGGCGTTACTCCGTTCTTGTTAACTTAATACACTAGATGCATGCTGGATAACAGTCGATGTGTGGAGTAATAGTAGTAGATGCAGAATCGTTTCGGTCTAGCTACTTGTCACAGGGCGTGATGCCTATATTCATGATCATTGCCTTAGATATCGTCATAGCTATGCGCTTTTGTATCAATTGCTCAACAGTAATTTGTTTACCCACCGTATGCGTTCTTTCAAGAGAGAAGCCTCTAGTGAAAACTATGGCCCCCGGGTCTATTTTTATCATATTATTTTCAGATCTATAAAACCAAAACCTCAAAAATACCTTGATGCAATTTATTTACCTTTTAATTTTTTGTGCTTTTATTTATCTTTAATACATATCTCTATCAGATCTCATCCTTGTAAGTAGTTGTCAAGGGATTGATAACCCCTTTATCGCGTTGGGTGCAAGTATTTGTTTGTTTGTGTAGGTGCTATCATTAGAGACTTGTATGTTCCTCCTACTGGATTGATACCTTGGTTCTTAACTAGGGAAAATACTTATCTCTACTTTGCTGCATCACCCTTTCCTCTTCAAGGGAGAAACCAACGCAAGCTCAAGAAGTAGCGATTATGAATAAAATATAAGGGCATCTCCAATGGCGACCCGCAATTTTTTTCCGGCATCCGTCCGTGGAGGAGGGGGGAGTCCACGGACATTGATGCCGGAGGTCGCCATCCAACGCTGCCCGCATACATTTCAACCACTCTTTGAACTAACCGGATGAAATACACGCAAACATGGCAGATTCCATATAAACCGAACAAAATTCATTACATTTTAAACATTTTTTAACTAAAAATGATACCGGACAAAGATTTAACTAGTCTACGGCTGGCAGCGGCGGATCTCCATCGTTTTCCCCAGTCCGGCAGTCGTGGGCCTGATGTCTACTACACAACCTTCTTCTTGTAGACGTTCTTGGGCCTGCAAGTGCACAGGTTTGTAGGACAGTAGCAAATTTCCCTCAAGTGGATGACCTAAGGTTTATCAATCTGTAGGAGGCGTAGGATGAAGATGGTCTCCCTCAAGCAACCCTGCAACCAAATAACAAAGAGTCTCTTGTGTCCCCAACACACCCAATACAATGGTAAATTGTATAGGTGCACTAGTTCGGCGAAGAGATGGTGATACAAGTGCAATATGGATGGTAGATATAGGTTTTTATAATCTGAAAATATAAAAACAGCAAGGTAACTAATGATAAAAGTGAGCGTAAACGGTATTGCAATGATAGGAAACAAGGCCTAGGGTTCATACTTTCACTAGTGCAAGTTCTCTCAACAATAATAACATAGATAGATCATATAACAATCCCTCAACATGCAACAAAGAGTCACTCCAAAGCCACTAATAGCGGAGAACAAACGTAGAGATTATGGTAGGGTACGAAACCACCTCAAAGCTATTCTTTCGGATCGATCTATAAAAGAGTTCGTACTAGAATAACACCTTAAGACACAAATCAATCAAAACCCTAATGTCACCTAGATACTCCATTGTCACCTCAAGTATCCGTGGGCATGATTATACGATATGCATCACACAACCTCAGATTCATCCGACCAACATAAAAGTACTTCAAAGAGTGCCCCAAAGTTTCTACCGGAGAGTCAAGAACGTGTGCCAACCCCTATGCATAGGTTCATGGGCGGAACCCGCAAGTTGGTCACCAAAACATACATCAAGTGGCACGTGATATCCCATTGTCACCACAGATAAACACGGCAAGACATACATCAAGTGTTCTCAAATAAAGACTCAATCTGATAAGATAACTTCAAAGGGGAAACTCAATTCATCACAAGAGAGTAGAGGGGGAGAAACATCATAAGATCCAACTACAATAGCAAAGCTCGGGATACATCAAGATCGTGCCATAGAGGGAACACGAGAGAGAACACGAGAGAGAGAGAGAGAGAGAGAGAGAGAGAGATCAAACACATGGCTACTGGTACATACCCTCAGCCCCGAGGGTGAACTACTCCCTCCTCGTCACGGAGAGCGCCGGGATGATGAAGATGGCCACCGGTGATGGGTTCCCTGTAACGCCCCGGATTCGATGTGCCAGGTGTCCGCCAGTTATTCGCTGTCTTTGCCATGTCATGTGCTTGCGTATTGCACTTTTCCATGTCATCATTTGCATTTCATATCATGTCATCATGTGCATCGCATTTGCATACGTGTTCGTCTCATGCATCCGAGCATTTTCCCCGTTGTCCGTTTTGCAATCCGGCATTCCTATGTCTCCCGGCGCCCTCTTTTACCTCTTTTCGTGTGCGGGTGTTAAACGGTCTCGGAATGGACCGAGGTTTGTCAAGCGGCCCTGGTATAGCACCGGTAGACCGCCTGTCAAGTTTCGTGCCATTTGGAGGTCGTTTGGTACTCCAACGGTTAACCGGGTAACCGCAGAAGCCTCTTTTGCATTGCAGCCCAACTCCCCTTTCAAAGTGGCCCAAAACCCTCCAAACTCCCCTCCATGCTCTCGGTCGTTCGATCACGATCGCGTGGCCGAAAACCGCACCTCATTTGGACTCTCCTAGCTCCCTCTACCTATAAATTTGTGTCTCCCCCGAAAATTTCGCGGATGAAACCCTAGTCTACTCTTCCTCTCGCCCGGCGGACATGTCCGCCCGCCACGGACACCCAGCGCCACCAGCGTCACACACCACTCCCTGGCCGCCACGTGGCCTCCGCCGCCAACCGCCGCCGCCCCGGCCATGGGGCCAGGCAGGCCCGCCTGCCATGAGCACCTCAAGCCTCCGGCTGCGCCACCGCCGCCGCCCGGCCCGGCCTGCCTGCGCCCTCTCGCCACTGGCGACCACGCCGCCCGCCCGTGCCCGCCGCTGCCGCCTCCCGCCCGGCGCCCGCGCGCATGGCGCCGCGCCAAGGCCGCCGCCCGAGCCGCCACGCCTCAAGCCCGCGTCCCACGCTTCGGCCTCGGCAGGCCTTGCCGTCGCCGTTCTCCGGCGACCGCCTCGAAGCGCCCGCCGCCCGGCGGATCAGCCGCCCGCCGCCCCGTCTCCGGCCTTCTCCCTCCTCTCCGGCGGCCCGAGCCCGGCCCCGCCTCGAACCGCTCCCCGATCCAGATCTGGAACCCTAAGGTTGACCTCAAAATCGTCTAAGTCCCAGGATTTTGTTATATTCATGCATTTTTCATTGCATCGTATCTCTGTCATCGTAGCTCCGTTTTGCGCGTATAATATGTCAAAATGTTCGTCTCGAAGAGTAGATCATTTTATCTAATTGCATCATTTTCATTTGAGCTCATCTTGATGCCCGAAATGCTGTTGGAAAAGTGCTATGTGATGTTAGTTTCTGATTTTTATCAGAACTTGCACTTTTGTCATTTTTGCCATGATTGATGTGTGCATCCTATGGACTTGAGTTCTACATGTGTTTTGCAATATGCCATGTCTTCTTTACAGTGGTGCTTGCTATGTATTTTTGTGATCTATGCGGTGACTAGCACAAGCATGCAAACTAGGTGTCTTGATGTTGCTGATTTCAGCCCTGTTTTGCTGATATTTTGATGCCATGTTAACTTGATGCTACCAAGAGATCCATGCATATTTTGAGATACTTCAGTAAACATGTTTTGTTAAGAATGTCTTCCTCTATCCATCCATGCCCTTGTTTGCAATTATGGAGTGCCATAGCTTGAGTCAATCGAGCTCTACTTTTGCTATCAAATGTTTCCTGGCAGATTGTTTACATGTTATTCAATTTTGCCTAGGTTGTTGTGGTTGATCCTTGCATGCTATGTTATTGTTCTTGCCATGTATGTCTTCTATGCCATGTCTTCTTGATGTATGTATGCTTAGTTTATCATATAAGGCTCTGTAGTGAGTGCATCGAGCTTGTAAACATGCCTACTTGTTATCAGTTTTTGACATGCCATGTTGCTGAATCTGTTAGCGAGACTTTCAATATTGACATGGGTGTTACTATATTTGCTGATCCTTTTTGGCTTATGGTCACTAAAGGACTTTTGTTCTATGCTATTAGTAGATTCATGCCATGCCTTTTTTTGCCATGTTAAGTTCCTGTAACATGTTGTTTCATAGCTCTAAACATTGCAACCTGATGTTATTTCTGCCAATGCCTGAAACTGTTATTAGTTGCAATCTTGCCATGTCATTTTGAGCATGTTCTAGTGATTTCTGGAGGTAGCTCAGTTCTCATGTTTTGTAATGCTTTACCTGTACATCATGCCCATGCCTTTTGTTTTCTTGTTGAGGTGCTGTAGCATGTAGTTTTGATGCTTGCAATATGCCTAGTTGCTGTTTTGGACAGATTGTTGCTATAACTTGTATAGGGTGTATGTGTTGAACCGTTGTCCGCTTTTGAGTGTGCTCTATATGAAACTTGCTTGATTTTGCATGTAGTTTCATATTATCATGTTGCATCCATGTTTTGAGGTGTTTGCTTGATGTTTGTATGCATTTTGCATCAATGCCATGCTTACCTTGTTTTGCTCATATCTTCTAGGCCGTAGTCTCAATCTAATGAACTTTATATGTAACTTGACTAGAATTTCGTGTAGATCATCATGGTGCATCTTAAATTGCTGTTTAACAACTTGAACATAAAGTTATTCAGATCTGGACCAATTTCGAAATTTGCATATGAGGACTTACCGGAATTGTTATATGATGTTCCCGGCCTCATTTAAACTTGCCTTGATGTGTTGTTCTTGTTTGCATCATCTCTTGCCATGAGTAGCTTCATGTAGTCTTGTCATGCATCATGCTTGTTTGTGCATCATGCCTTGTTCATGTGTGGTGTGTTTACCATGTTGTGTGCTTCTTCTTGTTAGTTCCCGTTTCGTTGCGATCGTGAGGATTCGTTCGTCTACGCTTGGTTCGGCTTCATCCGTTCATCTTCTTCATGGATCCGTTCATCTTCTTCATGGACTCGTTCTTCTTCCTTGCGGGATTTCAGGCAAGATGACCGCTACCCTGGATCTCACTACTATCATTGCTATGCTAGTTGCTTCGTTCTATCGCTATGCTGCGCTACCTATTACCTGTTTATCAAGCCATCCCAAATTGCCATGTCAGCCTCTAACCTTTTGCACCCTTCCTAGCAAACCGTTGTTTGGCTATGTTACCACTTTGCTCAGCCCCTCTTATAGCGTTGTTAGTTGCAGGTGAAGATGAAGTTTGTTCCTTGTTGGAACATGGAGATGTTGTTCCTTGTTGGAACATGTTTACTTGTTGGGATATCACAATATATCTTATTTAATTAATGCATCTATATACTTGGTAAAGGGTGGAAGGCTCGGCCTTATGCCTGGTGTTTTGTTCCACTCTTGCCGCCCTAGTTTCCGTCATATCGGTATTATGTTCCCGGATTTTGCGTCCCTAACGCGGTCGGGTGATTTATGGGACCCCCTTGACAGTTCGCTTTGAATAAAACTTTTCCAGCAAGGCCCAACATTGGTTTTACCATTTGCCTCACCACCACCTACTTTTCCCTTGGGAGTCGCTCTCTCGAGGGTCATCTTTATTCAGCCCCCCCGGGCCAATGCTTGTCTAAGTGTTGGTCCAAACTAGAGTGCTTTGCAGCGCCACCTCAAGGAAACTTGAGGGCTGGTTTTAGTTGTACGGACTGCTCATCCGGTCGTGGCCTGGGACGAGATACGCGCGGCTACTACCAGGGTGTCGGCACGCCGGGAGGTCTTGCTGGTCTTGTTTTATTGCTGTGAAATGTCTTGTAGCCGGGATTCCGAGACTGATCGGGCTTCCCGGGGAGAAGGTCTATTCCTTCGTTGATCGCGAGAGCTTATCATGGGCTAAGTTGGGACACCCCTGCAGGGTTTGAACTTTCGAAAGCCGTGCCCGCGGTTATGTGGCAGATGGGAATTTGTTAATGTCCGGTTGTAGAAAACCCGAAGTTGATCTTAATTAAAATACACCAACCGTGTGCGTAACCGTGAGTGTCTCTTTTCGGGTTGATCGAGAGGAGAACACGGTTTCTGGGTTATGTTTGACGTAAGTAGGAGTTCAGGATCACTTCTTGATCATTACTAGTTGACGACCGTTCCTTTGTTCCTCTTCTCGCTCTCATTTGCGTATGTTAGCCACCATATATGCTTAGCCGCTGCTGCAACCTCACCACTTTACCCCCTTCCTTTCCCATTAAGCTTTGCTAGTCTTGATACCCATGGTAATGGGATTGCTGAGTCCTCGTGGCTCACAGATTACTACACCACCAGTTGCAGGTACAGGTTTGCGATGATCATGACGCGAGAGCGATGTTTGCTTGTCTTGAGTTCTTCTGCTTCTTCTTCGATCAGGGGATAGGTTCCAGGTCGGCAGCCTGGGCTAGCAGGGTGGATGTCGTTTGAGTTTCTGTTTATGTTTCATCCGTAGACGGATGTTGTTCTTGTATATGATGTTGATATATTCTTGTGGCATTTGTGCCTTATGTATGTATCCCTATGTATTATGTAATGTTGATGTAATGATATCCACCTTGCAAAAGCGTTTCCAATATGCGGGTCTATCCTTGGTGGGACCATCGAGTTCCTTTTGGATAGGGTCGCATATTGGGCGTGACAAGTTGGTATCAGAGCCTCGACTGACCCTAGGAGCCCCCCTTGATTGATCGTGTAGTTTGGCCATAGTTGAGTCTAGAAGAAAACTGTTATTGGAGTCTAGTTATATCGGAGAGTAGGAATTCTTTTTACTCCTCTGCCCCTTCGTCGCTCTGGTGAGGAATCTTGACGTAGGTGTTTTGAATTACTTCTCTTCCCCTTCAAATTTTTTCTTTAGGATCACGCAGTTGGTTTTCCGATCGTTGTTCCTCTGCTCTTTTATCCGGTGCATTTCTCGTCAAGTCGACTCGACCATCTTCATCTTTGAGTTCAATCCTCAATTCTTCCTCCGACGTCGTTGTTTTTCCTTGTCCGAAGTTGTCCTTGTTGTTTTTCCCACCCGCCCTCCCTTCTTCTTCTCGGAACCGGAGTCCGTAATCGAGTATCCATTCTACTCGTGTGAAGTCTTTGCCTTCTTTCCTCCATGATTTCAACCGGTGTTGTCTTTTCAAGATATTCGTCGTTTTCCCCTTCCAAGTTGCCTGTGTTTTTCCCGCCCTCCCACCCTTTTTCTTCCCGGAGTTTGAGTCTCTTTCGACCATCTATTTCATTCGTGTGGAGCCTCTTCAGTCTTTCGTCAATTATTTCAACCGGTGAATACTCGTCTCGTTCGTCATTCTTCATCTCTTTCTTTTCTGGTAGACTCAATTCAAGTTTTTCGGTGTTGATCATATTCTTTCCTTGGATCAAGTGTTTTCCTTGCTCGTTCGTCTCTCGCCAGTTTATCATTCCGGAGTTCCGAAGACATCTCAGGACATTAAATGCATCTTCCAATTAATTCGAGGTTGTCACCTCATTCAAATATTTCATTTGTTCCGGTGCATCATTTATCTGTTCAACATCCCTTTCCAACGGTGTTTTTCTCTTCAGTGGGCCCTAACCCACAGGCCTTTCCCAGGATCTTACCTGACTCTTCTAATTTCCCCGGAGTTATTCTCAATCCTTTTCATAGTTTGACGTAAGTATGAATTTTATCAGTCAGATGTTTTTCCAAGATCGATTTCAAATCATTTCATTGTTGGCTCAACCTCTTTTGCTTTTCATTCTCCCGGAGTATCCCAGTAATTTTGGTGGTGTTTTCTCGTCGACATTTGAAGACCGTCGTAGATTTTCTCTTAAATCTTGTCCGTTCCCCCGGAGTTTCATGGTGCTAGCTCGATGTTATTCTATCTAATTGTTTCCAGTCATGCAAATTCTGTTCATCCATCCGGAGTATTTCAGGAGTTGTTTTCCGTCTCAATCATCCGGAGGCCATCTTTTCGGAATATTTCTTCGTTCCAAGTTTTCAGCTTCGTTCATCTCAATATTCTTCCGGTGCTTCATTCAAGTATTCTTATATCAGTTCGCGATCTCTTTGTTCTCTTGCATTTTAATTCCCCCAAGTATCTCCGCGCTTCTCTAATTCTTCCCGATGATTATTTCTTTTTCATCAGTCATTTCGAATTTTTACGGTGGTTCGTTCAAGATTCTTTTTCTTTGTTTATCATTTTAATCCATTCGTTCTTTCGAATCCTACCGGTGGTTCATGAAGACCTTCTCAAGTTTGCGATATGTCACTTCTCAATCCTTTTTCATCAAGAATAAGTAGTATGCAAATCCATTGCTTCTCATCAATTTAATTTGATGAAGGATAAGCATACAATAAATCTTATTCTTATTTCATCCTAGTGAGTAATCCCTTCCTTCGGAGTTTGCTCTTGTTGAATAAATTCTAGTTCCAAGTCTTTTCATCTTTTCTTTTCCGGAGTTCAAATTTCCTCCGTCATTTCGTGGAATCCTCCATCTAATTCATCGTAGGCTCATCTTATTCTTTCATCCTTCATTTTATCTCGCCATCCTTTTGTTACGGAGTTCTTCATGGTGGTTCTTCATGATTTAATCTTTTCTTCAAGAGTTCATCAAGATTTTGTTGGTGGAGTTCAAGTATCTTTTCTTCTCGCGTCTCGAAGTGCAATTAATTCTCCGTATTCTTTTGAAGTGGAGTTTTGCATTTCTTCGTTCTTCTCAGCTATTTAATCTTTTCCGTTTGTGGTGGCGTTCACCTCATAATTTTGAGATGTTATCCATAAGTCCACATCAAGCTTATTCTTTCGTTGTTGATTTTCTCAACAACTCCATTCAATCTTTTCTTCTAAGGTTGCTTTCTATTTCATTCGTGGCACAAGTTGTCATAGTCTTACCAGTTCTTCCCATTCAATTCTCTTTCAATTCTTTCCGGAGATTTTGTGTCATGTCTTCATCAAGTATCATTCCATCCTCTTAAGTTCGTGTTCTAATCTTTCCATTTTAACCGGTGTGCTGCCTAAATCCTTTCAGTCTTATTCATTTCTTATCTCGTTCGAACCAGAGTTGTTTCTGAGTCTATTATGTTTCCATGAGCTTTTGATTCTCGTCATTCTCGTCGTTCCTCTCTTCTTCTCGAGTGCTCTCGATTCTTTGCTTCTTCTCTTGAGTTTTTGTTACACCTCATCCTTTTTCCCTTCCGTCTCGGTCCTAAGATCTCGGGACGAGATCTCGTGTTAGTGGAGGAGTGTTGTAACGCCCCGGATTCGATGTGCCAGGTGTCCGCCAGTTATTCGCTGTCTTTGCCATGTCATGTGCTTGCGTGTTGCACTTTTCCATGTCATCATTTGCATTTCATATCATGTCATCATGTGCATCGCATTTGCATACGTGTTCGTCTCATGCATCCGAGCATTTTCCCCGTTGTCCGTTTTGCAATCCGGCACTCCTATGTCTCCCGGCGCCCTCTTTTACCTCTTTTCGTGTGCGGGTGTTAAACGGTCTCGGAATGGACCGAGGTTTTTCAAGCGGCCCTGGTATAGCACCGTAGACCGCTGTCAAGTTTCGTGCCATTTGGAGGTCGTTTGGTACTCAACGGTTAACCGGTAACCGCAGGCTCTTTTGCATTGCAGCCCAACTCCCTTTCAAAGTGGCCCAAAACCCTCCAAACTCCCCTCCATGCTCTCGGTCGTTCGATCACGATCGCGTGGCCGAAAACCGCACCTCATTTGGACTCTCCTAGCTCCCTCTACCTATAAATTTGTGTCTCCCCGAAAATTTCGCGGATGAAACCCTAGTCTACTCTTCCTCTCGCCCGGCGGACATGTCGCGCCCCGGACACACCCAGCGCCAGCCCGTCCGCACCACTCCCTGGCACGCCACGTGGCCTCCGCCACCAGCCGCCCCGCCCGGCCCATGGGCCCAGGGGCAGGCCCGCCCGGCTCATGAGGCCTCCAAGCCTCCGGCTCGCCACCGGCTGCCGCCCGTCCCGGCCGGCCTGCGCCGCCTCGCCACTGGCGACCATCCCGCCCGCCGTGCCCGCCCGCCGTGCCGCCTCCATGGCCCAGCGCCATGGCGCCGCCGCCCAGCCAGCGCCAGCCGCCGCCATGCTTCTTGCCGCGCCCGCGTCCGCGCTCGGCCTCGGCGGCCATGCCGCCGTCGCCGTTCTCCGCGACCGCCTCGAGCGCCCGCCGCCAGCCGGATCAACCGCCCGCCGCCCGTCTCCGGCCTTCTCCCTCCTCTCCGCGCCCGAGCCCGGCCCCGCCTCGAACCGCTCCCCGATCCAGATCTGGAACCCTAAGGTTGACCTCAAAATCGTCTAAGTCCCAGGATTTTGTTATATTCATGCATTTTTCATTGCATCGTATCTCTGTCATTGTTGCTCTGTTTTGCGCGTATAATATGTCAAAATGTTCGTCGCGAAGAGTAGATCATTTCATCTCATTGCATCATTTTCATTTGAGCTCATCTTTATGCCCGAAATGCTGTTGGAAAAGTGCTATGTGATGTTAGTTTCTGATTTTTATCAGAACTTGCACTTTTGTCATTTTTGCCATGATTGATGTTTGCATCCTATGGACTTGAGTTCTACATGTGTTTTGCAATATGCCATGTCTTCTTTACAGTGGTGCTTACTATGTATTTTTGTGATCTATGTGGTGACTAGAACAAGCATGCAAACTAGGTGTCTTGATGTTGCTGATTTCAGCCCTGTTTTGCTGATATGTTGATGCCATGTTAACTTGATGCTACCAAGAGATCCATGCATATTTTGAGATACTTCAGTAAACATGTTTTGTTAAGCATGTCTTCCTCTATCCATCCATGCCCTTGTTTGCAATTATGGAGTGCCATAGCTTGAGTCAATCGAGCTCTACTTTTGCTATCAAATGTTTCCTGGCAGATTGTTTACATGTTATTCAATTTTGCCTAGGTTGTTGTGGTTGATCCTTGCATGCTATGTTATTGTTCTTGCCATGTATGTCTTCTATGCCATGTCTTCTTGATGTATGTATGCTTAGTTTATCATATAAGGCTCTGTAGTGAGTGCATCGAGCTTGTAAACATGCCTACTTGTTATCAGCTTTTGACATGCCATGTTGCTGAATCTGTTACCGAGACTTTCAATATTGACATGGGTGTTACTATATTTGCTGATCCTTTTTGGCTTATGGTCACTAAAGGACTTTTGTTCGATGCTATTAGTAGATTCATGCCATGCCTTTGTTTGCCATGTTAAGTTCCTGTAACATGTTGTTTCATAGCTCTAAACATTGCAACCTGATGTTATTTCTGCCAATGCCTGAAACTGTTATTAGTTGCAATCTTGCCATGTCATTTTGAGCATGTTCTAGTGATTTCTGGAGGTAGCTCAGTTCTCATGTTTTGTAATGCTTTACCTGTACATCATGCCCATGCCTTTTGTTTTCTTGTTGAGGTGCTGTAGCATGTAGTTTTGATGCTTGCAATATGCCTAGTTGCTGTTTTGGACAGATTGTTGCTATAACTTGTATAGGGTGTATGTGTTGAACCGTTGCTCCGTTTTGAGTGTGCTCTATATGAAACTTGCTTGATTTTGCATGTAGTTTCATATTATCATGTTGCATCCATGTTTTGAGGTGTTTGCTTGATGTTTGTATGCATTTTGCATCAATGCCATGCTTACCTTGTTTTGCTCATATCTTCTAGGCCGTAGCTCCGAATCTAATGAACTTTATATGTAACTTGACTAGAATTTCGTGTAGATCATCATGGTGCATCTTAAATTGCTGTTTAACAACTTGAACATAAAGTTATTCAGATCTGGACCAATTTCGAAATTTGCATATGAGGACTTACCGGAATTGTTATATGATGTTCCCGGCCTCATTTAAACTTGCCTTGATGTGTTGTTCTTGTTTGCATCATCTCTTGCCATGAGTAGCTTCATGTAGTCTTGTCATGCATCATGCTTGTTTGTGCATCATGCCTTGTTCATGTGTGGTGTGTTTACCATGTTGTGTGCTTCTTCTTGTTAGTTCCCGTTTCGTTGCGATCGTGAGGATTCGTTCGTCTACGCTTGGTTCGGCTTCATCCGTTCATCTTCTTCATGGATCCGTTCATCTTCTTCATGGACTCGTTCTTTTTCCTTGCGGGATTTCAGGCAAGATGACCGCTACCCTGGATCTCACTACTATCATTGCTATGCTAGTTGCTTCGTTCTATCGCTATGTTGCGCTACCTATTACCTGTTTATCAAGCCATCCCAAATTGCCATGTCAGCCTCTAACCTTTTGCACCCTTCCTAGCAAACCGTTGTTTGGCTATGTTACCGCTTTGCTCAGCCCCTCTTATAGCGTTGTTAGTTGCAGGTGAAGATGAAGTTTGTTCCTTGTTGGAACATGGAGATGTTGTTCCTTGTTGGAACATGTTTACTTGTTGGGATATCACAATATATCTTATTTAATTAATGCATCTATATACTTGGTAAAGGGTGGAAGGCTCGGCCTTATGCCTGGTGTTTTGTTCCACTCTTGCCGCCCTAGTTTCCGTCATATCGGTATTATGTTCCCGGATTTTTGCGTCCCTAACGCGGTCGGGTGATTTATGGGACCCCCTTGACAGTTCGCTTTGAATAAAACTTTTCCAGCAAGGCCCAACATTGGTTTTACCATTTGCCTCACCACCACCTACTTTTCCCTTGGGAGTCGCTCTCTCGAGGGTCATCTTTATTCAGCCCCCCCGGGCCAATGCTTGTCTAAGTGTTGGTCCAAACTAGAGTGCTTTGCAGCGCTACCTCAAGGAAACTTGAGGGCTGGTTTTAGTTGTACGGACTGCTCATCCGGTCGTGGCACAGGGACGAGATACTGCTGGCTACTACTGTGGTGTCGGCACGCCGGGAGGTCTTGCTGGTCTTGTTTTATTGCTGTGAAATGTCTTGTAGCCGGATTCCGAGACTGATCGGGCTTCCGGGAGAAGGTCTATTCTTCGTTGATCGCGAGAGCTTATCATGGGCTAAGTTGGGACACCCTGCAGGGTTTGAACTTTCGAAAGCCGTGCCCGCGGTTATGTGGCAGATGGGAATTTGTTAATGTCCGGTTGTAGAAAACCCGAAGTTGATCTTAATTAAAATACACCAACCGTGTGCGTAACCGTGAGTGTCTCTTTTCGGGGTTGATCGAGAGGAGAACACGGTTTCTGGGTTATGTTTGACGTAAGTAGGAGTTCAGGATCACTTCTTGATCATTACTAGTTGACGACCGTTCCTTTGTTCCTCTTCTCGCTCTCATTTGCGTATGTTAGCCACCATATATGCTTAGCCGCTGCTGCAACCTCACCACTTTACCCCTTCCTTTCCCATTAAGCTTTGCTAGTCTTGATACCCATGGTAATGGGATTGCTGAGTCCTCGTGGCTCACAGATTACTACACCACCAGTTGCAGGTACAGGTTTGCGATGATCATGACGCGAGAGCGATGTTTGCTTGTCTTGAGTTCTTCTGCTTCTTCTTCGATCAGGGGATAGGTTCCAGGTCGGCAGCCTGGCTAGCAGGTGGTGGATGTCGTTTGAGTTTCTGTTTATGTTTCATCCGTAGACGGATGTTGTTCTTGTATATGATGTTGATATATTCTTGTGGCATTTGTGCCTTATGTATGTATCCCTATGTATTATGTAATGTTGATGTAATGATATCCACCTTGCAAAAGCGTTTCCAATATGCGGGTCTATCCTTGGTGGGACCATCGAGTTCCTTTTGGATAGGGTCGCATATTGGGCGTGACATTCCCCCTCCGGCAGGGTGCCGGAACGGGCTCCCGAGAGGTTTTTGGTGGCTACAGAGGCTTGCGGCAGCGGAACTCCCGATCTATCTTCTCCGTGGATGTTTTTAGGGTACGTGGGACTATATAGGCAAAAGAAGTCGGTCGAGGGGTGCTCGAGGGGCCCACGAGACAGGCGCGCCCCATGAGGCGCCCCTATCTCCTGGGCTTCTCGAGTATCTTCTGACCTGAACTCCAAGTCTCCAGGATGATATTCTTCCAAAAAATCACGTTGCCGAAGGTTTCATTCCGTTTGGACTCCGTTTGATATTCCTTTTCCTCGAAATACTGAAACAGGCAATAAAACAGCAATATGGGCTAGGCCTTCGGTTAGTAGGTTAGTCCCAAAAGTAATATAAAAGTGTATAATAAAGCCCATAATCATTCAAAACACATAGTAATATAGCATGGAATAATAAAAAATTATAGATACGTTGGAGACATATCAAGCATCCCCAAGCTTAATTCCCGCTCGTCCTCGAGTAGGTAAATGATAAAAAAATAATTTTTGATGTGGAATGCTAGTTGGCATAATCTCATTGTAATTCTTCTTAATTGTGATATGAATATTCAGATCCGAAAGATTCAAGACAAAAGTTTAATATTGACATAAAAATAATAATACTTCAAGCATACTAACAAAGCAATCATGTCTTCTCAAAATAACGTGGCCAAAGAAAGTTATCCCTACAAAATCATATAGTCTGGCTATGCTCTATCTTCACCACACAAAGTATTTAAATCATGCACAACCCGGTGACAAGCCAAGCAATTGTTTCATACTTTTGGCATTCTCAAACTTTTTCAATCTTCACGCAATACATGAGCGTGAGCCATGGATATAGCACTATGGGTGGAATAGAAGGGTGGTTGTGGAGAAGACAAAAAGGGAGAAGATAGTCTCCACATCAACTAGGCGTATCAACGGGCTATGGAGATGCCATCAATAGATATCAATGTGAGTGAGTAGGGACTGCCATGCAACGGATGCACTAGAGCTATAAGTATATGAAAGCTCAACAAAAGAAATTAAGTGGGTGTGCATCCAACTCGCTTTCTCATGAAGACCTAGGGCATTTTGAGGAAGCCCATCATTGGAATATACAAGCCAAGTTCTAGAATGAAAAATTCCCACTAGTATATGAAAGTGATATTAAAGGAGACTCTCTATCATGAAGATCACGGTGCTACTTTGAAGCACAAGTGTGGTAAGAGGATAGTAGCATTGTCCCTTCTCTCTTTTTCTCTCATCTTTTTTGTTTTTTTATATATTTTTTTATTTGGGCCTTTTCTCTTTTTTTATGGCCTCTTTTTTTTTCTTTCGTCCGGAGTCTCATCCCGACTTGTGGGGGAAGCATAGTCTCCATCATCCTTTCCTCACTGGGACAATGCTCTAAAAAAATGATGATCATCACACTTTTATTTTCTTACAACTCAAAAATTACAACTCGATTCTTTGAACAAAATATGACTCTATATGAATGCCTCCGGCGGTGTACCAGGATATGCAATGACTCATGAGTGACATGTATGAAAGAATTATGAACGGTGGCTTTGCCACAAATACGATGCCAACTACATGATCATGCTAAGCAATATGACAATGATGGAGCGTGTCATAATAAACGGAACGGTGGGAAGTTGCATGGCAATATATCTCGGAATGGCTATGAAAATGCCATGATAGGTAGGTATGGTGGATGTTTTGAGGAAGATATATGGTGGGCTTATGATACCGGCGAAAGGTGCGCGGTATTAAAGAGGCTAGCAATGGTGGAAGGGTGAGAGTGCGTATAATCCATGGACTCAACATTAGTCATAAAGAACTCATATACTTATTGCAAAAATCTACAAGTTATCAAAGCAAAGTATTACGCGCATGCTCCTAGGGGGATAGATTGGTAGGAAAATACCATCGCTCGTCCCCGATCGCCACTCATAAGGAAGACAATCAATAAATAAATCATGCTCCGACTTCATCACATAACGGTTCACCATACGTGCATGCTACGGGAATCACAAACTTTAACACAAGTATTTCTCAAATTCATAACTACCCAACTAGCATGACTCTAATATCACCATCTTCATATCTCAAAACAATTATCAAGCACCAAACTTTTATTAGTATTCAACACACTCATAAGAAAGTTTTTACTATTTTTGGATACCTAGCATATTAAGATTATTTAAGCAAATTACCATGCTATTTAAGACTCTCAAAATAATATAAGTGAAGCATGAGAGTTCATCTGTTTCTTCAAAATAAAACCACCACCGTGCTCTAAAAGATATAAGTGAAGTACTAGAGCAAATGACAAACTACTCCGAAAGATATAAGTGAAGATCAATGAGTAGTCGAATAATTATACAACTATGTGAAGACTCTCCCATTTAATAATTTCAGATCTTGGTATTTTATTCAAACAGCAAGCAAATCTAAATAAAATGACATTGCAAGGATAGCACAACTCATGTGAAGAAGCAAAAACTTAGGCTCAACTGATACTAACCGATAGTTGTTGAAGAAGAAAGGTGGGATGCCTACCGGGGCATCCCCAAGCTTAGATGCTTGAGACTTCTTGAAATATTATATTGGGGTGCCTTGGGCATCCCCAAGCTTGAACTTTTTTGTCTCCCTAATTCCTCTCATGTCATGGTTTCCCTTTTTTATCAAAAGCTTCATCCACAACAAACTCAACAAGAACTCGTGAGATAGGTTAGTATAAACCAAAACAAAACCTTATCATTTTCTACTGTAACAAATCACTAAAATTATTATTCAACATTGCATACTAAATGCCTATGCATATTTAATACTCCTATCCTCAAATAGAATCATTAAGCAAGCAAACATATGCAAACAATGCAAACATAACAGCAATCTGCCAAAACAGTATAGTATGTAAAGAATGCAAGAGTATCAATACTTACCTAACTCCAAATATTATGAACTAAAATTCTCACTGTAGTAAATTTATCAGATCTCAATATGCAAAAAGTTTCAACATTATATCATGCTCTGACTTTTCTAGGGAATTTTTGCAACAGCGGTAAACTTTCTGTTTTCAAACAGCAACATGTATACTAGCAAAATAAGCATGGTAAAGGCTATCCTTGACTTTTTTATTGAAACATTATTATAAATAACAGAAAGCAAAACTAACAAAATAAAATGACGCTCCAAGCAAAACACATATCATGTGGTGAATAAAAATATAGCTCCAAGTAAAGTTACCGATGAACGAAGACGAAAGAGGGGATGCCTTCCGGGGCATCCCCAAGCTTAGGCTCTTGGTTATCCTTGAATATTACCTTGGGGTGCCTTGGGCATCCCCAAGCTTAGGATCTTGCCACTCCTTATTCCATAGTCCATCGAATCTTTACCCAAAACTTGAAAACTTCACAACACAAAACTTAACAGAAAACTCGTGAGCTCCGTTAGCGGAAGAAAACAAAACACCACTTCAAGGTACTGTAATGAACTCATTATTTATTTATATTGGTGTTAAACCTACTGTATTCCAACTTTTCTATGGTTTATAAACTATTTTACTAGCCATAGATTCATCAAAATAAGCAAACAACACAATGAAAACAGAATCTGTCAAAAACAGAACAGTCTGTAGTAATCTGTAACTAACGCAAACTTCTGGAACTCCAAAAATTCTAAAATAAATGGTTGGACCTGAGGAATTTGTCTAGTAATCATCTGAAAAAAGAATCAACTAAATAGAACTCTCCAGTAAAAAGTTGAAGCTAATCTCGTGAGCGCTAAAGTTTCTGTTTTTTACAGCATGATCATAAAGACTTCACCCAAGTCTTCCCAAAGGTTTTACTTGGCACAATCACTAATTAAAACATGAAAACACATCTAAACAGAAGTTATATGGATTATTTATTACTAAAGAGAACCAAAAAGCAAGAAACTAAAATAAAATTGGGTTGCCTCCCAACAAGCGCTATCGTTTAACGCCCCTAGCTAGGTATGATGATTTCAATGATGCTCACATAAGACATAAGAATTGAAACATAAGGAGAGCATCATGAAGAATATGAATATCACATTTAAGTATAACCCACTTTCTATGCATAGGGATTTTGTGAACAAACAACTTATGGGAACAATAATCAACTAGCATAGGAAGGTAAAACAAGCATAGCTTCAAGATTTTAAGCACATAGAGAGGAAACTTGATATTATTGCAATTCCTACAAGCATATATTCCTCCCTCATAATAATTTTCAGTAGCATCATGAATGAATTCAACAATATAACCGGCACCTAAAACATTCTTTTCATGATCTACAAGCATAGAAAATTTACTACTCCCCACATAAGCAAAATTCTTCTCATCAATAGTAGTGGGAGCAAACTCAACGAAATAATTATCATGTGAGGCATAATCCAATTGAAAACTAAAATCATGATGACAAGTTTCATGGTTATAATTATTCTTAATAGCATACAAGTCATCACAATAATCATCATAGATAGCAACTTTGTTCTCATAATCAATTGGAACCTCTTCTGAAATAGTGGAATCATCACTGAATAAAGTTGACACTCTTCCAAATCCACTTTCATATTCATCACAATAAGATTCAACATCCTCCAAAATAGTGGGATCACTACTTCCTAAAGTTGACACTCTTCCAAACCCACTTTCATCAATATAATCATCATAAATAGGAGGCATGCTTTCATCATAATAAATTTGCTCATCAAAACTTGGGGGACTAAAAATATCATATTCATCAAAAATAGCTTCCCCAAGCTTGTGGCTTTGCATATCATTAGCATCATGGATATTCAAGGAATTCATACTAACAACATTGCAATCATGCTCATCATACAAAGATCTAGTACCAAACATTCTAATGCATTCTTCTTCTAGCACTTGAGCACAATTTTCCTTTCCATCATTCTCACGAAAGATACTAAAAAGATGAAGCGTATGAGACAAACTTAACTCCATTTTTTTGTAGTTTTCTTTTTATAGACTAAACTAGTGATAAAACAAGAAACAAAAAGAATCGATTGCAAGATCTAAAGATATACCTTCAAGCACTCACCTCCCCGGCAACGACGCCAGAAACTGCTTGACGTCTACTATACAACCTTCTTCTTGTAGACGTTGTTGGGCCTGCAAGTGCACTGGTTTGTAGGACAGTAGCAAATTTTCCTCAAATGGATGACCTAAGGTTTATCAATCCGTAGGAGGCGTAGGATGAAGATGGTCTCTCTCAAGCAACCCTGCAACCAAATAACAAAGGGTCTCTTGTGTCCCCAACACACCCAATATAATGGTAAATTGTATAGGTGCACTAGTTCGGCGAAGAGATGGTGATACAAGTGCAATATGGATGGTAGATATAGGTTTTTATAATCTGAAAATATAAAAACAGCAAGGTAACTAATGATAAAAGTGAGCGTAAACGGTATTGCAATGATAGGAAACAAGGCCTAGGGTTCATACTTTCACTAGTGCAAGTTCTCTCAACAATAATAACATAGATAGATCATATAACAATCCCTCAACATGCAACAAAGAGTCACTCCAAAGCCACTAATAGCGGAGAACGAACGTAGAGATTATGGTAGGGTACGAAACCACCTCAAAGCTATTCTTTCGGATCGATCTATAAAAGAGTTCGTACTAGAATAACACCTTAAGACACAAATCAATCAAAACCCTAATGTCACCTAGATACTCCATTGTCACCTCAAGTATCCGTGGGCATGATTATACGATATGCATCACACAACCTCAGATTCATCCGACCAACATAAAAGTACTTCAAAGAGTGCCCCAAAGTTTCTACCAGAGAGTCAAGAACGTGTGCCAACCCCTATGCATAGGTTCATGGGCGGAACCCGTAAGTTGGTCACCAAAACATACATCAAGTGGCACGTGATATCCCATTGTCACCACAGATAAACACGGCAAGACATACATCAAGTGTTCTCAAATAAAGACTCAATCTGATAAGATAACTTCAAAGGGGAAACTCAATTCATCACAAGAGAGTAGAGGGGGAGAAACATCATAAGATCCAACTACAATAGCAAAGCTCGGGATACATCAAGATCGTGCCATAGAGGGAACACGAGAGAGAACACGAGAGAGAGAGAGATCAAACACATGGCTACTGGTACATACCCTCAGCCCGAGGGTGAACTACTCCTCCTCGTCATGGAGAGCGCCGGATGATGAAGATGGCCACGGTGATGGGTTCCCCCTCCAGGTGCCTAATGGGCTCCCGAGAGGTTTTGGTGGCTACAGAGGCTTGCGGCGGCGGAACTCCCGATCTATCTTCTCCGTGGATGTTTTTAGGGTACGTGGGACTATATAGGCGAAAGAAGTCGGTCGGGGGGTGCTCGAGGGGCCCACGAGACAGGGGGCGCGCCTAGTAGGGGGGGCCCTATCTCCTGGGCTCCTCGAGTATCTTCTGACGTGAACTCCAAGTCTCCAGGATGATATTCTTCCAAAAAATCACGTTGCCGAAGGTTTCATTCCGTTTGGACTTCGTTTGATATTCCTTTTCCTCGAAATACTGAAACAGGCAATAAAACAGCAATATGGGCTAGGCCTCCGGTTAGTAGGTTAGTCCCAAAAGTAATAAAAAAAGTGTATAATAAAGCCCATAATCATTCAAAACACATAGTAATATAGCATGGAACAATCAAAAATTATAGATACGTTGGAGACGTATCAGGGCCCCGGAGGTATATGCTTCAGTGCAAAGCGCGGCTCGCTTCCCCGCTGCTCATCCGAGTGGAACCCCGAATGATGCTTCACCCGAAGGGGAAGGGTGGCCAAGCTGCACAGATCAGGGTTTGTTTTTGGGTAGGGAGACGACGGTGCCCTGCGTCCGGACAAGAAACCGGCTGTGTACGTTGGCGTTACCTTGGTGGTGGCCTTCATGGGACCCAAGCGGCGATGGCCTCCTATGTTCTACTTCCCCTCGATAATGGCAACAGGTGCGGATGTGCTGGCCGCCGCCTCGTCGACGTCCATGTATCCAACTTCTTTCTGTGCCAGTAGGGCGCGGTTACGCGCGCGTTAACGATGGATGGCGTGGTAGCAGGCACGGGAGGCGCGGGATGACATGGTGTCATCCATGGCAGCCAAGATGCCCGTGCCACCGTGCTCTCCCCTGTGCCGGCCTAGAGCAACTCGCCGCTCCTTGGCGAGCTGAAGCACGCGCCGGCTTGGAGCTTCATCCTCTGTGAGTTGGCTTGCAGCGGCCTGGAGCGTCGATGGGGGTGGAATAGACAGTTGCCTGGCTAGTGCCCGGCAGGCTCGACGAGCCACCAAATCGTCTTTATACCGGAGAACTCTTCTTCCTACTCACCGGATGCCATGAAGAAAATTGTTCGAGGAGGAAATGGGGAGTGGAGATGTGGTGTGGTTCTTGCTCGGCGTCTGGCATCGCTTAAATAGCGGGCGGACGAGAGGAGCCAACCGGCGTTGTGTTTAATGTCAGCTGGCTCGCGAACGGACGTGTGGCCAGAGTAGCTTTCTCGGCACACGAGCGGGTTTAATGGAGGAAGGCGGGCAGTCTGCAGCCGTTTGAACGCGGCGAGGAGGCGTGTTCGGCCGAGCGTGCAGCGGCCGACGCCCTCGGCCGATGCGCCGCTTCAAGGCGGAGGCAGTGAGAGCTCACGTCCGCTCTGGGCCGGCTTCAATGTGGAGCGGCCGCTCTATGACGACATGAATGTGGGCAGCTGGCGTCAAGCGGGAATGCGAGCGGGCAAGGGAGAAGAGGGTTTGGGTGGGCAAGATGGTCAGAAGTGGTCGTGGGTGCTGTCTGGACACACGCAAAGTCCTTCATGTTTGTCTTTGATTTGCGTGACAAAGTGTGTCCGGTCCGCAGATACAATTCCGCGTTGGATGACTTCCTTAGCCCGGACCGAGAGGTCCGGACATATGCGGGGGTTTGAGGGTCCAGCGATGCCCTAAGGCCGGACTATGAACTTCTTAAATGATCAATAAAGTGGAGTGTGTTTAGACTAATAAAGATAAAATGATCGAATTTAACCAAAAAATCTTGTGAACATAACATTAGCGAGCAGATCACGGCCGATAGTTCTCCATCGAATGACTGGAGAGACACATGTGCATAAGGAGTACCAGGAGCTCGATGGGCACTCATACTACCGCAACCAAGAATTCGACGTCGGCACATAATGGATCATCAACTTTGAGGAAAACACATCATGACGGTTTCTGGTGAAATATCCAATGCAGTACGCCAAGACCCAAGATCAAGCCAGTTACACGTGCGAGTAATGGCGACAGTGCCCGGCCAGACCCGGGGCGGTGACACGTGTTCTCCGATCCCCGCTCGGAGACGGCGGAGACGCGCTCCTCCGGTCCCGCCCAGCGCACCCGCCTACCCTGGCCGCTGCCCCACGCCATGCCATGCCATGCCGTCCCCGCCCGCCCGCCCACCGCACTGATTGACACCGCACCGCGGGCACTGTTCGGTTCGCGGACGGATCACCCGCCGCCCCAATCCATGCACTGGTATTTTCCCCATGCACCCATCCGCTGCGGCTGCGCCTAGCCAGGCCGGGGCGAATTAATGAGCGGCGCCACGGCGAGGCCTGTCCGTTCTCTTTCCGGTGCCGCTGGTGGGCCGCGGCTCGGGCGACGGGTGCGCTGCACCAAGAAGATGATTGACTGACCCGTCCTCACTTTCATTTGCCCAACTATAGACGATCCCCCACCCCATTTCCGATCGATAGGATTCCGAACTTTACTTCTGGGAATCGGAGAGCTCGCGACGTTAGTGCTCCCTCCATGGCTCCGGCCACGGCCCATCCACGTGTTTTTAATGCGTGCTTTATGAGGGTCTCTGTTGCCACGGCACTACGGCAGCAGAGGGGGTATATCTGGGACCTGGGGACATGCCGCCGCGCACCCGGGGCCTCGCGCGTACGGGTCCATGAACCGCTCTCTGTGGCTCCGTGCTCCGTGGCATGATGCATGAACATCCAACATGCATGCACTCGAGAAAAGAAGGAAAAGCACCAGCATGCATCAGCTGACAGGCTGTGTAACAAGGGTCAGTGTATCGGTCATCTGATCTCAAAGCAGGTGCGTTTCTTCAACGCATTATGCACGAGCGCCGATGGGCGAAGGGACTCTTGCGCCGATGGGCCCCTTCTATTTCTTCTACCTGCTGCGTCATATTCACGTCTGTCGCTGTCACTTAAAAGCCAACAGATGGACGTATAATGATGATCAGTAACTAACGATAACATAAGCGCTTGCGTAACTAACGTCACATGCTGTCATGCACGGCCAGTTGCTGCATTGATGTGGATGTGCGTGGTACTACTAAATGTACTGCGATATTGGAGTATACTAGAGCTTTTATCGGATCAGCTCATTGGCTTCTACTTCCTCCATTCCTAAATATTTGTCTTTCTAAAGATTTCAAATAGTCATCACATACGGATGTATATAGACATATTTTAAAGTGTAGATTCACTCATTTTGCTCCGTATGTAGTTATCATTTGAAATCTCTAGAAAGACAAATATTTAGGAACGAAGGGAGTAGAACATTTTATCAGACCCATTTATTTGCTTCTAGAACTCGTTCGCATTCGACAACACCCACTATTTAAATCAGCAAGGTCCAAGCTAGAGGGCGCACGCAGCATCTTGTGATGTCGTCTGCGCTGGCGTTCCAAGGCTAACTCGATCGGCAGCTCTAGGTTTTATAAATTAATATATACGAACAACACTATTATTCCGAAGCAACTGCTACTCAGTTCACTTTCTTAACTGATAACTGAGCAGTCTAAGGGTATGTCAAACGGATTCAGCACGAAAGCAACATTTATAAAACGACGGGTTATTGTCGTTCATGTCATCAGCGATCACGTCATGACTCATGAGCAACACCACATCTTCTATTTGCGACAAACTCACCGGGCCAAATTCACGGTTGTGACCCTTTGGTCAAACTTTAGCATGATTTGACCCCATTTATAAAATATTTTTGAATCTGATCCTTTTACTGCCGTCATCCTCTTTGACGGTAGAGTTAGACGGGCTACCGCCATAGCTAACAGCGGTAAGTACGAGTACACGTGACCGGTCGTGCTGACATGTCAAATAGGCTACCGCCAATGCCTTCGGCGGTAGCACGTACATATCACCTGCCACGCTAGCTGACGGTAGCTCCTGCAGTGCAGCCCGCCCGCGTACACAGCTATAAATAGGACGTGTTTGGTTGCCCGCATGCAGCCCAACCATGCATGTTTGGTTGGCTCGGCTACATGGGATTCGTGGCCCGCACGAACCTTAAAGCAGGCCTGAGCCTGGCCCGGCGGGCAGTTTCTCGCGAGTCTTGCTCGGCGCGGCCACGCGTGCGAGGAGGTTGCACACCTCGGGCAGCGCGGGAGACGGAGGGGACGTCTCATAACTCCCCTCCCACTCTCCTGTCACCGTCCCGCACTGTTCCCACTGCTAGCCTGCCTCTTTGCCTCACCGCCCCTCCCTCTCCTCTCCTCCGATGGCTCCGCCTCGCCCACCGCCGCGCCGTCCTCTGACCCCCGTCGACCAGCGCATCGCCAACATCCAAGAGCGCTGGGTGCCCGGGCTCCAGAACTCGAGCAGGGACTTGGCGTCGGCGCTGCGAGCGTCGTCCCCCATCTGCTGCAGGCCACCACGAGGGTCGGCCGTTCCTGCTCTGCCGCCATTTCTGGACCTCGTGGTCGTGGACTCCCTCACCCATTGGGCAGGGGGGTTTTCTTGACCCCCGTCCAAGGGTTTTCTCCTGTCGGCGCGCCGTCCTCCCCGACTTCCGACCTGGCCATGAGCATGGGGCCGATGCCGCAGCCGTCGCCAGGGCCGACTCCTCCTCTGCTCTGCTACCTCTCTCCTTCCCACCGGGGTTTTCACCCCGGCCTCGGTTCGCTGCGACTGCGCAAGCTCCGGTGAGTCAAAGAATCACCAATGCTTGCTCGTAGATATAGATTAGGGGTTTCTTTCTTAGGCATGTGCTAGTACTTAGTGGATTCCATAGGATTAGATAGGATTCGAGTAGATCCGATTCGATGCGATCCCAATCGAATCGAATCCGACTGATCTGTTCTTGTTTGCTACAGTGTGTGTTCTAGGATAATGTTCTTCTGCTAGTGCTTTCCTAGGATCTATGTTCATGCTAGGATATGTGTTCATGCTAGAATCCCCAATGCGAGTGTGCTTTGCTAGGATCTATGTTCATGCTAGGATTTGTGTTCATGCTAGGGTCTTGCTAGGATCTGTGTTCATGCAAATGGCATGTTCATGTTCAAGTTAGGATCATGTTCATGTTACTATTCATGTTGCTACATACATGTTCAAGCTAGGGTTTGTGTTGCATGCTCTAGATTGTTATGCGTGCATGTAGTAGGACCATTTTAGGATGTTGCCAAATGTGCATAGGTGCACATAGGTGTTATTTTTAGACGTTTCCATGCTTAGGATAGTGCACTGATGAGTGGCAGTTGCAGAAGACCGGATGCCGCTGATCAGTGGCATTTGCCCAAGAGCAAGTGTCATTGATAAGTGGCATTTGGCAAAGAGTTTGTGCACTGATCAGTGGCATTTGCTCTTGGGCAAATGTCTCTGATCAGTGCCATTTGTTGTAGTGCTAGTGCAACTGATCAGTGGCATTTGCAGAAGAGCTAATGCCACTGATCAATGGTTGTTCATTTTGCAAGCACCTCTAATACTTGTTGTCTTACCTGACAAGATATTGAAGAGTGACTGGGACGTGGCGGGTGGAGGAGCTCAGGTGGCGGACGGAGCTGAGGGCGCCGATGATCCCATCTCTACGAACGGGTGGCTCAAGAGGGTGGACCTTCCTGGCAGGGTCGCCTTCATGAGCCTGCCTCGTTCAAGGGGACGATCTTCGAGGACCGGCCACGAGGAGGGGGCCCGGGAGCCGCTGTGCTTCTACCAGCAGATCAAGGAGGCCGAAGACCTCGCCATGTTCGTCATCCCTCGCAAGTTCGTGGAGGTGATGAACGAGTGGTTGGTCATCAAGCGGATCCGCATGTGGTCAGGCTGTCGGCGAACAAGTGGTGCGAGTTCTGGGTGCAGGTCCAGAACTTCGAGGGGCACATGGTGCTTGGCCGGGGCTGGAACTACTTCTGCCACTGCCACCGGATTGTCCCCGGCGACCTTCTCGTTGTGCGCATCTCAGGACTCGTCCTGAAGGTCCAAATCTACAACCACGACTCCTCGATCATGTGCAGGTTTCGTTGCAGCAAGCACAACTGAGTTGGTGACATTGAGCATGCAATGTAGTTAACTTAGGTGTTCGTGTTAAACTTGTTATGCTCTGTGGCTAGAACTTATGGTACTTGTGCTATGAACTTGTTAATATTTTGGCTAGGAGCGGCACCCTGGCGTGGAGCAGGGAAGGAGGATGCTCATGCTGTTAATCTAAGTAGTTTGCTGTCATTTCCGTTACTTGCTTTGTTTGATCTCATTTGATTGCTTGTTTTGTTTGCTGTCAGTGCTTGCTTCTTTGATCTGCTGTCAGTTGTGCTTGCAGTTGTGCTGATCATGTAGTGGTAAGGCCACCACATTTGAATGGGGTGAGCAGAACACAAACGTTGTTTGCAACCAAACAACTGAAATTTGCATCTACTCACACCCCAAGCACAAAAATGATAGGCAAACAACAGGGGTAAACGCCCCTTCATGCGATGCAAACAATCAAATAAGTTGCATCTATTGCATATGAGGATGTATATGAAGAATCAGATTGGCTGAAGATGGACCTGCAATGCAGATGCTGTAGCGAACTGCAACCAAACACGTCCATAGAGCGCGCACGCAGCATCTTGTGATCTCGTCTGCGCTGACGTTCCAAGGCCATCTAAATCGGTAGCTCCAGCCTCTAGGTTTAATATACGAACAACACAATAATTTCCGAAGCAACTGCTAGTTTAGTTTCTTATAACTGATCAGGCCAAGGGTATGTTCAAACGGATTCAGCACGAAAGTAACATTTATAAAAAGACTAACAACTATAGACGTAAACCCAGGTTATTGCTTGTTCGTGTCATCTAGATCAGCGCTCACGTCATGACTCATGAGCAAACCCACATCTTCTAGTACTTGCGACGAACTCACGGGCGCCCGGCGTCAACCACTGCTTTGGAGCGTTGCTGGCATGCAGACATGGAAGCACAGACTTTGCAGCAAGAGGTTGATCTGTACGTACGTGCGTGCGTGCTAGCTCTAAAAGTCAACCAGGCTGCGTTTCCTGCTATAGATGACAGAGCAATGGTCCACGTACTGACACGAGGAAATATTCAACGCTATTAATGCGACGGAGCAGTGGATAGACTGTATCGCTGCTCTACAAAGTCAACATGTTTGTTTCCCTAAAAAATGTGAACATTTTTGTCCTTGCCCGATCTATTCATACCTCAAATACCAGAAATAATAAAAAATACATTCAGATATATAGACCACCCAAATGATTTACTACAAAGATCAAACGAAATGAAAGCGCGTCACCGTCATCACCCTTACCTCACCGAAACCGGACAAAACTTGTTGTAATAAATAGTTGGAAAGTTGTCGTGCTAAGACCACATAGGACTAGCGCACCAAAACAGCAACCGCCGTCGACAAAGAGTAGTGTAGACCGGAAATATCAACCTGAAGACACGAACATAGACGAACGAACAAATCCGAGTAGATCTACCATACCAAAGACAGAACCACCTGAGACACGCCTCCACACACCTGTTTACGATGATAGATGCACCACAAGGGACAGGGCTAGACGGAAAGAACATTATTTCATCTTCACTGAGTCATCGTCGTCTCGTCCTCCTGAGTAGGACACAAACCCTAACAAAATAAAACAAAAAAAACACTTAAAAATGGAGCCCTCGCACTGACAAGGACTGGGATCTACCGCGCCCCATGGCCCTAAGGCCACTCGAGACGAGGCGGACCGACGCCGCAAGCAGGAGGCAGAGGAATCCTAAGTTTTTTTAAGAGAGGAGATGGCGGCTGCTTTGGTTGACGTGACCCGCCTGACCTAATACAGTACACTCGTATGTTACAGTAGATTTGTGTAGTAACTTTGTAGCAATCACAAACCAGTGCATGGTAATCGCAGTTATTTTTGTTTGGGGAGCTGGCGTATGTTTGTAAGCCATGTTTGACTGATTGTTTGTTTCTGTTTGATTTCACAGGAATCACATCTAGACAAGATCTCGTTCCAAATAAAGAGCTTGTGTTGGATATATTAGCAATTTTTGATTAATTTAATCCATAAATAAATCATGATGATAGCAATAGCAGCATCAATCTCGTATGAATATATAAACACGTGAACATGTATTAGACATGGAAGAGGTAAATGTGATTGCTACAAGTACAGCTGACATATGAACTAGTAAACGCGGGAGAAATAGATTGTACCCTCCAATTGCCCAGGGCAAAGCCGCGACAACAGCAACAATGTTTCCATCTGCCTTCTTCTCGGCATCATCAACAATGGCATCGTTGAGGAGGTCGAGGTCGAAGATGAACAACAGCTAGCAATCACGCCTATATGCTCCTCAAATACCTAATCACCTTTCTTCCGGCGTAGGATCAAATAAAGCGAGGGTCCAAAGGTTGTACAACTATACATGCGGTCGACAGGATGGGATTACCGGAAGCATCAACGGCGAGAGGAATGACGGTGGGTTATGCGTGAGGAGGCATAGCAGATGGACTGACAGTTCGGATCGTAAAATCCATCCCAACCAGCAAAAAGTTAAGCACACAAATGGCATAGGTCCGAGCTCGGCTCGTTCACGAAACATGATACGCCGGCAAGGCATGCAGCGTCGGAGGAGCGCCTGTACCACTCTTCTTCTTAGCTTCAATAGCATGTGGAAGAGAATCTTTTATATGTTCGTATCAACTCTCCTCCAAAATTGAGTTGATACTAAACTTTTGATCATGCCATGACACTCCACATGGGCTTTTAAGATTTTGAACGATTAATTGTTTGTAAATGCTTCAACCCATTTGTAATTCAACGGACATGATAATCCAAACACAATGGGGCGTATATATCTCGCTTATAGCAGGCGTGTCGCATGTGTTATATCTCATTCGTTGCCAGACGTAGCTCCACCTTGTCTATGGAGCCCCACTAAATGAAACAATCCAACACTATAGCTCCATGCATTGGTTTTGTGAAGGTTTGATGGACCAGTTTTAGCACTTTATGTATTGTTTTTTTTACTAGGTGTTTTTATCGGGGTCTTTCTTGAAAACAAATTCAAATACATGTTTATTAATTCAATAAATGTTGTACAATTTTCATATAAATGCATACTTTCTTTAACATCTTTAAAATATGATGAACATTTCTCCAAATACATGTTTAAACATTTTTGGAAAAAATGTTCAACCTTTTTTAATACACGTTAAACATTTTTATTGCTATAAAACATATTTTATATTATGTTACCAATTTTATATTGTATTAATATATTTGTAAAGGTCATAAACATATATTTTAAAATGTGTGAATACTTTTTCAAATGCCATGGTCGTCTTGCTGAATCGTACAAAGAAAAAACTAATAAGGTAAACAATACTTTTTACATTGTATAAACATTTTAAAATGTCACAAATATATTCTTGAAACATGTGAACAACTTTTAAATTATTACAAACATATTTATGTACTTTTTTAAAATTACGCCAAAATTGTATTGCACTGAGTAAAACTTTAAAAATATCACGGACACTTGGTTGAATTATGCAAACATTTTTTATTTGTCACGAACATTTTTTTGGATGCTATCAACATTTTTTAAGTTTGCTCCAACATTGTACGCTGCATGAACATTTTTAAATGCGAAGTGATCATTTTTAAATTTGTGTACAATATTTCTCATTTCGGAGATATGAATGAAAGTAATAAAAGACAAAACCAGCATTTTGTTTAGACAAAACAAAACAGCAGCGTGCTATAGCGAGCCAGCGTTCCTTCCGCACTGGGCTGACTCCCCCTTTTTTTTGAGAGTACGCAATTGCGTACCGTATTTTTATAGAAGAAGAAGAACAAGATTTACAAGAGTCCACACGGCGATACGAACATCATCATGGGAGCACCTACTCCACGAATAGCTAAGCTAATGTCTCACAAAACGTTGTAAACCTCCAACACCGTTAAAGGCTAAGTTCCACTCTCTAAGGTTATCTAAGATTATGCGGGCAAAAGGTCTTTCGCCTGCACTTGTTGCTCCCTCCTGTTGAAAACTCTGGCGTTGCCTTGCTTCCAAAGCGCCCAAGCCGTGCAGATGACCAGGCTACCGAATCCTCTCCTCTCACTTGAATGGAAGCTTCTCCTCTTCTGAATCCACCACCCCACAATGGTGTCATCGGTCGTCGGCCCAGCGATCGGTAATTGTAGCTCATCCATGCAAGTGAACCACACTTCCTGTGCATACACACACTGAGCAAGGATGTGCTCCGCGTTGTCTTTGCTTTGTAGGCAGGTGAAACAAGGCGAGGATTGATCTTGTAAGCCGAGCGTGCTCTCTGGTCCGATGTCCATATCCTGTGCTGTGAAGCCAACCATGCGAATATCTTGAGTTTCAGCGGTGCATAGCTTCTCCAAATACATGTGGCCGCCGGTGCTCGAATCAATCCTTGGCAGAGTCTGGCATAGGTGGCCTTTGCCGAATATGTGCCCTCATCTCCTGAGCATGGCCAGGAAAACTTGTCTTCCAGCAAGGGGTCTATCTGAATTGTGGCAATTGCATGCCTGAGGTGCATCAATTGCAGCTCGGCCATGAAGGATATGTCCCCTTTGATGTCCTTCTCCCATCTCTCTTCTGTAAGAGATTGTTCAACAGTGCGCGAGTTGATCACCCGTGTTTCTACCAGAGCTAGAATGTTTGGGGCAATATCCTGAGTTTTAAACCCATGAATCCATCTATCTCTCCAGAAGAGAACTCGATCACCACGTCCAACCTCAATGCCAACCAAGCTATCGAACACTGCTCTTGCATCTGTATCAACCATCAGCGAAAGGTTGCTCCATGGCCTCTCCTTGTCAACCCTGCTTAACCATTCCCTTCTAACTCTCAGCGCCAAAGCTTGCAGTTTCAAATTTTTGACTCCCAGCCCACCGAAGCATGTGGGTCTACAAATAGTGTTCCACGCCACCAAGCACTGGCCACCATTCGATTTGTCTTTGCCTGCCCAGAAGAAGGATTTCATCCATGTGTTTATCTCCTCAAAAACCCAATCAGGCGCATCCAGGATTAGCAATTGATGATCTGGTCTTGCGGAAATAACCGATTTGACCAACACTAATCGCCTCGCCTCTGGATAAATCCTCTCTGCCGGCCCGAGACCATTTTCCTGGCCATATCAAGCAGAGGTTGCCATTCATTTCTAGTCAGCTGGCGGGTGGCAAGTTGCAGCCCAAGGTATCTTATAGGAAAATCAGCAAGGGTGCACTGCAGCAAGCTTGCCACCTGATCTTTATCCGCCTGCTCCCCTCTGATGATGGTAGCCGTCGATTTGCCATAGTTCACTTTGAGGCCGGAGGCCTCTCCGAACACCAGCAGAGCCTCCTGGACGAAGTGCAGATCTTGGAGCGAGGGTCGGATCAAGAAAGCAACATCGTCGGCGTATATCGAGATACGTTGAGCCGTCGAGATGCCTCTGAAAGAGCTCATCACCCCAGCCTCTGATGCTTTAGTAACCGTAGCTGTGAGAGCGTCCATCGCAATAACAAAAAGCAACGGGGAAATCGGGTCTCCTTGCCGAAGTCCTTGCGCGTGAATGATACTCCTACCAGGCATCCCATTGACCAAGATGCGGGTGGATGCAGTTTGCAATAGGATTGACAGCCATATGATCATCCTCTGTCCGAAACCTTTGGCCTTGAGCACCTCGAACAAGAACAGCTAAGAGAGCGAGTCGAATGCTCGTGAGATATCCAGCTTGAGGAAGACACCCTTGCACTTTTTGGATGAGATCTTCTTTCCACTTGTCTGACCAGCAGGAAGTTGTCGTGAAGACACCGTCCTTTGATGAAAGACGACTAGTTGAAGGTGACGAGGTCCTTCATGCGTGGTCTAATTCTGACTGCCAATAGTTACGTAAAGATTTTAGACAAGCTATGTGACAAACTGATCGGGCTGACCCGTTTAAGAAGCCGTAGGTGAACGGTTCTTTCATCACGTCGTGGAGGGCGAGAGAAGAATTCCCTATATGACGCACGTCGCATCTAATTGCACTGAATCGCATAGCCGCGAGCAGAGTGGGCCCGCGCACTGAATGCTAGCACATGCTTGTTGTTTAGGGCCGTTCTGGAGGATTTTCTCTGGTTTTTTAACTAAGTTTTTCTGCTCTGTTTCTTTACCGCTTGTTCGGGTTTTCTTACTGGTTTTGCTTTTCATTTTTATTCATCTTTTTTTTTCATTTTTTCTGCTTCTTTTCTCATGTTCCTTTTTCGCTTTTTAAGAATATTTCACAGCTTTAAAAATGTTCTAGATTTCATAAAAAAGGTTCATGTTTTCCAAAAAATGTGCGAATATTCTGAAAATGTTCTCATTTCAAAAATTTCATTGATTCAAAAAATATACTTGTTTCCAAATGTTTGTTCAGAGTTTCAAAAAATGTTTCTTTAATAAAAAAATTGGTCACACATTCAAAAAATGTTCATGATTTTCCAAAAATGTTAAATTTATCAAAAAATTGTTCAAATAATAAAAAGTGGTCGATTTTTCTTATTTTTCTACTAAAATTTAAAAACTGTTCGGTTTTTAAAAAGAAATACCTTTTTAAAACAATGTTCGCATTTGGTATTTGACATAATGTTTGGATCTGACGTAACCTTTAGCTTCACTCGCCATATTAAACCAACAAATCTCATTAATCCCGTTGGCTAGACACACGCGTAAAGGAGGTCGCTTGTTCGAGCTCATTTTTGGTATTTTGCACTGTGTTATGCTAATGGGCCGGCCCAGTTGGTGTCCCCTGTGCGTCCACTAGGCAATTCGCCGCATCGAGTGACACATAGGAGTTCCTGGCGAGACAAAGATGCCCAACGTAGCGTCCCTCAGCCGGTCCACAAAACTTCCCCGCTCACTTTGACGGTTGGCACAAATGTAGCAGCTTTCTTTTTATGGGGCACACGTAGCATCTTAATCTCCATTACTATTAAACAATCCAACAAAAACTTTTTTAAGGGCACCCCGTAATTGCCCCAGCACACTGGACGACCCATTCACCACCGTACAATTAGTCCTACAAATATGAATCTAACGACCATCATTAATCTAATACCTTTATGGTGTGCACGTACTCCCTCCGTCCGGAAATACTTGTCATTAAAATGGATAAAAGGAGATGTATCTAGACGTATTTTAGTTCTAGATACATTCCTTTTTATCCATTTTGATGACAAGTATTTTTGGAAGGAGGGAGTAGCAATTTTCATTGGCTGACCGTGCTTCACCAGCGGAATACTCCACCTATTTGTCCGACGTCCCTGCAATCACGCAATTCTAATCGCTAACTTCTCTGTGATTGCATCTCTTCTAGCACCTGCCTCCTCGCACCTATCGTTGCCGCCCCTCGCTAAAATAAAAACCACACGCTGACACGCCACACGACCCTCCTCCCTCGAGCAGCGGCAATGAGCGGGTGCAGCGGGCCCGCTTACGCCGACAGCGGCGTGGTCCTCTCCTCCATCGAGTAGCGGCGGCGACGCGGGACGCAGCGGGCTCTGCCTTCGTCGGCGGCGGCGGGATCCCTCTCCTCCCTCGACCATTGGCAGCAGCGCCACCGAAGCCGAGGGAGCCGGCCCTTGTGGCACGGGGGCACGACGGTACCATGGCGGCTGTGGGGTGGATGTCGCATGCGTGAAGGCGGCGCGTTCCTCCGGCTTCCGGCGTGCCGCGGCATGGACTTCCCTGCTGTCATCGTTCTCCCGGATGCCAGCTCCTCCTTCCTCCCGCCGCTGGACATGCACAGCACCATTCCATGCCCTCTGCCCGCTGGCTAGAGAAAGGTTAGTAGTTTCATTCGTTTTTTCCTTGAAGCAGAGAGAAGATTAATAAATTATCTCGCCCACTATACCATACCCTGGAATGATCTGGGATCCTTGCGTTGGCGCATAAGCATTATTTTTGTTATTCATGCCTCAGATCTAGCATAAATAGGATAATCCAAAAAAACTGACCACCAAGTGTTTGTGTTTATGCTCACAAAGCTTTTCATTCTCTATTTTGATGGTCTGAACATTCCAATCGAGGAGAAATCTGTTAGTGCCCTGAGTTCATCGATTCTATGCAGATAGAAAGTTGAATGAATCAACCAAAATGTCACGGCCTAGATCCCTAGACAAACAAAAATTATGCAGGGAATCACCTAAATCAACAGCGGCCATTGGTTGTTCAGGTGGGGTGGGCGGCCTCAAATCCCTCGATCCCTTGCAAGCACGCAGCTCGTAGATGGCCAAGGGCGGGGCAGGTAAGGAAATGCATGTTCACGCTTTAGAATGCATGCTTTCCAGGATAGAAATGGACTCTGCAGCAATACCAGTGATACATGCTGAGAATTTTCTGACAATATAGAAACCCAGTAAGCAACAAACTACACTGCAAAATTTAAGAATAGGTGCAAGACAAGGAATAATTGATCCAGTGTGAAAAGAAATAGTCAATGACACTGTTCTCACGTAGATATGTAAATTCTATCCAATTATTTTGTTCACACGCAACAAAAAATATTATTAGTGTGAGGAAAATGTAACGGGTGAATGGGAAACAATAATTTCTGCTTCAAACATGTTAGTTACAACACAAACAATTGTTGCATTACGAAAAATAAAATGTATTGTATATGAAGCAAATAAATATTCATAACAGCGCGGTTGTATGTTGGGAAAGAGCAACTTGCAAGACTAAACAGATTCCTTACAATTACAAGGAGAATAACGAGGCCAGTCTAACCTGTTAGGAAGGCATACATAAGAGGCATAATCTGCAGTTTCACTTTGGCAACAAGGATATAACTAAATATTGTGCTCCAGAAAAACGGTCAGAAAAGGACAAGAATTTATACCATTGTCAATAGGTATCTGGAAGTTGGATGTGCACGGATTTGGTGAACACGACCTCGATCTGCACGGATCCGGTGACGGTGACCTCGATCTGCACGAATCCGGCTATGACAGGTTGGATCTATGGAAGGGGGGCGATCATGGCAACGACGCCATCGCTACAGATCGACACGCATGAACGCATGATGCGGGACAGGGTATCCATCTGCTGTATCGAGATATCAGAACACTTCCTTGACTGAATGTAAAAGTGTTAGGACAACAAATGCATCATTCTTCAGTCTTTTAGTATTGAGATTTTAGTTATATATCAGTCTTCAGACCCTCTTGTTTTTTTCTCTTTGTCAATCAGTGTTTTTTGTCATATTCCCTCAAAAAAAAATCTGTCCTTACTGTATTCTTTCTTCAGTCTATTTGTTTTTTTTCAACGATATGATCTTATTCCATGAATTGTAGGCATTGGTGATAAATATGGATGATGCACGTGAACGGATTGGCACTGCCATCTCCACTGCACTGAAGGAGATCAAGCCCATTTCCATCAGCATCAACTAGAACCTCCCCTCGACCTGCATCCTTGTCCTTTCTTTTTTCTCTCCCCAAGGTAAGTTGGCATGCTCCCTGTTCGTGCAGAAGGACGGTGAGATGGATATGGGTTTGGTATTACTGATGTTGATGAACTGCTCATTTGCTAGACTGTCAAACCAGATGAGACTGAAAGGAACTAAGTGAAATGACTATTCATTTACCAATCTTGTCACTCTCTGTATTTTCAATTTATCAATTCGACTGATGCTTGAATGTATTAGTAGACAAAATGACCTGTTTGTTGATTAGCTATGATATGTGTTTCCACTGGCTACTTGCCGCTTTCTGAGGGGCAGATTTTAGCTTGAGAAGATTTTCGCAAAAACATAGCGGTGCTCTTGCTCTGATGGAAATTCAGAGTAGGGTGCTCCAAACTAGATTTATATACGTAGGAATTTGTGACTGAGTTTTATGCTCAGAGCTACATACATGCTCGCAGCGCTTCACCTATCCTAGAACTTTCATTTCATTTTTTGTGTGTCTATAGTCTGTCCATTAATCGGTATTCTAGCTGAAAGTTTCAAAGTTGTCAATTGTTTTCGAAACCTGTTCGCAGAGTAGCTGGTCCTTTTTTGGGACATATTTGTTGTGTCTTTTCCCCATTTTGTCTTGTACTTTTTCATACATAGTTCATTTAGCTAATTGTTATTATGCCATAGCTAAATTGTGCAACCTATCTCCACTATTATTAAACAATCCAACAAGAACTTTTTTAAGAGCACCCCGTTATTACCCCCAGCACACCGGACGACCCATCCACCACCGCACGATTAGTCCTACAAATATGAATCTAACGACCATCATTAATCTAATACCTCTATGGTGTGCACGTAGCAATTTTCATTGGCTGACCGTGCTTCACCAGCGGAATACTCCACCTAGTTGTCCGACGCCCTACAGTCACGCAATTCTAATCGCTAACTTCTCCGTGATTGCATCTCTTCTAGCACCTGCCTCCTCGCACCTATCGTCGCCGCCCCTCGCTAAAATAAAAACCACACGCTGACACGCCGCACGACCCTCCTCCCTCGAGCAGCGGCAGCGGAGCGGGGTGCAGTGGGCCCGGCTTACGTCGACAGGCGGCGTGGTCCCTCTCCTCCATCGAGTAGCGGCGGCGGCGCGGGACGCAGCGGGCTCTGCCTTCGTCGGCGGCGGCGGGATCCCTCTCCTCCCTCGACCATTGGCAGCAGCGCCACCGAAGCTGAGGGAGCCGGCCCTTGTGGCACGGGGGCACGGCGGTGCCATGGCGGCTGTGGGGTGGAGGGCGCATGCGTGAAGGCGGCGCGTTCCTCCGGCTTCCGGCGTGCCGCGGCATAGACTTTCCTACTGTCATCGTTCTCCCGGATGCCAGCTCCTCCTTCCTCCCGCCGCTGGACATGCACAACACCATCCCATGCCCTCTGCCCGCTGGCCAGAGAAAGGTTAGTAGTTTCATTCGTTTTTTCCTTGAAGCAGAGAGAAGATTAATAAATTATCTCGCCCACTATACCATAACCTGGAATGATCTGGGATCCTTGCATTCGCGCATAAGCATTATTTTTGTTGATTCATGCCTCAGATCTAGCATAAATAGGATAATCCAAAAAAAAACTTGACCACCAAGTGTTTGTGTTTATGCTCACAAAGCTTTTCATTCTCTATTTTGATGGTCTGAACATTCCAATCGAGGAGAAATCTGTTAGTGCCCTGAGTTCATCGATTCTATGCAGATAGAAAGTTGAATGAATCAACCAAAATGTCACGGTCTAGATCCCTAGACAAACAAAAAATTATGCCCATTGGTTGTTCAGGTGGGGTGGGCGGCCTCAAATCCCTCGATCCCTTGCAAGCACGCAGCTCGTAGATGTCCAAGGGCGGGGCAGGTAAGGAAATGCATGTTCACGCTTTAGAATGCATGCTTTCCAGGATGGAAATGGACTCTGCAGCAATACCAGTGATACATGCTGAGAATTTTCTGACAATATAGAAACCCAGTAAGCAACAAACTACACTGCAAAATTTAAGAATAGGTGCAAGACAAGGAATAATTGATCCAGTGTGAAAAAGAAATAGTCAATGACACTGTTCTCACGTAGATATGTAAATTCTATCCAATTATTTTGTTCACACGCAACAAAAATATTATTAGTGTGAGGAAAATGTAACGGGTGAATGGGAAACAATAATTTCTGCTTTAAACATGTTAGTTACGGCACAAACAATTGTTGCATTATGAAAAATAAAATGTATGGTATATGAAGAAAATAAATATTCATAACAACGCGGTTGTATGTTGGGAAAGAGCAACTTGCAAGACTAAACAGATTCCTTACAATTACAAGGAGAATAACGAGGCCAGTCTAACCTGTTAGGAACGCATACATAAGAGGCATAATCTGCAGTTTCACTTTGACAACAAGGATATAACTAAATGTTGTGCTCCAGAAAAACGGTCAAAAAAGGACAAGAATTTATACCATTGTCAATAGGTATCTGGAAGTTGGATGTGCACAGATTTGGTGAACACGACCTCGATCTGCACGGATCCGGTGATGGTGACCTCGATCTGCATGAATCAGGCTATGACAGGTTGGATCTATGGAAGGGGGGCGATCATGGCAACGACGCCATCGCTACAGATCGACACGCATGAACGCATGATGCGGGACAGGGTATCCATCTGTTGTATCTAGATATCAGAACACTTCCTTGACTGAATGTAAAAGTGTTAGGACAACAAGTGCATCATTCTTCAGTCTTTTAGTATTGAGATTTTAGTTATATATCAGTCTTCAAACCCTCTTGTTTTTTTCTCTTTGTCAATCAGTGTTTTTTGTCATATTCCCTCAAAAAAAATCTGTCCTTACTGTATTCTTTCTTCAGTCTATTTGTTTTTTTTTCAACGATATGATCTTATTCCATGAATTGTAGGCATTGGTGAGAAATATGGATGATGCACGTGAACAGATTGGCACTGCCATCTCCACTGCACTGAAGGAGATCAAGCCCATTTCCATCAGCATCAACTAGAACCTCCCCTCGACCTGCATCCTTGTCCTTTCTTTTTTCTCTCCCCAAGGTAAGTTGGCATGCTCCCTGTTCGTGCAGAAGGACGGTGAGATGGATATGGGTTTGGTATTACTGATGTTGATGAACTGCTCATTTGCCAGACTATCAAACCAGATGAGACTGAAAGGAACTAAGAGAAATGACTATTCATTTACCAATCTTGTCACTCTCTGTATTTTCAATTTATCAATTCGACTGATGCTTGAATGTATTAGTAGACAAAATGACCTGTTTGTTGATCAGCTATGATATGTGTTTCCACTGGCTAATTGCCGCTTTCTGAGGGGCAGATTTTAGCTTGAGAAGATTTTCGCGAAAACATAGCGGTGCTCTTGCTCTGATGGAAATTCAGAGTAGGGTGCTCCAAACTAGATTTATATACGTAGGAATTTGTGACTGAGTTTTATGCTCAGAGCTACATACATGCTCGCAGCGCTTCACCTATCCTAGAACTTTCATTTCAATTTTTGTGTGTCTATAATCTGTCCATTAATCCGTATTCTAGCTGAAAGTTTCAAAGTTGTCAATTGTTTTCGAAACTGGTTCGCAGAGTAGCTAGTCCTTTTTTGGGACATATTTGTTGTGTCTTTTCCCCATTTTGTCTTGTATTTTTTCATACATAGTTCAATTAGCTAATTGTTATTATGCCATAGCTAAATTGTGCAACCTATTGCCGCTCTGCCATGGGTCACATGGTCATCCTTCATACACCGCTTCACTAGGACTAACGCCGAAGTACAGATGATGGTATGTAAGTTTTCACTATTTTCTCAGTTGGTCTTTTTATTTTTCCACAGTTTCTAACTGGGGTCCTCACATTTTTGTGTGTGTACATTACGGGGCACCTAGAAAATTCCAAAAGAAGTTGCCTCTTATTTGGACATCCCGAAGCACGGGCTGGCAGACTAAGATTGAGCAAAGAGAGCTTCAGGAGGACCGAGTATGACACCTCACTCGAGGGTCTATTCTTCAAGCAAGGATGGAAGCAAGAGGACTGAGTATGACACCTCACTCAGCGGTCTATTCTTCAAGCAAGGATGGAAGAAGTTCCTCACGAGACATGACATGAGATTGGCATTGCTATACTAATTACATTTAAGACCGTCGCCAACAATGAGTTGGAGATTATAGTCATCCTTTTATGTCCCCTGAGAAGATCATGTTGGACGAGTTCCGGGCGTTCATGAGTTATTTAGTCATTTCTCTGCATTTTTAAACCATGGAGGAGAACTGCATGTCTGCATGTGAACTTCATAGATACAATAAGAAAAGGATAAAGGCACGTACAAAGTTCAATTCATCTTCTGTTTATTTTGTTTCCGCTTTGTCTACACACTGGTTTTGAACGGTGTTTTGTGAATCGGATGTAGTATATAGACATGTTTTAATATGTTTGTTTACTTATTGCAATCCGTATGTAGTGTATATTAAAATATTCAAACACATTATATTTGTGAATGATGGAAATATTTTTACAATTGTCATATATGATTAGAATATTAGTCTAGACGTGTGTTGCACGTGCATACTTACTAGTGTTGAGCAACAATAGTTAGTGTGGATCTCTACTGAAAACAATTCTAATGTGTACTAACTTTTAGATAGAAAATGAAATCTAGATAAAATTTCCCAGCAGCCCGACGCACGCAGCTCCCATCACAGGAATGGCGCGCCAATGCGTGGATTTCTTTGCAATTTTCTCATTTGTTTAGTTTTTTAATACAAAAATAAAATAAAATTAACAACATTTTTTAAATACAGGATACGCATTTTCTCAGTGCATGTTGAATGTTTAATAAGTATATGATGAATATATTTAAATACACCGTAATCATGTTTATAATCCTCGATGACCAATTTTCAACACAATGAACATTTTAAAATACATCAAATTTCCTAAATGCCGATGAATTTTCAAATATACAGCAAACATTTTGGAATACAAGATTAGCATTTTCAGTAAATGATAAAATACAAAAGGAAGAAAATTTAAATATGTGATAAATCATTTTTGAATACACAGGATTTTTCTTACTTTTCAATTTTTAAATAGAAGATGAACAACAATGAAGAACCAAACACAATATTAAAGAGGAAAATGTAAAAGTAGGAAGATACAAGCATTGAAATAAGAAATAACAACAAATTAATTTTTTCTTTTAAAGAAATATAAGATGATAATTTTTGTAAGAGAAGAATATTTTTGTAAAATACATGATGGATACTTAATAAAGTATATGAAATTATATTTGACAATATATTATGCAATATCCAATAGTTATTTTTTAATACGTGTTGATTATCTTAAAAAGCAATATATACTTATAAATATATGATGAACGTTTTTAAATACATAATGAACACTCTTTATATACGATCAACATTTTGTACATACGCGACGTTATTATATACACGTGAGCCGAAAGCGCGTCACCGTCATCCCAAGATCTCATTCCAAAAAAAAAGAGCTAGACAGTGTTGGACGTATTAGCAATTTTTAATTAATTCAATCCATAAATAAATCATGACGATAGCAATATCAGCATTAATCTCATATGAATATAGAGCCTGCACTAGGCATGGAAGAGGTAAAACCGATTGCTACAAGTACAGCTGGCATATGAATTAGTAAATGCGGGAGAGTACCCTCCAGTTGGCAAAGGCAAAGTCGCGACAACACCAACAACGTTTTCATCTGCCTTCTTCTAGGCATTGCCAACAATGGCATCATGGAGGAGGTCGAGGACGAAGACGGACAGCGGCTAGCAGTCACGCCTATATGCTCCTCAAATACCTAATCACCTTTCTTTCGGTGCAGGATAAAAAAGCGAGGGTCCGGAGGCCGTACAACTATACATCCGATCGACGGGATGGAATCGCCGGAATCATCAACAATGAGAGGAATGACGGTGGATTGTGCGTGAGGAGGCAGAGCAGATGGACTGACAGTTCGGATCGCAAAAGCGTTCATTGGCTCACAAATAATTATCCATCCCAACCAGCAAAAAGTTAAGCACACAAATGACATAGGTCTGAACTAGGCTCGTTCACGAAACACAGCACGCTGGCGAGGCATGCGGCGCCGGAGGAGTGCACGTACCACTCTGATAGAAATATGCCCTAGAGGCAATAATAAAATGGTTATTATTATATTTCCTTAATCATAATAAAGGTTTTTTATTCATGCTAGAATTGTATTGATCAGAAACTTAAATACATGTGTGAATACATAAACAAATACTGTGTCCCTAGTAAGCCTCTACTAGACTAGCTTGTTGATCAAAGATTTAAGGTTTCCTAACCATAGACATGTGTTGTCATTTGATAACGGGATCACATCATTAGAAGAATGATGTGATGAAAAAGACCCATCCGTTAGCTTAGCATATTGACCGTTTAGTTTATTGCTATTGCTTTCGTCATGCCAAATACATATTCCTTCGACTATGAGATTATGCTTGTGTGCTATCAAACGTCACAACATAACTAGGTGATCATAAAGATGCTCTACAGGTATCTCCGAAGGTGTTTGTTGAGTTGGCATAGATCGAGATTAGAATTTGTCACTCCGAGGATCGGAGAGGTATCTCTGGGCCCTCTCGGTAATACACATCATAAGCTTGCAAGCAAATGACTAAGGAGTTAGTCACGAGGTTATGTATTATGGAACGAGTGAAGAGACTTACCAGTAATGAGATTGAACTAGGTATAGAGATACCGATGACCGAATCTCGAGCAAGTAACATACCGATGGACAAAGGGAATTACGTATGTTGTCATAACGGTTCGACCGATAAAGATCTTCGTAGAATATGTAGGAGCCAATATGGGCATCCAGGTTCCACTATTGGTTATTGACCGGAGAGGTGTCTCGGTCATGTCTACATAGTTCTCGAACCCATAGGGTCCTCACGCTTAACGTTCGTTGACGATATAGTGTTATATGAGTTATGTGATTTGGTGACCGAATGTTGTTCGGAGTCCCAGATGAGATCACAGACATGACAAAGATTCTCGAAATGGTCGAGAGGTAAAGATTGATATATAGGACGATGGTATTCGGACACCAGAAGTATTTCGGAGGGTACCGGGACTTATCGGGTCACCGGGGGGAGTTTCGGGCACCCCCGACAAAGATCTGGGCTTTATGGGCCAAGAGAGGGAACACACCAGCCCACAAGGGGCTGGTGCACCCCTATAGAGGCCGGCCCTATTAGGAGGAGAAGGAAACAGGGGAGGAAAAAGAAAAGTGTGGAGTAGGACTCCCCCTTCCTTCCCTCTCCCCCCTCTTTCCTTCCCCCTTCTACATACAAGGAAGGGGGCGCAGGAGGGCAGGAGCCCTAGGGCCGGCGGCCAGCCCCTTGGGGTGCGCCCTGGCTGCCCTAGGATGTGTCCTCCCCCTCCCACCTATATATATATATGTGTGTGTGTGTGTGTGTGTGTGTGTGTGTGTGTGTGTGGAGGGGCGCCACACAAGGACACAACATTGCCTTAGCCGTGTGCGGCTCCCCCGTCCACCGTTTACTCCCTCGGTCATATTTTCGTAGTGCTTAGGCGAAGCCCTGCGGAGATCACATCACCATCATCGTCACCACACCGTTGTGCTGCCGGAACTCATCTACTACCTCGCCGTCTTACTGTATCAGGAAGGCGGAGGACGTCACCGAGTTGAACGTGTGCAGAACGCGGAGGTGCCGTGTGTTTGGTACTAGATCGATTGAAGCGCGAAGAAAGTTTGACTACATCAACCGCGTTGTGAAACACTTCCGCTTACGGTCTATGAGGGTACGTAGACACACTCTCCCCTCTTGTTGCTATGCATCTCCATGGATAGATCATTGCGTGTGCGTAGAATTTTTTTGGTTTTTATATGCAACGAATCCCAACAGTGGCATCCGAGCCAGGTCTATGCATAGATGATATGCACTAGTAGAACACAAAGAGTTGTGGGCGCTGATAGTCATACTGCTTACCACCAACGTCTTATTTTGATTCTGCGGTATTGTGGGATGAAGCGGCCTGGACCAACCTTACATGTCCACGCACATGAGACCGGTTCCACCGACTGACATGCAACTAGTTTTGCATAAAGGTGGCTGGCGGGTGTGCGTTTCTCCTACTTTAGTTGAATCGAATTTGACTGCGGCCGGTCCTTGAAGAAGGTTAAAACAGCAAACTTGATAATTCACCATTGTGGTTTTTGCCGTAGGTAAGAACGGTTCTTGCTAGAAACCCATAACAGCCACGTAAAACTTGCAAACAACAAAGTAGAGGACGTCTAGCTTGTTTTTGCAGGATATGTTGTGATGTGATATGGTCAAGACATGATGTGATATATGTTGATGTATGAGATGATCATGTTTTGTAATATCGACAACCGACAAGAGCCTTAGGGTTGTCTCTTTATTGTATGAAGTGCAAGCGCCATGTAATTGCTTTACTTTATCACTATGCGTTAGCGATAGTTGTAGAAGCAATAGTTGGTGTGACGACCTCGACGCAACGACGCTACGATGGAGATCAAGGTGTCGAGCCGGTGAAGATGGAGATCATGACGATGCTTTGGAGAAGGATATCAAAAGCACAAGATGATGATGGCCATATCATGTCCCATATTTTGATTGCATGTGATGTTTATCCTTTATGCATGTTATTTTGCTTAGTACGACGGTAGCATTATAAGATGATCCCTTCACTTAATTTCAAGATAAAAGTGTTCTCCCTGAGTATGCACTGTTGCTACAGTTCATCGTTTCGAGACACCACATGATGATCGGGTGTGATAGAATCTACGTTCACATACAACGGGTGTAAGACAGTTTTGCACATGCAGAATACTTGGGTTAAACTTGACGAGCCTAGCATGTACAGACATGGTCTTGGAACACTAGAGACCAAAAGGTCGAACATGAGTCATATAGTAGATATGATCAACATAGAGATGTTCACCATTGATGACTACCCCATCTCACATGATGATCGGACATGGGTTAGTTGATTTGGATCATGTATCACTTAGATAAACCTGAGGGATGTTTATCTAAGTGGGAGTTCATTAGTAACTTGATTAATTGAACTTAATTTATCATGTCTTGATAGTTTTGCATATCCATGTTGTAGATCAATAGCTCGTGATATAGCTCCTATATTTTTTTGATATGTTCCTAGAGAAAACTAAGTTGAAAGATGATAGTAGCAATGATGCGGAATGGGTCCGTGATGTGAGGATTATCCTCGTTGTTGCACAGAAGATTTATGTCCTTGATGCACCGCTAGGTGACAAACCTGTTGTAGGAGCAGATGTGGACGTTATGAATGTTTTGCAAGCTCGATATGATGACTACTTGATAGTTTAGTGCGCCATGCTTTATGGCTTAGAACCCCAGACTTCAAAAACGTTTTGAACGCCATAGAGCATATGAGATGTTCCAAGATTTGAAAATTGGTATTTCAGATTCATGCCCGTGTCGAGAGGTATGAGACCTCTCACAATTACTTTGCCTACAAGATGGAGGAGAATAGCTCAGCCAGTGAGCATGTACTCAGAATGTCTGGGTACTACAATCGCTTGAATTAAGTGGGAGTTAATCTTCCAGATAAGATAGTGATTGATAGAGTTCTCTAGTCACTATTACCAAGCTACTAGAACTTCGTGATGAACTATAATATGCAAGGGATGACAAAAACGATTCCCAAGCTCTTCGTGATGCTGAAATCGGCGAAGGTAGAAATCAAGAAAGAGCATCAAGTGTTGATGGTTAACAAGACCACTAGTTTCATTAAAAAGGGCGAGGGAAAGAAAGGGAACTTCAAGATGAATGGAAAGCAAGTTGCCACTCCCGTGAAGAAACCCAAAGCTGGACCCAAGCTTCAAATTGAGTGCTTCTACTGCAAAGGAAATGGTCACTGGAAGTGGAACTAGCCCAAATACTTGGCAAATAAGAAGGATGGCAAAGTGAACAAAGGTATATTTGATATACATGTTATTGATGTGTATTTTACAAGTGTTCGTAGTAACCCCTAGGTATTTGATACCGGTTCAGTTGCTAAGATTAGTAATTAGTAACTCGAAACAGGAGTTGCAGAGACTAGTTAAAGCGAGGTGACGATGTGTGTTGGAAATGATTCCAAGGTTGATATGATCACCATCGCACACTCTCTCTACCTTCGGGATTAGTGTTGAACCTAAATAAATATTATTTGGTGTTTGCGTTGAGCATGAATATGATTAGATCATGTTTATTGCAATACGTTTATTCATTTAAGTAAGAGAATAATTGTTGTTATGTTTACATGAATAAAACCTTCTATGCACCCAATGTGAATGGTTTATTGAATCTCAATCGTAGTGATACACATATTCATAATATTGATGCCAAAGGATGCAAAGTTGATAATGATAATGCAACATACTTGTGGCACTGCCGTTTAGGTCATATTGGTGTAAAGCGCATGAAGAAACTCCATGCAGATGGACTTTTGGAATCACTTAATTATGAATCATTTGATACTTGCGAACCATGCCTCATGGGCAAGATGACTAAAACTCCGTTCTCTGAAACAGTGGAGTGAGCTAATGACTTATTGGAAATAATACATACCGATGTATGCGGTCCAATAGGTGTTGAAGCACGCGACGGGTATCTTATTTTCTGACCTTCACATATGATTTGAGTAGGTATGGGTATATCTACTTGATGAAAAACAAGTCTGAAGCATTTGAAAAGTTCAAAGAATTTTAGAGTAAAGTGGAGAATTATCGTAACAAGAAAATAAAGTTTCTACGACATGTTCGCGGAGGCGAATATTTGAGTTACGATTTTGGCCTTCATTTAAAACAATGTGGAATTGTTTCACAACTCACGCCACCTAAAACACCACAGCGTAATGGTGTACCCGAACGTTGTAACCGTTCTTTATTGGATGTGGTGCATTATATGATGTCTCTTACCGATTTAACACTATCGTTTTGGGGCTATGCATTAGAGACTATGATTTGGGATGACATCGTACGAACTATGATTTGGGAAGAAACCTAAGCTGTCGTTTCTTAAAGTTTGGGGTTGCGACACTTATGTCAAAAGACTTCAGCCTGATAAGCTTGAACCCAAATCGGAGAACTGCGTCTTCATAGGATACCCTAAGGAAACAATTGGGTACACCTTCTACCATAGATCCAAAGGCAAGATCTTTGTTGCCAAGAATGGAACATTTCTAGAGAAGGAGTTTCTCTCGAAAGAAGTGAGTGGGAGGAAATTAGAACTTGATGAGGTAATTGTACCTTCTCTCAATTTGGAAAGTAGCACATCAGAGAAATCAGTTCCCGTGATGTCTATACCAACTAGAGAGGAAGAGATACGTCTCCAACGTATCTATAATTTTTTTATCGTTCCATGCTATTATATTATCTATATTGGATGCTTTATATGCATTTATATGCTATTTTATATGATTTTTGGGACTAACCTATTAACCTAGAGCCCAGTGCCACTTTCTGTTTTTTTCCTTGTTTTTGAGTTTTGCAGAAAAGGAATATCAAACGGAGTCCAAATGAGCTGAAAATTTACAGTGATTTTTTATGGACCAGAAGAAGCCTCCGAAGCAAAAGAGTTGGGCCCGAAGAGTCCCGAGCCAACCACAAGACCGGAGGGCGCGCCCTACCCCCCTGAGAGGGTGCTCCGGTCTTGTCGTTGACTCGTGAACCCCCCCTGACATGAAACCGACACAAAAAATTCCTATAAATACAGAAACCCCCGAAAAGAAACCTAGATCGGGAGTTTCGCCGCTGCAAGCCTCTGTAGCCACAAAAAACCAATCTAGGGCCTCTCTGGCACCTTGCCGGAGGGGGCCATCATCACCGGAGGCCATGGAGGAGGATCCGGAGGGGGCCATCATCGCCATGGAGGCCAAGGACCAGAAGGAGAACATCTCCCCATCTAGGGGGGAGGCCATGGAGGAGGAAGCACAAGGGGGAGACTCTCTCCCCCTCTCTCTCGGTGGCGCCGGAGTGCCACCGGGGGAACCATCGCCGCGGTGATCGTCTTCATCAACATCACCTTCCTCGTCTCTTTTAAGCGGTCCACTCTCCCGCACCACGCTGTAATCCCCTAGTTGAACATGGTGCTTTATGCCACATATTATGATCCAATGATGTGTTGCCATCCTATGATGTTTTGAGTAGATTTCCTTTGTCTTTTGGGTTGATTGATGATCTTGATTGGTTTGAGTTGTATGTTTTATTTTGGTGCTGTCCTATGGTGCCTTCCGTGCCGCGCACACGTGAAGGATTCCCGCTGTAGGGTGTTGCAACGTTCATGATTCGCTTATAGTGGGTTGCTTGAGTGACAGAAGCATAAACCCGAGTAATGGGTTGTTGCGTATGGGATAAAGGGAACTTGATACTTTAATGCTATGGTTGAGTTTTACCTTAATTATCTTTAGTAGTTGCGGATGCTTGCCGGAGTTCCAATCGTAAGTGCATATGATCCAAGGAGAGAAAGTATGTTAGCTTATGCCTCTCCCTCACATAAAATTGCAATGACGACTACCGATCTTGTTAACAATTGCCTAGGACAATTCCACACACCGATCCATCATTATTCCACACTCGCTATTTATAATATGTTGTAATATATTGTAACTTTATGATAACAGCACCTATTTTTATATTTTAGTTCTCTGATACCCACAACGTAGTTTTATTTCTTGTTTCTAGTTGGGAGCAAACGTTCGGTGTACGTAGAGTCGTATCAGTGGCAGATAGGACTTGAGAGAATATTGATCTTACCTTTAGCTCCTTGTGGGTTCGCCACTCCATACTTATCACTTTCACCTTTGGAAATTGCTACGACGATTCCTTGCACTTGGGGATTATCAAGCTCTTTTCTGGCGCCGTTGCCGGGGAGCAATAGCGTGGGGTTGATATTCTCGTGTGTGCTTGTTTGCTTTCTTCACTAAGTAGATTTATGTTTTCCCTTTGTTTTTGTTTTGTTTAGTTGTGGGTGAAACAAACAAAAAAATATTTTACTTGCCTCTTATGCCTAAAAACTTTTTCAAAAGATAAGTGATTGGAAGGTTATGCATTGGAGAAGTGAGAGTCGACCTTGAACACTTGTGTTCATGCTCATGAGAACAGTGTAGAATTTTTCAAGGAAGTTTCTCAAAAATAATTATCCCCTTGTATATATCCATTGTATTATAAAAATAATGTGCCAAGTTTTGGTTTTAGGATGATTAGATTGCTTGTTTGCTATGTGCGGTGCAAAAACAGAAACTTTGGCTGTAGTGCATGAATTTTCATTTTTTACTGGAACGTCAAAAGTTTCTAAAAACATTACACGGTACTGCTATGCAAATGTTTTATTTTTTCCTAATGTTTTAGAATTTTTGGAGTTACAGAAGTATATGAAGTTTCCAGATTACTACAGACTGTCCTGTTTTTGACAGATTCTGTTTTCTATGTGTTGTTCACGTATTTTGATGAATCTATGGGTTGTATCGGGGGGCATGAACCATGGTGAAGTTCGAATACAGGAGATATAATGCTAATATAAAATTGGAATAAGTTTACAATAGTACCTAAAAGTAGTGATTTTGCTTTATTATACTAACGGATCTCACAAGTTATTTTTGTTAAGTTTTGTGTGGATGAAGTGTTCGAAGATCGAGGAGTTATCGATATGAGAAGAATAAAGAGAGGCAAGAGTTCAATATTGGGGATGCCCAAGGCACCCCAAGTAAATATTTCAAGGATACTCAAGCATCTAAGCTTGGGGATGCCCCGGTTGGCATCCCATCTTTATTCCTCAACAATTATCGGTATACCTCGGTTTTTGTTTTGTTCACATGACATGCGTCTTTTGTGTTTATTTTTCTTTTCTTTTACTTTATGCACCATGCTAGCATGAGATAGTCCTTCATTGATTTATAGAATGTTTCATGTGCTTCACTTAAATCTTTTGAGTATGGCTTTATAGAATGCTTCGTGTGCTTCACTTATATATATTTTGAGCTTGGATATTGGTCAATCCATATTAATTGTAGAATTCTCCATGAACTTCACTTATATCTTTTGGAGTATGAATAAGACTATCATCGAAATTGGGCTTGGAAGAGTATCATTAAATATCATGCCTAGCTAGGGGCATTAAACAATAGCGCCTGTTGGGAGGCAACCCAATTTTATTTTTATGTTTTTGGTTTTTGGTTCTGTTTTCAATAAATACACATTATTACCTCTGTAGTAATTGTGTTTTGGTGTTTAATTAGTGTTTGGGCCAAGTAAGACCTTTGGGATGGCCTACGGGCATAGTTGATTTGATCTTGTTGAAAAACAGAAATTTTTGCTCCCAGTAAAATAATTTTCAAAAATCACAGAAGTGTGCTTTCGATCTGAATTTTTTACACAAGATTTATATACAAATTTTCCACGTTTTCCACGTTTTTCAGATTTTTTGGATTTATAGAAGTATGGTTAATGTTCAGATAATTACAGACTGTTCTGTTTTTGACAGATTTTGTTTTCAATGCATGGTTTGCTTGTTTTCTAGTTTCTATGGCTTATATTGCTCAATATAAATTTTAGAAATTAAATTAAATTACCTTATGAATATATTATGAGAGCCACTTATGGATTGCCTACCAAAGATGGTAATACCTAGATCTATTCTTGCCTTATGCCTAGCTAGGGCGTTAAACGATAGCGCTTGTTGGGAGGCAACCCAATTTTATTTTTGTTTATTGCTTTTTGGTTCTTTTTAGTAATAAATAATTCATCTAATTTCATTCATCATCTATGGGGTTCAAGGGTTTTAGGGTGAGATGAGAGAGGTGGGGAGGGATATACACACAATACAACCAATAGTTTTTTTGAAGAAACAAGTTTTATTTTGGGGCTGTCGGAAAACATCAAACAAATGACAGCTCACAAATCATCGATCTAACGTGGGTGTATAGCAGGGTTTGGTCTCTAAGGTCAATTAATTCTTCAGATCCTTCAAGTCTTCGGAGTCTTCAACTGTTGTAGATTCTAATGGAGAAATCCTCTTTACTCTGAAGGGGTCATCAGTTCTCCGATATCAAATCCTTCTTGGGCGTCTTGATTGATCCTCCGGGTGATCAAAGGATAAGGGTATATTCTAACTATTTGAGGTGAGAGGGTCTATTTGATAAAATCAGAAAAGATGAGAAGTAAGAGTCTTTTTGTAAATAAAGTTTTGAGATATCCTGTCCAAGGGGCTTTCCGATTTCTAGGGTCACGTCCTACATACCAACATGTGCTCGATACCATCTCAGAGCGACCCGACCTCGAGACGGTCAAGCCTCGTATTCTCGTGCCATCCTCGGATCAAGATCTTGGCACACACAGTACATTAATGTATATATCAAAGTGCAATCACATGTATAAATAACGTAAAATGATATATACCTCATAATAATCAGCGGAAACAATCAAACGGGTGTGGAGTCCCATCAACGCCATCGGCGAGGTTGAGTGTAGACCGTAACCCAGATCGTAACTCTTACTCGTCGAGGAAAATCCTGCAACATGATACGTTGCAGCCGTGTAGGTCAAGACATTGAATGTACCGCAAGATCACAACATGAATAAACAGATGATAAAACTATACTATATGCAATATGGCTTTATGGCTCAGATTCGAGTTTTGTTTGCGTAAAAGCTGATTTTATTTTACCTACATCAAACGAATAGAATGAAGTCTGTACTAAGGAGTTTTCTATCATGACATGGTTCCGCCAACCGATGTCTCATAACCCAAAATCATCATATGTGGCCCACAATTAAGTTATCAATCCGTGTTGAGAGTTCCAGATAGATCCAAGTCCAGATGCTCAAATTGTCCGTAATCGGGACACGGCTAATCGATTAGGTTATAACCCTCTGCAGAGGTTTGTACACTTTACCCGCAAGATTCGATCCTCTCTTTACGTTCTCGCACTTCAGAGTGTTTGAGAACAAGATGACCAAACATGGTCTTCCAAAGAGTTCCTCGACCACCGTCCGTACCCATCCAATCCTACCGTAGTTCTACATCTGCTAGCACCGTCCCAGCCAGAGTCACAACTGAGGTCAACCAAGCGAGCCCATAATGACTTGCGGTTGCACAGTAAGCTTCCGGCGTGAAGTATTCTTCCGTCTCTTTGAGTCTGGGTGAAGCTTTCCGCAAGATGTCATGGCGCTTCTCCATGCATCCCGCCAACCACTGGTTTCTCCAGGTGCCCACAACCGCCCTTCACCCAATGGTGTGTATTGAATTCTTGTCTTGAGTCTTGAAGTCTTGAGGTCTTGAAGATGCAGTCCTTGCAGATTCCATCATGGAGTTGTCGTCATTGACGAGAGTCCTCCTTCTTCACACCACTCTCGAACACTCATACCAAACCCGTCTACTATAGCGTAGCATTAGAATAAAATAACGTCCGGGCTTGGTAACAGGGTGATGGGTTCCTACCTCATGCATACTACTCAACTACAAAATTTCAATAACACTACTGAGGGTGGTTGCAAAGGTGCCACTAAATGCAATAAAACATAGGTCGAAAGCATGGTCAAAGTGAACTTGCCTTGTTGACGATCTTGAAAACTAGGGTTTCAGTAGTAGCAATCTTCGCACTCGGAAATTCTACCGAGGCAAACAATAACTATAATAAGCACATAGCATAACATCACTTAACACAATAACATAACAATAGCAACATAACACATCAAAACAACCAAATCAAAACCCAAATGGGAAAACTCAAAGAAAATCAACTCAAGTTTCCTACTTCAAACAACAACTAGAACTAGTTTTATATAATAAAATTTTTCTAACATGACCTAATCATGGTTTTAAGTTAACTAAACAGAAAATATTTCATTAAGCAACTAGGAGCAAAAGAATTAAATAAAATCTATTATGAAACTCCCAAATAAGCAAAACAAGCTTTAATTCAAATATGATCTAACTCAATTTTTATAAATCCAAACATAGACAAATTATATATTTTGGAAACTACAAAAAATTGTGATCTAACGCAAAAAGAATCAGCATCATTGGACTTCTAGATCAAAAGTTATAAGCTAAACAAGAACGAAACTAAATCTGTTACGGAAATAAATCTGAAAACAAAACGGAGTTACCTGTACGTGAGGCAGAGATGGCAGGAAGGAGACGGCGATGTGGAGGCTGCTCGGTGAGGGGGCGAGGTCACCGGCGAGGTGGGGTGGCGGAGGAGGGGTCGGCGCTTGGGAGGTGGCGCTGGGCGATGGGAGGTTCCAGGAGAGCTCTTGGTGGCGTTTCTAGGCAGGAAAAGGAGGACGGTGGCGAGAAGGCTACGGGCAGGAGGGGCGTGGTGATGGGAAAAATGGAGCGAGGAGAGGAGGGGTTTTATAGGCGGTCTCGGGAGGCGCTGGGATGGAAAGACGAGGGAGATCGGGAAGGTGGAGATTTCCTGTCTCCATGGACATGGAAAGCTTCTGTAACGTGAGAGGAAACAGAGGAAGGAGATGATCTCTTGTTGGGCTAGAATAGGAAAGTGCTTAATGGGCCAGCAGGTTTTCCTAATAAAACGATTCCATTCCTATTTTTAAAATTAGGAAACTAAAACAATAAAAAGGAAATCAAATCAATTCGGAATAAAGAGTTTTTATAAAATGTAGATGATGAGCATTATTCCACGGCCAAAATAAAAACTTAAAAAAAATGTTTTTCAGAAAATCCCTAAAGGCTTTATTTCTTTTTGCAAATAATTTTAAATAAAAACTTTGGTTTTCTTGGCTCAAATATTTTCAAAATGCCCCTGATTTTGGAGGGTCATTTTCCTCCGCTCTTTCTTGCTTGCAAGAATTTATTTTTCGGGGTATTTCTCGGGGAAGAAAAATAGAGAAGCAAGTGCAAATATTTGAAAGAATTAAATTGCAAAACTCCGTTCAAATTCTTTATATTTGAAGAAGTCATGTCATCTTCTCTCATTGATTTTAATAGGATGAATTTGAATTTACCGGAGAAGGGGAAAGTCATTTTATTCCCTCTCTTTCAAAAGTTTTTGAAAAGGTTCAAATTTCACTCAAGTTTAATTCACTCAAGCAAACAAACAAACAATTCAATTAATTATATTAACATTCCAAAATTTGGGATGTTACAGTCATTTGCTTGCGTGTTGCACTTTGCCATGTCATCATCTGCATTTCATATCATGTCATCATGCGCATTTCATTTTGCAGACGTGTTCGTCTCATGCATCCGAGCATTTTTCCCGTTGTCCGTTTTCCAATCCGGCACTCCTATGTCTCCCGGCGCCCTCTTTTACCTCTTTTCGTGTGCGGGTGTTAAACGTTCTCGGAATGCCCCGAGGTTTGTCAAGCGGCCTTGGTACAGAACCGGTAGACCGCCTGTCAAGTTTCGGATCATTTGGAGGCCGTTTGGTACTCCAACGGTTAACCGGGTAACCGCAAAAGCCTCCTTCTCCTTGCAGCCCAACACCCCTTTCTAAGTGGCCCAAAACCCACCAAACTCCCTTCCATGCTCTTCATTGTTCGATCACGATCGCGTGGCAAAACCGCACCTCATTTGGAGTCTCCTAGCTTCCTCTACCTATAAATCAGTCCCTCCCGAATTCGCGGATCATTTCGCAGACGAAACCCTAGCCCGCTCACCATGCTACGGACATGTCCAGCCCGCGGACATGTCCAGCCGCCACGCTGTTCGCCCAATCAGGGCGTGCCACGTCGCCTCCGCCGCCAGCTCCTCAACCGGCGCCGCCACCTCGGCCTCGCCCGCGCCCTCTCTCTCCTCCGCCGCCCGCCCATGGGACCGGATCGGGCCCTTGCGAGCCGGTCTCCGCCGCCGCTTCGGCCTCCGCCGCCACGGACCAGCGCCGCCGCCCGTCCGGCCACATTGCCGCCGCCGCCGCCTCGCCCAGCCGCGCCCCGCCCGTCCGGCCCGGCGCCGCCTGCGCCCGCCGCCGCGCTTGCCAGCGTCGTCGAGCACCGCGCGCCTCCGGCCAGTCGCCTCTCCTCGCCTCGCCTCGCCTCGCCCGGCGCCCGACCCGCCGCCTCCACAGCCGCCGCCCGCCGCTGGAGCTCGCCCCGGCGAATCCGCCCGGCCGCCGCGCCCTCTCGCCGCTCCGGCCCGTCGGCAGCGCCATGGCGGATCCGGGCAGCGCCGCCCGGATCCGCCTCTCCCCGTCCTTCTCCGGCGAAGATCCGGCCGCATCGATATCCGTGCACGCAGGGTTGACTCTCCCCCCTCTCTAAAAATTCATCTAAGTCCCCGATCTGCAGTAATTTTGTGCCATTTTTATCGCATCGTATCTCCGTGCATGTAGCTCCGTTTTGCGCGTATAATATGTCAAAATGTTCGTTTCGAAGAGTAGATCATTTCATCTCATTGCATCATTTTCATTTGAGCTCATCTTGATGCCCGAAATGCTGTTGCAAGAGTGCTATGTGATGTTAGTTTCTGATTTTTATCAGAACTTGCACTTTTGTCATTTTTGCCATGATTGATATGTGCATCCTATGAACTTGAGTCCTACATGTGTTTTGAAATATGCCATGTCTTCTTTCCATTGGTGCTTGCTATGTATTTTTGTGATCTATGTGGTGACTAGCACAAGCATGCAAACTAGGTGTCTTGTTATTGCTGTTTTCAGCCCTGTTTGCTGTTATTTTGATGCCATGTTAACTTGATGCTACCGAGAGTTCCATGCATATTTTGAGATACTTCAGTAAGTATGTTTTGTTAAGCATGTCATGGTCTATCCATCCATGCCCTTGTTTGCAATTATGGAGTAGTCTAGCTTGAGTCAATCGAGCTCTACTTTTGCTATCAAATGTTTCCTGGCAGATTGTTTACATGTTATTCAATTTTGCCTAGGGTGTTGTGGTTGATCCTATATGCTATGTTATTGTTCTTGCCATGTATGTCTTCTATGCCATGTCTTCTTGATGTATGTATGCTTAGTTTATCATTTAAGGCTCTGTAGTGAGTGCATTGAGCTTGTAAACATGCCTACTTGTTATCAGTTTTTGACATGCCATGTTGCTGAATCTGTTAACGAAACTTTCAATATTTACATGGGTGTTACTATATTTTCTGATCCTTTTTGGCTTATGGTCACTAAAGGACTTTTGTTCTATGCAATTAGTAGATTCATGCCATGCCTTTGTTTGCCATGTTAAGTTCCTGTAACATGTTGTTTTCTTGCTCTAAACATTGCAACCTGATGTTAATTTCTGCAATGCCTGAAACTGTTATTAGTTGCAAATTGCCATGTCATTTTGAGCATGTTCTAGTCATTTCTGGAGGTAGCTCAGTTCTCATGTTTTGTAATGCTTTACCTGTAGATCATGCCCATGCCTTTTGTTATTGTGTTGAGGTCCTGTAGCATGTTGTTTTGATGCTTGCAATATGCCTAGTTGCTGTTTTGGACAGCTTGTCCTTTAAACTTGTATTGTGTGTATGTGTTGAACCGTTGCTCCGTTTTGATTGCGCTCTATATGAAACTTGCTTGATTTTGCATGTAGTTTCATATTATCATGTTGGATCCTTGTTTTGAGGTGTTTTCTTGATGTTTATATGCATTTTGCATCAATGCCATGTTTAACTTGTTTTGCTCATATCTTCTAGGCCGTAGCTCCGAATCTAATGAACTTTATATGTAACTTGACTAGAATTTCGTGTAGATCATCGTGGTGCATTTTAACTTGCTGTTTAACAACTTGAACATAAAGTTATTCAGATCTGGACCAATATCGATATTTGCATATGAGGACTTACCGGAATTGTTATATGTTGTTCCCGGCCTCATTTAAACTTGCTTTGATGTGTTGCTCTTGTTTGCATCATCTCTTGCCATGAGTAGCTTCATGTAGCTTTGTCATGCATCATGCTTGTTGTGCATCATGCCTTGTTCTTGTGTGTTGTGTTTACTATGTTGTGTGCTTCTTCTTGTTAGTTCCTGTTTCGTTGCGATCGTGAGGATTCGTTCGTCTACGCTTGGTTCGGCTTCATCCGTTCGTCTTCTTCATGGACTCGTTCTTCTTCCTTGCGGGATTTCAGGCAAGATGACCGCTACCCTGGATCTCACTACTATCATTGCTATGCTAGTTGCTTCGTTCTATCGCTATGCTGCGCTACCTATTACCTGTTTATCAAGCCATCCCAAATTGCCATGTCAGCCTCTAACCTTTTCACCCTTCCTAGCAAACCGTTGTTTGGCTATGTTACCGCTTTGCTCAGCCCCTCTTATAGCGTTGTTAGTTGCAGGTGAAGATGAAGTTTGTTCCTTGTTGGAACATGGAGATGTTGTTCCTTGTTGGAACATGTTTACTTGTTGGGATATCACAATATATATCTTATTTAATTAATGCATCTATATACTTGGTAAAGGGTGGAAGGCTCGGCCTTATGCCTGGTGTTTTGTTCCACTCTTGCCGCCCTAGTTTCCGTCATATCGGTATTATGTTCCCGGATTTTGCGTCCCTAACGCGGTCGGGTGATTTATGGGACCCCCTTGACAGTTCGCTTTGAATAAGACTTTTCAAAGAAGGCCCAACATTGGTTTTACATTTGCCTCACCTAGCCTTTTTTTCCCTTGGGAGTCGCGCTCTCAAGGGTCATCTTCATTTTAGCCCCCGGCCAATGCTTGTCTAAGTGTTGGTCCAAACTAGAAACCCTTTGCGCGCCACCTCGGGAAACTTGAGGGCTGGTTTTAGTTGTACGGACTGCTCATCCGGTCGTGGCACAGGGGCGAGATCTGCTGCTACTACTACCGGGTGTCGGCACGCCGGAGGTCTTGCTGGTCTTGTTTTATTGCTGTGAAATGTCTTGTAACCGGATTCCGAGACTGATCGGGCTTCCGGGAGAAGGTCTATTCTTCGTGGATCGCGAGAGCTTATCATGGGCTAAGTTGGGACACCCTGCAGGGTTTGAACTTTCAAAGCCGTGCCATGCGGTTATGTGGCAGATGGGAATTTGTTAATGTCCGTTGTAGAAAACTCAAGTGGATCTCAACTAAAATACACCAACCGTGTGCGTAACCGTGAGTGTCTCTTTTCGGGTTGATCGAGAGGAGAACACGGTTTCTTGGGTTATGTCGGCGTAAGTAGGTGTTCGGATCACTTCTTGATCATTACTAGTTGACGACCGTTCCTTTGTCTCTCTTCTCGCCCTCATTTGCGTATGTTAGCCACCATACATGCTTAGTCGCTGCTGCAACCTCACCACTTTACCCCTTCCATTCCCATTAAGCTTTGCTAGTCTTGATACCCATGGTAATGGGATTGCTGAGTCCTCGTGGCTCACAGATTACTACAACACCAGTTGCAGGTACAGGTTTGCGATGATCATAACGTGAGAGCGAGGTTTGCTTGTGTTGGAGTTCTTCTTCCGCTTCTTCTTGATCGGGGATAGGGTCCAGTCGGCAGCCTGGGCTAGCGAGGTGGATGTCGTTTGAGTTTCTTTTATGTTTCATCCGTAGTCGGATGTTGATCTTATATTATGTTGATGTATTCTTGTGGCATTTGTGCCTTATGTATGTATCCCCATCTATTATGTAATGTTGATGTAATGATATCCACCTTGCAAAAGCGTTTCAATATCTGGGTCTATCCTTGGTGGGACCATCGAGTTCCTTTTGGATAGGGTCGCATATTGGGCGTGATAAGTTAGTATCGAGCCTCGACCGACCCTAGGAGCCCCTTGATTGATCGTGTAGTTTGGCCGTTGTTGAGTCTAGAAGAAAACTGTTTTCGAGTCTAGTTATATCGAGAGTAGGAATTCTTTTTACTCCTCAGCCCCTTCGTCGCTCTGGTCAGGAATCTTGACGTAGGTGTTTTGAATTACTTCTCTTCCCCTTCAAATTTTCTTTAGGATCACGCAGTTGGTTTTTCCGGTAGTTGCTCCTCGGCTCTTTTTATCCGGTGCATTTCTCGTCAAGTTGACTCGAGCCTCTTCATCTTTGAGTTCAATCCTCAGTTCTTCCTCCGACGTCGTTGTTTTTCCTTGTCCGAAGTTGTCCTTGTTTTCCCACCGCCTCCCTTCTTCCTCTCGGAACCGGAGTTCGTAATCGAGTATCCATCCTACTCGTGTGAAGTCTTTGCTTTCTTTCCTCATTGATTTCAACTGGTGTTTTCTCTTCAAGTTGTTCGTCGTTTCCCCTCCCGAGTTGCCTTTGTTTTTCCCCCCTCCACCCTATTATTCCCGGAGTTTGAGTCTCTTTCGACCATCTATTTCATTTGTGTGGAGCCTCTTCAGTGTTCCCTCAATCATTTCAACCGGTGAATTCTCATCTTGTTCGTCATTCTTCATCTCTTTCTTTTCCGGTGGAGGCAATTCAAGTTTTTCGCTGTCGGTCATATTCTTTTCCTCGAAGTGTTTTTCCTGCTCGTTCTCCTCTTGCCAGTTTATTCTTCCGGAGTCCTCAAGACATCTCGGAGATTAAATGCGTGTTCGAATTAATTCGAGGTTGTCACCTCATTCTAATATTTCAATTGTTCCGTGCATCATCTATCTGCTCAACAATCCTTTCCAACGGTGTTATCTCTTGATGGGCCCTAACCCACGTGTCTTTTCCTGGATCTTACGACTCTTCTAATTATTCCGGAGCTATTCCAAATTCTTTTCAAGTTTGACGTACGAATGGATTTCATCAGTCAGATGCCTTTCCAAGATCGATTTCAAATCATTTCATTGTTGATTCAACCTCTTCGCTTTTATTCTTCCGGAGTATCTCAGTAATTTTGATGGTGTTTCTCGTCATTATTTGAAGACCGTCGTAGATTTTCTCTTAAATCTTGTCCATTCTCCCGGAGATTCGCGGTGCTAGCTCGATGTTATCCTATCAATTTGTTTCAGTTGTGCAATTCTTTTCACCCATCCGGAGTTTTTCAGGAATTGTTTTTTTTTCGCCGTCTCGATCATCCGGAGGCCATCTTTTCAGAATATTGCTTCGTTCCAAGTTTTCAGATTCATTACCCATTTATTTTATATCCGTGCCCCTTCGTTCGTCTCAATATTTATCCCTGAGCTTCGTTCAAGTGTTCTTTAATCAGCTCATGATCTCTTTGTTCTTTTGCATCTAAATCCCCTCGAGCATATTGGTTTTTCTAATTCTTCCCGGTGATTCATTCTCGTTCGTCAGTCATTCTTGATTTCTTACGGTGGTTCATTCAGATTCTTTTCCTTGTTTATCATTTTAATCCATTCGTTCTTTTCAACCCTACCGGTGATTCATGAAGACTTTCTCAAGTTTTGTGCGATGTTTCCCCTTAATCCTTTTTCAACGAGAATAAGTATTATGCCAAATCCGTTGCTTGTCATCAATTTAATTTGATGAAGGATAAGCATACAATAAATCTTATTCTTATTTCATCCAAGCTGATTAATCCCTTCCTTCGGAGTTTGTTCTTGAGGAATAAATTCTAGTTCCTAGTCTTTTCATCTTTTCTTATCCGGAGTTCAGTTTCCTCGGCCATTTCGTCGGAACCTCCATCTAAATCATTGCAATGCTCATCTTATTCTTTCTTCCTTCATTCTATCTCATCATCCTTTTGTTACCGGAGTTCTTCATGGTGGTTCTTCATGATTTAATTCATTCTTCAAGAGTTCATCAAGATTTTGTTGGTGGAGTTCAAGTATCTTTTCTTCTCGCGTCTCGAAGTGCAATTAATTCTCCGTATTCTTTTGAAGTGGAGTTTTGCATTTCTTCGTTCTTCTCAGCTATTTAATCTTTTCCGTTTGTGGTCGGCGTTCACCTCATAATTTTGAGATGTTATCCATAAGTCCACATCAAGCTTATTCTTTCGTTGTTGATTTTCTCAACAACTCCATTCAATCCTTCCTTCTAAGTTCTTTTCAATTCTTCCAATTTTTCCGGAGGCATCGCTTTGTTCATGTTGTCAAGTGTATTTCTATCTTGTGAAGTTCGTGTTATTTTCCTTCCATTTTCAACCGGTGTGCTGCCTAAATCCTTTCAGTCTTATTCGCTTCTTATCTCGTCCTATCCGAATGCTTTGAGTCTATCTTGATTACTGTGAGCTTTCGATTCTCGTCATTCTCGTCGCTCATCTCTTTTTCTCGAGTGCTCTCGATTCTTTGCATCTTCTTTCAGTTCTTGTTTCACCTCATCCCTTTTCCTTCCGTCTCGGTCCTAAGATCTCGGGACGAGATCTCTTGTTAGTGGAGGAGTGTTGTAACGCCTTGATTCGATCGCGCCGTGTCCGCGATTATTCGCTGTCTTTGCCATGTCATTTGCTTGCGTGTTGCACTTTGCCATGTCATCATCTGCATTTCATATCATGTCATCATGCGCATTTCATTTTGCATACGTGTTCGTCTCATGCATCCGAGCATTTTTCCCGTTGTCCGTTTTCCAATCCGGCACTCCTATGTCTCCGGCGCCTCTTTTACCTCTTTTTCGTGTGCAGGTGTTAAACGTTCTCGGAATGCCCCGAGGTTTGTCAAGCGGCCTTGGTATAGAACCGTGAACCGCTTGTCAAGTTTCGGATCATTTGGAGGTCGTTTGGTACTCAACAGTTAACCGGTAACCGCAAAAGCCTCCTTCTCCTTGCAGCCCAACACCCTTTCTAAGTGGCCCAAAACCCACCAAACTCCCTTCCATGCTCTTCGCCGTTCGATCACGATCGCGTGGCGGCTCGCACCTCATTTGGAGTCTCCTAGCTCCCTCTACCTATAATCAGTCCCTCCCCGAAATTCGCGGATCATTTCGCGAGCGAAACCCTAGCCCGCTCCTCCATGCGGGACATGTCCAGCCCGCGGACATGTCCAGCCATCGGCGCCAAGCCCAATCAGGGCGTGCCACGTCGCCTCCGCCGCCCGGCTCCTCCAACCGGCGCCGCCACCTCAGCCTCGCCCGCGCCCTCTCTCCTCCCACTGCCGGCCGCATGGACCCGGATCGGGCCCTTGAAGCCGGTCTCCGCCGCCCTTCCTGCCCGTCCCGCCGCCACCGGACCAGCGCCGCCGCCCGTCCGGCCCCAGCGCTGGTGCCGCCGCCGCCTCGCCAGCCGCCCGCCCGTCCGGCCGGCGCCGCCTGCCTCGCCGCCGCCAGCTTCCAGCCGGAGCACGCGCGCCTCCGGCCCGATCGCCTCTCCTCGCCTCGCCTCGCCTCGCCCGGCGCCCGCCCGCCGCCTCCACCGCGCCCGCCGCCGCGGAGCTCCGGCCCAGCGAATCCGCCCGGCCACGCGCCCGCCTTCCGGCCCGTCGGCCGCGCCATGGCCGGATCCGGGCCGGCGCCGCCCGGATCCGCCTCTCCCCGTCCTTCTCCGGCCCTCCCCGGCCTCCTCCCCGATCTCCGGCGAAGCTCCGGCGAAGATCCGGCCGCATCGATATCCGTGCACGCAGGGTTGACTCTCCCCCCTCTCTAAAAATTCATCTGAGTCCCCGATCTGCAGTAATTTTGTGCCATTTTCATCGCATCTTATCTCTGTGCATGTAGCTCCGTTTTGCGCGTATAATATGTCAAAATGTTCGTTTCGAAGAGTAGATCATTTCATCTCATTGCATCATTTTCATTTGAGCTCATATTGATGCCCGAAATGCTGTTGCAAGAGTGCTATGTGATGTTAGTTTCTGATTTTTATCAGAAATTGCACTTTTGTCATTTTTGCCATGATTGATATGTGCATCCTATGAACTTGAGTCCTACATGTGTTTTGAAATATGCCATGTCTTCTTTCCAGTGGTGCTTGCTATGTATTTTTGTGATCTATGTGGTGACTAGCACAAGCATGCAAACTAGGTGTCTTGTTATTGCTGTTTTCAGCCCTGTTTGCTGTTATTTTGATGCCATGTTAACTTGATGCTACCGAGAGTTCCATGCATATTTTGAGATACTTCAGTAAGGATGTTTTGTTAAACATGTCATGCTCTATCCATCCATGCCCTTGTTTGCAATTATAGAGTAGTCTAGCTTGAGTCAATCGAGCTCTACTTTTGCTATCAAATGTTTCCTGGCAGATTGTTTACATGTTATTCAATTTTGCCTAGGGTGTTGTGGTTGATCCGTATATGCTATGTTATTGTTCTTGCCATGTATGTCTTCTATGCCATGTCTTCTTGATGTATGTATGCTTAGTTTATCATTTAAGGCTCTGTAGTGAGTGCATTGAGCTTGTAAACATGCCTACTTGTTATCAGTTTTTGACATGCCATGTTGCTGAATCTGTTAACGAAACTTTCAATATTTACATGGGTGTTACTATATTTTCTGATCCTTTTTGGCTTATGGTCACTAAAGGACTTTTGTTCTATGCAATTAGTAGATTCATGCCATGCCTTTGTTTGCCATGTTAAGTTCCTGTAACATGTTGTTTTCTTGCTCTAAACATTGCAACCTGATGTTAATTTCTGCAATGCCTGAAACTGTTATTAGTTGCAAATTGCCATGTCATTTTGAGCATGTTCTAGTCATTTCTGGAGGTAGCTCAGTTCTCATGTTTTGTAATGCTTTACCTGTAGATCATGCCCATGCCTTTTGTTATTGTGTTGAGGTCCTGTAGCATGTTGTTTTGATGCTTGCAATATGCCTAGTTGCTGTTTTGGACAGCTTGTCCTTTAAACTTGTATTGTGTGTATGTGTTGAACCGTTGCTCCTTTTGATTGCGCTCTATATGAAACTTGCTTGATTTTGCATGTAGTTTCATATTATCATGTTGGATCCTTGTTTTGAGGTGTTTTCTTGATGTTTATATGCATTTTGCATCAATGCCATGTTTAACTTGTTTTGCTCATATCTTCTAGGCCGTAGCTCCGAATCTAATGAACTTTATATGTAACTTGACTAGAATTTCGTGTAGATCATCGTGGTGCATTTTAACTTGCTGTTTAACAACTTGAACATAAAGTTATTCATATCTGGACCAATATCGATATTTGCATATGAGGACTTACCGGAATTGTTATATGTTGTTCCCGGCCTCATTTAAACTTGCTTTGATGTGTTGCTCTTGTTTGCATCATCTCTTGCCATGAGTAGCTTCATGTAGCTTTGTCATGCATCATGCTTGTTGTGCATCATGCCTTGTTCTTGTGTGGTGTGTTTACTATGTTGTGTGCTTCTTCTTGTTAGTTCTGTTTGCTATGCGATCGTGAGGATTCGTTCGCTACGCTTGGTTCGGCTTCATCCGTTCGTCTTCTTCATGGACTCGTTCTTCTTCCTTGCGGGATTTCAGGCAAGATGACCGCTACCCTGGATCTCACTACTATCATTGCTATGCTAGTTGCTTCGTTCTATCGCTATGCTGCGCTACCTATTACCTGTTTATCAAGCCATCCCAAATTGCCATGTCAGCCTCTAACCCTTTTCACCCTTCCTAGCAAACCGTTGTTTGGCTATGTTACCGCTTTGCTCAGCCCCTCTTATAGCGTTGTTAGTTGCAGGTGAAGATGAAGTTTGTTCCTTGTTGGAACATGGAGATGTTGTTCCTTGTTGGAACATGTTTACTTGTTGGGATATCACAATATATATCTTATTTAATTAATGCATCTATATACTTGGTAAAGGGTGGAAGGCTCGGCCTTATGCCTGGTGTTTTGTTCCACTCTTGCCGCCCTAGTTTTCGTCATATCGGTATTATGTTCCCGGATTTTTGCGTCCCTAACGCGGTCGGGTGATTTATGGGACCCCCTTGACAGTTCGCTTTGAATAAGACTTTTCCAGCAAGGCCCAACATTGGTTTTACATTTGCCTCACCTAGCCTTTTTTTCCCTTGGGAGTCGCGCTCTCAAGGGTCATCTTCATTTTAGCCCCCCGGGGCCAATGCTTGTCTAAGTGTTGGTCCAAACTAGAGCCCTTTGCAGCGCCACCTCGGGGAAACTTGAGGGCTGGTTTTAGTTGTACGGACTGCTCATCCGGTCGTGGCACAGGGGCGAGATCTGCTGCTACTACCGTGGTGTCGGCACGCCGGGAGGTCTTGCTGGTCTTGTTTTATTGCTGTGAAATGTCTTGTAACCGGATTCCGAGACTGATCGGGCTTCCGGGAGAAGGTCTATTCGCCGTGGATCGCGAGAGCTTATCATGGGCTAAGTTGGGACACCCTGCAGGGTTTGAACTTTCAAAGCCGTGCCAGCGGTTATGTGGCAGATGGGAATTTGTTAATGTCGGTTGTAGAAAACTCAAGTGGATCTCAATTAAAATACACCAACCGTGTGCGTAACCGTGAGTGTCTCTTTTCGGGGTTGATCGAGAGGAGAACACGGTTTCTTGGGTTATGTCGGCGTAAGTAGGTGTTCGTGGATCACTTCTTGATCATTACTAGTTGACGACCGTTCCTTTGTCTCTCTTCTCGCCCTCATTTGCGTATGTTAGCCACCATACATGCTTAGTCGCTGCTGCAACCTCACCACTTTACCCTTCCATTCCCATTAAGCTTTGCTAGTCTTGATACCCATGGTAATGGGATTTACGAGTCCTCGTGGCTCACAGATTACTACAACACCAGTTGCAGTACAGGTTTGCGATGATCATAGCGTGAGGCGAGGTTTGCTTGTGTTGGAGTTCTTCTTCCGCTTCTTCTTGATCGGGGATAGGGTCCAGGTCGGCAGCCTGGCTAGCAGTGGATGTCGTTTGAGTTTCTTTTATGTTTCATCCGTAGTCGGATGTTGATCTTGTATTTGATGTTGATTTATTCTTGTGGCATTTGTGCCTTATGTATGTATCCCCATCTATTATGTAATGTTGATGTAATGATATCCACCTTGCAAAAGCGTTTCAATATGCGGGTCTATCCTTGGTGGGACCGTCGAGTTCCTTTTGGATAGGGTCGCATATTGGGCGTGACAGGTATGAACCATAGAGAAGTTGGAATACAGTAGGTTTAACACCAATATAAATAAAGAATGAGTTCATTACAGTACCTTATGATGGTGATTTGCTTTCTTGTACTAACGGAGCTCATGAGATTTTCTGTTGAGTTTTGTGTTGTGAAGTTTTCAAGTTTTGGGTAAAGATTTGATGGATTATGGAATAAGGAGTGGCAAGAGCCTAAGCTTGGGGATGCCCAAGGCACCCCAAGGTAAATTCAAGGACAACCAAAAGCCTAAGCTTGGGGATGCCCCGGAAGGCATCCCCTTTTCTGTCTTACGTCTACCGGTAACTTTATTTGAGGCTATATTTTTATTCACCACATGATATGTGTTTTGCTTGGAGCGTCTTGTATGATTTGAGTCTTTGCTTTTAGTTTAACACAATCATCCTTGCTGTACACACCTTTTGGGAGAGACACGCATGAATTGGAATTTATTAGAATACTCTATGTGCTTCACTTATATCTTTTGAGCTAGATAATTTTGCTCTAGTGCTTCACTTATATCTTTAAGAGAACGGTGGTGGTTTTATTTTATAGAAATTATTGATCTCTCATGCTTCACTTATATTATTTTGAGAGTCTTCTAGAACAGTATGGTAGTTTGCTTTGGCTATAAAATTAGTCCTAATATGATAGGCATCCAAGATTGGTATAATAAAAACTTTCATAAAAAGTGCATTGAATACTATGAGAAGTTTGATACTTGATGATTGTTTTGAGATATGAAGATGGCAATATTAGATTTGTGCTAGTTGAGTAGTTGTGAATTTGAGAAATACTTGTGTTGAAGTTTGCAAGTGCCGTAGCATGCATGTATGGTAACCGTTGTGTAACAAATTTGAAACATGAGGTGTTCTTTGATTGTCATCCTTATGAGTGGCGGTCTGGGACGAGCGATGGTCTTTTCCTACCAATCTATCACCCTAGGAGCATGCGTGTAATGCTTGGTTTTTGATGACTTGTAGATTTTTGCAATAAGTATGTGAGTTCTTTATGACTAATGTTGAGTCCATGGATTATACGCACTCTCACCTTTCCATCATTGCTAGCCTCTTGATGCAGTGCATTGCCCTTTCTCACCTTGAGAGTTGGTGCAAACTTCGTCGGTGCATCCAAACCCCGTGATATGATATGCCCTATCACACATAAACCTCCTTATATCTTCCTCAAAACAGCCACCATACCTACCTATTATGGCATTTCCATAGCCATTCCGAGATATATTGCCATGCAACTTTTCCACCATTTCATTTATTATGACACGCTTCATCATTTTCATATTGCCTTGCATGATCATGTAGTTGACATCGTATTTGTGGCAAAGCCACCATGCATAATTTATCATACATGTCACTCTTGATTCATTGCCCATCTCGGTACACCGATGGAGGCATTCATATAGAGTCATATTTTGTTCTAGTATTGAGTTGTAAATAAATAGAAGTGTGATGATCATCATTAATAGAGCATTGTCCCAAAAAAAGAGAGAAAGGACAAATAAAAAAAGGCCCAAATAAATAAAAAGGGACAATGTTACTATCCTTCTACCACAGTTGTGCTTCAAAGTAGCACCATGATCTTCATGATAGAGAGTCTCCTATGTTGTCACTTTCATATACTAGTGGGAATTTTTCATTATAGAACTTGGCTTCTATATTCCAACAATGGGATTTCTCAAATGCCCTAGGTCTTCGTGAGCAAGCAAGTTGGATGCACACCCACTTAGTTTCTTTTGTTTAGCTTTCATACATTTATAGCTCTAGTGCATCAGTTGCATGGCAATCCCTACTCCTTGCATTGACATCAATTGATGGGCATCTCCCTAGCCCATTGATTAGCCGTGTCAATGTGAGACTTTCTCCTTTTTTGTCTTCTCCACATAACCCCCATCATCATACTCCATTCCACTCATAGTGCTATATCCATGGCTCATGCTCATGTATTGCGTGAAAGTTGAAAAAGGTTTGAGATTACTAAAGTATGAAACAATTGCTTGGCTTGTCATCGGGGTTGTGCATGATGAGAGAATTCTTGTGTGACGAAAATGGAGCATGACCAAACTATATGATTTTGTAGGGATAAACTTTCTTTGGCCATGTTATTTTGAGAAGACATAATTGCTTAGTTAGTATGCTTGAAGTATTATTATTTTTATGTCGATAAACTTTTATCTTGAATCTCTTGGATCTGAACATTCATGCCACAATAAAGAGAAATTACATTGAGAAATTATGTTAGGTAGCATTCCACATCAAAAATTCTGTTTTTATCATTTACCTACTCGAGGACGAGCAGGAATTAAGCTTGGGGATGATTGATACGTCTCCAACGTATCTACAATTTTTTATTGTTCCATGCTATTATATTATCTGTTTTGGATGTTTAGTGGGCTTTTTTTATAGACTTCTATATTATTTTTGGGACTAACCTACTAACCGAAGGCCCAGTGCAAATTGTTGTTTTTTGCCTATTTCAGTGTTCCGCAGAAAAGGAATATCAAACGGAATCCAAAAGGAATGAAACCTTCGGCAGAGTGATCTTTGGAACAAACGTGATCCAGAGGACTTGGAGTGGACGTCAAGAAAGAAGCGAGGAGACCACGAGGCAGGGAGGCGCGCCTGCCCCCCCTGGGCGTGCCCCCACCCTCATGGGCCCCTCGCAGCTCCACCGACCTACTTCTTCCTCCTATATATACCCATATACCTCGAAAACATCCAGGAGCACCATGAAACCCTTTTTCCACTGCCGCAACCTTCTGTACCCGCGAGATCCCATCTTGGGGCCTTTTTCGGCGCTCCGCTGGAGGGGGAATCGATCACGGAGGGCTTCTACATCAACACCCTAGCATCTCCGATGATGTGTGAGTAGTTTACCACAGACCTTCGGGTCCATAGTTATTAGCAAGATGGTTTTTTCTCTCTCTTTGGATCTCAATACAAAGTTCTCCTCGATCTTCTTGGAGATCTATTAGATGTAATTCTTTTTGCGGTGTGTTTGTCGAGATCCGATAATTGTGGGTTTATGATAAAGATTATCTATGAACAATATTTGAATCTCCTCTGAATTCTTTTATGTATGATTGGTTATCTTTGCAAGTCTATTCGAATTATCAGTTTGGTTTGGCCTACTAGATTGATCTTTCTTGCAATGGGAGAAGTGCTTAGATTTGGGTTCAATCTTGCGGTGTCCTTTCCCAGTGACAGCAGGGGCAGCAAGGCACGTATTGTATTGTTGCCATCGAGGATAAAAAGATGGGGTTTATATCATATTGCTTGAGTTTATCCCGCTACATCATGTCATCTTGCCTAACGCGTTACTCTGTTCTTATGAACTTAATACTCTAGATGCATGATGGATAGCGGTCGATGTGTGGAGTAATAGTAGTAGATGCAGAATCGTTTCGGTCCACTTGTCACGGACGTGATGCCTATATACATGATCATGCCTAGATATTCTCATAATTATGCACTTTTCTATCAATTACTCGACAGTAATTTTTTTCACCCACCATAATACTTATGCTATCTTGAGATAAGCCACTAGTGAAACCTATGGCCCCCGGGTCTATTTTCCATCATATAAGTTTCTAATCTATTTTTACTTTGCAATCTTTACTTTCAATTTATATCATAAAAATACCAAAAATATTTATCTTATTATCTCTATCAGATCTCACTTTTGCAAGTGGCCGTGAAGGGACTGACAACCTATCTATCGCGTTGGTTGCAAGGTTCTTATTTGTTTGTGCAGGTATAAGGTGAGTTGCGTGTAACCTCCTACTGGATTGATACCTTGGTTCTCAAAAACTGAGGGAAATACTTGCGCTACTTTGCTGCATCACCCTTTCCTCTTCAAGGAAAAAACCAACGCAAGCTTAAGAGTTAGCACCCCTCCTAGGTACACTACGCAAGGTAGTCTACGAAAAGAAGTTCGTCGTCGGTCGTTCGGCATTTTTTCTTTCGTTCCCAGTAGAAGCACATCGTAGACTAAAAAAAGCAGCAGTGCATCCATGTTATACTGAGCCTGGCCAAGCGCGCGGGCAGCACAACATGAAGCCCTCCAGGAGTCCAGGTAGTAGACGCCCATGTATTGTTTTTTCCCGCCGCCGACGCTGATCGCTCAAATAAAAATTCAATCCCTAACCCTAGCAAGGCAATCGCTGTCGACATACTACGGCGACAAAGGAGTAGCACACAAGTAGGCTTGTCGTTAGGCTCCAGTAAGGAATGCTTCACTCCTTTTCGATCTAATCTTACCCTTCTTACTCACGGCAAAAGAAATTGCTGTCACCGTGAGCAGGATTTTCCCTTGGCATTCAAAATAAGGAGCCGTGATATTATTGTTTGATTAAGGACTATTTGCCGGCAGCACCGTTGACCCTAGTAGCAACTCAGATACGTACTAGTCAACAAGATGTGTTTACCCTAGTCAGGAGGCACAATATTTTTGTTAATTCACTATGATATACACTTACGTAATTTAACAAATGTTAGCAGCACAAAATATGTCGTGGGCACATTTTGATTCCAAGTAATAGATCATAATGGACATCTTGTAATTCAGAAATTCCCAAAATCAGCACATGACAAAAATGTGGTGGAGGATAGAAGACTTGCTACATCTAAATGAAGACAACGAGTTTACGTAGTGGTGTTCCACGATTGAGTATTGGACAATGTCTACTCAAGCAGGATTAACAACTACTAAATTGTGTTGAATTCTTTATAAACTTGTTTAACTTGACGATCAGTGTCCTGGTTTTGATGCTGCAAAGCTATTATCTACGAGGTTTTGGGGTTGCAACCCATTTAGGAGAATATTTCATGGTAATATATACATATTTAGATTCGGATGCTTTTATAGTGTTTTCTTTTTCATAATGAGGGTGTACCCCGGCCTCTGCCTTTTTAGGTGTTTATTGGTAACATTTTGCCTAGACATATGTTAAATATGACTTCGATGTCAACATTAAAGCCCCCCCCCCCCACCACAAAAAAAGGGCCCCCAAATTATAGTTTCGCCCCGGGCCCTGAATTCTCAGGACCGGCCCTGTACAAGGTGTGAAGTTGATCACGACAGAAGATAGAGAGAGAATGAAAGTCATTTCCTATGCCTCAGCCATAGGTTCTATAAAGTATGCCATGCTGTGTACCAGACCTGTTGTGTGCCTTGCCATGAGTTTGGCAAGGGGTGTAATAGTGATCCAGGAGTGGACCACCGGACAGTGGTCAAAATTATCCTTAGGTACCTGAAAAGGACTAAGGAAATGTTTCTCGATTATGGAGGTGATAAAGAGTTCGTTGTAAAGGGTTACATCGATGCAAGCTTTAACACCAAACTAGATGACTCTAAGTCTCAATCTGAATATGTATTGAACGTGGGAGCAATTAGCTAGAATAGCTCCATGCAGAGCATTATGGACATAGAAATTTGCAAAATTCATACGGATCTGAATGTGGTAGACCCGTTGACTAAACCTCTCTCACAAGCAAAACATGATCACACCTTAGTACTCTTTGAGTGTTAATCACATGGCTATGTGAACTAGATTATTGACTCTAGTAAACTATTTGGGTGTTAGTCACATGGCGATGTGAACTATGGGTATTAATCACATGGCGATGTGAACTAGATTATTGACTCTAGTGCAAGTGGGAGACTGATGGAAATATGCCCTAGAGGTAATAATAAAATGGTAATTATTATATTTTTCTTAATCATGATAAAGGTTTATTATTCACGCTAGAATTGTACTGATCGGAAACTTAAATACATGTGTGAATACATAAACAAATACTGTGTCCCTAGCAAGCCTCTACTGGACTAGCTCGTTGATCAAAGATGGTCAAGGTTTCCTAACCATAGACACATGTTGTCCTTTTATAACGGGATCACATCATTAGGAGAACGATGTGATGGACAAGACCCATCCGTTAGCTTAGCATATTGATCGTTTAGTTTATTGTTATTGCTTTCTTCATGTCAAATACATATTCCTTCGACTATGAGATTATGCAAATCCCGGATACTGGAGGAATACCTTGTGTGCTATCAAATGTCACAAGGTAACTGGATGATCATAAATATGCTCTACAGGTATCTCCGAAGGTGTTTGTTGGGTTGGCATAGATCGAGATTAGAATTTGTCACTCCGAGTATCGGAGAGGTGTCCCTGGGCCCTCTCAGTAATACACATCATAAGCTTGCAAGCAAATGCCTAAGGAGTTAATCACGAGGTGATGTAGTATGGAACGAGTAAAGAGACTTGCCGGCAACGAGATTGAACTAGGTATAGAGATACCGACGATCAAATCTCGAGCAAGTAACATATTGATGGACAAAGGGAATTACGTATGTTGTCATAACGGTTCGATCGATAAAGATCTTTGTATAATATGTAGGAGCCAATATGGGCATCCAGGTTCCGCTATTGGTTATTTACCGGGGAGGTGTCTCGGTCATGTGTACATAGTTCTCAGACACGTAGGGTCCGCACACTTAACATTCGTTGACGATATAATGTATATGAGTTATGTGATTTGGTGGCCGGATGTTGTTCGGGTCCCGGATGAGAGCACAGACATGATGAGGAGTCTTGAAATGGTTGAGAGGTAAAGATTGATATATAGGACGATGGTATTCGGACACCGGAAGTGTTTCAGAGGGTACCGGGTACTTATCAGGTCACCAGAAAGGAGTTTCGGGCACCCCCGACAAAGATATGGGCTTTATGGGCCAAGAGAGGGAACACACCAGCACACAAGGGGCTGGTGCGCCCCTATAGAGGCCGGCCCTATGAGGAGGAGAAGGCAAGAGGGGAGGGAAAGGAAAGTGTGGTGTAGGACTCCCCCTTCCTTCCCTCTCCCCCCTCTTTCCTTCCCCCTTCTTCATACAAGGAAAGGGGGGGGGGGCGCAGCAAGGCAGGAGCCCTACGGCCGGCGGCCAGTGTAACGCCCCCGATGCGGCTATATCTCCCACGTGTCGAGGCACGACTTAGAGGCATAACCGCATTGAAAGCAATGTCGCAAGTGAGGTAATCTTCACACAACCCATGTAATAATTAAGGGAAAGATACATAGTTGGCTTACATTAGCCACTTCACACAAAGACATAAATAAACATCCATCATTGAGTACACTCAAGGTCCGACTACGGAACCAAAATAAAAGAAGATACCCCAAATGCTACACAGATCCCGAACCGTCCCAACTGGGCACCACTACGATCATCTGGAAAGACACATAGTAACGACCACGTTCCTCGTCGAACTCCCACTTGAGCTCGGTGGAATCACCTGCACCGCCTCATCGGAACCTGCAACTGCGTTTGGAAGTATCTGTGAGTCACGGGGACTCAGCAATCTCACACCCGCGAGATCAAGACTATTTAAGCTTATAGGAAGGACTGAGTAGTAAAGTGGAGCTGCAGCAAGGCGACTAGCATATATGGTGGCTACTTCGCAAAAGAGAGCGAGGAGAGAAGCAAAGCACGGTCGTGAAACTAGTAGTGATCAAGAAGTGATCCTGAACTACTTACGTCAGACATAACTCCAACACCGTGTTCACTTCCCGGACTCCGCCGAGAAGAGACCATCACGGTAACACACGCGTTGTTGTGTATTTTAATTGAGATCAACTTCAGGTTTTCTACAACCGGACATTAACAAATTCCCATCTGCCTCATAACCGCGGGCACGGCTTTCGAAAGATATTACCCTGCAGGGGTGTCCCAACTTAGCCCATTATAAGCTCTCACGGTCAACGAAGGATATTCCTTCTACCGGGAAGACCCGATCAATCTCGGAATCCCGGACTACAAGACATTTCGACAAAGAATAAAACAAGACCAGCAAAGCCGCCCGATTGTGCCGACAAATCCCGATAGGAGCTGCACATATCTCGTTCTCAGGGCACATCCGGATGAGACTAGCTACGAGTAAAACCAAGCCTCGAGTTTCCCCGTGGTGGCCCCGCAGGCAGCTCAGTTCGGGCCAGCACTCGAAGGAGCACTGGTCCGAGGGGGGTTAAAATAAAGATGACCGTCGGGCTCGCGAAAACCGGGGAAAAGGCTTAGGTGGCAAATGGTAAAACCAAAGTTGGGCCTTCTTTGGGCGAGTCTTATTCAAAGCGAACTGTCAAGGGGTCCCATAAATCACCCAACCGTGTAACGCATAAATCAAGGAACATAACACCGGTATGACGGAAACTAGGGTGGCAAGAGTGGAACAAAACACCAGGCATAAGGCCGAGCCTTCCACCCTTTACCAAGTATATAGATGTATTAATTATAGCAGATATATATATATATATTGTGATATCCCCAACAAGTAACCATGTTCCAATAAGGAACATCATCTCCATGTTCCAACAAGGAACAAACTTCAGCTTCACCTGCAACTAGCAACGCTATAAGAGGGCTGAGCAAAGCGGTAACATAGCCAATCAACGGTTTGCTAGGAAAAGGATGGTTAGGGGCTGACATGGCAATATGGGTGGCATGATATAGCAAGTGGTAGGCATCGCAGCATAGGCATAGCAAAAGAGCGAGCAACTAGCATAGCAAAGATAGAAGTGATTTCGAGGGTATGGTCATCTTGCCTGCAATGTTCTCAGAGTTGTCGAAAGCTTGATCCTCGAAAGCGTTCTCAACAGGTTCCTCGTTCACGTACTCGTCTCCCGACTCTACCCAAAGCAACAACACAAACAAAGGAACCACAATAAATCACGGTGCAATGCACAATCAACATGATGCAAAACATGACATGATATGCGAGATGCGATATGCAATGCGTATGTGCGCTCCGGAAGGTAAATGATGAACCAGGCATCAACTTGGCAAACCAAGCATGCCACTGGAAAGATGAGATGATTTCGGTTGAAAATCGATATAAAGATCACCGGAATCGGATGCACGGTTTGCAAATGGCAAGCAAAACAAGAATGACGCAAATCTGCCATTAACAGCATGATGCCACTTTGCAAGCAACAATTAAATAAGCTACTGCACCCAAACGTAACAACAAAGCACATGGCAGTGATCTACACATGATGCTCGACAAAAGATGAGCACTGAGCTACGGCTAGTTCACATCATAACAGGTTCAAACAAACATGGCCAAAGTGCACAAAATATCAGGCTGGACATGTCAAAAACAGCATCAGGTTGCAATGTTCAGAGCAGCAAAACTACATGCTACAGGCCCTTAAAATAGCAAAACATGGCATGGCATGAATCTACTCAAAGCATATTTCAAAAGTCCCTTACTGACCAAAAGCCAAAAAGGACTAGAAAATATAGTAACACCCATGTCAATATCGAAAGTTTCGTTAACAGATTCAGCAACTTGACATGTCAAAAACTGATAACGAGAGGGCATGTTTACAAGCTCAATGCACTCACTACAGAGCCTTAAATGATAAACTAAGCATACATACATCAAGAAGACATGACATAGAAGAGATTCATGGCAATAACAATACCATAGCATAAATGGATCAACCACAACAAGCTAGGCAAAATTGAATAACATGTAAACAATCTGCCAGGAAACATTTGATAGCAAAAGTAGAGCTCGATTGACTCAAGCTATGGCATCCCATAATTGCAAACAAAGGCATGAATGGATAGAGCAGGACATGCTTTACAAAACACCCTTACTGAAGTATCCCAAAATATGCATAGATCTCTCGGTATCATCAAGTTAACATGGCATCAAAATCAGCTAAAACAGGGCTGAAATCAGCAACATTAGGACACCTACTTTGCATGCTTGTGCTAGTCACCACATAGATCACAAAAATACATGGCATACACCTCTGGAAAGAAGGCATGGCATTTTATAAAACACATGTAGGAATCAAATTCATAGGGTGCACACATTAATCATGGCAAAAATAACAAAAGTGCAACTTCTGATAAAAATCAGAAACTAACATCACATAGCACTCTTCCAACAGCATTTCGGGCATAAAGATGAGCTCAAATGAAAATGATGAAATGAGATGAAATGATCTACTCTTCGAGGCGAACATTTTGACATATTATACGCGAAAAATGGATCTACGGATGCGAAGATATAGCCTGTTGAAAATTGCACAAAATAACAAGAGATGCAAAATACTTAGAGAAATGGAGGAGAGAGAGAGAGGTCAACGGCTCGGGATTCGAGGCGGATCGGGCCCGACCGAATCGGCGGCGGCGGCGGCGGAGGAGCTCGCCGGGAGGCGGCCGGCGAGGGGGAGGCGGCGCCGAGGGGCGGCGGCCTGGCCAGGCAGGCCGCGTGGCCGGCCGGCGCGGCGCCAGCGGCGTAGGCGGCGGCGGCGGATCATGGCGGCCTGGCCGGGCAGCGGGGGCGCGCTTGGCGAGGAGGGCGGCGGCGGCGCCCGGCCGGCGGCCGGGCGGAGCGGGCGACGGGCGGGCGGAGGAGCTCGCCGCCTCGGCCTCGGTGGGCGGCGGCGGCGGGCTCGCGGGCCCGATCCGGCCCAGCGGCCGGGCGGCGCGGCGGCGGCGCAATGAGGGGCGGACGCGCTGGCGATTTTGTCCGGCGCGGCGGACACGTCCGCCTGTGAGGAGGTTTTTAGGGTTTCGGGGAAGAGGATGATCCGGATTTCGGGGGAGGTGTTTAAATAGGCATAGAGGGAGTTAGGAGAGTCCAAATGAGGTGTAGTTTTCGCCCACACGATCGTGATCGAACGACGGAGAGCATGGAGGTGACTTAGATGGGTTATTGGGCTGTTTTGGAGGGGTGTTGGGCTGCAACTTAAAAGAGGCCTTTGCGAGAGTGCGGTTGACCGTTGGAGTACCAAACGAGCTCCAAATGACCCGAAACTTGACCGGTGGTCTACGGGTGGTATACCAAGGCCACTAGACAAACCTCGGTCCATTTCGAGAAGGTTTAATACCCTGCACACGGAAAATACGTAAAAGGGACCGCCGGGGGAGATAGGAGTGCCGGATTGCAAAACGGACAACGGGAAAAATGCTCGGAAACATGAGATGAACACGTATGCAAATGCGATGCACATGATGACATAATATGAAATGCATGACATGGACAAAAAGCAAAAATGAGAAAACCCAACCACGGAGGGAATATCATATATCAAAGCCGAAAATGGCAAGAGTTGGAGTTACAAATATGGAAAGTTACTTCCGGGGTGTTACAACACTCCACCACTACAAGAGGATCTCGTCCCGAGATCTAGGACTGAAAGAACTCCGGATACTCGAGCGGAGGTGATCCTCGCGCCCGGTAGCTTCTCGGTCGGAATGGTGTGACCACTTCACTTTCAGGAATTTGATTGACTTGTTGCGAGTCTTGCGCTCGGTTTCTTCAAGAATAGCAACGGGGTGCTCATGATAAGAGAGATCTTCTTGAAGGTCAATCTCTTCGAAGTTGATAGTGCGTTCAGGAGTCTTGAAGCACTTGCGAAGCTGTGACACGTGGAACACATCGTGCACGTTTGCAAAGTTGGATGGAAGCTCAAGTTGATAGGCGAGATCGCCTCTTTTCCCAATGATCTTGAAAGGACCCACGTATCTAGGGGCAAGCTTCCCTTTGATACCGAAGCGACGAGTGCCTTTCATTGGAGAGACGCGGAGGTAGACATGGTCTCCAATTTCAAAAGCCACATCACGGTGCTTATCATCATAATAGCTCTTCTGGCGCGATTGTGCGGCTTTGAGATTCTCACGAATGACTTGGCACATTTCTTCTGCTTCTGTGATCAAGTCATTGCCAAGAAGTTGGCGTTCACCTGTCTCAGACCAATTGAGAGGAGTACGGCACTTTCTGCCATAGAGAATTTCGAATGGGGCCTTGCCCGAACTCGCTTGGAAGCTGTTGTTGTAGGAGAACTCGGCATATGGAAGACAATCTTCCCACTTCATACCGAAAGAAATGACACAAGCCCTGAGCATATCTTCAAGGATTTGATTTACCCGCTCGACTTGGCCACTTGTTTGAGGATGGAAAGCTGTGCTGAAACGAATGTTGGTGCCCATGGCCTTCTGAAAAGAATCCCAAAACTTGGAGGTAAAGATGCTGCCACGGTCTGAAGAGATCACTTGAGGAATGCCGTGCAAGGAGACAATCTCGAGGTGTATAGCTCGCCAACCGAGCTGCTGTGATGGATTCTTTGATAGGAAGAAAATGAGCCACTTTAGTAAGCTTGTCAATGACAACGAAGATAGCATCATTTCCACGCTTGGACTTTGGAAAGCCAGTCACGAAGTCCATTTCAATATGATCAAACTTCCATTCAGGAATAGCAAGAGGTTGGAGGAGACCAGCTGGTCTTTGGTGTTCTGCTTTCACTCTTCTGCAGACATCACACTCATTCACGAATTGAGCAATTTCTCGCTTCATTCGAGTCCACCAATATGACTGCTTGAGGTCATGGTACATCTTCGTACTTCCAGGATGAATGGATAGAAGCGAATTGTGAGCCTCGTTCATAATGACTTTTCGTAGATCACCCTTGGGAACCACAATCCGGTCCTCAAAGAAAAGAGTGTCTTTGTCATCAACATTGAAGCACTTGTACTTGGAAATGCCCTTGTCGATACCACGTTTCACCTTTTTCACCATGGCATCCAGAAGTTGAGCCTCACGAATCTGATCTTCCAAAGTAGGAGAGACTATGAGGTTGGCAAGAAAGCCTTGAGGAACAACTTGAAGATTCAGCTTGCGGAAAGCTTCACAGAGATCCGGCTGAAAGGGCTTGAGGATTAGACTGTTGCGATAAGCTTTCTGCTCAAAGCATCTGCAATGACATTGGCTTTGCCCGGAGTATACTCAATACTTGGGTTGTACTCTTGAATCATTTCGACCCATCGAGTCTGCCTGAGGTTGAGGTTGGGCTGGGTGAAGATGTACTTGAGGCTCTTGTGATCAGTGAAAATGTCCACTTTCCTTCCTAACAAGAGATGTCTCCACGTTATCAATGCATGGACAACTGCCGCCAACTCAAGATCATGAGTGGGGTAGTTCTTCTCGTTGGGCTTCAACTGGCGAGAGGTATAAGCCACAACTCTCTTCTCTTGCATTAACACAGCACCGAGACCTTGAAGAGAAGCATCACAGAAAACTTCAAATGGCTTGGATTCATCCGTAGGAGTCAAGACAGGAGCTGTGACGAGTTTCTCTTTGAGGGTATTGAAAGCAACGTCACACTCGGGAGACCAGACGTACTTCACATGCTTCTGGAGAAGGTTGGAAAGAGGCTTTGCAATCTTGGAGAAGTTCTCAACGAATCTTGACAATAGCTTGCAAGACCAAGAAAATCATGGAGTGCTTGACATTCGAGGAGGTTCCCAATTCACAATTGCGGACACCTTCTCGGGATTAACAGCGATGCCCTTGGCGGAGATGATATGACCAAGATAAAGCACTTCATCAAGCCAAAATTCACATTTGGAGAACTTATCATAGAATTGATACTCTCGAGCTTGTCTAGCACCAATCGCAAATGTTTGGCATGATCCTTCTTATTCTTGGAGAAGACCAAAATATCATCAAGATAGACCAAGACGAATTCATTGGTGTAGGGGTTGAATATGAAGTTCATCATCCGAGAGAAAGTTGGAGGAGCATTGACGAGGCGAAAGACATGACAGGTATATTCATAAGAACCAAAGCTTGTTCTCGAATCTGTCTTGGGAATATCTTGTTCACGAATGCGAATCTGATGATACCCCATACGAAGGTCAAGCTTGGAGAACAACATAGCACCTTTGAGTTGCTCGAAAATCTCATTGATGTTGGGAAGTGGATACTTGTTCTTGATTGTCTTCTTATTCAATGGACGGTAATCGACGCAAAGTCGGTCCGTGCCATCCTTCTTCTCGACAAAAGAACACCACAACCCCAAGGAGATGAACTCGGTCCGATCAAACCCAGACGCTCTTGTTCATCGAGCTGTTTCTTCAATTCCTTCAGCTCATCAGGTCCAAGCTTGTATGGGCGCTTGCAAGCGGGTTCGATGCGGGCTCAAGATCGATAACGAACTCAAGCGGCCGATGAGGAGGCATACCGGAAGCTCTTCGGAAAGACATCTTGGTACTCACAAACGATCGGAATCGAGAGATGGCATTCAGTTCGCCCTTCTCATTGAGAGAAAACAACCGAATGGTTTCATCACGAAGGCATAGATGATCACATCATTAGAAGAGTGAGTCAATTGAATTTCTCCGCAGCACAATCAATCTGAGCTTTGTCTTGATAAAGCCATCCATTCCGAGAATAAGATCAATATCCGAATCACCGAGAACAATTGGTTTAGCCAAAATCTATAATCCCCATCTTGATACCGACATTCGAACCAACATGGTAGATCTCAAACGCTTCACGGAGAAATAACTTGCATAGCTTGAGGTAATGCCTCAGTATCAAAATTGTGCTTGATGCAAAAGGATATGACATGAAAGAATGCGATGCACCAAGATCAAATAAGACTTTTGCAGAATATCATTAATCGAGAGATTACCCATGATCACATCGAAGATTCCTCTGCTTGAGCTGCATTCATCATGTTCACCCTTGCAGACTTGGGATTATGCTTGACCACCGCATTGCTGGAAGATTTCACAGAGGAGGAGGCGGAAGGCGCCTCTGTTGAAGCACTTGTTCAGCATAGTGACCCTTCTGCGACACTTGTTGCAAGTGACCTCGAGAGCGGACGGTGGTAAGGAGCACTTGACCTTGGAGCTTGAGAATTAGACTTGTTCGATAGCTTGGGTTGGGTGGGTGGGAAGATCCACGGCCACCGAGTTCTTCTGCTGGTAAGGCCGACGGAACGGAGGAGGGGCAGATAAAACTTCTGCTGCTTAGCTGCCACTTGAGAGGACGAAGAGGACTGAACTGCATCCCCGATTCTCTTCTTAGAGGCCTCACATTTGAGCTGGGCAGCTTCTTGCTTCAGAGCCATGTTGTAGAAATCATCATACTTATCCGCTCAAACAGCACAAGAGGTAATTGCAGATCTTCTCTCGCACCACCTCTGAACGATAGATCATACTCCTTTCATCAGTGCGTCTTGCTTAGCAAAGCGAGCGAAGCTCGAACTGGATATTGTATTGATAGACAGACATGTTGCCCTGCTTGAGATTGCGGAACTCCTCACGCTTGCTCTCAACAACACTTTTTGGGATGTGATGAGCTCTGAAATCACGGCGGAACTCATCCCAGGTAATGACACGACCTCCTCTGGAATCTTTGTATTGCTGGTACCACTCAGCAGCTTGATCCTTGAGTTGAAACGAAGCAAACTTGACAAAGTCCTCAGGTCTGACATTGCTACAGTCAAAGTGCTTGCAGATGTCCACTAACCAATCATCAGCGTCTGTTGCCTCAACACAGAAACTGAAAGACTTCGGCTGATTAGCGAGGAACTGACTGAGAGTAGCAAAATGTGGCTGATGGTTTCCTTGACCTTGATTGCCTTGATTGCCTTGATTGCCTTGATTGCCTTGCCCCTGAGTACGTTCTTGCAAGAGCTGCAAAATCATCTGAGCATTGGCATTGGTAGCTTCCATGATAGCTTGCCAGGCCTCTGGAGGCGGAGGTGGAGGTGGAGGTGGAGGGTTCGACTGATCCCCATCATTGCGATCCGGATTCAGACGCGTTGGCGGAGCCATCCTGAAGAGGGTGACATCCGTTAGTCCTTTGATAGACAAAAGATAAGTAGAATCAACGGATAGAAATTGCAACATATAGTCTTCACAATAAACATTCGAACAAGAATGAACGAATGAATTCCAAAAGTTAATCATCACACGTCCAATAAGGTGAGAAGCCACTTAGATAAAGATATGGAAATAACATCTGTCTTAGAAACAATTCGAATATCACAATTGAAAACACAAGGTTGGCTTCTAGAATGAGCCGGAACAAACACATGATAGAGATTTCGCCCAAAGTGTTCGTGGTGGGGCCCACACGGACACGACGATAGCGGACGTCACGAATGACTAACAAGGCGTCCCGAATCAGCATAGCCAAGGATTCTTTAAGACGTCTCGCGACCATCAGAATCGACCGTGAATGGGCGGACCACTAGACGTTGAACCCCAATCTCAAATCATACATCCGCCGGAAAGAATATCCTGTAAGCTACTAGAATTCCCACCTATAAACTCCCGAAACTTTCGGTTATGCAATCTGGTGTTGGGGATCAGGGGACACAAAATATATCACCCAAACTAACAATACCTAGATCCAAATTGTATCCATCCGTCAACACATAACCAAGAAATCCTCGGAAATCGTGTACCTCGACCTTGAAAAACATCCGTTAAGCAAGTCATGGCAATACTCCCTTTTCGCCACGATCTTCGGGCTATCGAGGTTATCTCACCAACAACTGCACAAAAGAGATTTCGATGTCGGCAAAACTCAGGTATTCCAGAACTACAACGATAAAATTGTGACGACAACACCTCGGAGCTCAACTCCCCGGGACACTGCCACAACCCCTAAATGTCAAGAGGCACCAAGAACAATGTTCTCGTCACAAAACCATCGGAACGATTCCAAGATACCCACGTGATCCTAAAAAAAAAATTAGTGAAATTGAGGAGAGAAGAGTCAAAACTCTACGTCAGGATACCTCACCGAGCGACGAAGGGACTGGGAGTAAAAAGAATCCTACTCTCCGATATATATAATCCTAAGACTCAAAACATTTTCCATTCTAGACTCAACAACGTCGACAAACAATCAAGTAGGGGCTCCTAAGTCGGGAAGGCTCTCATTACCAACTTAGCGCCCCGATGCGGCTATATCTCCCACGTGTCGAGGCACGACTTAGAGGCATAACCGCATTGAAAGCAATGTCGCAAGTGAGGTAATCTTCACACAACCCATGTAATAATTAAGGAAAGATACATAGTTGGCTTACGATGCCACTTCACACAAGACATAAATAAACATCCATCATTCAGAGTACACTCAAGGTCCGACTACGGAACCAAAATAAAAGAAGATACCCCAAATGCTACACAGATCCCCGAATCGTCCCAACTGGGCACCACTACTGATCATCTGGGAAAGACACATAGTAACGACCACGTTCCTCGTCGAACTCCCACTTGAGCTCGGTGGAATCACCTGCACTGGCCTCATCGGAACCTGCAACTGCGTTTGGAAGTATCTGTGAGTCACGGGGACTCAGCAATCTCACACCCGCGAGATCAAGACTATTTAAGCTTATAGGAAGGACTGAGTAGTAAAGTGGAGCTGCAGCAAGGCGACTAGCATATATGGTGGCTACTTCGCAAAAGAGAGCGAGGAGAGAAGCAAAGCACGGTCGTGAAACTAGTAGTGATCAAGAAGTGATCCTGAACTACTTACGTCGACATAACTCCAACATCGTGTTCACTTCCGGACTCCGAGAAGAGACCATCACGGTAACACACGCGCTGTTGTGTATTTTAATTGAGATCAACTTCAGGTTTTCTACAACCGGACATTAACAAATTCCCATCTGCCTCATAACCGCGGCACGGCTTTGAAAGATATTACCTGCAGGGTGTCCCAACTTAGCCCATTATAAGCTCTCACGGTCAACGAAGGATATTCCTTCTACCGGAAGACCGATCAATCTCGGAATCCGGACTACAAGACATTTCGACAAAGAATAAAACAAGACCAGCAAAGCCGCCCGATTGTGCCGACAAATCCCGATAGGAGCTGCACATATCTCGTTCTCGGGCACATCCGGATGAGACTAGCTACGAGTAAAACCAAGCCTCGAAGTTTCCCGTGGTGGCCCCAGCAGTAGCTCAGTTCGGGCCAGCACTCGAAGGAGCACCGGTCCGAGGGGGGTTAAAATAAAGATGACCGTCGGGCTCGCGAAAACCCGGGGAAAAGGCTTAGGTGGCAAATGGTAAAACCAAAGTTGGGCCTTCTTTGGACGAGTCTTATTCAAAGCGAACTGTCAAGGGGTCCCATAAATCACCCAACCGTGTAAGGAACGCAAAATCAAGGAACATAACACCGGTATGACGGAAACTAGGTGGCAAGAGTGGAACAAAACACTGCATAAGGCCGAGCCTTCCACCCTTTACCAAGTATATAGATGTATTAATTATAGCAGATATATATATATATATTGTGATATCCCCAACAAGTAACCATGTTCCAATAAGGAACATCATCTCCATGTTCAACAAGGAACAAACTTCAGCTTCACCGCAACTAGCAACGCTATAAGAGGGCTGAGCAAAGCGGTAACATAGCCAATCAACGGTTTGCTAGGAAAAGGATGGTTAGGGGCTGACATGGCAATATGGGTGGCATGATATAGCAAGTGGTAGGCATCGCAGCATAGGCATAGCAAAAGAGCGAGCAACTAGCATAGCAAAGATAGAAGTGATTTCGAGGGTATGGTCATCTTGCTCGCAATGTTCTCGAGTTGTCGAAAGCTTGATCCTCGGCGTTCTCAACAGGTTCCTCGTTCACGTACTCGTCTCCGACTCTACCCAAAGCAACAACACAAACAAAGGAACCACAATAAATCACGGTGCAATGCACAATCAACATGATGCAAAACATGACATGATATGCGAGATGCGATATGCAATGCGTATAAAGCGCTCCGAAGGTAATGATGAACCAGGCATCAACTTGGCAAACCAAGCATGCCACTGGAAAGATGAGATGATTTCGGTTGAAAATCGATATAAAGATCACCGAATCGGATGCACGGTTTGCAAATGGCAAGCAAAACAAGAATGACGCAAATCTGCCATTAACAGCATGATGCCACTTTGCAAGCAACAATTAAATAAGCTACTGCACCCAAACGTAACAACAAAGCACATGGCAGTGATCTACACATGATGCTCGACAAAAGATGAGCACTGAGCTACGGCTAGTTCACATCATAACAGGTTCAAACAAACATGGCCAAAGTGCACAAAATATCAGGCTGGACATGTCAAAAACAGCATCAGGTTGCAATGTTCAGAGCAGCAAAACTACATGCTACAGGCCCTTAAAATAGCAAAACATGGCATGGCATGAATCTACTCAAAGCATATTTCAAAAGTCCCTTACTGACCAAAAGCCAAAAAGGACTAGAAAATATAGTAACACCCATGTCAATATCGAAAGTTTCGTTAACAGATTCAGCAACTTGACATGTCAAAAACTGATAACGAGAGGGCATGTTTACAAGCTCAATGCACTCACTACAGAGCCTTAAATGATAAACTAAGCATACATACATCAAGAAGACATGACATAGAAGAGATTCATGGCAATAACAATACCATAGCATAAATGGATCAACCACAACAAGCTAGGCAAAATTGAATAACATGTAAACAATCTGCCAGGAAACATTTGATAGCAAAAGTAGAGCTCGATTGACTCAAGCTATGGCATCCCATAATTGCAAACAAAGGCATGAATGGATAGAGCAGGACATGCTTTACAAAACACCCTTACTGAAGTATCCCAAAATATGCATAGATCTCTCGGTATCATCAAGTTAACATGGCATCAAAATCAGCTAAAACAGGGCTGAAATCAGCAACATTAGGACACCTACTTTGCATGCTTGTGCTAGTCACCACATAGATCACAAAAATACATGGCATACACCCCTGGAAAGAAGGCATGGCATTTTACAAAACACATGTAGGAATCAAATTCATAGGGTGCACACATTAATCATGGCAAAAATAACAAAAGTGCAACTTCTGATAAAAATCAGAAACTAACATCACATAGCACTCTTCCAACAGCATTTCGGGCATCAAGATGATCTCAAATGAAAATGATGCAATGAGATGAAATGATCTACTCTTCGGGTCGAACATTTTGACATATTATACGCGAAAAATGGATCTACGGATGCGAAGATATAGCCTGTTGAAAATTGCACAAAATAACAAGAGATGCAAAAATACTTAGAGAAAATGGAGGGGAGAGAGAGAAGAGGTCAACGGCTCGGGATTCGAGGCCGGATCGGGGCTCGACCTGAATCGGCGGCGGCGGCGGCGGAGGAGCTCGCCGGGAGGCGGCCGGCGAGGGGGAGGCGGCGCCGAGGGGCGGCGGCCCGGCGGCGGAGGCGGCGGCGAGGCGGGGCTGGAGGCGCGCGCGGCCGGGCGCGGCGGCGGCGGCGGCCATGCGCCTGGGCGGGCGGGAGGCGCGGCGCCAGGCGAGGCCGCAGCGGCGGCGCCCGGCCGGCGAGGCGGCGGGCGGAGCGGCGACGGGCGGGCGGAGGAGCTCACGGCCTGGCAATGGCGGCGGCGCTCTGCCTCACGCTGGCCCGATCCGGCCCGCGGCCGGGCGGCGCGGGCGGCGGCGCGCGAGGGGCGGACGCGCATGGCGATTTTCCCGCGCAAGCGGACACGTCCGCGCGTGAGGAGGTTTTTAGGGTTTCGGGAAGAGGATGATCCGGATTGGGGAGGTGTTTAAATAGGCATAGAGGAGCTAGGAGAGTCCAAATGAGGTGTAGTTTTACCACACGATCGTGATCGAACGACGGAGAGCATGGAGGTGACTTAGATGGGTTATTGGGCTGTTTTGGAGGGGTGTTGGGCTGCAACTTAAAAGAGGCCTTTGCGAGAGTGCGGTTGACCGTTGGAGTACCAAACGAGCTCCAAATGACCCGAAACTTGACCGGTGGTCTACGGGTGGTATACCAAGGCCACTAGACAAACCTCGGTCCATTTCGAGAAGGTTTAATACCCTGCACACGGAAAATACGTAAAAGGGACCGCCGGGGGAGATAGGAGTGCCGAATTGCAAAACGGACAACGGGAAAAATGCTCGGAAACATGAGATGAACACGTATGCAAATGCGATGCACATGATGACATAATATGAAATGCATGACATGGACAAAAAGCAAAAAGGAGAAAACCCAACCACGGAGGGAATATCATATATCAAAGCCGAAAATGGCAAGAGTTGGAGTTACAAATATGGAAAGTTACTTCCGGGGTGTTACAGCCAGCCCCTTGGGGCGCGCTCTGGCTGCCCTAGGCTGCCTCCCCCCTCCTACCTATATATATGTAGGGAGGGGGCGCCACACAAGGACACAACATTGTCTTAGCCATGTGTGGTGCCCCCGTCCATCGTTTACTCCCTCGGTCATATTTTTGTAGTGCTTAGGCGAAGCCCTGTGGAGATCACATCACCATCACCGTTACCACACCGTCGTGCTGCCGAAACTCATCTACTACCTCGTCGTCTTGCTGGATCAAGAAGGCGAGGACGTCACCGAGTTGAACGTGTGCAGAACGCGGAGGTGTCGTGCGTTCAGTACTATATCGGTTGGAGCGTGAAGAAAGTTCGACTACATCAACCGCGTTGTGAAACGCTTCCGCTTGCGGTCTACGAGGGTACATAGACACACTCTCCCCTCTCGTTGCTATGCATCTTCATGGATAGATTATTGCGTGTGCGTAGAATTATTTTTTGTTTTTTCATGCAATGATTCCCAACACACTCCTCTTCTTAAGCTTCAATGGCATGTGGAAGAGAATCTCTTATATGTTCGTATCAACTCTCCTCCAAATTTGAGTTGGTACTAAACTTGTGATCATGCCATGACACTCCACATGGGCTTTTAAGATTTTCAACGAATTATTGTTTATAAATGCTTTAACCCATCTGTAATTCAACAGTCAGGATAATCCAAACACAATGTGGCCTATATATCTCGTTTATAATGGGTGTGATAAAGCTCGCATGTGTTATATCTCGCTCATTGCGAGACATAGCTCCACCTCGTCTATGGAGCTCCACTAAATGAAACAATCCAACACTGTAGCTCCGGTTTTGCGAAGGTCTGATGGACCAGTTTTGGCACTTTATGTATGTTTTTTTCTATTTTTATTTCTAGGTGTTTTTCTTAAAAACAAATTCAAATACATGTCTATTAATTCAATAAATGTTTGTACATTTTTAATACACGCATGACTTTCTTTAACCTCTTTCAAATATGATGAACATTTATCCAAATACATCTTCGAATATTTTTGGAATAAATGTTCAACGTTTTCCAGACATTATTATTTTAAATGCTACAAAACATAATTTTATATTATGCTAACATTTTCTATATTGTATTAATATATTTTGAAAGGTCATAAGCATATATTTTAAAATGTGCAAATATTTTTTAAATGCCACAAACTTTTTGCTGAATGTTAGAAAACAAAAACATTAATTAGGTGAACATTATTGTTTTACACTGTACAAACATTTTAAAATGTCACAAATATATTCTTGAAACACGTGAACAATTTTAAAATATTATTAACATATTTACTGTATGTTGTCTTTTCAAAATTATGCAACTATTATATTACACTGTATAAAAAGTTATAAAAATATAACTGACACTTTTGTGAATTATGTAAACATTTTTTATTTGTCAATAACATTTTTTCTGAATGCTATCAACATTTTTTAAGTTTGCGCAAATGTTGTACATTGCATGAATTTTTTTAAACGCACGGTGATCAGTTTTTGAAATTGAATAAAATATCTGTCATTTCTGAGATATGAATGAAAGTGATAAAAGACAAAAACCAACATTTTGTTTAGACAAAACAAAACAGCAGTGTGCAGTAGCGAGCTAGCATTCCTTCCGCACTAGGCTGGCCCATTTAGGGCCTGTTCGGTACAAAGGATTTTCACAGAAAATTCCAAAGGAGCCAATTCCTATGGAAAATTATGTTAGGCTGCGTTCGGGATAGGGGAACTATGAATAGTGAACCAAAGGAATTTTTGTCCTCTAGCACTGATTCCAGAGGAAAGTAAAAATCCACCGCAATCTCATGTTTTGGGTGGAAGATCGAGGCAAACCCTGTTGAGACCGTGAGGAGCCTAGCAGTTGTGCTGTACATCTAGATTAAAAAATTACTACTACTTGTACTAGCGTTTGGAGACAAAGGCAGCTGGTGGTCATTGCCGAATAAATTATGCACCCGTCTATCCTTCATGTCAGATGCATTAGGCTAGCTTCCTGTGTTTTTCCTGCGGTCACCCGAACACATTTTTTCACATTTCCCATTGTTTTCTTCCTATGGTTTGCTCTAGTCTTCGGCCTCCTTTAGTTTATATAGTAGGAAAATTGTAGGAATAGAAAAATTATAGAAAATGAGATGATATGTATCTTAAATCCTATGAGTACAAATAGGAAAGAAGGTGCCCTTTAATTCACATTATAAGATTTTTTTTTTCATTGAATCTAGGCTAATATTTATCCTATGAAATGTGGAGGATAGAAAGAATTTCTTCATAGGAAGAGAATTCCATTACTATAAACCAAACGGTTCTAAAGAAATTTTTTCTATAAAAATCCTATCCTATGAAATTCCTACAAGATTCCTCTAAACCAATGATGACCTACCATTTTCATTCCTACAGTTCCACAAATTCCTACATTTTAAGACCCTTTGTCCGAACAGAGCCTTAAGAAGCAGCAGAGGTGAGAGGTGAGCGGCTCTTTTGTCACGTCGCAGAGGGCGAGACAAAGATGAGAATTCCCTGTATGACGCACGTTACTTCGAATTGCTAGCGAGTCGTACAGGCTCAAGCAGAGTGGGCTGGCCGACTGAATGCTAGCACAGGCTACCTGTTTTAGGGCCATTCTGGAAGATTTTCTCCTACTTCTTTAACTGAGTTTTTCCTGTGTTGTTTATTTACTGCTTGTCCCGATTTTCTTACTAGTTTTGTTTTTCTTATTTTTCCATCTTACTTTTTCGTTTTTTCTGCTTATTCTCTCATGTTCCTTTTTTCCTTTTTAAGAATATTTCACAGTTTCAAAAAATATTTGTAACTTCATAAAGAATGTTCATGTTTTGTTCTCATTTTCCAAATTTGTTCTGAGATTGAAAAAATGTTCTCGTTTCAAAACTTGATCACGGATTCAAAAAATATCCGCGTTTCCAAATTTTTGTTCAGAGTTTCAAAAAATGTTCCCTTTATCAAAAATGTGTTCACATATTCAAAAAATGTTCAGTTTGTCTAAAATTTGTGCACATATTCAAAAAATGTTTGATTTTTTTCTTTTTCTTATCATATTTGAAAAGTGTTTGCTTTAAAAAAATACTGTTTTCAAAATGATGTTCGCATTTGGAATTTGACAAGATGTCCGAACCAGACATTACCTTTAGCTTCACGCGCCGTATTAAACCAACAAAGCTCATTAATCCCGTTGGATAGGCGCGCGTGAGCAACAGGAGGTCGCTTGTTTCAATCCCTCCCTTGGGCACTTATCCGGCCCAGTTGGAGTCGCATGTGCGTCTGCTCGGAAATTCGCCGCATCGAGTGGCACATAGGAGTTCCCACAAAGATGCGCCCAACGTAGGGTCCCTAGGCCGGTCCACAAAACTTCCCCGCTCGCTTTCACGGTTGGGCGCAAATGTAGCAGCTTTGTTTATGCGGGGCACACATAGCATCTTCCTGTTGAACAACAATAGCTAGTGTACATATGTACTGAAAACAATTCTTATGTCTACTAACTTTTGTATAGAAAATAAATTCGAGATAAAATCACCCAGCAGTCCGACGCATGCACCTCCCATCACAGGAACAGCGCACCAACACGCAGATTTCTTTTCAATTTTCTCATTTGTTTAGTTTTTTCAATACCGAAAATTAGAATCAATGACCTTTAAGAAAATACAGGATACATATTTTCTAAATGCATGTTGAATTTTTAATAAAAATATGATGAATTTTTTTATATACATGGTAATCATTTTTAAAATAGCCGACGACCAGTTTTCAACACGATGAACATTTTCAAATACATCAAGTTTCCTAAATACCGATGAATTTTCATATACATAGCAAACATTTTGGAATACAAGATTAACATTTTTAGTAAATGGTAAAATACACAATGAAATAAAATTTAAATATGTGATGAATCATTTTTCAATACACAAGATTTTTCATAATTTTCAGTTTTTAAATAGAGGATGAGCAACAATGAAGAGCCAAAACAATCTTAGAGAGGAAAATGTAAAAGTTGGAACATACAATCATCGAAATAAGAAATGACAACAAATTAGTTTTTGCTTTTAAAGAAAACAAGATGATAATTTTTGTAAGAGAAGATCAATGTATGTAAAATGCACGATGGATAATTATTAAAGTACACAAAATAATATTTGACAATAAATTATGGAATATCAAATAACTATTTTTTATACGTGTTTAATATCTTAAAAACATTATATACTTTTAAATATATGATGAACGGATTTAAATACATAATGAACACTCTTGGTATAGGATGAGCATTTGTAAATACACGATAGTTATTATATACACGTGAGCTTTTTTAAATAAAAGACCAAAAACAATTATGAAAGAAAAACCATTTCGCAAAAAAAAAACAATGAAAAGTAGGGAAAAAAATAGAAAATAAATGTGCAATCATAATAACAATAAAGCAAGAACGCAAAAGTAAAAATAAGAACATAAAGGTAAACCAAAAAACTGGTAATGGAGCACATTGATGTACTCTGGAGCGACCGAGCCACATTTGAACAAAGAAAAAAAATCTACATATTTGACCGGCCAAGGTCGGGACACCTAGTAGGCGAGCGGACGGTACATCTTGCAATAAGTGAAGCTAGATATAACGCGGAACACGGTTTGAGATGGCCAATACTATTTAAGTGAAGCTTGATATATCTTTTTAGAATATGGTTTGGGAGGGCAAATCCTATTTAAGTGAAGCTAAATATAGCTCCATGGAACACGGTACAGGATGGCCAATCCTATTTGATGCTTGTTAGAGGAAATATAGGCGAGGACACGCCGGGGGCAACCGAAGTTGGGGTTCATGCGCTGTGTTTCGTTCTCTGCATAGTCTTCCTTTTGTTGTTTTATTTTGTAGTTCTCATCTTCTCGATTTTATTTGTTTTTTTTTCTTATAGGTTTAGTTTTACACTTTGTTTTTTTCTTCCTCTTTTACACCTTTTCCTTTTTTTTGTGGTTCTCTATACCGTAAACATTCTTTACTACACAGTAAACTATTTTCAAATACTCACTGAGTATATTTTAATAAATAATGGATAGTATTCTAATGATTGGTGAACCTTTCTTATATAGTGTGAACTTTTTTTTGCAGGATTACAATGAACTTTTATAATATACACATTACCTAATTTGAATTAATTCTACTTTAATAGCAATTTATGTATTTTAGCTCCATAAAGTAAAATCAAACCCTCTATTTTTTGTGAAACGAACAAAACAATACATAACAAAAGACGCTCAAGTGAGCTTGGACAATGGACTAGGCCATTTGACCTCCCTTCAGGCGTAGACCCAACTATGCGGTGGTCCCGGCAAAATCTACTTCTGGCGTAACACGACAGCTATCCACCAAACATGCACCCTACGATCACTCCAGCACACGATTTTGGACTGGTTTTTATTTTCCTATGTTTCTATTTTTCTGATTTTTCTGCTTCTCTACTTTCTTTGTTTCTTACTTCGTCCCCTTTTAATTTTTTTGGATCATTTCTAAAATTCGAGATAGTTTTTCAGTTGATGAATTTTTTTATTCAAGAATTGCTTTTAAAATTCATGATATTTTGAAAATCCTTGAACATTTTTATAAATTTGCGAACAATTTGAAAATTTACAAACATTTCTTGAAATGGGCAGTAACTTTCTTATCCGTTAACAATCTATAAATTTAACCATTCATTGAAATTCAGAGAATTGTTTCAAAATTCATTATAATTTTACTGAATTAGGAACATTTTTGAAATTCCAAAATAAAATTTATAATTTGTTAGTATATTTATGAATTCACGATTGTTTGAAAATTTGAAATATTTTTATAATATTGGTGAATATATTTGAAAGTTCAGTATCAGTTTTTGAATTCATGATATTTTATAAATACAAAGCATTTGTCACAATCATTGAACAGTTTTTAGGTTTGAAATATTTTTGGTCGTTTTTGTTTTCAGGCTTTTCAAAAAAGAAAGGCTATAAATTATTCGGCCAGCCTCCTGTGCGGAATTAATACAAAGTGACTGAATTGGTCGGTCCACTAAGCAGGGTCGGGTGGACGATTGCGTGCTATGCGTCGTGTTTCGCTGGAGGGTCTTTGTCTCGCTTGCACTGTTGTAGTGGTTCGACCCAGTTTGCTTCGTCGTTCATGCATTTGCTTCTCTTCATTCATTCGGTTATTTTTAATGTTCGTCCGTTCTTTTTCCTTTTTCCTTTTTTATATTTTATATTTTGATTGAAGTATTCTAAATATATATGTTTTATAAAAATAATTTACTTAAATTTTTTAAAACCATTCACCGCACATTAGTTATGTCCATGAAGTTTTGAAAATGTTCATACCAAGAAAAAACGTCGTGACATTTAAAAAGTGAACTCATGTTTCAAAAATATGTTTATAATTTTGTTTTTTGCACAATGTATAAAAATGTTTACATGTTTCAAAGAAAATCAAACTATTCAAAAATGTTCATGCTTTTAAAAAAATGTATCTGTGTACTTACAAAAAAATGTTTCTGTGAATTATTATGTTAAAATTATAGTACAACGTATTATTTTGCTTAACTAAAACAAAATGGTATTAAAATAATCCCAATGATACAATGTCAAATTCATGTTAGTAAGGATAATAAAAGACTACCATACGAGAAAGAAATAAAGGGAAGAAGAAAGAAGTGCAACGGAAAGGTCCAGGGCAATTGACGGCGTATGGTACGAACGCGAGCGACCGTACCGTCGTTGGCACCTCTCGTTACGACCACCGTCTAGTCTAGTATTTTTTACTCCTTGCGATCAGATTGTGAAAGGGATGCCTATAGCCATGAGAAACCGCTTCAGAATGAAGAACCCTAGTCCACAAGAGAATTTCAGAGGGGGAAATGATAAAAGGGCTCTGTAGTGGAGTCATCCCATCGAGGAGGCACCACCATCATCCGTCTACGCCATCACCATCCCATCTCCATCTCTTTGTAATACATTAGCCCATGTGGACCCATTTTTGTATTACTGGGTATGTGCCCGTGCGTTGTCACGGGACCTGAAATTTTTAATACATAAAGGTGAGGTATGTAATTCCACATTGTATGGCATAGGGCAAGTGGGAAGCACCAATGATTATAATTTTGATTTTGGCGCCATTATAGTTTGATAGAATGGGTCATGCATGGTAAGTAATTTAATGCCATTGAGCGGTGTACGAAAAGGTGCGGTCAAATATGGCGTGGAATTGGGCGGCTTAATTCAACGTTATTGCAAAAGGTAAGTCAGTTAAGGTGAAGTTGATGTAAATTAATGTGGTTTAGCAGCGTACTGGGAAGATGTGGTCAAATATGGCGTGGTGGAAAAAAAGGCTTGTAAATTCGATGGAGTGACGTAGTGGGAGAAGGGAAACTGGTTGACAAAGAGTTATGTTTGATAGGTACACTACTTACTTTTAAGTAGTAAGAGATTTGGCTTCCTCAAAAAAAGTAGTAGAGATTTGACACTATCTATGTTTTTCACGTTCATCTCATGATGTTTATGGTCACGATATATGAGTATTTTTTTTGGTTCTCGGGGATATGGAGGAACCCTAGTATATTAGCTAGTGAATGATGATAAGATTTAATATCCTCTTTATATGTTTATGTTAATGATCATCTCGACGTTGAGTGAAGTTGGTCGTCCAACATATGTCTCTTTTAGACCAAAGGTCATTATTATTGGTGTGATGGTGAGTTTGTGGAGGTACGAGAGGGCGTATTGCACTCTGGATTACTCATTGTGCTTCATGTCTACTTGTCTCTTCCACCGAACTTCGTTTTCCTTCCATGCGATAATATTCTTTCATGTTTAGGCCCTTTCCATGTGGAAACACATTAAACAAAGATTTCATGATCTCTCGCATTCATTAATCCAAAATCATAGATCACATCTTGATGTAGGGTAGAACCCTAGTGGCCCGATCTTTCACGATTGAAGGGGATCCTATGAAGAACACGAAGAACACGAAGGGAAAACACGAGGGGAAACACGAGAGAATCACTCAAACCAACAAGATTCGATTACACATGTGCTAGATCCTCGGAACACAACGAGGTACACGATCCAAAGTCAACAAGGGATGATACATAGGGTAACCGGTTCTTCTCCGTGAGGAGGTCTTGATGGGGCCACCCGTGAGGGGGTCTTGAATCCAAAGTGGATCTTCTCCGTAGAGGCGCGCGGTCTCTCTCGTGGAGTAGATCCGTATGGATGAGCAAAGCTCTATCTCTAAATGAGCTAAACCTTTGCTAACCCTAGAAAGGAGGTGGAGGTGGTCTATTTATAGTCTAAGCCACGAAGGCGTAAATGGGAGAGGGATACAAGGCCAAAGGCCCGCGGCTGCGCACAGGCAGGTACCGGACGTCCGGTGGGGGTCGGACGTCCGGTGGCTCGGGACGATCCGGACGTCCGGAAGTCTTCGGACTTCTGCTAATATCGTTCTGTGAAGGTGGCACCGGATGTCCGGAGACGGTCGGACGTCCGGTCGCTGGAGTGTGTCAGACGTCCGATACTTATCGGTCGTTTAGCCACTGTAGCTTCCGTCGGCTGGCCCTTCTGGCTGGCTGAGTGTCCAGGTATCAGACGTCCGGCGTTGTCCGGTCGTCCGGTGGCTGAAGCTTCCGAGCAGCTCCTTCTCTTGCTCCTCGCGATTGGTGTACTCGCCGTCTTGTCCATGGTCTCCCTCTTGGTTCCTGGTCATGCACGGCACATATGTTTGAGGTAGTAGCCATGTCTCACATGTAGAAAGTGAAGGTTCGGAGAGGAGCGAGTTCACCTTGCGTCCAATGGCGTATGTTCGAGGTCTCATCATATGTCCTCTTGGGCCTTGGGGAGTAGACGTAGTGTACATGGGGATGATCGTAGGATGCTCCACATCATCTCCCCCCCCCCCTTGGGAAAGATCCAACCTCGGATCGTGATCCTCGTCACCATGGAAGCGGTTGTCGTGGACGGACTTGTAGTTGGACGGAGTCGAAGGCATTGCGCAATCCAAGTACTCCAAGGTGTCTCCGAAGTGGTATACATGCAAAAAGAGCAAACACAAACGACACTCGGAAATACAATGGTTAGCGCACACAAGGTGTCCATCATGTAAGAATGAGTCCGTTCGGCAAGATTCTTCGTGACAAAGCGCATGAAGCTTATCAAGATGATATAGAACGAGATGCAAAGCATTCATGGGAGCAAAAGTATTTGTAGTATGCACAAAGGTGTTGGGAATGTGATTAGTGCTACCATTGTGCAAAATGATGTCATAATGGGACGGTTTATCAAAAGCATGAACATGGTAATTGGTGCTCAATGTGATTATGTTGTCATGCAATTGATGTTGGGCAATATGATCATGATGTATGAATATGCCATCAAGGAAGATCACAACAAATTTGCTAAGGAAATGCACAAGCTCATATATCATGGATGACATGGGAATACAAGATGCAACAAGGCAATCATAATGTGAGTCAATCCATGCATAGGGTGCAAACTTGTGGTGAGTATGATATGTCCATCGAGCATAACATGTGTGAGCAAAATCAACAAATATGTATGTGTTGGTGTAATGTATCAAGGGAGTGATTATGTACCAATGATCGATGTCATGGCATGAGTGGAGGTTCAAAGGTGCATCCAATCAGTCCGAGCACTCCTCAACTTGAAGGTCCATAGAGCCAATCTCCAATGTCGCTCCTCCGTTCGCAAGATGTATCATGTAGACAACAAGAAGGAAACAACAATGAAAGAATGACCCATCCAATATGCATATTTGAGGATGGCTCAAATGGAAGGAATTCACCTTTAGGAGTTTCTCAAGGATGTTGGAGTTGCGCATCATGTATGCCTTCACATGACCAAGTTGTCTCGTGATGGTACCGCCTTGTGAATCCTTCAAAATGAAAGAACATGACAAACACTCGGAAAAACAAATGAGGTGAGCGGAAATGCAAAACCTAGCATTCATGTGGTGAAATACCCAACAAGTGTATGCATCATGCTCATCATAATAAAGGACAAGGGAGCATTTCATAGTATGGAGGCATATGATGCGAGAATAACCAAATACAATAGGCTCAATCAAACAAGCATGCATCACAAGTAAGGTGCCAAAGTCTCCACGATCAATAAGCATAGCAAGTTGGCACTCAATACAAGAGGATATGAGAGATGCAACTAATGGAGACAAGAGACAATGATCATGAAAAATCAAGTGAGAGGCATAAACATATATGTCATCAACCCAAGAAAGCGAGTAAGAATGGAACATGGGTGATGCGATAAAGCAAGCAATCATAGTGATCAAGTCAAGCAAGCTAGTAGTGCGAAGATGCAACATACTAGAAGTAATCATGTCAAGCATGTCATATGTGCAAATGGTGGTCATGAATAATGCACAAGACACATCACAAGCATGAAGGCAAGATATGAGCAAAATATCATCAATTTGTTGGCGAGAGGCCATATGTAAATAGCAATGGGACATCATGACTCTCCCAACACAACAAGCATCAATAGCATGTGGCACAAGGAAAACATGGCAATAGCTACAAGATCTCCACCAAGCATGCAAATACACATAGGAGTATTATAATTGTGAATCATGGGTAGATGCAAGCAAGGGTCACAATTTCATGGCAAAATCATGTAAAGAGGCATAACATGCAAAGTGAACACGATAATATGGGCATAAGGTGACAAGTGGTAAATAGCCCATAGCTGTGTGAGAGTCGAGTAGAATAGATGCCTGTAGTCGTTGCGCGAAGAGAACGGTGGGAAGGACAATCCACGGGATCCCAAATCGCCATTGCTCTCAAGAGCTCGTTTCGTCAACTCGTGGGATTGAGAGGTTGACGAGTATACAAGAGTACCTACACAAAACAAAGGTAAAGGGAAAATTGCGTGTGCGTGGTATATGTACACATCATCCATCATGATGCGCACGTGCTTGTGTTGGTTAGCACAAAATATCCAATGCTCAAATAAATGAGATGAATGATATAGGAACATGTCATCCATCATGATAGGTTTGTTATTATGTATAGCATAATGGAGACTCAAATTGTGTAATGCATCACGAGAAATATGTAGAGCATTGTTATTCATGGAATGCATATGGTGCACAATTATGAGAATCATGCAAAGTATGGAATGCATCAAAATCTCCTAACATATATGAGGAAACTATGGGGGTCTCCTGAGCATTAATGGAAACATCACATGGAGAATATTGACAACATCCAAAACAAAGCATATTCCGGACAATGTGATCATGGCATGGTATAATAGATGAATTGCGCAAATCATGTAAAGGGAGCATGGCAATATCATCACATGAAAAACAAGAGCCAATGACCATCACCTCGTCATTTATGCCATAAGTGCAAATGGGATTTATTTTAATGGGGCATGCATAGTTACTATGTTGAGATTGAAATGATGCAATATGGGAGATCTCACTCATAGCATATGACAAGTTCAATGGATTGTCAAACATGACGCGACCAATAGAATTTTCACATGATATCCTATGGAGCATAGCATCACAACTAGCCAACTCAACATGTTCATCATCATATTCATCATAAATGGGTAATTCATGACATGAGGAATTTGCACTAGCATGAAGCATGGGTGGATCAACATCATGCAAGCAATCATTGGTGGGATAGTCCGCTAGTGGGGCAAGTGAAGCACCATCACCTATGTTACCTTTGGAGCGTCGCCCATGTGTTGTAGGTGGGGTGTCGAAGATCCACTCGTTGTCATCTTCATCTTGATGGAACCATGTGGGGGTGTATCATCTTCCACCATGGCTATCGTCGTATACATTGGAGGTATGGATTCATCGAGGATAGGCATGTCGTCATGTAGGAGACCTAGCACCATAAGGGAAAACACACTCGGAGTAGAGGGTAAGTCGTTAGAAATCATAGTGGCCTCACATGCTGTGTCAACTACCTCACTCACTAAGTGTTGTGGCTCACTCACTCCCTCTTGGATGCTCTCACTCGTATGGTTGGTGGAGTCACTCAAATGGCTCTCGAGCTCACATAGGATGTGTGGCATGCTCTCATATGTGGGGCTAGTGGTGGTCACACTCATCCTCTCATAGGAAATGCTCTCAGTATCACGTATGGTGGAGTCACTCATGTCACTCATGTGGTAGTTGCTCTCCTCACATGGCACTTGGGGCATCTCGTCATATGTGGGTGTCGGAGAGATGTGGGTGCAAATGTCTCCATGGTGAACTTCTATCGCCGCCTTGGTTGAAGGGATAGTCCCATGCTCAACCTCCTCATCCATAACGCCTCCAAAGATGAATGCCGTAGCAATTGGCAAATCATCGCTTGCCTCCGAGACCAAAGAGAGGGTCTCATGTGCGGTCTCATAGCTTGACTTGGAGTATGAGTCCAATATGGGCGCCATCTTCATGTTGTTGAAGAGGTTCATGCTCGTCGTCGTGGTCGAAGGGGATGGCCCTTGCTCGACCTTCTTGTCACCATCTTGTTGTAGGAGGCCCATATGATGTGGCACCTCATAGCTCGTCTCCATGACCGAATGGAATTTCCCATGCTCGGCCATCTTCCTTGAGGGGTTTCCGAAGATGGAAGTGTCGCCCTCGCTCGTAGGTGGTCGCCTTGTCGTTGAAGATGTCGATGTAGGCGAACTCGTGGGAAGTAGGCGAAGATGCCGTACGTTCAAAGGCGAAGAATATGCCTTTATAGCACTTGGCAAAGATGCCGAAGTGGTTGTTGTAGCCGTAGCTCCGTCTTGGTGGTGCTTGTCTTGCAGTCTTCTCTTGTGCTCTTAAGGCTTGGCCTTGGCGTGAAGTAGAGCTTGTTGGGACTTGTACATTTATGCTTGTCGAGCATCTTCATGTTGATGATGTCTTTGTCGTGCTTGAGCTCGTAGTAGATGTCGTTCGTAGTCATCGTGCACATGATGCTTGGAGGTGACTTGCCCTTCATGACAATGTGGATCACGAACGTGATGGTGGTCGCCATGTAGATGTGGACGTGGACGACTTGCGCTTGCGTCTTGTTGGCGCTCCGAAGACCTGTGACTTGAACGTCGCCGCCTTGAGGATGATGAAGGGGAAGAACGGTTGATCAACAAGGTCCGAATATCCTCCATCCTTGCATCTTCCTCCTCCTTTTGTACAGAAAGCTTGTTGTCGAAGTAGTCTCTTGTATGTGCTTCGGAGTGTCGTATGTCAATGACGAGGTTGTCGATGCGCTCTCACAATCTTGATTGTGCGCCTTGCATTTGTTGTTGTAGATCGAAGATGGACGCTTTGGTGATATAGTTGTTCGCGCCGTCGTTGTCGTGGAAGACCGGAGATGAAATTCCTTGCCTATCGATCACAAGACTCGAGCAAATATGAGTGGAAAAAAGGAGAGAACTATACCAAATGTACCTTGACCGATGTTGAGAATGGATCAATTATCACTCAATGATGTAACAAGGAAATATCACAATTGGTACCGATCTTGTCAATTCTCACACCTACACAAGTAAGGCTTATCGTGGAGCTCAGTGAGGATAGTGGCACAAAAATTTGATGCAAAATGTTAGCAAGAGTCAATAATGTTGAAATAGATTCAAAAATTCGCAAACGAAACAAGTAGACCAATAACAATATGGCACACGGAAACACACACACACGGATATATAAATGGGGTCGTGCAACTAAGGAATGAGCCCAAAATGTGGAATCCACGGAAAATGCTCTTGTTGCACAACTCTAGAGAGACGCTAGCACGATTGCTCAATAGGCGGATACGACACTTGTGCACAACCTATAGGAGACAAAAATGCAACGACTTCTATCCCAAGTATGTTATGTATATATGGTTCCTGGTGTTTCTCACAAGATGATCCAAGATGATCGGATATGACAATCTTAAGCAATGTGGTATGATGCTATGGCACTTGCTTACAAGCTTCTTTGCTCTCTCTTTTGCTTAAAATCTTATTCTTTTGTTTTTTTGTATGGCCACTTTTGCACAATGCACAAACCAAGACAGCAATAGTGTATATGCGGGAACAAACTTGTGACACAAGAGATGATATGATGATACCAAGATGATATGGTATATATGCAATGGAAGGTGTAGACCAATGATCACTAATGTGCACAAGTAACGTTGCCGTCAATACTCAAAGGCTAGTCTCGATGGGTAAGCAATGCAAAAGTAAGGCTACGGGGTTATCAATGCAATGGCAAAAAGTAGACCAAGATGTCGTCGAAGTTACCGTCCGTGGTATGTCGGGTGTAAGCAAGGACGTATGAAGATGAGGTTGTTGTCGAGTCCTTGGCGAAGATGAGCGGTAGTGATGTTGATGTCGAACCGTTCCTAGTTAGCCGAAACACCCTAGGAAACGATGAACCACAACTCAAATTCTCCAAAACCAAATGTGTCAAAATTGTTGGAGGTGGTAGCGGGAAAGCTATGGTGGTGCTATGCGGAAATGGTGGTGGTGGTTGAAGAAGAAGCAACCGTCCCTAAGTAGCCGAAACACCTTAGGAGACCCGAATCACAACTCAAGCAACCACTAATGCTATGGTGAACAAAATGGGTTAGGTTACGGAAGGCTATGGTGGTTATGCGGATGATGTGGTGGAAGCCCTAGGCAAAGATGCCAAAGTTGTAAAAATTTGATGAAGTAAAATGATGCTTGTGGTACTTTTTTGGGAAGGGGTATGTCAAGAGCTTCAAAACGAGCTAAAGAACGTCAAAATCGGAGTTCGGATGAATTAGTTATGGGCAAAACAAAAATCAGCCGGAGTTGATATCTACAGGTAGCGGACGTCCGGTAATGGACGGATGTCCGGTCATCGGACGTCCAGTCGGCTCGGAAATCCGCTTATTTCAGCTCGGGTTAGGGGTTCCGGTCGTCCGGTAAGTGTCGGACTTCCGGTGGTTCCTGGGGCTCCGGACGTCCGGTAAAGTGTCGGTCGTCCGGTGTATCGGGGTCAACGCGGGATTTGAGCTCCGGGACGCGATTTTGGGCGGAATTTGGGGATTTTGGGGTCAAAATTGAGCAAATTTCATGGATGGAAAATGGGGAAACTTGAGGAGATGCTAGATCCACTTGAAACCAAGCAAATTTATGGATCAAATCCAACAAAACTTCACCAAACCAACAAATCACAAAAAAAAATTGGGGCTATTTTTGGTGGGGATTTTCAAAATTAGGGAAGAACACAACAAAATCAAGCTAGAAAAAAAAGGTGTAGGGGCTCCAAATCCGTGATCAACGTGGCTCATGATACCAAGATGATGTAGTGTAGAACCCCAGTGGCCTGATCTTTCATGATTGGAGGGGATCCTACGAAGAACACAAAGAACACAAGGGGAAACACGAGAGAATCACTCAAACCATCAAGATTAGATTACACATGTGCTAGATCCTCAGAACACAATGAGGTACACAATCCAAATTCAACCAGGGACGATACATAGGGTAAGCGGTTCTTCTCCGTGAGGAGGTCTTGATGGGGCCACCCATGAGGGGGTCTTGAATTCAAAGTGGATCTTCTCCGTAGAGGCGCACGGTCTCTCTCGTGGAGTAGATCCGTATGGATGAGCAAAGCTCTATCTCTAAATGAGCTAAACCTTTGCTAACCCTAGAAAGGAGGTGGAGGTGGTCTATTTATAGTCTAAGCCATGAAGGGGTAAGTGGGAGAGGGATACAAGGCCAAAGGCCCGCGGCTGCGCACAGGCAGGTAACGGACGTCCGGTGGGGGTCGGACGTCCGGTGGCTCGGGATGGTCCGGACGTCCGGAAGTCTTCGGACTTCCGCTAATATTGTTCTGTGAAGGTGGCACCGGATGTCCGGAGACGGTCGGATGTCCGGTCGCTGGAGTGTGTCGGACGTCCGATACTTGTCGGTGTTTCGGTCGCTGTAGCTTCCGTTGGCTGGCCCTTCTGGCTGGCTGAGTGTCCAGGCATCGGACGCCCGGCGTTGTCCGGTCGTCCGGTGGTTGAAGATTCCGAGCAGCTCCTTCTCTTGCTCCTCGTGCTTGGTGCACTGACTGTCTTGTCCATGGTCTCCCTCTTGGTTTCCGGTCATGCACAACACATATGTTTGAGGTAGTAGCCATGTCTCACATGTAGAAAGTGAAGGTTCGGAGAGGAGCGAGTTCACCTTGCGTCCAATGGCGTATGTTCGAGGTCTCGTCATATGTCCTCTTGGGCCTTGGGGAGTAGACGTAGTGTACATGGGGATGATCGTAGGATGCTCCACATCACATCTGTACTCCGATCATACTGAATTTTCCAATCTGACCGATCTCATCGGTCATCGTGAATCCGATTCGGATTTATGTTTCACTGTTAACCCCGATGGTGGAAACCGACTGGTAGGGATAGGTTGTGTCACGACCTCATCGATTCCGATTGATAGAAAACATGGCCACATCGATCCCCATGTGTAGTTGATCTCATGAACCGTGCACATAGCCGATCTCGTAAACGACAATAGATCTCATCTGCTGCCTCCACATATCTAATATGCATGCGATCTGAATCCAAATCTTGTAGCAAAGGCTCTTATACCATTGTTGGGGTCTACGATAGGGTGCGTTGACTGCAAATTAAAATTTCCTACGCGCAGAACAACGAGGAACAAGTTACATGAATGGATTGTGGATTGTTACCACTAGACGTGCAATGCCGTGCAGCGAAAGTAGAGTTGAGGTAGCGCGTCTCCAGAGTCATCTCCTCGTCCGATCTCCCTCGAACAGCTGGTCGTCGGATCTCACGTACAGGTTCACTAGAGCGTGCAAGTGCACCGCCTCTAATGGTATCACGCAGCCGACGGTGAGTGGAGGTGGTTATTCGCAACACATGCAAAACTTAGTGACAACGCCGAAGTGATCAACCGCATGAGTGTGCCGCACCTCACTATATATAGGCATCCGTCGTGGGCTCAACACTTGGGCCTCACACGGATCCTAAAGCCCAAATTCTGTTCGGCCTGGATCCGAGTCCGAGTAAGATCATATCTGACTCGTGGAGTCGTATCCGGCCTCACAGGTTTCTTCCCTTATGCGTGCGACCCCTTAGGTTCAAGTCGACTTGGTCATAGGTCGGATCACCTCCGACCTGCCTGGCTGGTAGCGGCTTCTAGCAAGGTGTGCCGACCACCAAGTAGACAATGAAGCCGGTTGGCAAACCTATACAACATGTCACACTTCTATTCCCTTTGCCACACAATATATGTTGTCGGGCTCAAGGCGAGTCTGTCATCCTTGTGTTAGCCCGACCTCTTTCTCGTTCAAGTGTGCCGATCACAAACCGTATTATCTCATAATCGATGTTGCATGGCCATGCTTATCTTGGTCGGATCACACGAGAGGCCCAGAGTATATCTCTCCTGATCGGAGGGGAAAATCCATCTTGCTCGACCATGTCTCGCAGCATGGGTCTGGACAAGCCCAAAGCCTACCTTTATAACTACCTAGTCACGGAGTAGCGTTTGGTTAGCCCAAAGCAGGTCTGTCACTATCCCAAGTACATGCGTCAGCTTAGGTCTTAGGACATAGAACATATGTTGTACTAGAGACTCACATATGACGTATCGCTGCGTGTCATGGTTAGGTCTGTCCGACTCGGACCTTATCTCAACTTGGATCCGACTATGTCGAATCTGACCAGATCCTTCCGGGTCCATGTTATCCGGCTAGCATCCAATCCTCCATGGCTAGTGAGACCAAGCCATTCATCGTGTCATATACTAGTCTAGTCGGGTGGACGTCCACACAACCCTTTCGACTAGGGACCTTTTAGGATAGTTATCATACAATGCATAGTCCCACAAACAAGTCACATACTTGCTGATACACATCATTGATAATGTTCAAGGACTATGTTTATTCATAAACACATAGGAAATATCATCATACATGATTTCCTCTAGGTCATATCTCCAACAACAATATCAAAATATTGAACTAGACTCAGCTTCATAAGATTAGTAGCAAAAACAATTTATCCCATGTCATTAAGAACTTAATGGACCACTCACAACACATCATATTATTTAGGATCCGTGGAGATGAATATATGAATAACAATATGAACATATGAATCTTTCACCAATACAACTTCTAAGTGTCAACTACAAGTAGTAATCAACACCAGATACTAATCTCAGCAAAGGATCTGAGGTAGAAGTTCACAGAAATGAGAGATGGAGTGAAGGGACTTGATGAAGATGACAACGTTGATGTTGATGGAGATGGTGATCCCAATGATGATCGGAGTGTTTTATTATCAGAGTGTTTGTGATGACAATGGCTTCGAATTCCCCCTCCCAAAGGGATGGATCTCCATCGTAATCAGCTTGTCGGAGGGCAAAAGTGCTCCGCCTCAGTTCCACCTCGCAGAAGACGGTGGAAAATCCCTAAAAAACCTACAAAGGTTTTACGTCAGATGGGATTTTATGGCAAAAGGGTGTCAGAAGACGGTGGGCAGGGGCTCCATGCGGCCAGGGGCACCTGGCCCTGCCGCATGGAGGCACTGTGAGTCCCTTTGTCTCGTCTTCTGGCTCTTGGCTCTATTTCTTAGGGAAAACAATTCAATAAAATTTCCAGCCTTTTTGGAGCTCTAGAAAAATAATTTTCTTGTGTAGTAATTGTAACCCTGTTTTCCAGCTGTTCGATATTTCACTCAGAATTTCACTCTCCATGTATTACATGCAAATTGAAGGGGAAAATGCATTAGAACTGAGCAATAATGTGCAAAATATCATTGAGAAAGAGGAAATTATAATAAGAAATAGTGATGCAAAATGGATGTACTAGACGTTGGTCCGGGCTTGAGCCGCGGAGGTGCGTGGGAGCCAGGCTGGCTCTGAGGTGTGGTGATGCAAGGGCAGTCGGTTGCAGGCTGACACATATCTAGCAGGGGCGTAGACATGGTGGATGTGGGGTGTGCACAGTTTTTGCTGTGCGCGCGAGGGTGTTGTGGTTGATACTAGAGCAGGGGCGGGTGAGTTGGATCTGGATCCTCCAGTCTCTGAAGGGCGCATGGTGGCATGCGTCGCACTCGTCAGTGCTCCTGGTTCATGGTTGCGGCTCAGAATTTTAGTGGTTCTCGGCCTCACGTGGTGCTCCATTGTTCGTCTGCTAGCATGGTTCCTAGCAGGGCACGACGGCTCGTGTTGCGTCCAATGGGCCTTTTTTCGATTGGTGGTGTATGGTGTTGGTTAGTGTCCGCGAGGTGTGGTTAGCTGCGGTGATAACTCTGTGCTTCTTCGTTGGCAGGTTGGATCGTCGGTGGTGGCGGTGATTAGTGGGCTTATTGGCACCGGTGCAGTTCAACATGCGGCCGAGGTGCGATGGGAGCTTGGGTGAGTGCCCTGTCTGGGCTTCAGGCCTATGACCGACGAAGGCGACGAATCTGATCATTGTTGACCTTCATGGAGGCATCACTGCATTAGTGTCGCACCCCCTGCATGGATCCGACTCCAGGGGAAACCCTAAATCTTGTGTGATCGGACAATGGAGGCGCTTTGGCGTTGTTTCCTCTCTCAAGGGCTTCATCCTTGGGGCTGGGCATCAGCAAGTAGGATGAGTGGAAGGTGTGGATGTTCGCGTAGAGGCTTGATACGTCTCTGACGTATCTATAATTTTTGATTGTTTCATGCTATGATGATACCACTTTTACATATTTTTGGCAACAATTTATATTATTTCTGTTTAGACTAACTTATTAATCCAGTTCCAAAGGTCTGTTCTTGTTTACTATTGTTTTTTTTTGGGGGGTGTTAGGTGAAAAATTCATGCAGCCAGAATGCTCTTATTTTGTGTGTGAATGTTTCATTGGAATTATAAAAAATGGCGCAAGAATCAATGCAAGACGATGCTCATGGCCCCCACCAGGGCAGGTCGTGCGGGTACCCCCCTGCCGCGTCGGTAGGGCTTGTGGCCAAACCGTAAGTCAATTGGTTGGAGCTCTCCTTTGGCCATAAGGAAGCTAATTTGTTTTGGAGAAAGCTCCCCTCAAAATTTCACCCCAATTGGAGTTACATAACTCCAGCTATTTAAGAAACGGTGTTCAACTAGAAAGCAAAACCAAAATGGAGAAGAACACCTAGAGAAGAAGACAGGGAGATCCACACTCAGAGGGGATCCCGCCCTCCAGGAGCCATGGAGGCCAAGTGAAAGTGCAACTAATCCCCGAGTGGTTTTGGTAATTAATAACATATAGGTCATTGATCTAATGCTCATCGATAATAGATTTCAGTGAAGATCAATGATTAGCATGGCATGGACTAGTGATTATGGACCCCTCAAAATGCTAAGGACAAGAACTGGCCAAGCTTGAAGACTCTACATATTTGGTAAGTAATCTAAGATCACATTGAGTCCATAGGAAAGCCAATACTATTAAAAGAGTATGAGGTTTTGATCATGACTCAATTGCTCGAGTGCTTAGTGATATTGCTCCAAAATCCTCAAACACTTCTCCACATCACATCTGTCCAAAACCCTAAAGTATCATCTTGGTCCCACTGAAATTCTCTATCCCGGACTCACCTAGTTGATCACATACACTGCCTAAGCCAAACCCTAGCTTTTCGGTTTTACCGATATGGTTCTTGGTCTCACCAAGATGGCGCGACCAAATTTCTGTTGTGAAGTTGCTTCATTACAGAATTACTGAGATGAAATGATCGGAACTATAGAAATGAGGTCTTTGCACTTTGGTCTCACCGAGACTTCCAACGTTCGAATCTTTTACAGTAGTCGGTCTCGTCGAGAAATTGGTCCGGTGTCATCGAGTTGGGTCAAAGACTTGTAATGGTTGGATTTTTGGGTGAAGGATATATATACCACTCACCCCCACTTACTCTCTAAGAGAGCCATCAGAACGAAGCACTACTTCCACTACTCATTTTCTGAGTGAGAATCAAGTACTCATGTGTTGAGATCAAGAAATTCCAATCCTACCATTTGAACCTTGATTTCTAGCCTTTCCCAAGTTGCTTTCGATTCAATCCCCTCTCCTACCAAAGCCAAATCTATGAGAGAGTGATTGAGTGTTCGGGAGACTATCATTTGAAGCACAAGAGCAAGGAGTTCATTATCAACAAAACCATCTATTACCTTTTGGAGAGTGGTGTCTCCTAGATTGGTTAGGTGTCACTTGGGAGCCTCCAAGAGATTGTGGAGTTTAACCAAGGAGTTTGTATGGGCAAGGAGATCGCCCAATTCATGAAGATCTACCTGAGTGAGGCTAGTCCTTCATGGACATAAGCCATAATGGAATAAATAAGGTTGCTTCTTCATGGACCCTTCATGGGTCGAGCCCTTCGTGGACTCGCGCAACCGTTACCCTCTGTTGGTTGAAGTCTCCATCAACTTGTACGTACGATAGCACCACCTATCGAAACCAGGCCAAAAATTACCATGTCTTCATTGCGTTCGATTTATCTGATCCCTCCTTTATGTTCATATGCAAAGTCTTTACTTTCCGCTGCTCAACTCTTAGACTTGCATGTGTAGGGTGTATTTGACTTGGTAGAATCGCTAAAACTTGCCTACAACTAAAATTGGAAAAAGGATAAGTTTTTATTTGGTCAGGTAGTCTAATCACACCCCTCTAGACATATTTTCGATCCTACACCAAGGAACAAAGGGGAAACCCTTCTCCCATCTAGGGGGAAGGCCAAGCAAGAAGAAAAAGGAGGGGGGCTTCTCTCCCCATCTCTCCGGGTGGTGTTCAAGCACCATCGGGATAAATATCGTGATGACAATCATCTCCATCAACTTTGCCACTGTCATCACCATCTTTCTCCCTCTCCGTGTAGCGATGCACTCTCTCTCACCCCGCTATAATCTCTACTTAAACATGGTGTTTTATCCTATATATTATTATTCAATGATGTGTTGCACCTCTATTACGTTTGAGTAGTTTATTTTTGTCCTATGGGCTAATTGTGGTATGGTATGGTTGCTATGAGTTGTATGTTATTATGGTGTTGTCCTATGGTGTCGGCCATATTGTGCAAACTTGTGGGATCCCCGTTCTCAGTGTGTTGCAGTATGTTAATGATTTTCTTATAGTGGTTTGTGGGAGTGATATAAGCCTAAACCCGATCATGAGTTGTTGCCTATGGGATAAAAGGGAACTTTATGTTTGGGTTTTACCTTAATGAATCTTAAGTATTTACGGATGCTTGTTAGAGTTTCGATCATAAGAACATATGATCCAAGTACGGGGAGTATGTTAGCTCAGGCCTCTCCCTCATAGGTATTGCGAGTATCACTATTGTTTCATATTCAATTGCCCAGGGACAATCCTTTTCTTTATTATTATTTGAGAAACCCTTACTTTATTGTACTCTTTATTATCTTTCAAAGCTACCTTTTCATTTTTGTAAAGTACTTCTAGTTTTATTTTCGTAAAGTAGTTTTATTTCTTATTCTAGTTAAAGCAAACGCAAGTGTGTGTAGAGTTGCATCAGTGGTCGATAAAATTTGAGATAATATTAATTCTACCTTTAGCTCCTCGTTGGATTCGACACTCTTACTTATCGAAAAGGCTATACCTGATCCCTACACTTTTGGGCTATCAAGGCTTCTCTGGCAATAATGACGCAATGCTGGGGGGGAGTGATATGTCTCCAACATATCTTTAATTTTTGATTATTCCATGCTTTTATAGTATCAATCTTGGATGTTTTATATGCAACTATATATCATTTTTTGGGACTAACCAATTAACCTAGTGCCAAGTGCCAGTTGCTATTTTTTTGCCTGTTTTTGGTTTTCTAGGGGATCAGTACCAAATGAAGTCCAAACGCTATAAAACTTTTTGGCGATTTTTTTCTGGAAAAAGAGAGACCCTAGAAGCTTCGGGAGGAGGCCAGAAGGCAAATGAGAAGACGACAAGGCAACAGGGTGCGCCCTGGGGGTAGGCACGCCCTGATGCCTTGTGGGCCCCATGTGGCTCCATCTGACCTAATTCCACCTCTATAAATTCTCTAAAATCGGGAAACCAACAAAGAGCCACCTAAAATTATTTTTCCACCACCGCAAGTCTCTGTTCTTCCGTGATCCCATCCGGGGGCCTTTCCGGTACTATGACGGAGGGGGAATCAATCATGGAGGGCTTGTACATCAACCTTGCTGCTCTTCCGATGGTGTGTGAGTAGTTTACCACAGACCTAAGGGTCCATAGCTAGTAGCTGGATGTCTTCAATACAATGTTCTTGAAGTTCTATCCGATGTAATCTTTTTTGGCGGTGTGTTTGTTGGGATCCAATGAATTGTGGGTTTATGATCAAATTATTCATGAGAAATATTTGGATCTTTTCTGAATTCTTTTATGTGTGATTATTATAGCATTGTATTTCTCTCTGATCCATTAGTTTGGTTTGGCCAACTAGATTGATTTATCTTGGAATGGGTGAGGTGCTTTGTAATGGGTTCAATCTTGCGGTGATCTATATCCCACTGACAGAAGGGAATAAGAGACGTATTTGTATTGTTGCCATTAAGGAGAAAACGATGGGGTTTATTCATATTGATTGGATTTACTTTGTCTACATCATGTCATCTTACTTAAGGCGTTACTCCATTTTTATTAACTTAACACTCTAGATGCATGCTTGCTACCTCTTGAGCACTGCGTTGGTTTTCTCTTGAAGAGGAAAGGGTGATGCAGTAAAGCAGCGTAAGTATTTCCCTCAATTTTTGAGAACCAAGGTATCAATCCAGTAGGAGGCCACGCACGAGTCCCTCGCACCTACACAAACAAATAAATCCTCACAACCAACGCAATAAAGGGGTTGTCAATCCCTTCACGGTCACTTACGAGAGTGAGATCTGATAGATATGATAAGATAGTATTTTTGGGTATTTTTATGATAAAGATGCAAAGTAAAATAAAAGGCAATAAAATAGCTAAGTGTTGGAAGATTAATATGATGGAAAATAGACCCGAGGCCATATGTTTCACTAGTGGCTTCTCTCGAGAGCATAAGTATTAAGGTTGGTGAACAAATTGTTGTTGAGCAATTGACAGAATTGAGCATAGTTATGAGCATATCTAGGTATGATCATGTATATAGGCATCACGTCCGAGACAAGTAGACCGACTCCTTCCTGCATCTACTACTATTACTCCACACATCGACCGCTATCCAGCATGCATCTAGAGTTAAGTTCATAAGAACAGAGTAACACTTTAAGTGAGATGACATGATGTAGAGGGATAAAATCATGAAATATATATATAACCCATCTTGTTATCCTCGATGGCAACAATACAATACGTGCCTTGCTGCCCCTCATCCATGGAAAAGGACACATAAGATTGAACCCAAAGCTAAGCACTTCTCCTATTGCAAGAAAGATCAATCTAGTAGGCCAAACCAAACTGATAATTCGAAGAGACTTGCAAAGATAACCAATCATACATAAAAGAATTAAGGGAAAATTCAAATATTATTCATAGATAAACTTGATCATAAACCCACAATTCATCGGTCTCAACAAGCACACCGCAAAAGAAGATTACATCGAATAGATCTCCATGAGAGAGGGGGAGAACATTGTATTGAGATCCAAAAAGAGAGAAGAAGCCATCTAGCTAATAACTATGGACCCGAAGGTCTGAGGTAAACTACTCACACATCATAGGAGAGGTTATGGTGTTGATGTAGAAGCCCTCCGTGATCGATGCCCCCTCCGTCGGAGCTCCGGAAAAGGCCCCAAGATGGGATCTCATGGGTACAAAAGGTTGCGGCGGTGGAATTAGGTTTTTGGCTCCGTATCTGGTAGTTTGGGGGTACGTATGTCTTGACGTAGGATCCAAGTCCTCTGGATCACGTTCGTTCCGAAAATCACGTTCCCGAAGGTTTCATTCTGTTTGGACTCCGTTTGATATTCTTTTTCTGCGAAACTCTGAAATAGGCAGCAATTCTGGGCCGGGCCTCCGGTTAATAGGTTAGTCCCAAAAATAATATAAAAGTGTATAATAGAGCCCATTAAACATCCAAAACAGAATATAATATAGCATGGAACAATAAAAAATTATAGATAAGTTGGAGACGTATCAAGCATCCCCAAGCTTAATTCCTGCTCGTCCTCGAGTAGGTAAATGATAAAAACAAAATTTTTGATGTGGAATGCTACTTAGCATAATTTCAATGTAATTCTTCTTACTGTGGCATGAATGTTCAGATTTAATATGATTCAAGATAAAACTTTAATGTTGACATAAAAACAATAATACTTCAAGCATGCTAACCAAGCAATTATGTCTTACCAAAATAACATAGCCAAAGCAAGTTATCCCTACAAAATCATATAGTCCGGCTATGCTCCATATTCCCCACACTAAATATTCATATCATGTACAACCCCGGTTTTAGCCAAGCAATTGGTTCATACTTTTTAACGCGCTTCAGCCTTTTCAACTCATACGCAATACATGAGCGCAAGCCATGGATATAGCACTATGGTGGAATAAGGTGTAATGGTAGGGGTTATGTGGGAAGACAAAAAAGGAGAAAGTCTCACATCAACGAGGCTAATCAAGGGGCTATGGAAATGCCCATCAATTGATGTCAATGCAAGAGTAGGGATTGCCATGCAACGGACGCACTAGAGCTATAAGTGTATGAAAGCTCAAAACAAAAGAAACTAAGTGGGTGTGCATCCAACTTGCTTGCTCACGAAGACCTCGGGCATTTGAGGAAGCCCATCATTGGAATATACAAGCCAAGTTCTATAATGAAATTTCCCACTAGTATATGAAAGTGACAAAATGAGAGACTCTCTATCATGAAGATCACGGTGCTACTTTGAAGCACGGGTGTGGTAAAAGGATAGTAACATTGTCCCTTTTCTCTTTTTCTCTCATTTTTTTATTTGGTCCTTTTCTCTTTTTTTATGGCCTCTTTTTTTTTATTTAGTCCAGAGTCTCATCCCGACTTGTGGGGGAATCATAGTCTCCATCATCCTTTCCTCACTTGGGACAATGCTCTAATAATGATGATCATCACACTTTTATTTACTTACAACTCATGAATTACAACTCAATACTTAGAACAAAATATGACTCTATGGGAATGCCTCTGGCAGTGTACCGGGATATGCAATGAATCAAGAGCGACATGTATGAAAGAATTATGAATGGTGGCTTTGCCACAAATACAATGTCAACTACATGATCATGCAAAGCAATATGACAATGATGGAGCGTGTCATGATAAACGGAAACGGTGGAAAGTTGCATGGCAATATATCTCGGAATGGCTATGGAAATGCCATAATAGGTAGGTATGGTGGCTGTTTTGAGGAAGATATAAGGAGGTTTATGTGTGATAGAGCGTATCATATCACGGGGTTTGGACGCACCGGCGAAGTTTGCACCAACTCTCAAGGTGAGAAAGGGCAATGCACGGTACCGAAGAGGCTAGAAAATTGCGGAAAGATAAGTGTGCGTATAATCCATGGACTCACATTAGTCATAAAGAACTCATATACTTATTTCAGAAAATTATTAGCCCTCTAAGCAAAGTACTACTACGCATGCTCCTAGGGGAAGGGTTGGTAGGAGTTAACCATCGCGTGATCCCGACCGCCACACAAAGGATGACAATCAATAAATACCTCATGCTCCGACTTCGTTACATAACGCTTCACCATACGTGCATGCTACGGGAATCACAAACTCCAACACAAGTATTTTTCAGTTCCACAATTACTCAACTAGCACAACTATGATATTACCACCTTTATATCTCAAAACAATTATCAAGCATCAAATTTCTCATGATATTATAATTAAAGAAAATTTCCATGCTATTTTAAGACTCTCAAAATAATATATGTGAAGCATGAGAGATCAATAGTTTCTATAAAACAAATCCACCACCGGGCTCTAAAAGATATAAGTGAAGCACTAGAGCAAAACTATATAGCTCAAAAGATATAAGTGAAGCACATAGAGTATTCTAACAATTTCCGAATCAAGTGTGACTCTCTCAAAAGGTGTGTACAGCAAGGATGATTCTGGTAAATTAAAAAGCAAAGACTCAAATAATACAAGACGCTCCAAGAAAAACACATATCATGTGGTGAATAAAAATATAGCTCCAAGTAAAGTTACCGATGGAAGTAGACGAAAGAGGGGATGCCTTCCGGAGCATCCCAAAGCTTTGGCTTTTAGGTGTCCTTAGATTATCTTGGGGTGCCTTGGGCATCCCCAAGCTTAGGCTCTTGCCACTCTTTGTTCCATAATCCATCAAATCTTTCACCCAAAACTTGAAAACTTCACAACACAAAACTTAGCAGAAAATCTCGTGAGCTCCGTTAGCGAAAGAAAAACAAAACACCACTTCAAGGTACTGTAATGAACTCATTCTTTATTTATATTGGTGTTAAACCTACTGTATTCCAACTTATATATGGTTTATAAACTATTTTACTAGCCATAGATTCATCAAAATAAGCAAACAACACACGAAAAACAGAATCTGTCGAAAACAGAACAGTCTGTACAAATCTGTAACTAACGCAAACTTCTGGAACTCCAAAAATTCAGACAAAATAGGAAGAGCTATAAAATTTGTTTATTGATCAGCAGCAATTGGAATCAATATTTTATCACGTTCTTGTGATTTTAACAATTATTTTCGTGAACAGAAAGTTTCTGGAATTTTCAGCAAGATCAAATAACTATCATCCAAGAAGATCCTATAGGTTAAACTTGGCACACACACTAATTAAAACATAAAAACACATCTAACCAGAGGCTAGATCAAATATTTATTCCTAAACAGAAGCAAAAAATCAAAAAATTAAAAATAAAATTGGGTTGCCTCCCAACAAGCGCCATCGTTTAACGCCCCTAGCTAGGCATAATAGCAAGGACAGATCTAGGTATTGCCATCTTTGGTAGGCAATCCATAAGTGGATCTCACAATAGATTCATAAGGTAATTTTATTTTCTTTCTACGTAAGTGTTCCATGCCTTTCCTTAACGGAAATTGGAATCTAATATTCCCTTCCTTCATATCAATAATTGCACCAATCGTTCTAAGGAAAGGTCTACCAAGAATAATAGGACATGAAGGATTGCAATCTATATCAAGAACAATAAAATCTACAGGCACATAATTCCTATTTGCAACAATAATAACATCATTAATTCTTCCCATAGGTTTCTTAATGGTGGAATCCGCAAGGTGTAAGTTTAGAGAGAAATCATCAAAATCACGGAAACCTAGCAAATCGCACAAAGTTTTTGGGATCGTGGAAACACTAGCACCCAAATCACACAAAGCATAGCATTCATGATCTTTAATTTTAATTTTAATAGTAGTTTCCCACTCATCATAAAGTTTTCTAGGGATAGAAACTTCCAACTCAAGTTTTTCTTCATAAGATTGCATCAAAGCATCAACGATATGTTTAGTAAAAGCTTTATGTTTACTATAAGCATGTGCGGAATTTAGCACGGATTGCAACAAGGAAATACAATCTATCAAAGAGCAATTATCATAATTAAATTCCTAAAAATCCAAAATAGTGGGTTCATTGAGATCTAAAGTTTAACTTCTTCAATCTCACTTTTATCAATTTTAGCATCAAGATCTAAAAACTCCGAATTTTCGGAATGCCTCCTAGGTAAAGGTGGATCATATTCAGTCCCATCATTATCAAGATTCATATTGCAAAACAAAGATTTAATAGGGGACACATCAATAACTTTTAGATCTTCATCTTTATTTTCATGGAAACTAGAAGAACACGCTTTCACAAAACAATCTTTCTTAGCACGCATCCTAGCGGTTCTTTATTTGCACTCATCAATGGAAATTCTCATGGCTTTGAGAGACTCATTGATACCATGCTTAGGTGGAATAGATCTAAGTTTCAAGGAATCAACATCAAGAGAAATTCTATCAATGTTCCTAGCCAATTCATCAACTTTAAGCAATTTTTCTTCAAGCAAATCATTGAAATTCTTTTGCGAATTCATAAACTCCTTAACACTAGTCTCAAATTCAGAGGGCATCTTATTAAAATTTCCATAAGAGTTGTTGTAGGAATTAACATAATTATTAGAGGAATTACAAGGGTACGGCCTAGGATTAAAGTTTCCTCTATACGCGTTGTTACCAAAATTATTCCTACCAACAAAATTCACATCCATAGATTCATTATTATTCTTAATCAAAGTAGACAAAGGCATATCATTAGGATCAGAAGAAACAGTTTTATTAGAAAATAATTTCATAAGTTCATCCATCTTTCCACTCAAAACATTAATTTCTTCTATCGCATGTACTTTTTTATTAGTAGATCATTCAGTGTGCCATTGAGAATAATTAACCATAATATTATCTAGGAGTTTAGTAGCTTCTCCTAAAGTGATTTCCATAAAAGTGCCTCCCGCGGCCGAATCTAAAAGATTTCTAGAAGCAAAATTCAATCCAGCATAAAAAATTTGTATAATCATCCGCAAATTCAAACCATGTGTAGGGCAATTACGTATCATTAATTTCATCCTCTCCCAATTGTGCAACATGTTCATGATCAAGTTGCTTAAAATTCATGATGTCGTTTCTAAGAGAGATGATTTTAGCGGGAGGAAAATACTTAGAGATAAAAGCATCTTTGCACTTATTCCATGAATCAATACTATATTTAGGCAAAGAAAAAAACCAAGCTTTAGCGCGATCTCTAAGCGAAAAAGGAAATAGTTTCAATTTAACAATATCATTGTCCACATCTTTCTTCTTTTGCATATCACACAAATCAACGAAGCTATTTAGATGGGTAGTGGCATCTTCACTAGGAAGGCCGGCGAATTGATCTTTCATAACAAGCATTAATTTTGCAAGACTCAGTATCAGTAAGAGGAGCAATCAGAGTGCTAAGGAAATCATTGTTGTTGGTATTGCTGAAGTCACACAATTTAGTATTATCTTGAGCCATCGTGACAAGCAAGCAATCCAACACACGAGCAAACAAGAAGCGAGCGAAAAAGAGGCAAATGGAAAAGAGAAGGCGAATAAAACGGCAAGGGTGAAGTGGGGGAGAGGAAAATGAGAGGAAAATGGAAAATAATGTAATGCGGGAGATAAGGGTTTGTGATGGGTACTTGGTATGTTGACTTTTGCGTAGACTCCCGACAACGGCGCGTAAATCCTTCTTGCTACCTCTTGAGCCTTTGGGTTGGTTTTCCTTGAAGAGGAAAGGGTGATGCAGATAAAGCAGCGTAAGTATTTCCCTTAGTTTTTAGAACCAAGGTATCAATCCAAGAGGAGGCCACGCACGAGTCCCTCACATCTACACAAACAAATAAATCCTGCAACCAACGCAATAAAGGGTTGTCAACCCTTCATGGTCACTACGAGAGTGAGATCGATAGATATGATAAGATAATATTTTGGTATTTTTATGATAAAGATGCAAAGTAAAATAAAAGGCAATAAAAATAGCTAAGTGTTGGAAGATTAATATGATGGAAAATAGACCCGGGGGCCATAGGTTTCACTAGTGGCTTCTCTCTAGAGCATAAGTATTACGGTGGGTGAACAAATTACTGTTGAGCACTTGACAGAAGTGCGCATAGTTATGAGAACATCGAGGTATGATCATGTATATAGGCATCACGTCCGAGACAAGTAGATCGACTCCTGCCTGCATCTACTACTATTACTCCACACATCGACCGCTATCCAGCATGCATCTAGAGTATTAAGTTCATAAGAACAGAGTAACACTTTAAGTAAGATGACATGATGTAGAGGATAAACTCATGCAATATGATATAAACCCCATCTTGTTATCCTCGATGGCAACAATACAATCGTGCCTTGCTGCCTCTCATCCTTTGGGAAAGGACACATAAGATTGAACACAAAGCTAAGCACTTCTCCTATTGCAAGAAAGATCAATCTAGTAGGCCAAACCAAACTGATAATTGAAGAGACTTGCAAAGATAACCAATCATACATAAAAGAATTCAGAGAAAATTCAAATATTATTCATAGATAAACTTGATCATAAACCCACAATTCATCGGTCTCAACAAACACACATAAAAAAAGATTACATTGAATAGATCTCCACGAGAGGGGAGAACATTGTATTGAGATCCAAAAGAGAAGAAGCCATCTAGCTAATAACTATGGACCCGAAGGTGCGAGGTAAACTACTCACACATCATCGGAGAGGCTATGGTGTTGATGTAGAAGCCCTCCGTGATCGGTGCCCCCTCCGTCGGAGCTCCGGAAAAGGCCCCAAGATGGGTCTCATGGGTACAGAAGGTTGCGGCGGTGGAATTAGGTTTTTGGCTCCGTATCTGGTAGTTTGGTGGTACGTAGGTATATATAGGAGGAAGAAGTACGTCGGTGGAGCAACGTGGGGCCCACGAGGGTGGAGGGCGCGCCCAGGGGGTAGGCGCGCCCCCTACCTCGTGCCTTCCTGGTTGATGTCTTGACGTAGGATCCAAGTCCTCTGGATCGCGTTCGTTCCGAAAATCATGTTTCCGAAGGTTTCATTCCGCTTGGACTCCGTTTGATATTCTTTTTCTGCGAAACTCTGAAATAGGCAAAAAAACAGCAATTCTAGGCCGGGCCTCCGGTTAATAGGTTAGTCCCAAAAATAATATAAAAGTGTATAATAGAGCCCATTAAACATCCAAAACAGAATATAATATAGCATGGAACAATAAAAAAAATTATAGATACGTTAGAGACGTATCAATGCTGGATAGCGGTCGATGGGTGGACTAATAGTAGTAGATGCAGGCAAGAGTCGGTCTACTTGTCTCAGACGTGATGCCTATATACATGATCATTGCCTTGAATATCGCCATAACTATGTGCTTTGCTATTAGTTGTCCAACAGTAATTTGTTTACCCACCGTATGCATTTTTGTTTTGAGAGAGAAGCCTCTAGTGAAAACTATGGGCCCCGGGTCTACTTTTATCATATATAAAATCCAAAAATACCTTGCTGCAATTTATTTGCCATACTTTTATTTTGTGTTTTATTTTATTTATCTATCACTACGAGATTTGATCCTTACAATTAACCGCCGAGGGGATTGACAACCCCCTTGTTTGCGTTGGGTGCAAGTTTTTGCTTTTGTGTGTGTAGGTGCTGCTAACGAGGTTTCGTGTGGTTCTCCTACTAGATTGATAACCTTGGTTCTTAACTGAGGGAATGATACGTCTCCAACGTCTCTACAATTTTTTATTGTTCCATGCTATATTATATTCTGTTTTGGACATTATTGGGCTTTATTATACACTTTTATATTATTTTTGGGACTAACCTATTAACCGGAGGCCCAGCCTAGAATTGCTGTTATTTGCCTATTTTAGAGTTTGGCATAAAAAGAATATCAAACAGAGTCCAAACGGAATGAAACCTCCGGGAACGTGATTTTCGGAACGAACGTGACCCAGAGGACTTGGACCCTACGTCAAGACATCAACCAGGAGGGCACGAGGTAGGGGGGCGCGCCCTCCACCCTCGTGGGCCCCCTGTTGCTCCATCGATGTACTCCTTCCTCCTATATATACCTCGTACCCCAAACTACGGATCACGGAGCCAAAACCTAATTCCACCGCCGCAACCTTGATGCCGTGAGATCCCATCTTGGGGCCTATTCCGGAGCTCCACCGGAGGGGGCATCGGTCACGGAGGGCTTCTACATCAACACCATAGCCTCTCCGATGAAGTGTGAGTAGTTTACTTCAGACCTTCGGGTCCATAGTTATTAGCTAGATGGCTTCTTCTCTCTTGTTGGATCTCAATACAATGTTCTCCCCCTCTCTTGTGGAGATCTATTCGATGTAATCTTGTTTTGTGGTGTGTTTGTTGAGACCGATGAATTGTGGGTTTATGATCAAGTTTATCTATGAACAATATTTGAATCTTCTTTGAATTCTTTTATGTATGATTGGTTATCTTTGCAAGTCTCTTCGAATTATCAGTTTGGTTTGGCCTACTAGATTGATCTTTCTTGCAATGGGAGAAGTTCTTAGCTTTGGGTTCAATCTTGCGGTGTCCTTTCCCAGTGACAGTAGGGGCAGAAAGGCACATATTGTATTGTTGCCATCGAGGATAACAAGATGGGGTTTATATCATATTGCATGAGTTTATCCCTCTAAATCATGTCATCTTGCTTAAAGCCTTACTCTGTTCTTATTAACTTAATACTCTAGATGCATGCTGGATAACGGTCGATGTGTGGAGTAATAGTAGTAGATGCAGGCAGGAGTCGGTCTACTTGTCGCGGACGTGATGCCTATATACATGATCATACCTAGATATTCGCATAACTATGCTCAATTCTGTCAATTGCTCAACAATAATTTGTTCACCCAACGTAAATACTTATTCTCGAGAGAAGCCACTAGTGAAACCTATGGCCCCCCGGTCTATTTTCCATCATACTAATCTTCCGTCAACAGGTTATTTCTAGCGCCGTTTTTATTTTACTTTGTTTACTTTGCATCTTTATCATAAAAATACCAAAAATATTATCCTATCATATCTATCAGATCTCACTCTCGTAAGTGACCGTGTAGGGATTGACAACCCCTTATCGCGTTGGTTGCGAGGATTTATTTGTTTGTGTAGGTGCGAGGGACTCGTGCATGGCCTCCTACTAGATTGATTCCTTGGTTCTCAAAAACTGAGGGAAATACTTACGCTACTTTGCTGCATCACCCTTTCCCCTTCAAGGGAAAGCCAACGCAGTGCTCAAGAGGTAGCAAGAAGGATTTCTGGCGCCGTTGCCGGGGAGGATCACACCAAGTCAAGTAAAGCTTTGACTCCCGACAACGAGCCATTTCTGGCGCCGTTGCAGGGAGTCTACGCAAAATTCAACATAAGAAGTACCCATCACAAACCCTTATCTCCCGCATTACATTATTTGCTATTTGCCTCTCGTTTTCCTCTCCCCCACTTCACCCTTGTTGTTTATTCGCCTCCCTCTTTCTCTTTGCTCCTCGCACTTTCTGCAGTTATGTCTGAAATTGGGGAAACTATTGTCGATATGGACAATGGTAATAACATGGAAAATTCTGATGCTCCTGCTGAAGAACCCCCTACCTTACATACAAAAAATTCCGAATTGGTAGTGGTAATATTATTGGAAAAGGGGTTATTCAAGATTTGTTTACTTGTGCCGGTGATTTGCCTTCTACTGGTAGTTCTGTTCTTCATAAAACTAGTAGTCTTGCGGACGCCATTGCCATGCTTGTAGTTGAACTTGAAAGGCAATTTATGCACATGCACCCTTGCATACAAAGGATTTTCCTAGAATTTTCTAATATTGAGCATTCTTCTGTCAAGCGTGCCGCTACTATCTTTTTGGCTCATGAATTCAGATTTATAATAAAAGAGGCTAAAGAAATCTTTGCGCACTATGGGGTGGACGCTGGCCGTCCTCCCATAGAAACTATCCTATTTGATCAAGAGGAAATAATGCGTTTTCAATCTCTAGATTATGTTGCTTTTAATGAAAACCTTAGAAAAAAGGTTCCTACCGATGTTCTAGTTGATAGAATATCTGAACTTAATAATGATTTTGCTATTCAAAAATAATGAGCTAGTATATTCTCTCGAGTATAGGCTCACAGTTCTGTCAAAAGAATGCTTATAATGATGAATTGGTTGTGCAATACGAAGGGCCGAAGGAGGAACCTATACCTCCTAAATTTGATCTTGGGGACTTTTGTCCCATTAAATTTAGCCCTTTTAATTACTTTTGCTTTCCTCAAAGAAAACTTGCTGCTGAACGTAGAGAATACAAAATGAGTTTTAATGATCTATCCTATCATTATGGTGATACCTAGATCTATCCTTGCTTTTATGCCTAGCTAGGGGCGTTAAACGATAGCGCTTGTTGGGAGGCAACCCAATTTTATTTTTAGTTTTTTTTTGCCTTTTGCTTCTGTTTAGGAATAAATCTTTGATCTAGCCTCTGGTTAGACTTGTTTTTATGTTTTAATTAGTGTTTGTGCCAAGTTAAACCTATAGGATCTTCTTGGATGATAGTTATTTGATCTTGCTGTAAATTGCAGAAACTTTCTGTTCACGAAAATAATTATTAAAAATCACCAGAACGTGATAAAATATTGATTTCAACTGCTGCTGATCAATAAACAAATTTTCTAGGTCTTCCTATTTTGGCTGAATTTTTGGAGTTCCAGAAGTTTGCGTTAGTTACAGATTACTACAGACTGTTCTGTCTTTGACAGATTCTGTTTTTCGTGTGTTATTTGCTTATTTTGATGAATCTATGGCTAGTAAAATAGTTTATAAACCATAGAGAATTTGGAATACAGTAGGTTTAACACCAATATAAATAAATAATGAGTTCATTACAGTACCTTGAAGTGGTCTTTTGTTTTCTTTCGCTAACGGAGCTCACGAGATTTTCTGTTAAGTTTTGTGTTGTGAAGTTTTCTAGTTTTGGGTAAAAGATTTGATGGATTATGGAACAAGGAGTGGCAAGAGCCTAAGCTTGGGGATGCCCATGGCACCCCAAGATAATCTAAGGACACGAAAAAGCCAAAGCTTGGGGATGCCCCGGAAGGCATCCCCTCTTTCGTCTACTTCTATCGGTAATTTACTTGGAGCTATATTTTTATTCACCACATGATATGTGTTTTGCTTGGAGCATCTTGTATTATTTGAGTCTTTGTTTTTAGTTTACCACAATCATCCTTGCTGTACACACCTTTTGAGAGAGACACACTTGATTCGGAAATTGTTAGAATACTCTATGTGCTTCACTTATATCTTTTGAGTTATATAGTTTTTGGTCTAGTACTTCACTTATATCTTTTAGAGCACGGTGGTAACTTTTGTTTTATAGAAACTATTGTTCTCTCATGCTTCACTTAGATTATTTTGAGAGTCCTACAAAACAGCATGGTAGTTTGCTTTAACTATGATAGGCATTCAAGAAAAAAAAGAGAGAAAAAAATTCTTATGAGTGTGTTGAATGCTATGAGAAGTTTGATGCTTGATAATTGTTTGGAGATATGAAGATGGTGATATTAGAGTCATGCTAGTTGAGTAGTTTTGAATTTGAGGAATACTAGTGTTAAAGTTTGTGATTCCCGTAGCGTGCACGTATGGTGAACCATTATGTGATGAAGTCGGAGCATGATTTATTTATTGATTATCTTCCTTATGAGTGGCGGTCGGGGATGAGCGATGGTATTTTCCTACCAATCTATCCCCCTAGGAGCATGCGCGTAATACTTTGCTTTGATAACTTGTAGATTTTTGCAATAAGTATACGAGTTCTTTATGACTAATGTTGAGTCCATGGATTATACGCAGTTTTTCTCCTTCCACCATTGCTAGCCTCTCTAAAACCGCGCACTTTTCGCCGGTATCATACACCCACCATATACCTTCCTCAAAACAGCCACCATACCTACCTATCATGGCATTTCCATAGCCATTCCGAGATATATTGCCATGCAACTTACCACCGTTTCGTTATTATGACACGCTCCATCATTGTCATATTGCTTCGCGTGATCATGTAGTTGACATTGTATTTGTGGCAAAGCCGCCGTTCATAATTCTTTCATACATGTCTCTCTTGATTCATTGCATATCCCGGTACACCGCCGGAGGCATTCACATAGAGTCATATTTTGTTCTAAGTATTGAGTTGTAATTGTTGAGTTGTAAGTAAATAAAAGTGTGATGATCATTATTTTTAGAGCATTGTCCCAAGTGAGGAAAGGATGATGGAGACGATGATTCCCCCACAAGTCGGGATGAGACTCTGGACGAAATAAAAGAAAAATAAAAAAGAGGCCATAAAAAAAGAGAAAAGGCCCAAATAAAAAAATGAGAGAAAAAGAGAGAAGGGACAATGCTACTATCCTTTTACCACACTTGTGCTTCAAAGTAGCACCATGATCTTCATGATAGAGAGTCTCTTATGATATCACTCTTTTATACTAGTGGGAAATTTTTCATTATAGAACTTGGCTTGTATATTCCAATGATGGGCTTCCTCAAAATGCCCTAGGTCTTCGTCAGCAAGCGAGTTGGATGCACACCCACTTAGTTTCTTTTGTTGAGCTTTCATATAATTATAGCTCTAGTGCATCCGCTGCATGGCAATCCCTACTCACTCACATTGATATCTATTAATGGGCATCTCCATAGCCCGTTGATACGCCTAGTTGATGTGAGACTATCTTATCCTTTTTTTTCTTCTCCACAACCACCATTCTATTCCACATATAGTGCTATGTCCATGGCTCACGCTCATGTATTGCGTGAAGATTGAAAAAGTTTGAGAACACTAAAAGTATGAAACAATTGCTTGGCTTGTCATCGGGGTTGTGCATGATTTAAATACTTTGTGTGGTGAAGATAGAGCATAGCCAGACTATATGATTTTGTAGGGATAACTTTCTTTGGCCATGTTATTTTGAGAAGACATAATTGCTTAGTTAGTATGCTTGAAGTATTATTATTTTTATGTCAATATTGAACTTTTGTCTTGAATCTATCAGATCTGAATATTCATACCACAATTAAGAAGAATTACATTGAAATTATGCCACGTAGCATTCCACATCAAAAATTCTTTTTTTTATCATTTACCTACTCGAGGACGAGCAGGAATTAAGCTTGGGGATGCTTGATACGTCTCCAACGTATCTATAACTTTTGATTGTTCCATGCTATATTATATTTTGTTTTGGACATTATTGGGCTTTATTATACACTTTTATATTATTTTTGGGACTAACCTATTAACCGGAGGCCCAGCCCAGAATTGCTGTTTTTTTTGCCTATTTGAGTTTCGCAGAAAAAGAATATCAAGCGAGTCCAAGCGGAATGAAACCTTTGGGAGCGTGATTTTGAACGAACGTGATCCAGAGGACTTGGACCCTACGTCAAGACATGAACCAGGAGGGCACGAGGTAGGGGGGTGCGCCTACCCCCTGGGCGCGCCCTCCACCGTCGTGGGCCCCTTATTGCTCCACCGACGTACTCCTTCCTCCTATATATACCTACGTACCCCCAAACTACCAGATACGGAGCCAAAAACCTAATTCCACCGCCGCAACCTTCTGTACCCGTGAGATCCCATCTTGGGGCCTGTTCCGGAGCTCCGTCGGAGGGGGCATCGATCACGGAGGGCTTCTACATCGACACCATAGCCTCTCCGATGAAGTGTGAGTAGTTTACTTCAGACCTTCGGGTCCATAGTTATTAGCTAGATGGCTTGTTCTCTCTTGTTGGATCTCAATACAATGTTCTCCCCCTCTCTTGTGGAGATCTATTCGATGTAATCTTCTTTTGCGGTGTGTTTGTTGAGACCGATGAATTGTGGGTTTACGATCAAGTTTATCTATGAACAATATTTGAATCTTCTCTGAATTCTTTTATGTATGATTGGTTATCTTTGCAAGTCTCTTCGAATTATTAGTTTGGTTTGGCCTACTAGATTGATCTTTCTTGCAATGGGAGAAGTGCTTAGCGTTGGGTTCAATCTTGCGGTGTCCTTTCCGTGTGATGAGGGGGAGACAAAGGCACGTATTGTATTGTTGCCATCGAGGATAACAAGATGGGGTTTATATCATATTGCATGAGTTTATCCCTCTACATCATGTCATCTTGCTTAAAGTGTTACTCTGTTCTTATGAACTTATTACTCTAGATGCATGCTGGATAGCGGTCGATGTGTGGAGTAATAGTAGTAGATGCAGGCAGGAGTCGGTCTACACTGTCATGACGTGATGCCTATATACATGATCATACCTAGATATTCTCATAACTATGCTCAATTCTGTCAATTGCTCAACAGTAATTTGTTCACCCACCGTAAAATACTTATGCTCTTGAGAGAAGCCACTAGTGAAATCTATGGCCCACGGGTCTATTTTCCATCATATTAATCTTCCGTCAACAAGTTATTTCTAGCGCCGTTTTTATTTTACTTTCTTTACTTCGCATCTTTATCATAAAAGTACAAAAAATATTATCTTATCATATCTATCAGATCTCACTCTCGTAAGTGACCGTGTAGGGATTGACAACCCCTTATCGTGTTGGTTGTGAGGATTTATTTGTTTGTGTAGGTGCGAGGGGCTCGTGCGTGGCCTCCTACTAGATTGATACCTTGGTTCTCAAAAACTGAGGGAAATACTTACGCTACTTTGCTGCATCACCCTTTCCTCTTCAAGGGAAAACCAACGCAGTGCTCAAGAGGTAGCAGGGAAATACTTATCTCTACTGTAATGCTTCATCCTCTCTTCTTCGGGGAAATCCCAACGCAGCTCACAAGTAGCAGGGAGCGCAGTCCAAGACGTCACAATGGATGTGGTAGTCGACTTTCTCCAACATATCGGTGGGATTTACCTTAGGTTGTTTTGTTGCGTTAAAGTTGGAGCTGCGACGGCTGGCCCCGGAGGCAACCATGATAGGCGCCAGGTGACCTGTTTGGTGGCCCTTGGTGGTGCTTACATAGTTCTTGGAGCTTTTCATCAGATTCGGAGTTGCACTGCCCTCTGCGGGGTGGCTGGAGCTATGTTGCCCTCAATGTAGATGGCTGAATTCTCGCATGGGTCTTCTCGTACTTCCACATAGTCTTCACAGTGAGGGTTTGGGCAGTGTTTATTTTGGTGAAGTCGAAGTTGCTTGCTTGCAGATTAGGGAGAGCGGTTGTGTCTGTTGGGATGAAGTGATGGCGATGGCATCTGTGTGATATCTTGGTGAGACCCTCTTTGTTGAGGCTTGTGGGCCACCTTAACGTGACGGTGGTGGCACCCCCTGTGCTAGAGGGTTTTGATTCCTTTGGTGGGTGGCCTACGACCTGGCAGCCTCGGTGGCCTTTGCTGCCTCTCTGCGGGCGGCAGCTCTGATGACATCGACAACCGTGGTGGGTGGGAGGATGGAGATATTGCTAGACACCTAGGTTAGGATGCGGGGAATTCTACCTATCTTAGATGGGGCCCGGAACAGGGAGAGGGGAACCGGCCCATGAGCCGGACTCGTACATATTGCGGGTGATGCACAGACGGCTCCGCTGAGTCCGTGAGCGACTCAAACTGCTATGCGAGGTGATTATCCTCCGCTTGAGAAAAATACTCACCCAATAATGGTCTTCATATAGAAACATTCATTAGATATTTAGCGGATGAAAACACATACACTTTCCTTCGCTAAAACGTCTCAAAGACGGAAAACCCTATTTTTAGCCGACAAATCTTTTCCTCCTGTAGACCTCCTCCTCCGCTTGGCACGCGTTCCTTGTAGGGCCACCCACCACAACCTCTCTCAACCTTATCCTTTCCACGACATATTCTTCTCCACATGTTCCCTATGGTGCCCGATTCATATATATTGCGGGTGGGGCAGGGAAGGCTTCATCGTGTGCGTGGGCTGCTCTATCCTCCTCTTGAGAAAAATACTCGCAAAAACATGGCCTTCGTAGACACCTTCTAATTTAATTCAAGAAGTTCGTTAGTAATAACTTTCCCTCTTAAAAGGACCAGAAAATAATGAATGCATACAATATCTCATTGGCATAATATTCTTCACTACCATAAATAAAAGTAAAGTAAATGGCCCTATGTAACATCCCAAATTTTCAATTTGGAATGTTATACATTAAGTCATCATGCATATCATATTTTCTTGCATTTTCCGATCCTAGAAAATTTCACGCAACTTAAGGACCCTCGGAGAGAGTTGGAGATTTCATTATTTTCATATTTGGGTTTTCTCAAATTTTGAAAATAGGATCAACTGGATTTATTTATTTTATCTTCAAATATTTTTCCAATAAAAAAATAAGAGAGGGAATAATATGACTTTCCCAACATTTAGGAAAAATGAAGATTTAATAAATAAATCAATTTTTGTTTTTTTTGAAGTTTATTTGCTTTAGGGAAAAAATGAGTATTTTAAAAATATGCATTTTGGCCCCGTATTAAAGTTCATTTTGTTCGACTCATTTTAAGAGTCGGGGAAAATTAATTTTGTTTAATTTGGAGTTTGTTTAGATTTAATTTAATTCGTTTCGTTTTGTTAAAAAAAAACGCCGCACCGCTTTGGGCCAAGGGCCCACTGCCCAACCGCCCATGACCCGGCGCCCCTCCTCAAGCGCCCCCGCCGGGAGGAGTCCCGCGCCGCCGCCACCCGAGTCGGCTCGGCCCGCCGCCGCCGTTGCCCCCTCCCAAGCAACCCCACCCCTCCCTCCTTATAAGCCGCCCCCCTCTCCTCCCCACCAGCAACGCCGCCGCCCCAACCCGAGCCGCCCGCCGCCGCCGCCGCCGCCGCCAGCGCCGCCCGCCGCCGCCCGTCACCAGACGCCGCCATCGCCGACCCGCCACCGCCCGCCGAGCCACCCGACCCGCCGGAGCCCCGAGCCCGCGGCGACCTCGCGGAGGTAGCCACCACGTCACCCCGGTCGGTTTTTAAAACCCGTCCGGTTTTCTTTCGTTGTTTGGTTTTTTTTTAAAAACCCTAGATTGGTTTATTTTTTTGTCGGTTTTGTTAATTAGTGAACGTTCACCGATCCGTTCGTTCTAATGAACGCGTTCGCCGGTTAGTTTCTATTAACGGACGTCCGTTCGTTTAACCATTCGTCGTTTTTCTTTTAGTTGGATTTAACCCGTTATTTTCCGATTTTGATTTCCGATCCAATCTTCGAATCAGTTTATTTTCTCGCTCGTTTATCGGAATCAGGTGATTCAAGCGCCTGGAGTTTCGTTTCGAAACCGCCGTTCCGACTAATCCACTTAAACAAAGTTTTGCTACTGTAAAATTTGACCTAGTTTCAAATTGCTAAAACCGAGTCGTTTTCTTTTGACATTCGACTTTCGTCGCTTTATTTGATTCGATTCTTTTTGCACCAGGGTTCTTAAGTTGAATTTTCTGGTTAGATCATTTATTCGAGATTTTCCCTGTGCATTAGATGAGTACTTATTGTATGCTTGTTGTTTGTCTGCGTTAGATCACCCGGAGTGCGCCGCTTGTTACTTCGAGTCTCTAGGTTTCGCGGATCGTCAGCAAGGCAAGTAACACTTGATCATACCTTTTCCACTACCCAGTTTTATGCATTAGCTCTATTCCTCAAACACTTGCATGTTTAGGATCAAATTAAATTGTGGGATGGGAAGTAGATTGAGGTAGTACCTATTACCTGTTTCAATTATGAAACCTTGGGAGTTACTTCTACGTTTGCTTATTATGCCATGCTATGCCAGTAGACGTGGATTGGGCGAGTGAATATCCATGACAGATGTGAGATTGTTAATTAATGGTTTATCTAAGGTGGCAACTTAAACACACATCTGGGTGGATTGAGGCACCTGGTTTCTATCGAGACTTGCTGTATTTCTTCGGACCGCCACCCGGGCTCAAGGGATCATAAGATTATTCAAACTAGAAACTTCCGTGTGCAGCCACAAGCCATTATGGGCTCTGGCATAGCTGAGTAAGTTGTGCGAACTCTTACGGGTAGGCTAGCTGATGTAGGGGATGTAGGTTGGTACGGTCTACCCACATGTAAGGTGCTAGTGCTTCTGAAAGACTGTGTCTCGATCATCCGTCTCTCAAACACCGTGTAGTGCTAGAACCAAACGGAGGCGATCGAGTCTTGTGGGGAAAAGTGCGCAAACCTCTACAGAGTGTGTAAACTAATCATGATTAGCCGTGTCCCCGGTTATGGACGTCTTGAGTATCTAGTACTTGAATATCATGTGAATCTCAACATGTTACTCTAATTAATATTGTTGGGTTTTTAATGAGTACTTTTAATTGGGATTGAGGATGCTGTCAACCATTCTCGATGTTCAACAACCACCATGATAGTTAAACAAAATTATTCCTTTGCAGTAGGAAAAAATTAGCTTTATGCAAAACTGTAATCGTAGAGCTTTTCCACCAGCCATATATGCATGTAGTATAGGCTTATTCCTTCATTTCTCTCTATGTGTTACTTTGCCAGCATATTCCATGTGTCCCGTTTCGGGCTGCAACTTTCATGTTGCAGACTTTTCAGACGACGAGTAAGGTGTTAGGTCGTGGTTCTATACTCAGTGATGCCGATGGAGTTGATGGACTCACTTATCTTCCAAGTCTTCCGCTGTTATCGTTGTTAGATGGCCTTAAGCCATATTTATTGTAATAAGTCCTCTTTTGGACAAACGCTGTAATGAGTGTGTGATTGCTACTCTGCTATAAATCCTTGAAGCTTGTGTGGTGTCGGCATTCTTGATCCAGGGATGACACCGAGCACGAGACTTGATCCATTCGGTCTGGTCGCTCTGAGAGATGGTATCGAGCACACACCGATCAGAGGACACGACCACTAAGTTAAAGCCATAGATCACTACTCTTTTCCCATTTTCTAACTCCTCATCTTTTCTACTCTTTTAGGATGAAGGACACCAAGATCAAATCGCCCAACCAGATGAAGGCACACCTTTTGGATTTCACTTAAAGGAAGTCACCAAGTACTGAACATTGGACTACCAAGTTTCACCGGATTTTCAACGCCACTCTGCTCAAGAGGAGCTGGAAGATTCAAGCTCACGTTCCGGAAGGACATTCGCCCCAATCACCAAGCCTATAGATAGTGTTTTCGATTGCACCAACTTGGAGTGCAGGAAAGAGCATGGCAACTCATATCACCATGGGACGCATTGGAGAAGTTTATCAAGAAGACCTCAAGGACACTATCTACCAGATTTGCGGACGCCGAGATGAACAATGGGAGATAGTCAGCACCAGGAAGGATAGATCCATTGCAGCTTTCATCCAAGAGTTAAACCAGCACATTCGACGCCAGGAGAATCAGATGTGCAATGATATGTTAGAGTTGAAGAATGCAAAGGGAAGGATCATCGAACTTGAAGAAGAACTAAAGTCTACACGCAAGGACTACATGGACGAGATCGTAGCTCTAGCAAGACACAATAACGATCTTAAGTACGAGATCGAAGAACTCAAGAAGAAGTTGGCGCTCAAAAATGAAGACAAGCACGTCGGCTGTCCAAGCAACTACATCATCATCGACGACACCGATTCGGATCCAAGTGAACCCGACTTTGAAGACGAAGCTGGAGCAGACATCATGGAGTCTTCCACCGGTTCAAATTAGTAGATGACCCCCACATATTAGTAGTATTACCTCCATGTAAACATTATAGTACACACACTTTTGCGATAGTTAGATCGTTGTAAGCCCTTTGTTTGAATTGAATGAAGTGATTTTGTGTGCATTTGCTCATGTGCATTTGGGTAGTGTTTCTCTCTAGACCTCATTCTATTCTTAATTACTCGTCTTTTCTAAACCCATCAGATGCCTCCGAGATGCGACCCGGTTTGTTTTCCCGCCAGAGATCACCAGTTGATTCAGCAGCAGAACACTTTGATTCAAACATTGGTGCGTAACCAAGGCAACAACAACAACAACAACCCACCACCACCACCACCGCGGATCACTTGACCCGTTTCCTTAGACTGAATCCGCGGTGTATTCCAAAGAGCACCGAGCCGATTGTAGCAGATGATTGGCTCCATAAGATAGGAAGGAGTTGACCACTGCAGGATGCACAGATGGAGAAAAAGTGAAGTTTGCTGCACACCAGCTTGAAGGACCCGCAGCAGAGATGGTGGGAGAATTTTACAGCCACTTACCTCAGAGACACCATCACATGGGATCAGTTTCACAAGCTTTCAGACCGCCCATGTTTCAAAGAGGAGCTATGGCCATGAAGAAGCGTGAGTTTCGCAACTTACGCCAAGGAGGAAGGACTGTTGGCGAGATGTGGATGATTTTAGTAAGTTAGCACGTTATTCCCGGATAGCGTTACTACTGATCTGACTAAGCGGGAGAAGTTTCGAAGGACTGAATGATGAGTTCAGCATGCGGTTGATGGTAGCAAGTTTCAATAACTACCAGGAGTTGGTAGACCGAGCCCTCATGATTGAAGGAAAGCAGCAGACAAATTGAGAACCGCAAGAGGAAGTATGGACAGGAAAGTATAACTCGGAGCTTAGCGAAGCCTCGTTATACCCTAAACAAGGAATTCAGTTTCAGCATACCCATGGAGGAAGTAATTCGCACAACCATAATGGCACCAAGAATGGGAGCGGGAATGGAGGAAGCAATGGACAGAACCGCACCAACCCGTCAACACCATCCAAGGTAGACTGAGTCACATCACTTGCTTTAAGTGCCGCAAGATGGACATTATGCAAATGACTGTCCGAAGGCGAATGGAAATGGCAATGGAAGCTCGAAAGAAGCCAAACCCTTTCAACAGGGGACGGGTGAACCACATTGATGTGGAGGAGGTTGAAGATCAGCCCGATCAAGATGTCGGTAAGTTTTGGTTAAGTCATTTACTGCAATTGTTCTTTTCGATCTTGGTGCATCGCATTCATACATATCAAGGGATTTGTGGATAAGTACAAATTACCGACCCAAGCCCTTAGGTCACCCATGCTAGTAACCTCACCCGAGCAGAATACATGGCTAGTAAATGGTGTGATCGATTGCCATTAAGGATTGGACACTATGTTTTCCCTCGGACCTAATAGTTCGGAATCCCAAGGATTGGATGTGATATTAGGCATGGATTGGTTATCAAGTATGGAGGAACATAGATTGCACCACTAAGTCAATTTTGCTCACCACACCGAAGGAAGAAGGATCAAATGCGATCACGACACGAGCCGAGGAGAGCGCAAGTAAATTGCTTATCGGGAGTTGTGCGGGAAGAAGTACCGGTGGTGAAGGATTTCTCGATGTATTTCCGCAAGAGTTGCCGGGAATGCCACGGATAGAGACATTGAGTTTTGATTGAACTTTTGCGAGAACAGATCCAATATCAAAGCGACCATACGGGATGCCCGCACGGATTTGGCGGAAATCAAGAAGCGATTAAGGAACTATTGGATAAAGGTTTTATCGCCCAAGTTCTTCACCTTGGGGATCACCCGTCTCGTTAGTAGAGAAGAAGGATGGATCGTTAATGATGGTTGTTGATTATCGTGGATTGAATGAAGTAACAATCAAGAACAAGTACCCACTACCAATGATAAATGATCTGTTTGATCGCTTGCAAGGAGCTAAAGTGTTTTCCAAGATTGACTTGCGATCGTGGTACCATCGATTGAAGATTCGGGAGCAGGACATACCTAAGACAGCGTTTACCACGAGATATGGACTGTATGAGTATCTTGTTATGTCATTTGGACTAACTAACGCACCAGCCTATTTCATGAACCCGATGAACAAAGTGTTTATGGAGTTTTGGATAAGTTAAATCGTGGTGTTCATTGATGATATTTTGATTTTCTCGAGGAATGAAGAGGAACATAAGGAACATTTGCGATTGGTTTTGGAGAAACTAAGGGAACACCAGTTATATGCCAAGTTCAGGAAATGTGAGTTTTGGCTAAAGGAAGTTGGATTTCTTGGACATGTTATATCCGGAGAAGGAATAGCAGTTGACCCCACAAAGGTTGAGACCGTAACCAAATGGGAAGCACCAACGACAGTTGGAGATATTCGGAGTTTCCTTGGACTCGCAGGATACTACCGAAGATTCATTGAGAATTTCTCAAGGATTGCAAAGCCTATGACAGAATTGTTGAAGAAGGATACCAAATTCATATGGACTGAGGACTGCGAGGCAAGTTTTCAGGAGTTGAAGAAAAGGTTGGTTACCTCACCAGTGTTAATATTGCCGGATCAGACCAAGGATTACGAGGTGTATTGCGACGCTTCACGTCGAGGACTTGGAGCAATGCTTATGCAGGAAGGAAGAGTTGTTTCGTATGCTTCACGACAACTTAAGCCTCATGAGTTAAATTATGCCACCCATGATTTGGAGTTAGCAGCCGTTGTGCATGCATTGAAGACATGGAGACATTTTCTCATTGGAAATCATTGTGAGGTGTACACGGATCACAAGAGTTTGAAGTACATCTTCACACGTAAGAATTAAATCTCGAGCAGAGGAGATGGTTAGAGCTTATCAAGGATTATGATATGAGATTGCATTATCACCCCGGAAAGGCTAACGTTGTAGCAGACGCATTGAGCCGTAAGAGCCACGTCAATACCCTAATGATGGGAGGAATACCCAATGAGTTAGCCGAGGACCTTCGAGAGCTATGTTTGGAAATAGTTCCTAGAGGCTATGTAGCAGCATTGGAGATTCAGTCTACACTGATGGACAAAATCAAAGAAGCCCAAAAGGCAGATAAGGAAGTTGCCTCTATAAAGGAGAAAATGAGCAAAGGAAAAGCTAAAGGATTTCGTGAGGATGAGCACGATACCCTATGGTTTGAGGACCGTGTTTATGTGCCAAATAACCCGGAGATCAGGAAGTTGATTTTCCAAGAAGCCCATGATTCACCCTATTCGATTCACCCAGGAAATACCAAGATGTATTTGGATTTGAAGAATACTTTCGGTGGACCGAATGAAGAAGGATATTGCGGAGTATGTAGCAGTTTGCGATGTATGTCGAGAGTAAAGGCGAGAACATCGAAGCCAGCAGGATTATTACAACCATTGCCGATACCGAATGGAAGTGGGATAAACTAGGCATGGATTTCATCACAGGTTTGCCAAAGACTCGTTCAGATATGACTCGATATGGGTTATAGTCGACCGCTTGATGAAGGTAGCTCATTTCATTCCAGTCAAGACTACCTATAGCAGTGCTAAGTTGGCAAAGATATACATGACTAGAATTGTGTGTTTACACGGAGTTCCAAGGAGTATCGTATCGGATAGAGGGACCCAATTTACCTCAAAGTTTTGGAACCAGTTGCACGAAACATTGGGAACCAGACTGGAATTCAGTACAACTTTCCACCCACAGACCGATGGATAGACTGAGAGAGTCAATCAGATTTTGGAGGATATGCTAAGAGCTTGTGCACTAGATTATGGATCTAGTTGGGATGATAATTTGCCGTATGCAGAATTTTCTTGTAACAACAGTTACCAAACCAGCTTGAAGATGGCACCTTTCGAGGCTCTGTATGGAAGGAGATGCAGGACACCGTTGTCATGGGACGAAACTGGAGATCGTCAGTTGTTTGGACCAGATTTGATTAAGGAGTCTGAGCGAAGGTTAAATTGATTCGAGATAGGCTCAAGGTAGCCCAGTCCGCACGTAAGAGCTATGCGGATTCAAAGCGCAAAGCGATTGAATATGAAGTTGGAGACAGAGTATATCTTAGAGTATCCCCGCTTGAGGAGTTAAGCGTTTTGGAGTTAAAGGAAAATTAGCACCACGTTTAGTTGGACCGTATAAGATTTTGCAGCGCATGGGAGAAGTTGCTTATAAGCTGGAATTGCGGAGGGACTGTCAGGAGTTCATGATGTATTCCATGTTTCTCACCAAGAAATGTCACTCCGAGATAGCGAGATACCGCTAAGAGACACAAAGCCCTTGGAAGCAATTCAGTTAAAGGATGACTTAACATATGAGGAAAAACCAGTCAAGATTCTCGATTATGCCAGCAGAGTTACTCGCAGCAAGGTTATCAAGTTTTGCAAGGTTCGATTGGAGCCACCACATCAAGATGAAGCCACACGGGAAAGGGAGGAAGATTTGCTCAAGGACCACGCTCACCTATTTTCTAGCCAACCCGAATCTCGAGGGCGAGATTCATCTTAAGGGGGGTAGGTTTGTAACATCCCAAATTTTCAATTTGGAATGTTATACATTAAGTCATCATGCATATCATATTTTCTTGCATTTTCCGATCCTAGAAAATTTCACGCAACTCAAGGACCCTCGGAGAGAGTTGGAGATTTCATTATTTTCATATTTGGGTTTTCTCAAATTTTGAAAATAGGATCAATTGGATTTATTTATTTTATCTTCAAATATTTTTCCAATAAAAAATAAGAGAGGGAATAATATGACTTTCCCAACATTTAGGAAAAATGAAGATTTAATAAATAAATCAATTTTGTTTTTTTGAAGTTTATTTGCTTTAGGTAAAAATGAGTATTTTAAAATATGCATTTTGGCCCGTATTAAAGTTCATTTTGTTCGACTCATTTTAAGAGTCGGGAAAATTATTTTGTTTAATTTGGAGTTCGTTTAGATTTAATTTAATTCGTTTCGTTTTGTTAAAAAAACGCGCGCTTTGCTTTGGGCCAAGGGCCCAGCTGCCCAACCGCCGCCCCAGCCGCCCCCTCTCGCGCGCTCCCCCTGGGAGGAGTCCCGCCGCCGCCGCCACCGAGTCGGCTCGGCCCGCCACCGCCGTGCCCCCTCCCAAGCAACCCCACCCTCCCTCCTTATAAACCGCCGCCTCTCTCTCCTCCCCCAGCCGCCGCCGCCTTAACCCGAGCCGCCGCCGCCGCCGCGCCGCCGCCGCCGCCGCGCCGCCGCCGCCGCCGTCGCCGTCGCCGCCATCGCCGACCCGTCGCCGCCCGCCGAGCCACCCGACCCCGCCGGAGCCTCGAGCCCGCCGGCGACCTCGCCGGAGGTAGCCACCACGTCACCCCCCCGGTCCGGTTTTGTTTTTAAAACCCGTCCGGTTTTTCTTTCGTTGTTTGGTTTTTAAAAAAAAAACCTAGATTGGTTTATTTTTTTGTCGGTTTTGTTAATTAGTGAACGTTCACCGATCCGTTCGTTCTAATGAACGCGTTCGCCGGTTAGTTTCTATTAACGGACGTCCGTTCGTTTAACCGTTCGTCGTTTTTCTTTTAATCGGATTTAACCCGTTATTTTCCGATTTTGATTTCCGATCCAATCTTCGAATCAGTTTATTTTCTCGCTCGTTTATCGGAATCACGTGATTCAAGCGCCTGGAGTTTCGTTTCGAAACCGCCGTTCCGACTAATCCACTTAAACAAAGTTTTGCTACTGTAAAATTTGACCTAGTTTCAAATTGCTAAAACCGAGTCGTTTTCTTTTGACATTCGACTTTCGTCGCTTTATTTGATTCGATTCTTTTTGCACCAGGGTTCTTAAGTTGAATTTTCTGGTTAGATCATTTATTCGAGATTTTCCCTGTGCATTAGATGAGTACTTATTGTATGCTTGTTGTTTGTCTGCGTTAGATCACCCGGTGTGCGCCGCTTGTTACTTCGAGTCTCTAGGTTTGGCGATCGTCGACAAGGCAAGTAACACTTGATCATACCTTTTCCACTACCCAGTTTTATGCATTAGCTCTATTCCTCAAACACTTGCATGTTTAGGATCAAATTAAATTGTGGGATGGGAAGTAGATTGAGGTAGTACCTATTACCTGTTTCACTTATGAAACCTTGGGAGTTACTTCTCGTTTGCTTATTATGCCATGCTATGCCGATGAGCGTGGATTGGGTGAGTGAATATCCATGACAGATGTGAGATTGTTAATTAATGGTTTATCTAAGGTGGCAACTTAAACACACATCCGGGTGGATTGAGGCACTGGTTTCTATCGAGACTTGCTGTATTTCTTCTGGACCGCCACCCGTGCTCAAGGGGATCATAAGATTATTCAAACTAGAAACTTTAGTGTGCAGCCACAAGCCATTATGGGCTCGCATAGCTGAGTAAGTTGTGCGAACTCTTACGGGTAGGCTAGCTGATGTAGGGGATGTAGGTTGGTACGGTCTACCCACATGTAAGGTGCTAGTGCTTCTGAAAGACTGTGTCTCGATCATCCGTCTCTCAAACACCGTGTAGTGCTAGAACCAAACGGAGGCGATCGAGTCTTGTGGGGAAAAGTGCATAAACCTCTCAGAGTGTGTAAACTAATCATGATTAGCCGTGTCCCGGTTATGGACGTCTTGAGTATCTAGTACTTGAATATCATGTGAATCTCAACATGTTACTCTAATTAATATTGTTGGGTTTTAATGAGTACTTTTAATTGGGATTGAGGATCTTGTCAACCATTCTCGATGTTCAACAACCACCATGATAGTTAAACAAAATTATTCCTTTGCGGAGGAAAAAATTAGCTTTATGCAAAACTGTAATCGTAGAGCTTTTCCACCAGCCATATATGCATGTAGTATAGGCTTATTCCTTCATTTCTCTCTATGTGTTACTTTGCCAGCATATTCCATGTGCTGACCCGTTTTCGGGCTGCAACTTTCATGTTGCGAGACTTTTCGAACGACGAGTAAGGTGTTAGGTCGTGGTTCTATACTCAGTGATGCCGATGGAGTTGATGGACTCACTTATCTTCCAAGTCTTCCGCTGTTATCGTTGTTAGATGGCCTTAAGCCATATTTATTGTAATAAGTCCTCTTTTGGACAAACGCTGTAATGAGTGTGTGATTGCTACTCTGCTATAAATCCTTCGAAGTACTGTGTGGTGTCAGCATTATTGATCCAGGATGACACTTGAGCACGTAGACTTGATCCATTCGGTCCAGTCGCTCTGAGAGATGGTATCGAGCACACGCCGTTGTTGTAGGACACGACCACTAAGTTAAAGCCATAGATCACTACTCTTTTCCCATTTTCTAACTCCTCATCTTTTCTACTCTTTTAGGATGAAGGACACCAAGATCAAGTACGCCCAACCAGATGAAGGCACACCTTTTGGATTTCACTTAAAGGAAGTCACCAAGTACCTGAACATTGGACTACCAAGTTTCACCAGGATTTTCAACGCCACTCTGCCTGAAGAGGAGCGCTGGAAGATTCAAGCTCACGTTCCGGGAAGGACATTCGCCCCAATCACCAAGCCTATAGATAGTGTTTTCAGTGCACCAACCTGGAGTCTGGGAAAGAGCATGGCAACTCATATCACCATGGGACGCATTGGAGAAGTTTATCAAGAAGACCTCAAGGACACTATCTACCAGATTTGCGGACGCCGAGATGAACAATGGGAGATAGTCAGCACCAGGAAGGATAGATCCATTGCAGCTTTCATCCAAGAGTTAAACCAGCACATTCGACGCCAGAGAATCAGATGTGCAATGATATGTTAGAGTTGAAGAATGCAAAGGAAGGATCATCGAACTTGAAGAAGAACTAAAGTCTACACGCAAGGACTACATGGGCGAGATCGTAGCTCTAGCAAGACACAATAACGATCTTAAATGCGAGATCGAAGAACTCAAGAAGAAGTTGGCGCTCAAAAATGAAGACAAGCACGTCGGCTGTCCAAGCAACTACATCATCATCGGCGACACCGATTCGGATCCAAGTGAACCCGACTTTGAAGACGGTTGGAGCAGACATCATGGAGTCTTCCACCGGTTCAAATTAGTAGATGACCCCCACATATTAGTAGTATTACCTCCATGTAAACATTATAGTACACACACTTTTGCGATAGTTAGATCGTTGTAAGCCCTTTGTTTGAATTGAATGAAGTGATTTTGTGTGCATTTGCTCATGTGCATTTGGGTAGTGTTTCTCTCTAGACCTCATTCTATTCTTAATTACTCGTCTTTTCTAAACCCATCAGATGCCTCCGAGATGCGACCCCGGGTTTGTTTTCCCGCCAGAGATCACCCAGTTGATTCAGCAGCAGAACACTTTGATTCAAACATTGGTGCAGAACCAAGGCAACAACAACAACAACAACCCACCACCACCACCACCGCGGATCACTTGACCCGTTTCCTTAGATGAATCCGCGGTGTATTCCAAAGAGCACCGAGCCGATTGTAGCAGATGATTGGCTCCGCAAGATAGGAAGGAGTTTACCACTGCAGGATGCATGATGGAGAAAAGTGAAGTTTGCTGCACACCAGCTTGAAGGACCCGCAGCAAAGATGGTGGGAGAATTTTACAGCCACTTACCTCAGAGACACTTTGTCACATGGGATCGGTTTGACAAGCTTTCAGACCGCCCATGTTTCAGCAGGAGCTATGGCCATGAAGAAGCGTGAGTTTCGCAACTTACGCCAAGGAGGAAGGACTGTTGGCGAGATGTGGATGATTTTAGTAAGTTAGCACGTTATGCCCCGGATGACGTTGCTACGGATCTGACTAAGCGGGAGAAGTTTCGGAAGGACTGAATGATGAGTTCAGATGCAGTTGATGGTAGCAAGTTTCAATAACTACCAGGAGTTGGTAGACCGAGCCCTCATGATTGAAGGAAAGCAGCAGCAAATTGAGAACCGCAAGAGGAAGTATGGACAGGGAAAGTATAACTCTGGAGCTTAGCAGAAGCCTCGTTATACCCCTAAACAAGGAATTTAGTTTCAGCATACCCATGGAGGAAGTAATTCGCACAACCATAATGGCACCAAGAATGGGAACGGGAATGGAGGAAGCAATGGACAGAACCGCACCAACCTGTCAACACCATCCAAGGTAGACCTGAGTCACATCACTTGCTTTAAGTGCCGCAAGACTGGACATTATGCAAATGACTGTCCAGAAGGCCAGAATGGAAATGGAAATGGAAGCTCTGGAAAGAAGCCAAACCCTTTCAACAGGGGACAGGTGAACCACATTGATGTGGAGGAGGTTGAAGATCAGCCCGATGCGATGTCGGTAAGTTTTTGGTTAAGTCATTTACTGCAATTGTTCTTTTCGATACTGGTGCATCGCATTCATACATATCAAGGGGATTTGTGGATAAGTACAAATTACCGACCCAAGCCCTTAGGTCACCCATGCTAGTAACCTCACCCGGAGCAGAATACATGGCTAGTAAATGGTGTGATCGACTGCCATTAAGGATTGGACACTATGTTTTTCCCTCAGACCTAATAGTTCTGGAATCCCAAGGATTGGATGTGATATTAGGCATGGATTGGTTATCGAAGTATGGAGGGAACATAGATTGCACCACTAAGTCAATTTTGCTCACCACACCAGAAGGAAGAAGGATCAAGTACGTATCACGACACGAGCCGAGGAGAGCGCAAGTAAATTGCTTATCAGGAGTTGTGTAGGAAGAAGTACCAGTGGTGAAGGATTTCTCTGATGTATTTCCGCAAGAGTTGCCAGGAATGCCACCGGATAGAGACATTGAGTTTTTGATTGAACTTTTGCCAGGAACAGGTCCAATATCAAAGCGACCATACAGGATGCCCGCACAGGATTTGGCGGAAATCAAGAAGCAGATTAAGGAACTATTGGATAAAGGTTTTATACGCCCAAGTTCTTCACCTTGGGGATCACCCGTACTGTTAGTAGAGAAGAAGGATGGATCGTTAATGATGGTTGTTACGGTCTCAACCTTTGTGGGGTCAACTGCTATTCCTTCTCCGGATATAACCTTTGCAGTAGGAATAACTGCTATTCCTTTGCAGTAGGAAAAAATTAGCTTTATGCAAAACTGTAACCGTAGAGCTTTTCCACCAGCCATATATGCATGTAGTATAGGCTTATTCCTTCATTTCTCTCTATGTGTTACTTTGCCAGCATATTCCATGTGCTGACCCGTTTTCGGGCTGCAACTTTCATGTTGCAGACTTTTCAGACGACGAGTAAGGTGTTAGGTCGTGGTTCTATACTCAGTGATGCCGATGGAGTTGATGGACTCACTTATCTTCCAAGTCTTCCGCTGTTATCGTTGTTAGATGGCCTTAAGCCATATTTATTGTAATAAGTCCTCTTTTGGACAAACACTGTAATGAGTGTGTGATTGCTACTCGCTATAAATCCTTGAAGCACTTGTGTGGTGTCGACATCTTGATCCAGGATGACATCGAGCACGAGACTTGATCCATTCGGGTCTGGTCGCTACACCCTAATGAAAGAAAGTGTCTCTACCACAACAGAAATAATCATAAGTTTATGTATCTGTGGTTCGTGCTTCTGCCCGTCCGTCCTGACCCTAATAAAAGAAAGTGTCTCTACCACAACACAAATGACCATAATATAATTCACTACCACAATGTTTTCTTGAACACTGATAAAGGGATTCGTGCTTTTGGCCGTCCATCCTGACATTGCCCATGAAGTTGCACACAATTACCCACCACTTCCATTCATAACTGGTAGAAAAAAATTCACTAAAGATCGAGAAAAAGAGAGCTGCCCGACCCGACCGTTGTTCCCCAATCAGGAAAACGATTTGCTAAAGATCTATAAAAAACAATTGCTCACGACTGCCATCCATAAGTGGTAGAAAACGATTCGATAAAGATTTAGAAAAAAAGCTTGCCGACCAGACCCTCATTACCCAATCCAATAAATGATCTACTAAAGATCCGGAAAAAACAATTACTCACCACTCCCATCCAAAAGTGGTATAAAACGATTCACTGAAGATCCAAAAAAAAAGAGCTACCCGACCAGACCCTTGTTCCTCAATCCGGAAAACGATTTGCTAAAGATCCGGAAAAACAATCACACACCACTTCCATCCATAAGTGGTAGAAAATGATCCGCTAAAGATGCGAAAAAGAGCTGGCCGACCTGACCATTGTACGCCAATCCGCAAAACGATTTGCTAAAGATCCAAAAAAATAATTACCCACAACTACCATCCATAAGTAATAGAAACAATTCACTAAAGACCCGGAAGAAAAAAGGGATGCCAGACCCGATCGTTATTCCCCAATTCAAAAAACAATTTGCTAAAGATAGAGAAAAAATTGGCCAACCCAACCCTTCTTCCCCCAACCAAGATGGCCCGCAATTAAAAAGAAAATCTAGACGACCCATCGTCCCCGCGTGGCGCCGACGTCTCCCACCACATGAACGTCCCTGTGGCGGCCGCCACCACTGCCCAAGAACCCACTGCCACCGCTTCCCGCTAGGCCATTCACTGGTGTCAAGGTTTCACATTGCCATCGGCTCCCCACGTGCTCGTCCACCATCTCAAGGGCCTCATGAACCGTGCTCCCCTAGACACTGAGCGCCGTGGCCCCCAGCCACCTGCAAGCCTGCGCTAGACCACCCCATCACCGTTGATCCCGTGCGGCGCCGCTGGAATAATTACGTATTTCAGAGATACTGGACGCCTCAGTGCACACCACCTAAATAAACCGCAAATCACAAGCACCAAAGTCCTAATTACCGAAAAATTCACATCACGAATTGCAACAATCCGGCGAAGGAGCAAAAGAGGACGGATGCGTAGCTGCGGGCGTTAGTGTGCGTGACGATGCTGTGAGTGCCCTGTATGGGGAGAATGCCGTAGTGAAATCATCCTCATCCTCGTGCGTGGTCTTGTTACTGATCCACATCGGGTTCATCTTGTGGGCTGCCCCTGGTGCGGTGGCGGCACCCTGTGTGCCAGTTGGTTCTAATTCCTACGGTGGGGAAGTCGATGACTAGATTAGGATGTGGGGTATTCTGGCTGTCTGAGTACGGGGCCGAATGGGTGAGAGGGGAACCGTCCCATGGGCCAGACTCTTATATATTACAGGCAACACACGGATGGCTTCACCGAGTTCGTGGCGGCTCGAACCGTTCCTACGTGAGGTGATTATACTCTGCTTGAAGAAAATACTCACCAAATAAAGTCCTTCATATAGACACATTAATTTGAGATTTATCAAATGATAACGCATGCACTTTCCTTGTCCAAAATGTCTCAAAGATGGAAAACACTTTTTTCACCTGACTAATCTTTTTCTCCCGTGGACCCTCCTCCTCCGCTCGACACATGTTCCAATGGGGCCCTCCATCAAAACCTCTATCAACCTTATCCTCTCTATGACATATTCTTCTCTACACATCCCCTATGGGATGGGACTCGTATATATTGCGGATGGGGCAAGGACGGCTTCGCCATGTGTGTGAGCGGCTAGAACTGGATTATCCTTCGCTTGATAAAAATACTCGCACAAAACATGGCCTTCATAGACACCTTTTAATTTAATCCAAAGAGTTGGTTAGTTATAACTTGCCCTCTTAAAACCTTCTAAAATAATAAGCAACACGTACAATATCTCATTGGCATAATATACTTCAGTAGCACAAAATAGAAATAAAGTAAATGATGGTAATTAATTGTCTCTGCCGCAACACAAATAATCATAAGTTTATGTACGTGTGGTAATAACATTTTTTTACATCATACAAGCAGGATTTTTTTGTTTATGTTAATGTTTTATTAAGCATGTTTAATAATTTCATATGGATTTGGACCATCCCTGCAAACTATACATCAAAGAGGATTGTTGCTTCGTGAGGCACCCTAAATCTATCGCATTCAGGGCTCTATGGGTAGAAATGGCATATTCAAGCTTCTCAAAGTTGATGTAGTAGAGGTATGATCTGTGGAGAATTCAATACCTTCAATCTTTCCAAACTTTCGAAAGTCTTCGTCTACCTCTTGCTTTGAAATAGATGAACTAATTCCTCCAACCCATAGGTCATAATAGCTCTAGCGTGTCAAAACCAATCAACAACACAAGCCATCAGAAGGCATACTATTTCTGTAATGAAATAGAAGAATAAAATCCTCATCCAAGGAGTCCTAGCAACAAAAACTATTATATATCTATGAATTTACTCGGTCTAACTTAAAGTGAAACAGATCAGAGATAACATGCACTGCATAGTTATGGCAAATCATAACCTAAATAACATAACATTGCGTCATCTGTGCACAACTCATTCCACAGGCAACAACACATGAATGGAGCAATTTCACTCAAGAAATGAACAAATACCACAATCCTAGGATCATTCAGTATTAGTACACCATTTAAACTTAAATCAAACAATACCATATGGACAAAATATAGACCTTTTCCATAGCAATTTAAAGCTGGAATTACACTACTAAGCATCATGAGGGCATACATCTTTACACGACACCAACATAGCAACTTCACCCAACAACAAGGAACAATCACCAATCAAGGACTATATAACATCATATATCAACCCACACAACTGTAGGATCAGAGAAGATAGGTCTAGAGGGGGGGGGGGGGTTGAATAGACTCTTAACCAACCAAAGATGCAGTTTTTAGTTCTCTTGAATATTAGGCAGATTTTGGCACAAGTTAAGATATCACCAAGACTTTCTACACATGCATATCTAGAGATAGAGCAACGGAAATATGCAATTGTGCAGAAAGTAAAGGGTAGAGATGGAAGATCAAACACAATGAAGACACTGAGATTTTTGGCGTGGTTCCGATAGGTGGTGCTATCATACATGCACATTGATGGAGGCTTCAACCCACGAAGGGTAACGGTTGCGTGAGTCCACGGAGGGCTGCACCCGTGAAGGCTCCATAAAGAAGCAACCTTGTCTATTCCATCATGGCTTACGCCCAGGAAGGACTAACCTCACTCGGGTAGATCTTCATGAAGTAGGTGATCTCCTTGCCCTTACAAACTCCTTGGTTCAACTCCATAATCTCTTGGAGGCTCCCAAGTGACACCTAACCAATTTAGGAGACACCACTCTTCAAAATGTAATAGATAGTGTTGTTTTTGATGAACTCCTTGCTCTTGTGCTTCATATGATAGTCTCCCCAACACTCAATCACTCTCTCACAGATTTGATTTGGTAGGAGAGGGGGTTGAATGGAGAGCAACTTGGGGAAGTCTAGAAATCAAGGTTCAAATGGTAGGATTTGAATCTCTTGATCTCAACACATGAGCAGGTGATTCTCTCTCAGAAAATGAGTAATGGAAGTAGTGTTTCTTCTGATGGCTCTCATTGAGAGTAAATGGGGGTGGAGTGGTATATATACCCTTCACCCAAAATCCAACCGTTACAAGCCTTTTGAGCCAACTTAGTGACACTGGACCAAAATCTCGGTGAGATCGACTAGTGTAAAAGATTTGAACGTTGGAGGTTTCAGGCCGGTGACGGGCCGAATTCACACTATTTTTGCGGGTCGTACCTGTAAATGGGCTATGTGCAAGTAGACCGTTAATGGGTTTGCCTGCTAACTCAGATTGGGTTGGCCTTTTTATGTATACGGTCCACTGTTGGGCCATGCCACATGTCAACATTTCATAGGCTCGTCTCATCCATTGGATGGATGGCACTACTTGTCACAACTTAGAGCCAATACGTGGTTCTGTTGGCGAATGAGAATTTTACACGTGGAAAATCGCCATTAGTCTGGGCTGTTAACGGATTATCGGACCCAATGCTGCCATCCATAGCTTAACGGCGGACCCGTTATGATGGATGCCAGATGTCGGTTACCCTTGACAAAAACACTTCCATGACGCGCCATTTATCGTCATGGAAGTGGACACTTCCGTGATGATAATTTGAGTATTGTCAGGGAACACTTCTACAACAACACATGTATGACTATCTGGATTCTGTCAGAAAATCATCACAGATGTACATGCATGAAAAAAATGTGACCTATTGTGACAAACACATATCATCATGGAAGTGTTTTTTTGTAGTGGAGGCTGATGGTCTATTTGCTTTGGCCGCCTCCACCCCCTTTGTGGGCGATGGCTCCAACATCGACGGTGGTGGGGGTTGGAGGAAGGATAGATCGCCAAATGCCTAGAGTAGGATGTGCAGTATTTTGGCTGTCCGAGATGAGGGCCAAAACGGGGAAAGGGGAACCGGTTCACGAGCCAGACTCGTATATATTGCGGGTGGGGTAGGTATGGTTGCGCCTAGTCTATGGGAGGCTCGAGCTGTTTCTATACAAGGTGATTATCCTCCCCTTGAGAAAAATACTCACCAAATAATGGACGTTATATAGACACATCAATTTAAATTTAGCCGATGATAACACATACACTTTACTTCTTTAGAAAATCTCCAAGATGGAAAACCCTTTTTTCAACCAACTAATATTTTCCTCCCATACACCTCCTCCGCTCGACACGCATTCACTTTGGGGTCCGGCCAGCCGCAACCTTATCCTCCCCAACACATCTACTTCTCCACACATTCCCTGTGAGGCCAGACTCATATATATTTCAGGCAGGGCAGGGATGGCTTGGCCTTCTGCGTAGGCGGCTCGCATCAGACTATCCCCCGCTTGAGAAAAATACTCGCAAAAATGTGGCCTTCGTAGACACATTTTAATTGAATTCAATGAGTTAGTTATTAATAACTTTCTCTCTTAAAAACGTCTAAAAAAAGAAATAATGCATACACTATCTCATTGGCATGATAAACTTCACTGCCACAAATGGATATAAAGTTAATGACCCTAATGAAAGAAGTGTCTCTACCACAACACAGATAATCATAAGTTTATGTAAGTGTGGTAACACCATATTTTTACATCATGCAAGCATGCAAATTGTTGTTTATGTTAATGTTTTATTAAGCATGCATGGTTCAGCTTGAAAGTCTTCTAAAATAGCCAAGCGCTATTAGCTTAAACATGATCTACCATAAATATCTTTCCACATTCTTGTAGACCAACAAAGTTTGGCAAAGGAACTTGTAACTTTAACCAGGTCAGCATAAAAGTCTGATAAAATAACACCAACCCGGGCGCTATAGGTTTAAAACATGAATCTGCCATGATCTCTTTCTTGGTTCTTGCAGGCCAACAAAGTTTAGCAGAGAAACCTATAACTTCAACCTGTTCAGTTTAAAAGTCTTTTAAAATACTACCTAGTACTATTAGTTCAAACATGAATCTACCATAATCTCTTTCCTGGTAATTACTTACCAACAAAGTTTGGCAGAAGAATCTATAACTTCAACAAGTTGAACTAAAAAGTCTTCTGAAATACGCCCCAACGCTATTAGTTTTAAACTGAACATACCGTAATCTCTTTCATGGTTCTCGCATGCCCACAAAGTTTGGCATAAAAACCTATAACTTCAAACATCTCTGCATAAAAGTCGTCTAAGATACCCCCACCCAACACAATTAGTCTAATATATGACTACCATAATCTATCTCCTGGTTCTTGTAGACCAACAAAGTTTGGAAGAGGAGCCTACAACTTCCACCAGTTCAGCTTAAAAGTCTTCTAAAATACCCCCAAATGCTATTAGTTTAAAGATGAATCTACCATAATCTCTTCCCTAGTTATTGTAGACGAACAATGTTTGGTAGAGGAACATATAACTTCAACCAATTCAACTTAAGAGTCTTCTAAAATAATCACCTCCCCCTAAGCTTTTTTAGTTTAAAACATGAATATATGGTAATATTTTCCATGGTTCTTGCAGACCAAGAAAGTCTGGTAGACAAACCTATAACTTCAAACAGTTCAACATAAAATTCATCTAAAATACCCCCACCCAACATAATTAAATTAAAACATGAATATCATAATCTATTTCCTGGTTCTTGTAGACCCACAAAGTTTGGCAGAGGAACCTACAACTTCAACTTGTTCAGCTTAAAAGTATTCTAAAAAAACCCCACACAAATGCTATTAGTTTAAAACATGAATCTACCATGATCTCTTTCCTTATTATTAGATGCCAAAAAAGTTTGGCAGAGGAACCTATAACTTCCACCAGTTCAACTTAAAATTCTTCTAAAATACCCTCAACACTATTTGTTTAAACTAGAATCTACCATGATATCTTTCCTCGTTATTATAGACCAACAAAGTTAGCAGAGGAACCAATAACTTCAACAACTTCAGCTAAAAAGTCTTCTCAAATACACCCCTCCCACAACTCTATTAGTGTAAAACATGAATATACCATAATCTCTTTCATGGTCTGGCAGACCAAGAAAGTTTGGCAGAGAAACCAATAACTTCAACCAGTTTAGCATAAAAGTCAACACGACAGGCCGTTAATAGGCTGGAAACACACCATGCCATAATTGGCCCAAATACATAGCTCTTAATGAGCCAGAAATGACCATGGGCCACAATGATGAGAAATCCACAATGGGATGGACGGGCCGAATTTACACTATCTTTGCGGGCCGTACCTCTAAATAGGTTGTGTGCAAGCGGGTCGTTAATAGGCCTATCCACTAACTTTGACTGGGCCGACCTTTTTATATAAATGGACCACTGTTGGGCCATTCCACGTGTCAACATTTCACAGGCTCGTCTCGTCCATTGGATGGATGAGACTTGTCGCAACTTAGAGCAAAACGTGGTTCCATTGGCAATGAGAATTTTACACGTGGAAAATTGCCATTGGTCCAGGCTATTAACGGATTATCGGATCCAACGCCGCCACCCGACAGCTTAACAACGACCCATTACGGTGGATTCTACATGTCAGTTAACCTTGACAAAAACACTTGCATGACACGCCATTTATCGTCGTGGAAGTGGACACTTCCGTGATGATAATTTGAGTATTGTCATGGAACACTTCTATGATAGCACATGTATGATTATCTGGATTCTGTCAGAAAATCGTCACGGATGTACATGCATGACAGAAAACATGACCTATTGTGACAGACACGTATCATCACGGAAGTGTTTTTTTGTAGTGGAGGCTGATGGTCTATTGGCTTCGGCGGCCTCCTCGCCCTTTGCGGGCGGTCACTCTGACATCAGCGGTGGTGGGGGTTGGAGGAAGGAGAGATCGCCGAATTCCTAGATTAGGATGTGAGAAATTTTGGCTATCCGAGACGGGGATGAAACGAGGAAAGGGGAACCAGCCCACGAGCCAGACACGTACATATTGCGGGTAGGGTAGGTACAGTTGCACGTAGTCTATGGGCAGCTCAAGCCGTTTCTATATGAGGTGATTATCCTCCACTTGAAAGAATACTCACCAAATAATGGACTTTATATAGACATATCAATTTAAATTTAGCCAATGATAACACATACACTTGCCTTCTTTAGAACGTCTCAAAGATGGAAAACCCTTTTTTCAACCAACTAATCTTTTCCTCCCGTACACCTCCTCCTCTGCTCGACACGCGTTCACTATGGGGCCCACCCACCAAAACCTTATGCTCTCCACCACATATTATTCTCCACACTTTCCCTGTGGGTCCATACTCGTAAATTGTTTTTTTTTGGGGGGAGGGACGGCTTTGCCTTGTGCGTAGGCAGCTTGCATCAGATTATCCTTCGCTTGAGAAAAATACTCGCAAAAACATGGCCTTAGTAACACATTTTAATTGAATTCAACAAGTTGGTTTGTAATAACTTTCTCTCCTAAAATCATCTCAAAAAGGAAGAATGCATACAATATCTCATCAACATAATATACTTCACTGCCACAAATGGATAAGTTAATAACCCTAATGAAAGAAAGTGTCTCTGCCACAACATAAATAATCATCAGTTTATGAAAGTGTGGTAACAACATGTTTTACATCATACAAGCAGGCAAATTTTTGTTTATGTTAATGTTTTATTAAGCATGCATGGTTCATTAACCCGTATGGATTTCGCCCGTTCCACTAAACTATACACCGAAGAGGAATGTTGCATCATGAGACCCCCCAAATAATGTCCCATTCAGGGTTGTATGTTGCAGGATCTCAAGTTGTTGTTCAAGCCTGGATGCAGCCTTATGATATCTGTAGAGTTCTTCAGGTCCCAAGATGGGCCATCGCTTGCTCTACAAAGGGGCGATCCAGCGGCAAAGGAAATCGGTGCCCACCATCTCAATGGTGAGCTCGGCAGACCTGAGATGATGGATCCTGGTGACGGCGATTGTGAGCTTGTCATCCCAAGGGTCGAAATCGCACCAATCCTTGTCGCGAGATGGCTTCACCTTCCGAAGCAAGAAGAACAGCGGGAAATCCTTCTCTTCAATCCAACACCATTCGCCCCGCCATTCTTCCCACTTCTTGTGCAGATTACCATCTGGGTAGATATCCTTTTTCCAGCCCCTTGGAATCCAAGTGATGGAACCAGAGAGGGCATCTCCTGTCTTGATGCGGGGGATAAAATAGTTGCGGAAGAGGGCTGTATTGGGGACGACACAGGCGAAATTCTCACAAAGATGAGCAAAACCGACATGCAAGTAATAACATTCGGCGTGAAATCAAGAAGATGGAAGGCGAAGGAATACATGATGTCGTTGAAGAAATCGGAAAAGGAGGGGAAAGCCCACAGTAGGAGTAAGCAACAAAGAAGGGGAATCTATCTACGTTGCCCTTGGCAGACCCAGGAAACACACCAGGGCCGGAGTGAGCTCTCATCTTCCTCCCCACATATATGCTTACCAGTCTATCAGGTTGCGTCTGTTGAGGGAAGGGTCAAAGATGACGTGATTCCTTTGCGCTTCCGCCAAGGCGTTTCTCCTCGCCTCCGCCTCTGGGTCGACGACCTTCTCAACCTATTCATTGCTCGCTTTTGGTGCCATGGTGGTACGGAAGTGGAGCTGAAGATGGGCGAGAGGTAAGGAGTGGCAGATGGGTGAGGTGTGCTTTGCTTCGGCGCGAGGAAGAAGATGATGGCTGCTAGATTGGGAAATAGAGGAGGTAAATGAGCAACGCCCTCTGCAAATGCCTTTTTTATGGGGAAGGCATGGAGGCTGGTGATACGTCTCCGTCGTATCTATAATTTTTGACTGTTTCATGCCAATATTATATCACTTTCACATACTTTTGGCAACTTTTTATATGATTTATTGTACTAACCTATTGATCCAGTGCCCAGTGCTAGTTCCTGTTTTTTGCATGTTTTTTTTATCACAGAAAATCCATATCAAACGAAGTCCAAATGCAATAAAATTTCACGGAGAATTATTTTGGAATATATGTGATTTTTGGGAGTTGGAATCACCACAACCGGAGGCCCACACAGGGCACAAGACACTAGCGCACCACCCCTGAGCCAGGCGCGTGGTGGTAGGTTGTGCTCACCTTGTACTTCGGTTGGAGCTCTACTTCAGGCACAAGGAAGCTTATATCCGAAAAAAAGTCGTGTTAAAATCTCAGCGCAATCGGAGTTACGGATCTCCAGGAATATAAGAAACGGTTTTCGGCCAGATCTAGAGAACGGGAAACAGAAGAACAGAGAGGGAGATCCAATATCGGAGGGGCTCCCGCCCCTCCGCCGCCATGGAGACCATGGACCAGAGGGGGAACTCTCCTCCCATCTAGGGGGGAGGCCAAGGAAGAAGAAGGAGGGGGGCTCTCTCCCCCTCGCTTTCGGTGACGCCGGAGTACCGCCGGGGCAATGATTGGGACGACGATCTACATCAACAATCTTGCTACCGTCAACAACAACTTCCCCCCCCCCTCTATGCAGCAGTGTAACACCTCTTCCCCCCGCTGTAATCTCTACTTAAACATGGTGCTCAAATCCATATATTATTTCCCAGTGATCTATGGTTATCCTATGATGTTTGAGTAGATCCGTTTTGTCATGTGGATTAATCGTGATCTTGGTTGGTATGATTGTATATTTTATTTATGGTGCTGTCCTACGGTGCCCTCCATTCTGAAGCAAACGTGAGGGGCCCCCGCTGTAGGGTGTTGCAATATGTTCATGGTTTGCTTATGGTGGGTTGAGAGAGTGACAGAAGCTTAAACCCGAGTAAGTGGGTTATGATGTATGGGAGTAAAGAGGACTTGATACTTAATGCTATGGTTGGGTTTCACGACCTTAATGATCTTTAGTAGTTGCGGATGGTTGCTAGGGGTCCAATCATAAGTATATATGATCCAAGTAGAGAAAGTATGTTAGCTCATGCCTCTCCCTCATATAAAATTACAAGAATGATTACCGGTACTTGTTATCGATTGCCTAGGGACAAATGACTTTCTTATTGACAAAAGCTATCCACTTTTATTACCTTGCAATTTATTCATAGTTTTATTCTCGCAAAGTACTCGTAGCTTTGTCCTTGCAAAATAGTTTCATACTTGTTTCCGGTAAAGCAATCGTCAAGTGTGCTTAGAGTTGTATCGGTGGTCGATAGAACTTGAGGGAATATTTGTTCTACCTTTAGCTCCTCGTTGGGTTCGACACTCTTATTTATCGAAGAAGGCTACAAATGATCCCCTATACTTGTGGGTTATCAACACCTTTTTCTGGCGCCATTGCCGGGGAGCAATAGTGTGGGGTGAATATTCTCGTGTGTGCTTGTTTGCTTTATCACTAAGTAGTTTTTATTTCCTGTTATAAGTTGTTCTCTATCTTTAGTTATGGATATGGAACACGAAGCGCCAAAAAAATTAGTGGTACTTGCTCCTCATGGAGATGGGGAACCTCCTGAAACCCTCGATGCTCGTTATGTGAAAAATATTATGCACTACTTTGATAATCCTGAGAAAACCCCATTCAACATGATAATGGGAGTAACGATGGATCAACGTGAATACTTTAGGGATTATCGGTTGACACAAAAGGGAAACTTTTATGGGATCAAGTTTATATGTTGCATTGGTATGCTCAGGATTTATGCTTGAGATATGATTATACTTGTTGCTCTTGGATGAATGCTCCACACCTTCCCTTTTCATGCAAATTTAATGATAATGAAACCTGGGCTTCTTATGCTAGAGGTACATATGATTACTATGATGTGGAAAGAATAGAATAATTTGTTGCTTTTAAGGGTGCTTATGGAATTGAATCTTTTTTTGAAAAGTATGAAGCTTTTGGTGATGATGCTTATAGACCTGAAAATTTTTCCATCCTTAAATATTGCTATGATAATTACAAATACAATTCCGATATTGATAAAATAATTGAGAGAGTCTCTGCTGTCCAAGAAGAGACTAATATTTTACAGGAGTCTATGGAAGAAGAAATTGATGAAACTGTGAGCTCATTGGATGAAAAAGATGATGAGGAGAGCGAAGAACAAAAGGAGGAAGAGCGGATTAGCTACCCGTGCCCACCTTCAATGAAAGTAACTCTCCAACTCATACATTGTTTACTCTCCCTTCATGCTTACCAAAGGATGAATGCTATGATAATTGCTATGATCCCGTTGATTCGTTTGAAATATCCCTTTTTGATGATGCTTGCTATGCTTGTGGCCAAGATGCCAATATGAATTATGCTTATGGAGATGAACTTGCTATAGTACCTTATGTTAAGAATGAAATTTGTTGCTATTGCACCCACACATGATAGTCCTATTATCTTTTTGAATTCTCCAAACTACACTATATCGGAGAAGTTTGCACTTATTAAGGATTATGTTGATGGGTTGCATTTTCTATTACACATGATGATTTTGATGAATATAATATGCATGTGTTTGCTGCTCCTACTTGCAATTATTATGAGAGAGGAACTACATCTCCGCCTCTTTATGTTTCCAACACGATAAAATTGCAAGAAACTGCTTATGCTATGTATTGGCCTTTACTTGATGTGCATGAATTGTTCTTGTATGACATCCCGATGCATATGAAGAGAGTTAGACTTTGTAATTGCTTTATATATGTTGCTTTGTGCTCACTACTAAATTAAAAATCATTGTTGATTCAAATTGGCTTTGATATACCTTGGGATCCGGGTGGATCCATTACTTGAGCACTTTATGCCTAGCTTAATGGCTTTAAAGAAAGCGCTGCTAGGGAGACAACCCGGAAGTTTTAGAGAGTCATTTATTTCTGTTGAGTGCTTTTATATAGTTTTTAAAAAAATATAGGGGGGAACCTTAAAACTTCACAAAAAGAAATGCGAAAGTGAGAGAGACGAGCATTGTGAAAGTGGGGGATGTCCTTGAACTTTGTTCATGCTCATGGAAACTTTGTGAATCTTTATTGCAGAAACTTTTCAACAAAAATAATTATCCCCTTGTACAATTCCATTTTTTTATAAAAATAATGTGCCAAGGTTTGCCTTTAGGATGTTTAAATTGCTTGTTGGTTTGTGCAGTGCAAAACAGAAACTTTGGGTGTAGTGTGCGGTTTTACATTTTTTACTGGAACGTCAAACGGTTCTGAAAATTTTTGCACCGTCTTTCTATACAAATTTTTTATTTTCCCTATTTTTTTTCAGAATTTTGGAGTACCAGAAGTATGGTGAATGTTCAGATTACTACTGACTGTCCTGTTTAAGACAGATTCTGTTTTTTGATGCATTGTTTTGCTTGTTTTGATGAAACTATTGATTTTTATCGGTGGTATAAGCCATGGAAAAGTTATATTACAGTAGATACAATGCAAAAACAAAATATGAATTGGTTTGCAACAGTACTTAGAGTAGTGATTTGCTTTGTTATACTAACGGATCTTACCGAGCTTTCTGTAGAGTTTTGTGTGGATGAAGTGATCAAAGATCGAGGAGGTCTCGATATGAGGAGAAGGAGGAGAGGCAATAGCTCAAGCTTGAGGATTCCCAAGGCACCCCAAGTAAATATTCAAGGAGACTCAAGCGTCTAATCTTGGGGATGCCCCGGAAGGCATCCCATCTTTCTTCAACAAGTATCGGTATGTTTTCAGTTTCGTTTCGTTTCGTTCATGTGATATGTGTGAATCTTGGAGCGTCTTTTGTGTTTATTTTTCATTTTTATTTTATGCACCATGCTGGTATGAGATAGTCCATGGTTGATTTGTAGAATTATCATTGCACTTCACTTATATCTTTTAAGTATGGCTTTATAGAATGCTTCATGTGCTTCACTTATATCATCTGAAGTTTGGATTGTCTGTTTTTGTTCACATAGAAAACCGTTGTTCGTAGAATGCTCTTTTCCTTCACTTATATTTGTTAGAGCACAGTCTTTTGTAGAAAGAGTTAAACTCTCATGCTTCACTTATATCTATTTAGAGAGTCAACAGGAATTGATCAATTGCATGGTTAGTCACGAAATCCTACATAAAACTTATGGATCACTGAATATGATATGTTTGATTCCTTGCAATAGTTTTGTGATATAGAGATGGAATATGTGGGAGGTACTAGTAAACGGTTGTGGTTAGCAAGAATATTGGTGTTAAGGTTTGTGATTCCCGAAGCATGCACGTATAGTCTCTTGTTATGCTATGAAGTTGGAGCATGATTTGTTATTGATTGTCTTCCTTATGAGTGGCGGTCGGCGACGAGCGATGGTCTTTTCCTACCAATCTATCCCCCTAGGGGCATGCGTAGTAGTACTTTGCTTTGAGGGCTAATAAACTTTTGCAATAAGTATATGAGTTCTTTATGACTAACGCGAGTCCATAGATTATATGCACTCTTACCTTTTCGCAATTTGCTAGCCTCTACGGTACCGTGCATTGCCTTTTTTCACCTCGAGAGTCGGTGCAAACTTCGCAGGTGCATCCAAACCCCGTGATATGATACGCTCTATCATGTTGGGGAACGTAGTAATTTCAAAAATTTCCTACGCACACGCAAGATCATGGTGATGCATAGCAACGAGAGGGGAGAGTGTTGTCCATGTACCCTCGTAGACCGAAAGCGAAAGAGTTAGCACAACGCGGTTGATGTAGTCGTACGTCTTCACGATCCGACCGATCAAGTACCGAACGTACGGCACCTCCGAGTTCAGCACACGTTCAACTCGATGACGTCTCGCGAACTCCGATCCAGCAGAGCTTCACGAGAGAGTTTCGTTAGCACGACGGCGTGATGATGGTGATGATGTTGCTACTGACGCAGGGCTTCGCCTAAGCACCGCTACGATATGACCGAGGTGGAATATGGTGGAGGTGGGCACCGCACACGGCTAAGAGATCAATGATCAATTGTTGTGTCTATGGGGTGCCCCTGGCCACGTATATAAAGGAGTGGAGGAGGGGGAGAGGGCCGGCCCCTATGGCGCACCCTGGAGGAGTCCTACTCCCACCGGGAGTAGGATTCCTCCCCTTCCAAGTAGTAGGAGTAGGAGACAAGGAAGGGGAAGAGGGAAGAGAAGGAAGGAGGGGGCACCGCCCCTCCCCCTAGTCCAATTCGGACTAGTCATTGGGGGGGAGGGGCGTGGCCTGCCTCTCTCTCACCCCTAAAGCCCAATAAGGCCCATATACTTCTTCCCCCGTATTCCCGTAACTTTCCGGTACTCCAAAAAATACCCGAACCACTCGGAACCTTTCCGATGTCCGAATATAGTCGTCCAATATATTGATCTTTACGTCTGGACCATTTCGAGACTCCTCGTCATGTCCCCGATCTCATCCGGGACTCCGAACTACCTTCCGTACATCAAATCACATAAACTCATAATACAAATCGTCACCGAACGTTAAGCGTGCGGACCCTACGGGTTCGAGAACTATGTAGACATGACCGAGACACGTCTCCGGCCAATAATCAATAGCGGAACCTGGATGCTCATATTGGCTCCCACATATTCTACGAAGATCTTTATCGGTCAAACCGCATAACAACATACGTTGTTCCCTTTGTCATCGATATGTTACTTGCCCGAGATTCAATGGCCGGTATCTCAATACCTAGTTCAATCTCGTTACTGGCAAGTCTCTTTACTCGTTCCGTAATGCATCATCCCGCAACTAACTCATTAGTCACATTGCTTGCAAGGCTTATAGTGATGTGCATTAGCGAGAGGGCCCAGAGATACCTCTCCGACAATCGGAGTGACAAATCCTAATCTCGAAATAAGCCAACTCAACAAGTACCTTCAGAGACACCTTTAGAGCACCTTTAAAATCACCCAGTTACGTTGTGACGTTTGGTAGCACACAAAGTGTTCCTCCGATAAACGGGAGTTGCATAATCTCATAGTCATAGGAACATGTATAAGTCATGAAGAAAGCAATAGCAACATACTAAACGATCAAGTGCTAAGCTAACGGAATGGGTCAAGTCAATCACATCATTCTCCTAATGATGTGATCCCGTTAATCAAATGACAACTCATGCCTATGGTTAGGAAACTTAACCATCTTTGATTAACGAGCTAGTCAAGTAGAGGCATACTAGTGACACTATGTTTGTCTATGCATTCACACATGTATTGGGTTTCCGGTTAATACAATTATAGCATGAATAATAAACATTTATCATGAAATAAGGAAATAAATAATAAATTTATTATTGCGTCTAGGGCATATTTCCTTCAGTCTCCCACTTGCACTAGAGTCAATAATCTAGTTCACATCGCCATGTGATTTAACATCAATAGTTCTCATATTTATGTGGTTAACACCCATAGTTCACATCGATATGTGACCAACACCCAAAGGGTTTACTAGAGTCAGTAATCTAGTTCACATCGCTATGTGATTAACACCCAAAGAGTACTAAGGTGTGATCATGTTTTGCTTGTGAGATAATTTCAGTTTAACGGGTCTGTCACATTCAGATCCGTAAGTATTTTGCAAATTTCTATTTCTACAATGCTCTGCATGGAGCTACTCTAGCTAATAGCTCCCACTTTCAATATGTATCCAGATTGAGACTTAGAGTCATCTGGATCAGTGTCAAAACTTGCATCGACGCAACCCTTTACGACAAACCTTTTGTCACTTCCATAATCGAGAAACATATCCTTATTCCACTAAGGATAATTTTGACCGCTGTCCAGTGATCTACTCCTAGATCACTATTGTACTCCCTTCCCAAACTCAGTGGTAGGGTATACAATAGATCTGGTACATAGCATGGCATACTTTATAGAACCTATGGCTGAGGCATAGGAATGACTTTCATTCTCTTTCTATCTTCTGCCATGGTCGGGCTTTGAGTCTTACTCAATTTCACACCTTGTAACACAGGGCAAGAACTCTTTCTTTGACTGTTCTATTTTGAACTATTTCAAAATCTTGTCAAGGTATGTACTCATTGAAAAAACTTATCAAGCGTCTTGATCTATCTCTATAGATTTTGATGCTTAATATGTAAGCAACTTCACCGAGGTCTTTTTTTTAAAACTCCTTTCAAGTACTTCTTTATGCTTTCCAGAAAATTCTACATTATTTCCGATCAACAATATGTCATTCACATATATTTATCAGAAATGCTATAGTGCTCCCACTCACTTTCTTGTAAATACAGGATTCACCGCAAGTCTGTACAAAACTATATGCTTTGATCAACTCATCAAAGCGTATATTCCAACTCCGAGATGCTTGCACCAGTCCATAGATGGATCGCTGGAGCTTGCACATTTTGTTAACACCTTTAGGATCGACAAAACCTTCTGGTTGCATCATATACAACTCTTCTTTAAGAAATCCATTAAGGAACGTAGTTTTGACCTCCATTTGCCAGATTTCATAAAATGTGGCAATTTGCTAACATGATTCGAGCAGACTTAAGCATCGCTACGAGTGAGAAAATCTCATCGTAGTCAACACCTTGAACTTTGTCAAAAACCTTTTTCAACAAGTCTAGCTTTGTAGATAGTAACACTACTATCAGCGTCCATCTTCCTCTTGAAGATCCATTTATTTTCTATGGCTTGCTGATCACTGGGCAAGTCAACTAAAGTCCACACTTTGTTCTCATATATGGATCCCATCTCAGATTTCTTGGCCTCAAACCATTTCACGGAATCTGGGCTCATCATCGCTTCCTCATAGTTCGCAGGTTCGTCATGGTCTAGTAACATGACTTCCAGAACAGGATTACCATACCACTCTGGTGTGGTTCTTACTCTGGTTGATCTATGAGGTTCGGTAGAAACTTGATCTGAAGTTTCATGATCATCATCATTAATTTCCTCACTAATTGGTGTAGGAGTCACAGGAACAGATTTCTGTGATGAACTACTTTCCAATAAGGGAGCGGGTACAGTTACCTCATCAAGTTCTATTTTCCTCCCACTCACTTCTTTCGAGAGAAACTCCTTCTCTAGAAAGGATCCATTCTTAGCAACGAATGTCTTGCCTTCAGATCTGTGATAGAAGGTGTACCCAACTGTTTCCTTTGGGTATCCTATGAAGACACATTTCTCCGATTTGGGTTTGAGCTTATCAGGATGAAACCTTTTCTTATAAGCATCGCAACCCCAAACTTTAAGAAATGACAACTTTGGTTTCTTGCCAAACCATAGTTCATACGGTGTCGTCTCAACGGATTTATATGGTGCCCTTTTTAACGTGAATGCAGCTGTCTATAATGCATAACCCCAAAACAATAGTGGTAAATCGGTAAGAGACATCATAGATCCCACCATATCTAATAAAGTACGGTTACGACATTCGGACACACCATTACACTATGGTGTTCCAGGTGGCGTGAGTAGTGAAACTATTTCACATTGTTTTAACTGAAGGCCAAACTCGTAACTCAAATATTCTCCTCTACGATCAGATCGTAGAAACTTTATTTTCTTGTTACGATGATTTTCCAGTTCACTCTGAAATTATCTGAACTTTTCAAATGTTTCAGATTTATGTTTCATCAAGTAGATATACCCATATCTGCTCAAATCATCTGTGAAGGTCAAAAAATAACGATGCCCGCCGTGAGCCTCAACACTCATCGGACTGCATACATCAGTATGTATTATTTCCAACAAGTCTGTTGCTCGCTCCATTGTTCCGGAGAACGGAGTCTTAGTCATCTTGCCCATGAGGCATGGTTCGCAAGCATCAAGTGATTCCAAAAGTCCCATCAGCATGGAGTTTCTTCATGCGCTTTACACCAATAAGCCCTAAACGGCAGTGCCACAAATAAGTTGCACTATCATTATTAACTTTGCATCTTTTGGCTTCAATATTATGAATATGTGTATTACTACGATCAAGATCCAACAAACCATTTTCGTTGGTGTGTATGACCATAGAAGGTTTTATTCATGTAAACAGAACAACAATTGTTCTCTAACTTAAATGAATAACCGTATTGCAATAAACATGATCAAATCATATTCATGCTCAACGCAAACACCAAATAACACTTATTTAGGTTCAACACTAATCCCGAAAGTATAGGGAGTGTGCGATGATGATCATATCAATCTTGGAACCATTTCCAACACACATCGTCACTTTACCCTTAACTAGTCTCTGTTCATTCTGCAACTCCCGTTTCGAGTTACTACTCTTAGCAACTGAACTAGTATCAAATACCGCAGGGTTGCTATAAACACTAGTAAAGTACACATCAATAACATGTATATCAAATATACCTTTGTTCACTTTGCCATCCTTCTTATCCGCCAAATACTTGGGGCAATTCCGCTTCCAGTGACCAGTCCCTTTGCAGTAGAAGCACTTAGTCTCAGGCTTAGGTCCAGACTTGGGCTTCTTCACTTGAGCAGCAACTTGCTTGCCGTTCTTCTTGAAGTTCCCATTTTTCCCTTTTCCCTTTTCTTGAAACTAGTGGTCTTGTCAACCATCAACACTTGATGTTTTTCTTGATTTCTACCTTCGCCGATTTCAGTATCACGAAGAGCTTGGGAATCATTTCCGTTATCCCTTGCATATTATAGTTCATCACGAAGTTCTAGTAACTTGGTGACAATGACTAGAGAACTCTGTCAATCACTATCTTATCTGGAAGATTAACTCCCACTTGATTCAAGTGATTGTAGTACTCAGACAATCTGAGCACATGCTCACTAGTTGAGCTATTCTCCTCCATCTTGTAGGCAAAGTAATGTCAGAGGTCTCATACCTCTCGACACTGGCATGAGTATGAAATACCAATTTCAACTCTTGGAACATCTTACATGCTCCGTGGCGTTCAAAACATTTTTGAAGTCCCGGTTCTAAGCCGTAAAGCATGGTGCACTAAACTATGAAGTAGTCATCATACCGAGCTTTTGTCAAAACGTTCATAACGTCTGTATCTGCTCCTGCAATAGTTCTGTCACCTATCGGTGCATCAAGGACATAATTCTTCTGTGCAGCAATGAGGAAAATCCTCAGATCACGGATCCAATCCGCATCATTGCTACTAACAGCTTTCAACTTAGTTTTCTCTAGGAACATATCAAAATAAAACAGAGGAGCTAAACGTGAGCTATTGATCTACAACATAGATATGCTAATACTACCAGGACTAAGTTCATGACAAATTAAAGTTCAATTAATCATATTACTTAAGAACTCCCACTTAGATAGACATCCCTATAGTCATCTAAATGATCACGTGATCCTAATCAACTAAACCATGTCCGATCATCACGTGAGATGGAGTAGTTTTCAATGGTGAACATCACTATGTTGATCATATCTACTATATGATTCACGCTCGACCTTTCGGTCTCCAGTGTTCCATGGCCATATCTGCATATGCTAGGCTCGTCAAGTTTAACCCGAGTATTCCGCGTGTGCAAAACTGGTTTGCACCCATTGTAGATGAACGTAGAGCTTATCACACCCGATCATCACGTGGTGTCTCGGCACGACGAACTTTGGCAACGGTGCATACTCAGGGAGAACACTTTTATCTTGAAAGTTAGTGAGAGATCATCTTATAATGCTACCGTCAATCAAAGCAAAATAAGATGCATAAAAGATAAACAGCACATGCAATCAATATAAGTGATATGATATGGCCATCATCATCTTGTGCTTGTGATCTCCATCTCCGAAGCACCATCATGATCACCATCGTCACCGGCGCGACACCTTGATCTCCATCGTAGCATCGTTGTCGTCTCGCCAACTATTGCTTCTACGACTATTGCTACCGCTTAGTGATAAAGTAAAGCATTACAGTGCGATTGCATTGCATACAATAAAGCGAAAACCATATGGCTCCTGCCAGTTGTCGATAACTCGGTTACAAAACATGATCATCTCATACAATAAAATATAGCATATTGTCTTGACCATATCACATCACAACATGCCCTGCACAAACAAGTTAGACGTCCTCTACTTTGTTGTTGCAAGTTTTACGTGGCTGCTACGGGCTGAGCAAGAACCGTTCTTACCTACGCATCAAAACCACAACGATAGTTCGTCAAGTTAGTGCTGTTTTAACATTCTCAAGGACCGGGCGTAGCCACACTCGGTTCAACTAAAGTTGGAGAAACTGACACACGCCAGCCACCTATGTGCAAAGCACATCGGTAAAACCAGTCTCGCGTAAGAGTAAGCGTAATGTCGGTCTGGGCCGCTTCATCCAACAATACCGCCGAACCAAAGTATGACATGCTGGTAACCAGTATGACTTGTATCACCCACAACTCACTTGTGTTCTACTCGTGCATATAAAATCTAAAGCATAAAACCAGGCTCGGATGCCACTGTTGGGGAACGTAGTAATTTCAAAATTTTCCTACGAACACGCAGGATCATGGTGATGCAACAACGAGAGGGGAGAGTGTTGTCCACGTACCCTCGTAGATCGAAAGCGGAAGCGTTAGCACAACGCGGTTGATGTAGTCGTACGTCTTCACGATCTAACCGATCAAGTACCGAATGTACGGCACCTCCGAGTTCAGCACACGTTCAGCTCGATGACGTCCCGTGAACTCCGATCCAGCAAAGCTTCACGGGAGAGTTCCGTCAGCACGATGGCATGATGACGGTGATGATGTTGCTACAGACGCAGGGCTTCACCTAAGCACCGCTACGATATGATCAAGGTGGAATATGGTGGAGGGGGGCACCGCACACGGCTAAGAGATCAATGATCAATTGTTGTGTCTTTGGGGTGCCCCTGGCCACGTATATAAAGGAGTGGAGGAGGGGGAGAGGGCTGGCCCCTATGGCGCGCCCTGGAGGAGTCCTACTCCCACCGGGAGTAGGACTCCTCCCCTTCCAAGTAGTAGGAGTAGGCGACAAGGAAGGGGAAGAGGGAAGAGAAGGAAGGAGGGGGCGCCACCCCTCCCCCTAGTCCAATTCGAACTAGTCATTGGGGGGGGGCGGCCTGCCTCTCTCTCCCCTAAAGCCCAATAAGGCCCATATACTTCTTCCCCCGTATTCCCGTAACTTCCCGGTACTCCGAAAAATACCCGAACCACTCGGAACCTTTCTGATGTCCGAATATAGTCGTCCAATATATCGATCTTTATGTCTTGACCATTTCGAGACTCCTCATCATGTCCCCGATCTCATCTGGTACTCCGAACTACCTTCGGTACATCAAATCACATAAACTCATAATACAAATCGTCACCGAACGTTAAGCGTGCGGACCCTACGAGTTCGAGAACTATGTAGACATGACCGAGACACGTCTCCGGTCAATAACCAATAGCGGAACCTGGATGCTCATATTGTCTCCCACATATTCTACGAAGATCTTTATCGGTCAAACCGTATAACAACATACGTTGTTCCCTTTGTCATCGGTATGTTACTTGCCCGAGATTCGATCGTCGGTATCTCAATACCTAGTTCAATCTCGTTACCGCAAGTCTCTTTACTCGTTTTGTAATGCATCATCCCGCAACTAACTCATTAGTCACATCGCTTGCAAGGCTTATAGTGATGTGCATTACCGAGAGGGCCTAGAGATACCTCTCCGACAATCGGAGTGACAAATCCTAATCTCGAAACACGCCAACTCAACAAGTACCTTCGGAGACACCTGTAGAGCACCTTTATAATCACCCAGTTACGTTGTGATGTTTGGTAGCACACAAAGTGTTCCTCCGGTAAACGGGAGTTGCATAATCTCATAGTCATAGGAACATGTATAAGTCATGAAGAAAGCAATAGCAACATACTAAACGATCAAGTGCTAAGCTAACAGAATGTGTCAAGTCAATCACATCATTCTCCTAATGATGTGATCCCGTTAATCAAATGACAACTCATGTCTATGGTTAGGAAACTTAACCATCTTTTATTAATGAGCTAGTCAAGTAGAGGCATACTAGTGACACTATGTTTGTCTATGTATTCACACATGTATTATGTTTCGGTTAATACAATTCTAGCATGAATAATAAACATTTATCATGAAATAAGGAAATAAATAATAACTTTATTATTGCCTCTAGGGCATATTTCCTTCATATCACACATAAGCCTTATTGTATCTTCCTCAAAACAGCCACCATACCTACCTATGGCTTTTTCATGGCCATTCCCAAATATATTGCCATGCAACTTCCACCGCTTCCGTTTGATGACTTGAGCATTCATTGTCATATTGCTTTGCATGATCATATAGCTGACATATTAGTTGTGGCTCAGCCACCGTTTATCATTTTTCATACATGTTACTCTAGATCATTGCACATCCTGGTACATTGCCAGAGGCATTCATATAGAGTCATATTTTGTCATTGGTATCGAGTTGTAATTTTTATTTATTTTGAGTTGTAAGTTAATAGAAGTGTGATGATCATTATTCATTTTTAGAGCAGTGCCCCAGTGAGGAAAGGGTGATGGAGACTATGATTCCCCCACAAGTCGGGATGATACTCCAGACAATGAGAGAAAAAGAAAAAGAAAAAAAAAGAAAAAAAGAAAAAAAAGAAAATAAAGAGAAAGAAAGAAAGAAAAAAAGGAATAAATAAATAAATAAACAAAGAGAGAAGGGGCATTGTTAGTATCCTTTACCACACTCATGCTTCAAAGTAGCACCATGTTTTTCATATGGAGAGTCTCCTATGTTGTCACTTCCATATACTAGTGGGAATTTTATAGGATTAGATGCACACCCACTTAGTTTTCATATTGAGCTTTCATACACTTATAGCTCTTAGTGCATTCGTTGCATGGCAATCCCTACTCCTCACGTTGATATCAATTGATGGGCATCTCCATAGCCCGTTGGTTAGCCCTGTCGGTGTGAGACTTTCTTACTTTTTGTCTTCTTTATATTTACCCCTATCATTATACTCTATTCCACCCGTAGTGCTATATCCATGGCTTGCGCTCATGTATTGCGTGAGGGTTGAAAAAGCTGAAGCACGTTAAAAAGTATGAACCAATTGCTCGGCTTGTCATCGGGGTTGTGCATGATGAATACTTTGTGTTAAGAAGACAGAGCATGACAAGACTATATGATTTTGTAGGGATAGCTTTCTTTAGCATTGATATTTTGAAAGACATGATTGTTTGTTGGGATGCCTAAGTAGTGATGTCTTTATGTAAAATTGTAGAGTATTGCTTTGAATCACTTATGTCTTAATATTCATGCCATGATGAGATATATGATCAAGTTTATGCTAGGTAGCATTCCACATCAAAGATTATCTTTTTTTTTTATCATTTACCTACTCGAGGACGAGCAGGAATTAAGTTTGGGGATGCTGATACATCTCCGTCGTATCTATAATTTTTGATTGTTTCATGCCAATATTATATCACTTTCACATACTTTTGGCAACTTTTTATATGATTTATTGCACTAACCTATTGATCCAGTGCCCAGTGCCAGTTCCTGTTTTTTGCATGTTTTTTGTATCATAGAAAATCCATATCAATCAAAGTCCAAATGCAATAAAATTTCATGGAGATCATTTGGAATATATGTGATTTTTGGGAGTTGGAATCACCGCAAATGGAGGCCCACACAGGGCACAAGACACCAGCGCACCACCCCTGAGCCAGGCGCGTGGTGGTGGGTTGTGCTCACCTCGTACGTCAGTTAGAGCTCTACTTCGGGCGCAAGCAAGCTTATATCCGGAAAAAAATCGTGTTAAAATCTCAGCGCAATCGGAGTTACGGATCTCCGGGAATATAAGAAACGGTTTTCGGCCAGATCTGGAGAACGCAAAACAGAAGAGAACAGAGAGGGAGATCCAATCTTGGAGGGGCTCCCGCCCCTCCGCCGCCAAGGAGACCATGGACCAGAGGGGGAACTCTCCTCCCATATAGGGGGGAGGCCAAGGAAGAACAAGAAGGAGGGGGGCTCTCTCTCCTTCTCGCTTCCAGTGGCGCCGGAGTGCTGCCGGGGCAACGACCGGGACGACGATCTACATCAACGATCTTGCTACCGTCAACACCAACTTTATCCCCCTCTATGCAGCGGTGTAACACCTCTTCCCCCCGCTGTAATCTCTACTTAAACATGGTGCTCAACTCCATATATTATTTCCCAATGATCTATGGTTATCCTATGATGTTTGAGTAGATCCGTTTTGTCATGTGAGTTAATCGTGATCTTGGTTGGTATGATTGTATATTTTATTTATGGTGTTGTCCTATGGTGCCCTCCGTTCTCGCGCAAACGTGAGGGGACCCCGCTGTAGGGTGTTGCAATATGTTCATGGTTCGCTTATGGTGGGTTGCGAGAGTGACAGAAGCTTAAACCCGAGTAAGTGGGGTATGACGTATGGGAGTAAAGAGGACTTGATACTTAATGCTATGGTTGGGTTTCATGACCTTAATGATCTTTAGTAGTTGCGGATGCTTGCTAGGGGTGCAATCATAAGTGCATGTGATCCAAGTAGAGAAAGTATGTTAGCTCATGCCTCTCCCTCATATAAAATTACAAGAATGATTACCGGTACTTGTTATCGATTGCCTAGGGACAAATGACTTTCTTATTGACAAAAGCTATCCACTTTTGTTACCTTGCAATTTATTCATAGTTTTATTCTCGCAAAGTACTCGTAGCTTTATCCTTGCAAAATAGTTTCATACTTGTTTCCGGTAAAGCAAATGTCAATTGTGCGTAGAGTTGTATCGGTGGTCGATAGAACTTGAGGGAATATTTGTTCTACCTTTAGCTCCTCGTTGGGTTCGACACTCTTATTTATCGAAGAAGGCTACAAACGATCCCCTATACTTGTGGGTTATCAGCTGGCTCTTTACTGTCCGACGTGGATGCACTTTTGCAGGCACACTATCCCTGTAGCCATTTCTTTCCACCTCTCCCACGTTTTGCATTTAATGCACATCGTGGGGGCATGGTTAAAGAGGAGATTATGACAGATTATGGTAGTTGTTGTCTAAGATGCGTGCCTGTGCACTATTTGGGCCTAGCCGAACGACGCCTTGCATGCGTGTGTGTCCCAGGCCCGGGGCTCTTATCAGTGTACTAAAGTTTGGGTACTTTAGTACCACAGACTTGTGCATAGGCAGTGGCAGCCTTCCCAATGACAAGGCTTGCCGGAGGACAATTCAAGACAAGTACATGACTAGTTAAACTATGAAGAAGACATCTAAGAAGTTCATCGTATGTGCTACGGAGAAGTACAGAAGACCAAGCTTGGAGTTGCGGGCAAGCAAGTGAAGACCCAGCAAGCTTCGAGCCCAGCAAGATCCCACTGTTCTGCCCCCGCTCCACCTTAGTGACCAGCTTGTCAGTTGTCGTATAGGTGTTGAGTGGGCAACCAGTTTGGTGAGCTTTGTCTGGGCACGTATCAGCTCACCGCCAAAGAGGCAACTTTAATGACACCCATCCCAGGAGTGTGTAAAAGGAATACAAGGTAGTTGGACGAACGACATAGAAGGAGAGACAATTCTTGGCGGGGAGCCTCACTAGCGTGACACCTCACGGAGCATTTAATGTGTTTGTCCTAACCCGTCAAAGTTAGGTATTTGGCACGGTATCCACTATTTACCCTATCTAAAGACTGTTTTGACACTTTGGTAAACCCTTTCCCTACAAAAGGAGGTCCATGGCTACCTTTACAGCGGTTGACACTTCGCACTTTTACGCGCGTAGCAGCACTTCCCGTGCAACCTTGCCGAAAGTTGCGCTCCTTGTACTTGTGCTTTCCACGTAATTCCACCAAAGTAGGAGTAGGGTTTTACGCTTCACAGCGGCCCGAACCTAGGTAAACCATTGTATCAATTACTGATTCTACTCTTTGTGCTTGCCGATCTCCCCAGTTGAACCGCAAATGGGCCTTTACTGGTCCCATAGATCTTCATATGCATGATAAACATCGTACGTGGCCGAGGCACTCTTTGGGCGGAACAGTCTTGGCGTGAGTCTTGGCGCCTGTGTGGCCCCAAGACCGAGCTTGATTGCCTTCGGGGTTTCGAGTTTTGCCATGTGTTTTGTTTTGTTTTTGCATTTCTTCATGTCATCTCTTGCATTGCATCATGCCATCATATCATTATTTTAAAACTCTTCTAAATAAATTGCATGGATTTCTCGATCCATTTAAATCGAGGGATATTCACATGGTGAATTCTCTTTATAACATATCCTTCCAATATTTTAGGGAGCTATATTAAATATCCCATTAATTTGGAATCACCATAACACACTTGCAAAATTCCAATGCCCTTTCTGCTTCAAGTTTGGTCCCCAAACCTTGCCATTATTATTCTCTCATTTTCCGGAGTTCCACCAAAAAATCCTTGGATCATTTTTGTTAAATTCCTCATATTTTTGTGAGTCCGGGAAAATTATCCCCAGGTCCAACTTCTTCCTCTACCCTCTCTTTCTTTTCTTCTCTTTATTGGTTTTTCTGCTATATATATAAAGAGTTTAAAGAGAGAGAGAGAGGGCAAGGCCCACCCGGCCTGGCCTTTCTCCTCCTTGACCAGCTTGGCCTTCTCCAGGCAGCCGCCCCTGCCCTCTAAGGCCTAGGCCCAGCCGCGCCTCCCTCCAGGCCGGCCAGCCTCTAAGGCCCATGGCCCAGCCGGCCTCTTTCTAACCCTAGGCGCAAGGCCCCATCTCCCCTCGTCCTCCTCCTTCCGCCGCCCGCTTCTCTCCTCCTCTCGTTCCCTCCTCCCGACTGCATCGCCAGGGAGCGCCGCTCGCGCCCGATCCCCCTCGTCCTCCCTCAATCTCCTCCTGCGCCCGGTCCCCTCGCCCTTGCCTCCTCCTCCGTTGGTGGAGACCACCAGGAGCCCAGAGTCCCCGCCGTCGAGCTCCATGGCCAGCACCACCGCCTCCGCACCCGGCCACATGCGGCCTCCTCCTCTGCCGTCCGCGCCATCCAGCTGCGCCATGCCCGATCTCCTCGCCGCGCCCCGCTTCTCCTCGTTCCCGCACTCTACCTCCTCTGTCCCGAGCTCCAAGCGCCGCCCCTTGACGGCCGAGGCCCCCCTGCTCCGGTGAAGCCTAGCTCCGCCGCCAACGAAGGCCTCCTATGGCCCCGCCTCCTTCACGCAGCTCTGCACCCTCTCGTCGCCACGTACTCCTCCTCCCGGCTCTGCTCGGGTCCGTCGAGGTCCATCGCCTCCCGATCCGGCGACCTGCGCCCAGGCCTCCGCTGCGTCCCCGCTTCTTGTCACGACCAAGTCCCAGTGGTGCTGTGGCCGCGCCTCTGCTTCGAGCAGGCGAAGAAGGCACGCCAGCCTTGATCCCCTGCCTCCACAACCACCGAACCTTGGGCGCCAAGACCATACCAGGAACGCCATGCATCTTCTCGTGATTTTGCCAAGTACCACAGCGACGCGTCAAGTCCCTCGCCGTGACCATGAACATCTACGGAGAGTGTACGACTTCGAACCGTGTGCGATGACGATCATGTACAACTACACGGTGATGCACCAAGTACCCCTTCGGAGATGCCAAGATCGACTACACGATGATGCGACAAGTGCCCCGACGATACGCCAAGTACCTCTACCGTCGTCGCCGGAAACGCCAAGTACCACTACGACCCGACGACCACCGAACCGGAAACGACAAGTACCCCGATGACGTGTACCACTACTGTCGACCCTCGAAGACCCCGTGGACCCCGAACATCCACGGGACATGAACGTCTACTTCCCCTACGCCGTGTACCACTACCATCGAACGTGAAACGACTACTTCCTCTACTTCCCTCGACGACCCGTGAACGACTCCTTCCCTCTACGAAACTCGACCCGGCCCGTTTGAACGTTCCGAAGGTATAACCCGTGACGACCGTCGTGTCCGAATCATCCTTGCGATGCCCCTCTTTTGCCATGCCACCGTTCCGTGGGAACCCGGTATCCGGGATCACCCCACCATCTTGCATGACTCGCTTCCGTCACGCTTTCCTTTGTACCGATATCTCGATTGAGTTATCGGAACCGATATGTTGCCGTGGCATCATTTTCGGATTCGTTGCCGTGGCACCCCTTTCTTCCACCACGGTGACATAATGCTTCATATCATGCTCATGATAACGTTTTCATAAAATTGCATAAAACTTGTATATGTCATCCGCATCATGATAACAACATTTAAATGCTTATAATTGTTGTTTGCTTTAATTTGCTTAAATGCCATGCTAAAATGATTTATTTCATAACTTAATAACCGTAGCTCCATTTTAATTAAATTATATATGTAAATGGGGTAGAAAAATGCCTAGTTTAACATGGTAGCATTGCTTTTCATGTTTAACAACTCTAAAATATGCTTTAGGTCAGATCTGTTCCTAATCCATAATTTGCATATGGGGATTTTCCGGAATTGTTGTTTCTTATTTCCGGCCTCTTTTAAACTTGTCTAAATAGCTAGTTTAATTATGCTCCACCTCTTGCCATGTTTAACAACATTTAATATTGTTGAGTACCTAACCGAGAGAGAACTAAATAAGTGATGTGGAGTTTCGTCAATATGCAATTCGTTGCATATTGAGCTCCACTTAATTTGTAGGATTGTTTGTGCATATTGCCATGCCATGGTATTTAAACCGGTCATGCATCATACTTGATTGTGCATCATGCCATGTTTATGCTTGTGTGTTTACTATGTTGTTTGCTTCTTTCCGGTTTGCTTCTCTCGTTAGCTTCGGTTTCGTTCCGGAGTTGTGAGGATTCATTCGACTTCGTCCGTTTGTCTTCTTCATGGACTCGTTCTTCTTCCTTGCGGGATTTCAGGCAAGATGACCATACCCTCGAAATCACTTCTATCTTTGCTTGCTAGTTGCTCGCTCTTTTGCTATGCCTATGCTACGATGCCTACCACTTGCTTATCATGCCACCCATATTGTCATGTCAAACCTCTAACCATCCTTTCCTAGCAAACCGTTGTTTGGCTATGTTACCGCTTTGCTCAGCCCTCTTATAGCGTTGTTAGTTGCGGTGAAGATGAAGTTTGTTCCTTGTTGGAACATGGAGATGTTGTTCCTTGTTGGAACATGTTTACTTGTTGGGATATCACAATATATCTTATACTATTAATGCATCTATATACTTGGTAAAGGGTGGAAGGCTCGGCCTTATGCCTGTGTTTTGTTCCACTCTTGCCGCCCTAGTTTCCGTCATATCGGTGTTATGTTCCCGGATTTTGCGTCCCTAACGCGGTCGGGTGATTTATGGGACCCCTTGACGGTTCGCTTTGAATAAGACTTTTCCAAAGAAGGCCCAACATTGGTTTTACCATTTGCCTCACCTAGCCCTTTTTCCTTGGGTTTCGGAGCCCAAGGGTCATCTTATTTTACCCCGGGCCGGTGCTCGTCGTGAGTGTTGGTCCAAGCATCAACCGCCGGTGTACTAGGGGCAACTCTGGGTTGGCCTACGGAAGTTTGGACAATCCGGTGTGCCACGAGACCGAGATATGTGCAGCTCCTATCAGGATTTGTCGGCACATCCGGGCGGCTTTGCTGGTCTTGTTTTATTGCTGTCGAAATGTCTTGTAGCCGGATTCGAGACTGATCGGGTCTTCCGGGAGAAGGAATATCCTTCGTTGATCGCGAGAGCTTATCATGGGCTAAGTTGGGACACCCTGCGGGGTTTTGAACTTTCAAAGCCGTGCCCGCGGTTATGTGGCAGATGGGAATTTGTTAATGTCGGTTGTAGAAAACCCGAAGTTGATCTTAATTAAAATACACCAACCGTGTGCGTAACCGTGAGTGTCTCTTTTCGGGGTCGATCGAGAGGAGAACACGGTTTCTGGGTTATGTCTGACGTAAGTAGGAGTTCAGGATCACTTCTTGATCATAGTTGCTCGACCGTGCTTTGCCTCCTCTTCTCGCTCTCTTTTGCGTATGTTAGCCACCATATATGCTAGTCGCTTGCTGCAGCTCCACCTCACTACCCTGTCCTACCTTTAAGCTTAAATAGTCTTGATCTCGCGGGTGTGAGATTGCTGAGTCCCCGTGACTCACAGATACTTCCAAAACCAGTTTGCAGGTGCCGATGAAACCGTGCAGGTGATGCACCTGAGCTCAAGGAGGAGCTTGATGAAGATCTTTGTGCATTGTGTTGTTTCGTTTCAGTGATCAAGAGTGGAGCCAGTTGGGACGATCGGGGATCTGTGTAGCATTTGGGGTAGTCTTCTTTTATTTTGGTTCCGTAGTCGGACCTTGATTGTACTGTATGATGTAATGTTTTACCCATGTATTGTGTGAAGTGGCGATTGTAAGCCAACTATGTATCTCTTTCCTTATGTATTACATGGGTTGTGTGAAGATTACCTCACTTGCGACATTGCTTTCAATGCGGTTATGCCTCTAAGTCGTGCTTCGACACGTGGGAGATATAGTCGCATCGAGGCGTTTCAAGTTGGTATCGAGCCTTCCCGACTTAGGAGCCCCTACTTGATTGTTTCTTTGGCGTTGTTGAGTCTAGAATGGAAAATGTTTTGAGTCTTAGGATTATATATATCGGAGAGTAGGATTCTTTTTACTCCTCAGTCCCTTCGTCGCTCTGGTGAGGTATCCTGACGTAGAGTTTTGACTTTTCTCTCCTCAAATTTCACTAAAAATTTTTTTAGGATCACGTGGGTATCTTGGAATCGTTCCGATGGTTTTGTGACGAGAACATTGTTCTTGGTGCCTCGACATTTAGGGGTTGTGGCGGTGTCCGGGAGTTGAGCTCGAGGTGTTGTCGTCACAATTTTATCGTTGCGATTCGGAATACGAGTTTTGCCGACATCGAAATCTCTTTTGTGCAGTTGTTGGTGAGATAACCTGATAGCCCGATCTTGTGGCGAGTGCGGAGTATTGCCATGACTTGTATAACGGATGTTTTTCAAGGTCGAGGTACCACGATTTCGAGGATTTCTTGGTTATGTGTTGAAGGATGGATACAATTGGATCTAGGTATTGTTAGTTTGGGTGATATATTTTGTGTCCCTGTATCCCCAACACGGATTGCATAACCAGAAAGTTTCGGAGTTTATAGGTGGGAATTCAAGTATCTCGTAGGATATCTTTCCAACACACACATGATACGATATGGGATCTATCATATGTTTGTTTCTGGCTTATTCTGCAAGCCACTCCTTTGTTTTGTTTTATTTGTGGTATTCGAGTTGCTTCGAAGTCAAATGTTGAATCCATACCTTTTCTAAATGGTGTTCTCATATTGCTATGTGAATACTAATCTTTCTTGATCACTGAGCTTGTCATGTTAATTCTTTTCCAACCGGCGTGCTTCTCTTCAAGTGAATCCGATCATTCCAACATTCGCAAGACCAATTCTAAGCTTTTTCTCAACGGTGTTCGTTTCATCCGACCCAAGTTGCTTTGTTTTTTCCCGCCCTCCCACCCCTTTTTCTTCAAGAACTCAGATTTCTTAATCAAGTATCCATTTTTATTGAGTGAAGTTTCTTCATTCTTTTCTTTCAATGTTTTATCCGGTGATTTCTCATGAAGACGCTAAGGAAGCTTTAACCTTATCATTGTTCCATTCTAATTTTCTTCTCCGGTGGATTTAAGTCAAGTTTACAGTGTTGATCTTATCCCTTTTCATTGTTTCTAATGCTTTCTCATGTCGGTGCATCTCTTAATCATCCACTTCTCGCTATTCAATTGTTCTGGAGTGTGAAAGATATCTCAGAAGATTCGTGTTTCCATTCTTAATCCGTTCAAGTTATTTCAAGATTGTTATCTCATTCAAGCCATTTAATTCTACCGGTGCAATATCTATTTCAAGCAATTGTTCAACGGTGGTTCTTTTGAGTGGGCCCTAACCCACAGGTCTTTTTCCAGGATCTTACCTAACTCTTCTAATTTTTTCAAGAACTATTCCCAAATTCATTGCAAAGTTTGACGTAAGAATGAATTATCATCAGTCAAATGTCTTTCTCCAATATCTTTCAAATTATTTTCATTGTTGGTTCAACCTTTCTAATTTTCAACCCGGAGTATCTCAATAATTCATGGTGATGTTCTCGTCGTCATTCTCGGATTTTGAAGACCGAAGAAGAGTTTCTCCTAAATTTTGCTTCATTCTCTTCAAGATTCATGGTTCTAGCTTGATGCCATCCTCTCATAATTATTTTCGGTTGTGAGAATTCTTTTAACCCACCCGGAGCATTTCAGGAGTCTTCTCAGTTTGATTCTCTGGAGCCCATCATCTCAGAATTATTCATTCAAGCGTTCAACTCTTGTTTTCCAAATCTCACTGGTGCATCGTCGAAATATCCTCTAATCAGCTCATGATCTCTTCGTTCTAATGTATCTAAACTTTGTCAAGCATCTTTATTCGTTTTTCAAATTCTTCCCGGTGAATTGTGCCTTTGCTATGCTCATTTTTAATTTTTACGGTGGTCTGTTCAAGATTTCACTTCCTTTGTTATCACATCAATTTATTCGTTGTTACAATCCTACCGGTGGTTCGTTGAAGACCTTCTCAAGCTTGCGCCATATCTATCTTAATCCTTTCTACGAGAATAAGTAGTATGCCTAATCCATTGCTTGTCATCAATTTAATTGGTGAAGGATCAGCATAATGTAATTCTTATTCTTGTTTCATCGAGTAGATTCAATTCCTTATTCCGGAGGTTCATCAAAATTCTTGATTTCATTTATTCATCTTTCTTTCCGGAGTTCCAAGTTTTCTCGGTTATATCATTTCAAAGCTTCATCTTATCACTGCAAGGCTTCACCTTGTGTTGTCAACTTCTCTTTCTTTTATCACCCTTTTGGTTACCGGAGTCCATCATGGAGGCTCTACATGGTGCTTCCTCAAGGATTCTTTTCATTCTTCAATTGTTCTCCAAGATTTTTTCTCGGAGTTAAGATCCGTCAAGCTACTCTAAAATAAGCATGGTGCTCAACACATGTTTTGTTTTGAGGAGTTCAAGCATTCTTCTTCTTGCATTCCGAAGTGCAATTCGTTCTACCTTATCATTTGAGGTGGTGTTATGTCATTCTTGACAATTTCCCTTCGTGTTTCTTGATTCACATGTTGTCAAGAATGAGGTATTTTAAATCCATCAATCTCTTCATTGGAGTTGTCTTGGGCTATATTTCACCTAAAGCTTTCCCTAAGGATTGTTGCTATTTATGGTGCTTATTAATGACCCAAGTTCTTCATTTGTCCTCTCGGTGAAACAAGTTTCTCGTCTCCTTGTTGATATCAATCCAATCGTTTGTTTCCGTTGGTGGCAGAAGCTCACCTCATAATTTTGAGATGTTTTCATAAGCCCACTACAAGCTTATCCTTATCGTTGTTGTTTTTCAAACAACTCCGTTCAATCCTACTTCGTAAGGATGCTCTTTCAAATTCACTTATGGTGGGAGATGTTGGTTTCATTCTTCGTTCTATTCATTCCAAATTTCTATCTATCATGCATTGTTTCCGGAGGCATTGTGATGTTGCTATTTTCACCCATCATCTCGTTTTGCCAAGATCAAGTTCTTTTCTTGCTTATCCATTTAACCGGAGTGTTGTGTCATCTCTTCAAGTTCTTTTCATCTTATCAAGTTTTCCTTCTTATTTTAGTCGGAGTGCTGCCCAAATTTTATCAATCTTATTCCTTCTCGATCTAGTTTTAACCGGAGTGGTTTCAGTATCTATGTTATCACTTAATCTCTTGGTTTTCGTCGTATCCCTTTGTTCCTCTTTTCTAACAGAGTGTTTTCTACTTTCTTCATCTTCATTGTTTTCTTTCTTTCATTTTGTTCAACCTCTCAAGGTTCTTTGGTTTCACTCGTTTGTCGGAGAAGCAACTTAGTTTTACCTCTTCCTCTTCCGTTTTTCTCCGGTGCCATCCTAGATCTCGGGACGAGATCCTCTCGTAGTGGTGGAGTGTTGTGACGCCCCAAGACCGGAGCTTCAGTTGCCTTCCAGGGTTTCTGAGTTTTGCCATGTGTTTTGTTTTGTTTTTGCATTTCTTCATGTCATCTCTTGCATTGCATCATGCCATCATATCATTATTTTAAAACTCTTCTAAATAAATTGCATGGATTTCTCGATCCATTTAAATCGAGGGATATTCACATGGTGAATTCTCTTTATAACATATCCTTCCAATATTTTAGGGAGCTATATTAAATATCCCATTAATTTGGAATCACCATAACACACTTGCAAAATTCCAATGCCCTTTCTGCTTCAAGTTTGGTCCCCAAACCTTGCCATTATTATTCTCTCATTTTCCGGAGTTCCACCAAAAAATCCTTGGATCATTTTTGTTAAATTCCTCATATTTTTGTGAGTCCGGGAAAATTATCCCCAGGTCCAACTTCTTCCTCTACCCTCTCTTTCTTTTCTTCTCTTTATTGGTTTTTCTGCTATATATATAAAGAGTTTAAAGAGAGAGAGAGAGGGGCAAGGCCCAGCCGGCCCTGGCCTTTCTCCTCCGCCAGCCCAGCTTGGCCTTCTCCAGGCAGCCGCCCTGCCCTCTAAGGCCTAGGCCCACCAAGCCTCCCTCCAGGCCGGCCAGCCTCTAAGGCCCATGGCCCAGCCGGCCTCTTTCTAACCCTAGGCGCAAGGCCCCATCTCCCCTCGTCCTCCTCCTTCCGCCGCCCGCTTCTCTCCTCCTCTCGTTCCCTCCTCCCGACCAGCGCGCCAGGAGGCGCCCTTCCTTGATCCCCTCGTCCTCCCTCAATCTCCTCCTGCGCCCGGTCCCTCGCCCTTGCCTCCTCCTCCGTTGGTGGAGACCACCAGAGCCCGAGTCCCCGCCGTCGAGCTCCATGGCCAGCACCACCGCCTCCACTTTTCCCGGCCACATGCGGCCTCCTCCTCTGCCGTCCGCGCCATCCAGCTGCGCCATGCCCGATCTCCTCGCCGCGCCCCGCTTCTCCTCGTTCCCGCACTCTACCTCCTCTGTCCCGAGCTCCAAGCGCCGCCCCTTGACGGCCGAGGCCCCCCTGCTCCGGTGAAGCCTAGCTCCGCCGCCAACGAAGGCCTCCTATGGCCCCGCCTCTCCTTCACGCAGCTCTGCACCCTCTCGTCGCCCGCGTACTCCTCCTCCCGGCTCTGCTCGGGTCCGTCGAGGTCCATCGCCTCCCGATCCGGCGACCTGCGCCCAGGCCTCCGCTGCGTCCCCGCTTCTTGTCACGACCAAGTCCCAGTGGTCTGTGGCTGCTCTGCTTGAAAGCAGCGAAGAAGGCACGCCAGCCTTGATCCCCTGCCTCCACAACCACCGAACCTTGGGCGCCAAGACCATACCAGGAACGCCATGCATCTTCTCTGTGATTTTTGCCAAGTACCACAACGACGCGTCAAGTCCCTCGCCGTGACCATGAACATCTACGGAGAGTGTACGACTTTGAACCGTGTGCGATGACGATCATGTACAACTACACGGTGATGCACCAAGTACCCCTTCGGAGATGCCAAGATCGACTACACGATGATGCGACAAGTGCCCCGACGATACGCCAAGTACCTCTACCGTCGTCGCCGGAAACGCCAAGTACCACTACGACCCGGCGACCACCGAACCGGAAGCGACAAGTACCCGATGGCGTGTACCACTCACCGACCCTCGAAGACCCCGTGGACCCCGAACATACACGGGACATGAACGTCTACTTCCCCTACGCCGTGTACCACTACCATCGAACGTGAAACGACTACTTCCTCTACTTCCCTCGACGACCCGTGAACGACTCCTTCCCTCTACGAAACTCGACCCGGCCCGTTTGAACGTTCCGAAGGTATAACCCGTGACGACCGTCGTGTCCGAATCATCCTTGCGATGCCCCTCTTTTGCCATGCCACCGTTCCGTGGGAACCCGGTATCCGGGATCACCCCACCATCTTGCATGACTCGCTTCCGTCACGCTTTCCTTTGTACCGATATCTCGATTGAGTTATCGGAACCGATATGTTGCCGTGGCATCATTTTGGATTCGTTGCCGTGGCACCCTTTCTTCCACCACGGTGACATAATGCTTCATATCATGCTCATGATAACGTTTTCATAAAATTGCATAAAACTTGTATATGTCATCCGCATCATGATAACAACATTTAAATGCTTATAATTGTTGTTTGCTTTAATTTGCTTAAATGCCATGCTAAAATGATTTATTTCATAACTTAATAACCGTAGCTCCATTTTAATTAAATTATATATGTAAATGGGGTAGAAAAATGCCTAGTTTAACATGGTAGCATTGCTTTTCATGTTTAACAACTCTAAAATATGCTTTAGGTCAGATCTGTTCCTAATCCATAATTTGCATATGGGGATTTTCCGGAATTGTTGTTTCTTATTTCCGGCCTCTTTTAAACTTGTCTAAATAGCTAGTTTAATTATGCTCCACCTCTTGCCATGTTTAACAACATTTAATATTGTTGAGTACCTAACCGAGAGAGAACTAAATAAGTGATGTGGAGTTTCGTCAATATGCAATTCGTTGCATATTGAGCTCCACTTAATTTGTAGGATTGTTTGTGCATATTGCCATGCCATGGTATTTAAACCGGTCATGCATCATACTTGATTGTGCATCATGCCATGTTTATGCTTGTGTGTTTACTATGTTGTTTGCTTCTTTCGGTTTGCTTCTCTCGTTAGCTTCGGTTTCGTTCCGGAGTTGTGAGGATTCATTCGACTTCGTCCGTTTGTCTTCTTCATGGACTCGTTCTTCTTCCTTGCGGGATTTCAGGCAAGATGACCATACCCTCGAAATCACTTCTATCTTTGCTTGCTAGTTGCTCGCTCTTTTGCTATGCCTATGCTACGATGCCTACCACTTGCTTATCATGCCACCCATATTGTCATGTCAAACCTCTAACCATCCTTTCCTAGCAAACCGTTGTTTGGCTATGTTACCGCTTTGCTCAGCCCCTCTTATAGCGTTGTTAGTTGCAGGTGAAGATGAAGTTTGTTCCTTGTTGGAACATGGAGATGTTGTTCCTTGTTGGAACATGTTTACTTGTTGGGATATCACAATATATCTTATACTATTAATGCATCTATATACTTGGTAAAGGGTGGAAGGCTCGGCCTTATGCAGTGTTTTGTTCCACTCTTGCCGCCCTAGTTTCCGTCATATCGGTGTTATGTTCCCGGATTTTGCGTCCCTAACGCGGTCGGGTGATTTATGGGACCCCCTTGACAGTTCGCTTTGAATAAGACTTTTCCAGCAAGGCCCAACATTGGTTTTACCATTTGCCTCACCTAGCCCTTTTTCCCTTGGGTTTCGGAGCCCAAGGGTCATCTTATTTTACCCCCCGGCGGTGCTCGTCGTGAGTGTTGGTCCAAATCATCAACCGCCGGTGGCCGAGGGCAACTCTGGGTTGGCCTACCGGAAGTTTGGACAATCCGGTGTGCCCCGAGACCGAGATATGTGCAGCTCCTATCAGGTTTGTCGGCACATCCGGGCGGCTTTGCTGGTCTTGTTTTATTGCTGTCGAAATGTCTTGTAGCCGGATTCGAGACTGATCGGGTCTTCCGGGAGAAGGAATATCCTTCGTTGATCGCGAGAGCTTATCATGGGCTAAGTTGGGACACCCTGCAGGGTTTTGAACTTTCAAAGCCGTGCCAGCGGTTATGTGGCAGATGGGAATTTGTTAATGTCGGTTGTAGAAAACCGAAGTTGATCTTAATTAAAATACACCAACCGTGTGCGTAACCGTGAGTGTCTCTTTTCGGGTTGATCGAGAGGAGAACACGGTTTCGGGTTATGTCGGCGTAAGTAGGAGTTCAGGATCACTTCTTGATCATAGTTGCTCGACCGTGCTTTGCCTCCTCTTCTCGCTCTCTTTTGCGTATGTTAGCCACCATATATGCTAGTCGCTGCTGCAGCTCCACCTCACTACCCTGTCCTACCTTTAAGCTTAAATAGTCTTGATCTCGCGGTGTGAGATTGCTGAGTCCCGTGACTCACAGATACTTCAAAACCAGTTTGCGGTGCCGATTTAAACCGTGCGGTGATGCACCGAGCTCAAGGAGGAGCTTGATGAAGATCTTTGTGCATTGTGTTGTTTCGTTTCAGCTGATCGAGAGTGGAGCCTAGTTGGGACGATCGGGGATCTGTGTAGCATTTGGGGTAGTCTTCTTTTATTTTGGTTCCGTAGTCGGACCTTGATTGTACTGTATGATGTAATGTTTTACCCATGTATTGTGTGAAGTGGCGATTGTAAGCCAACTATGTATCTCTTTCCCTTATGTATTACATGGGTTGTGTGAAGATTACCTCACTTGCGACATTGCTTTCAATGCGGTTATGCCTCTAAGTCGTGCTTCGACACGTGGGAGATATAGTCGCATCGAGGGCGTTTCAGGCGCCTACCCCACTTAGTGCGCTGCACTGTGGCTGTGTGCACGCGTAGCTTCTCCATGTTGATCTACTTCGTCTCCAAGACTCGCCCGAGCTCTTCTCCCTCCCAATTGCCGACAGCTCCTGTCCAGCGGAGCACAGCGCACGGTCACCCCTCCATTTCTATATAGGTCCATCCCTGAGCCGTTCCAATCATCACACTCGACTCCACTGGCAACAAATCGAACCCCCGGCTAGTGCGGCAAGGTCGGGAGGGCCTCCTACCACCGATCATCAACGAAGTTGGCTGCGGATCTCCCACGGCCGCACACTCACTCTGGTCATCTCCGACTGCGTTCTCTACTCACGTCGTGCTCGTGGTGCTCTCTTGAGTGCACTGGTGTTGCTGGTTCGTCGGTTCATAGCCGTAATCGCCATCTCTGACGAGCTCTGCCACCTGTCGTCTCTGGAGAAGAAGCCTGAGCCACCGTCCATCCACCTTAGCTGTCGCTCTGGGCACGTACGTGATCACCATGACATGCTAGACCCATCCCCTCTCTCTTCGGCGACCGCCGTGGCCTCCTCTCCGGAGAACCACCAGCAACAAGGCCGTTGTGTCCTGCTTCTCTCTCTCTAACCCTGATAGTGGGACCCCCTGTCAGCCTCTATCTCCCCTCCCGGACCGTTTTTTAAGTGGAGGCTTGAAAATACGCCTTCGACGTGGTCCTCTATGGAAATTTAGTAAATTCATTTAAATGCAAATTTTGACCAGAACTTTAACCAGCTCTAGATTCTATTCTATAAGTCCAAATGAGTTGAATATTTTTGCATTAGTTTTGTCTTTAGCTAAAGTTTCTACATAACAAGTTTGAGAATTGTTCTTGCTGTGTAGAATTTCTGGTCCAATAAAATGCTCTATGTGACATCTTCTTTTGCATTTTAAATTATTTTTAGAAGGTTCCAATTGTGTTGGAGAAGACTAGGAGTATTGTGACACTCCTCTGAACTATGGAAAGTCACAACATTCATTTGCAAGGATGGCATTGCAATGGCAAATGGTTTTATTTGAATTAAATCCATTTTACGCATATTGATAATATGATTTGCTTTACGAAACTTGTTGCATAATATTTGATCCATGTTATATTTTAGTTATGCAGTAGACTACTTGTCATCTTGGTGATATGTGTAGTATAGATCATATCATATGCTTATATTGAATATGGTGCTTTCATCACCCACATCCATATTGACATGACCCGTGCACTTCATTGCACACTATGGCTTGAATCATTTCAAATTCAAGTTAAACATGATGTTAAATTCAACTTGAACAAGTTGTAAATCGAGTCATGGTGCCACAAAATCGATCTCACCAGTGCAACCACACTTGACTGGATGGGGAGGCCCTAATTCGGTCTATTGTCATGCCTCTCGCTGGTGCCTCCAACTAGGGAAGGTTATGCGCTTGCGCTACCCTGGCCCGGTAGGCAGGCATAACCCTTTGTGCCCAAAGTTGTATGGAACCCTTGTCCCTGTTTGGGACCGTTTGTTTTGTTTTGCCATGACGGTGGCCGGCCACATAGGTGGCAGATGTCAAGAGTTGGCATCCGGGGCCACCTAGGACATAGCCCATAGGGGAGTTTGTCGAAGTGGTCGGGAGAGTGTCATGCAATAGATTGGTTTTGTTGGAATGTCATTGGTCCACCCGAATAGGAGCACAAGGCCATGAGTTCCGTGGTGTGGGTATAGTGTGCTAACCTATGCAGAGTGTACAATCAATCAATAGCCGCGTCCTCGGATATGGACACCATTCGTAGTGGGTCACACTATGGGTCAACAGAAAGAAATAACCTGCACACTTAATCACACCAAGTTGGCACATGCAGATGTTCGTGATCTTGTGAGGATCAATATGGTTGGTTTCACCTGATTGAGTGATGATATGGTAAGATGTTGATGACGGTTACGAGGTAACCCAAGATGGTAAGTTGGTCTGAGGGACCGTGATCATGATCCACACACACTTCATGGAGATAGTATCATGTTCATGCTCATGCATTAAACTTGTTAAATCCCTTGTTATTGTTTGTCATTTTGCTTTGTTTGCTGTGAGCTTGCGAGTAGATTCAAATTACTCACCTGGCATGTCATGCTAGTTGCTGGAGAAGCCATGCAAGGAGTCGATGTCGTTCGGTGCGTCGCGATCAAGGCTGTGTCCCAGCAGTGTCCTTGTGGAGACGAGTCCTGCTACTTCGTCGCTCCGCTGCCGAGTAGGAGTTTCCCCTATGGTCGAGGCCCCTGAGATGTCTACTAAATAATGTCCATAAGTGAAGTTGCACCGTGTGTGCCGCTGATGACCCACAAGTATAGGGGATCAATCATAGTCCTTTCGATAAGTAAGAGTGTCGAACCCAACAAGGAGCAGAAGGAAATGACAAGTGGTTTTCAACAAGGTATTTTCTGCAAGCACTAAAATTGTCGGTAACAGGCAGTTTGATAGCAAGATAATTTGTAATGAGCAAGTAACGGTAACGGTAAATAAAGTGCAGCAAGGTAGCCCAATCCTTTTGTGGCAAAGGATAGGCCAAAACGGTTTCTTATAATAGGCAAAGTGTTCTTGAGGGTACACGGGAATTTTATCTCGTCACTTTCATCATGTTGGTTTGATTCATGTTCGCTACTTTGATAATTTGATATGTGGGTGGGCCGATGCTTAGGTGTTGTTCTTACTTGAACAAACCTCCTACTTATGATTAACCCCCTCGCAAGCATCGGCAACTATGCGAAAAGTATTAAGATAAAATCTAACCATACCATTAAACATTTGGATCCAAATCGGTCCCTTACGAAGTAGCGCATAAACTAGGGTCTAAGCTTTTTTCACTCTAGCAACCCATCATCTAATAACTACTCCACAATGCATTCCCTTAGGCCCAAATATGGTTAAATGCCATGTAGTCGACGTTCACATGACACCACTAAGGGAATCACAACATACATGTCATCAAAATATTGAACACATATCAAGTTCACATGATTACTTGCAACAAGATTTCTCCCATGACCTCAAGAACAAAAGTAGCTACTCACAAATGATAATAATGCTCAAGATAAGAGGGGTATTAAATAGCATAATAGATCTAAACATATAATCTTCCACCAAATCAACCATATAGTAATCAACTACAAGATGCAATCAACACTAGTAGTCACCCACAGGTACCAATCTGAGGTCGGTACAAAGATTGAACACAAGAGATGAACTAGAGTTTGAGAGGAGATTGTGCTGTTGAAGATTGTCCTCCGAAAGATGAGAGGGTTGTTGGTGATGACGATGGCTTCGATTTCCCCCTCCGGGAGGAAAGTTTCCTCGGCGGAATCACTCCGCCGGAGGGCAAAAGTGCTCCTGCCCAAGTTCCGCCCCGAGACGGCGGTGCTCCATCCCGAAAGTCCTCTCTTTATTTTTTTCTAGGTCAAAATGACCTATATACCAGAAGATGGGCACTGGAGGTGGGCCGTGCTGGGCACAACCCACCAGGGCGCGTCTGGGGGCCGAGGCGCACCCTGGTGTCTTGTGCTCACCATGTGGGCCCCCTCCGATAGTTATTTGCTCCAATATTTTTTATATGTTCCAAAACAATTCTTCGTAAATTTTCAGCTCATTTGGAGTGTGCATAATAGGTAACTCTGATGTAGATTTTTCAGATCCAGAATTCCATTTGTCGGCATTCTCCCTCTTTGTGTAAACCTTGCATATTATGAGAGAAAAGATATTAGAATTACTCCATAAATCATTATTATGCATAAAAACATAGTAAATAATTGTAGGAAAACATGATGCAAAATGGACGTATCAACTCCCCCAAGCTTAGATGTCACTTGTCCTCAAGTGAAAAAACCGATATCGAAAAACATGCCCGCATGCTTAGAGGGAGAGGTGTCGATAGAAACAAAATACGGACATAGAAGCATCATGCTTATTATTATAACAACAACAAACTTTATCATATAAATTTATCACATAACTTTATCATATAACTTCTCATGAACAAGTAACAATTCATCACAACATCAAAGTAAAAGCATAAACTGTATTGAAAACCAACAAACTATGTTCTCAGTCAACTTTGCAACTACAATTCATCATCTTTTCAGGAAGGGTCTCGTAGCGGAGCCTTTTGGCAAGTCCACATACTCAACCATCATATAGTCTTCTATGATTGCTAACACTCACCTCATACACATGAGCAAAACATTTCAACCAGACACATAGAAAGATAGGGGCTTATAGTTTTGCCTCCCAACGTATTCACCTCAAGGGTGATGTTAACAATAATAACTCATGCTCACTCATATCCAACTGGATGTATGAGCCTAGATCTTTCCTCACCACATGATGCTTGCAAAAACAGAAAATAAAAGGAATATAGAAGAATACTTTGACTCTTGTATAAAAGTAAATACATAAAAGTAAAAGATAGTCCCTTCGCAGAGGGAAGTAGAGGTTGTCATGCGCTTTTTGGTTTGTATACTCAATCTCTTAGTGCAAAAGAACATCACGTTATATTGCCCTTTATGATAGCAATATTTACGATGCAGTATGTCGCCTTTATTATTTTGCCATCACAAGTTCGTACAACGCTCAATTTTCTCTTACACTAAATGATCCAACACATCTAGAAGAAATTTTTATTGCCTTATTGCACCAATGACAACTTACTTGAAGGATCTTACTCAATCAATAGGTAGGTATGGTGGACTCTCAAAACAAGATTATGGGTTTAAGGGTTTTTGGATGCACAAGTAGTATCTCTACTTAGTGCGGAATTTTTGGCTAGCAAAGATATTGAGCAAGCACCACATGTTAAAGGATCTATGACAATGTAACTTCTGTGTGAATATGAACAAGCATAAGTCATTATGTTGTCTTCCTTGTCCAACATCAACAATTTTGGCATATAATATTTTGATGGGAGCTCACAGTCATAAAATATGTCCAAGATAGTGTATTTGCATGTGGATCTTCTCTCCCATTATTAATTCTTTCATGAATTGCATCATTGACCAATGCTATGTTTGTCAATCTCCAAGAAATTTTACCATTTACACTTTTCCTTATGTGATGTCATTACTTACCATAAGATTAGCATATGATATTTTTCATTATTTCCTTTTATTTTATTTGAAACATAAAAGTAAAGAAAGCAAAACTCGAACTAAACTTTATTATATATCTCGCACATGATTACATAGATAGATAGATCACTAAGCAAACACTCAAAAAAGATTGAACTAAACTTTTTATTCAACTAATTCAAAAGATAACGAAAGATCGAACTAAGATAGATAGAGGTAAAGGAGGTGGTGTGAGACGATACCGGGGCACCTCCCCCAAGCTTGGCACAAGCCAAGGGGAGTGCCCATACCATGTACTCAAGTCTCCTTTGGTGGTGAAGAAGGTGATGGTGGTGATGCCATATTCTCCAATAAATTCATGAGTACCTCCCTCAAGCTTTGAATTTTTCGAAGCGCTCGGTGAAGTAACTTAGTGTTCTTCTCCACTTCGGCCATAATATGTTAATTCTCCGGTCCCCATGAGTTTGTCCCTGCATCACTTTCTCTTGGATGAGGCATGTCCCAATTGGATGGCAGGTGCACACAAGGAGTACTTTCGAACCCATAATTGTGAATCAAATTGTAATTTTTTTCGATGTAACCTGTGTAGAGGCCTCCTTAGAGAGTGTCCTTCTTTATTGTTTGTTGATCTCATGGCTTGATGGGGATTAGGATGAGGGGAGATGCCAGCCAGTGTGCCCCTATCGGAAGCCGGAGGTTGAGTTCCGAGAGAATTCTCTTCATCTTCTTCCATAGCAACCTCCTCAACTCCTTCTTCCCCTAGCCCCTCCTGTAGCAACCAAGCTTCACCTTCTTCATTGTTGGAGGAGGGAGAAGACATGATGCCTAACTTGAAAGCTCTGATAGAAAACTGCAAGAAAGAAGAACAGAAGATTTCTCCATGATGTGGTGGTCAATACATTCAGGGAGGTATATAAAGATTTTTTATCTTGGGAAACAAGCAAAACAGAAGGGAAACAGAGTCGGAAAGGTTTCCGAGGTGGGCACAACCCACCTGGGCGCGCCAGGGAAGGCGCCCCCAGGTGTCTTGTGCCCTCCTCGGTTGCCTTCCTGGTTATTTCTTATTTTCCTAATTTTTGTAATATTCCAAAACTAACAAAAATATTTTTGCGGATTTTTCGGAGTCGGTTTACTTACCGTATCATGTACCTCCTCTTTTTTAGGATTCTGTAGTGTTCCGGAAGGTTTCTTTTATGTGTTCCTCCACTGTCATGGTTTGGATTATATTGCTTTCAACATTAATAGGTGTACCTGAGATATAGTGCTTAATTCTTTGCCCATTGACCACCTTTGGGTTAGTACCTTCAGCATAATATTGATAGCTCCAGAGTGATAATCCTCCTCGATGATATATGGTCCTTCCCATTTAGAGAGAAATTTTCCTGCAAAGAATCTAAAACGAGAGTTGTACAAAAGAACATATTCTCCAACTTTGAGTTCCCGCTTTTGGATTATTTTGTCATGCCATCTTTTAACCTTTTCTTTAAATAATTTGGCATTTTCATAAGCCTGGGTTCTCCATTCATCTAGTGAGCTTTTCATCAGCAATTTTAAAATCATAGTTGGGTTCTTTGATTGCCCGATATACTTTATGTTCTAACTCAAGAGGCAGATGACAAGCTTTTCCATAAATCGTTTTATAACAAGACATACCCATAGGATTTTTATAAGCTGTTCTGTAGGCCCAAAGTGCATCATCCAATTTCTTAGACCAATTCTTTTGAGACCTATTAATAGTTTTTTGTAATATTAGTTTTATTTATCTATTGCTAAGTTCAACTTGACCACTAGATTGAGGATGATAGGGTGGTGCAATTCTATGGTTAACATCATATTTAGCAAGCATTTTACGGAAAGCACCATGAATAAAGTGTGAATCACCATCAATCATCAAATATCTAGGGACTCCAAACCTTTGGAAAATAACTTCTTTAAGCATTTTAATGGAAGTGTTGTGATCAGCACTACTAGTTGGAATAGTTTATACCCACTTAGTAACATAATAAACAACAACCAAAATATGTGTATACCCATTAGAGGAAGGAAAAGGTCCCATATAATCAAAACACCAAACATCAAATGGTTCAACAGCAAGTGAATAAATCGTAGGCATTTCTTGACGCTTACCGATATTATCAATTCTTTGACATTCACCACAAGATAAAACAAACTTACGGGCATCCTTGAAGAGAGTATGCAAGTAAAAACCAAATTAGAATACCTTATGAGCAGTTCTATCTCCCGCATGTTGTCCTCCATAAGCTTCAGAGTGACATTTCCGTAGGATTTGTTCCTGTTCATGCTCAGGTACACAACGTCTAATAATACCATCTACTCCTTTATAGAGGTGTGGGTCATCCCAAAAGTAATGTCTTAAATCATAGAATAATTTTTTCTTTTGTTGGTATGTGAAACTAGGTGGTATATATTTAGCAACAATGTAATTAGCGTAGTTAGCATACCAAGGAGTGTTATGAGGAACATTTATTGCAGCTAGTTGTTCATTGGGAAAGCTATCATCAATAGCTAGTGGGTCATCAAGAATATTTCTAACCTACGCAAGTTATCAGCTATGGGGTTCTCAGCTCCTTTTCTATCAGTAATATGTAAATCAAATTCTTGTAGCAAAAGACCCCACCTAATGAGTATAGGTTTAGCATCTTTCTTTTCCATAAGATATTTTATAGCAGCATGATCGGTGTGAATAGTTACTTTGGAGTCGATAATATAAGATCTGAATTTATCAAAAGCAAACACAACTGCTAAAAATTCTTTTACGGTAGTAGCATAATTTTGTTGAGAACTGTCTAGATTTTTACTAGCATAATGGATAACATTTAACTTCTTATCAATTCTCTATCCTAGAACAACACCAACAACATAATCACTAGCATCACACATATTCAAAAGGCAAGTGCCAATCAGGTGGTTGTACTATAGATGCAGAAGTTACGGCTTCTTAAGTGTTTCAAAGGCTTCTACACAATCATCATAAAAAACAAATGGAACATCCTTTTGTAAAAGATTTGTAAGAGGCCTAGAAAATTTTAGAGAAGCCTTTAATAAATCTCCTATAGAAACTAGCATGACTGAGGAAACTACACATACCTTTAATATCTTTAGGACACGTCATTTTCTCAACTGCATCAACTTTAGCTTTATCCACCTCAATACCTCGTTTAGAAATTTTATGCCCCAAGACAATACCTTCATTAACCATAAAGTGGCACTTCTCCCAATTCAAGACTAGATTAGTTTGCTCACATCTCTAGAAACCTCGATCAAGGTTGCTTAAGAAATCATCAAAAGAAGTTCCGTAAACAGAAAAATCATCCATGAAAACCTAAACAATCTTTTCACAAAAATCAGAGAATATAGAAGTCATACATCTTCGGAAGGTAGCAGGTGCATTGCATAAACCAGAAGACATACGTCTCTAAGCATAAGTTCCAAATGGGCAAGTAAAGGTGGTTTTCTCTTGATCAGGTTGTGAAACATGTATTTGAGAAAAAACAGAATATCCATCAAGAAAGCAAAAGTGTGTGTGCTTAGATAGTATTTCTACCATTTGATCAATAAAAGGCAGAGGTAATGATCTTTTATAGTTGCTTTATTTAATTTTCTAAAGTTAATTACCATTCTATAACTAGTAACAATTCTTTGTGGAATAAGTTCATTTTTATCATTAGGAACAACAGTAATACCTCCCTTCTTAGGGACACAATGAACGGGACTTACCCATCTACTATCAGCTATGGGATAGATTATGTCGGATTACGTGTTCTGGCAAACCCTTGAGGTTCGAACTCTGGGGTGCGCATGAAGATCTCTCTCCCCCTAGCTCACACTCTCGCCACGATCTCAAGGCCTAGCTCGCCGAACCCAAGGAACAGAAGACACGCAAGAGTTTATATTGGTTCCGGCCACCGATGTGGTGTAATACCCTACTCTAGTGTGGTGTGGTGGATTGCCTTGTAGGCCGAGGATGAACTAGTACAAAGGGTGAACTGCCTTAGGAGGATAGGTGTTCTTGAGTTCTATGAGCTGGTGAGGATGGTCTTGGTGGAATGGATCCGGTCCAAGATCAGTTGCCTCCTATGGTGGTGGCTAGTCCTATTTATAGAGGCCCCGGTCCTCTCCCCAAATGTTTAGGCGGGAAGGGATCCCACAACGGCCAATTTGAAGGGGGACAACTAGTACAAGCTATCGTGACAAAAGGTGGTCTTCGCCTGCCAAAGGCTCCGGTGGTGACGCAGTCATGGGCTCCACGATGACCTTGGTCGTGCCGTCCTGCTGGTCTTGGTCTCGTTGCACCGATATGGAAACCTTTGCCTGATGCCTCGGGACTCCTCGCATGCACTTGCCCCTTTAGCACCAAAGAGGCAACCGGTACTTTGCGCCCGCTGGTGCCCGTCTGGCGCCCGCCTGGCCTTGGTCGCCATGGCTCACGTTACGGAAACCTCGCGAGGTGCCCCTCGCCTCGATCTCTCCGCTCCTCGCGAGCCAGCCTAGTGAGGCTGACCCTTAGGAGGTCTTGTGTCGTCCGCCCCGCGATGGTCTTGAGTGCTTGATAATGAAGATGGGTCGTACCAGGCCGCTAGTGGAGCCACACCCTGGGCTGCAGGTAGGCTAGTCTGGGTACCCCCGTTCCCGGAATGCCGACACTAGCCCCTGGGCCCAAGGCGCGCTCGGACTTGGAAGGGGCAAGTGCGGAGCGCTGCGGACCCCAACCGCCTGCGGCCCTGATTGGCGTGTGGCGATTGACATGACGTGGGCGCCTCCACTTCCCCATGCAGCCTCGATTTTCGCCTGGCTAAGCAGCCACCGTTGCTTACACAGCAGCACCCCCATCGCAGGCGAGCGCTCTGTAGCTCCATCGTTTTCCAGCAACTAGCGGATCCTTTCCCCCGTTCGATCTAACGCCAACTCTCCCCGCCGCCATGGCACCAAGCCGGAAGAAGAAGGGGAAGAAGGAGTCCCATACCTTGGCTCCTATGTCGCCGGCCTTCGAACCCGCTGTCGAGGGGTCGGTGGTGCTCAACCAAGAGGCGATGGGAAAGGTGCGCCCAGCACTCACCGCTGACTCCAACGAATGGGGGGGGGGGGCGATGTTGGCCTGGCCCGCTTCCCGTGCTGAAATTGACATGATGGACACCGAGGTCCCCCTCCATCTTCACGCCCTCTGGGCCGATCTGATCCCTCCTTTCTCCGACTTCTTCAATGCGGTGCTTTTGCATTATCAGATCAATGCGCTGCACCTTGATCCCCAATCCACCATCCTCCTTGCCATCTTCTCCTTTGTCTGCGAGGCCATGGTGGGCATTGCCCCTTCCGTGGCCTTGCTCTGCCACTTCTTCTCTCTACATCTGACAAACGGTCGCCAGCGCTCGGGGTGTGTATCTTTCCAGGCTGTGGCCGCTACGGCCGGCTCGGGGATCAACTTCGAGCTCTCACCGGTCGCCGAAGGCTTCCGGAAGCGATGGGTGTATGTGGATGTTGGTGTGCGCAACCCCTTGCTGCTGCTTCCGCGGACTCCGGCCACCCAAGCTCTGGCTGGTAGCATGCAAGGCTAGCCAACCAGCGGCTCGATCATGTCTGGCACCGGCTGGCCAGGCTGAAGGGCCTTGGGGTGACGGCACCTATGGTGGTGAAGGAGTTCATCCGGTGCCGCATTGCTCCACTTCAGTGTCACTCTCGGCCGATCTGGACCTTCTCCGGTTACGGGGACCTCATGAGGCTTCAACTGCCGGCTCTTGCCCCTGAGGCACGGCGCACGGTGCTCGAGCTCCTGACTGGTGACCCAACGCTAGCCAGCCAGCCTACTGGAAGAAGGTTATCTTCTGTACTACTGCTCGAACAAGGTGGAGTTCATGAAGCAGATGCCCTCCTTTGACGAATGGGGGCTACGCCCGGCTGTCCTGGAAGGGCCTCACGAGAGCCCTGTCTTTGTGGCTCCCTTGCTTGCCGCCGGCATAGCGATCTCCCCGAAAGTGGGCGCAGGGGGCGACCACCATCGGCCGCTGGCGACGCGGCTGCTGAGGAACCGGCGCTGCTCGGGGCTTTTGAAGGGTCGTCCCACGGGCCCCTGGAGAGCCGTCTTGAGGAAGTGGCCGGGGGGCGACGCAACCCGACACTCCTGAGGCTGAAGCCCCCGAGGCCCCGGCTGGTCGCCACGAGGCGGAGGCCGAGGTCTCCACGTAGTCCTGCACCCCTGAGGTCGCCTCCTCAGGAGCCACTCCAGCCGCGCCCGACGCTGGTGACCGCACCTAGGGCTTCAGCCGGCTCCAACCGAACTTCGATGCGCTCCATAAGAGGAAGGGATCTCCAAGCTGCAGCGGTGATGCCTTGCGACCATTGAAACAGAGGAAGTATATAGCCATAGACGAGTGAGTACCTTATCTTTGTAATTTCTCGAGTCCTGCTTCCCCTCCTGACTGTGATTCCTCAGGGTCCCTTCTTCTAAGGCGGCAAAATCTCCCGAGATCAACCTCCTCCTGCCCCGAGTCTCCTGCTGGCCTTGAGCACCCCAAGCTAGCCCGTCGTACTTGGCGCGAGGTCAGCCTAAGAGGCAAGCATGCCAGCCTGGCGCCTCGACCCAGCGTTCTTGCCGTCCTTGCTTCGTGGCTTTGCCTGGGATCCAGAAGGTGTGCCAAGGGCTCCTCCTCTGGTTATCGACCGCGGCTGGGTGGCCTCAGCCCTGGCCTGTCCTTCGGGCAACAAGCCTCTGCCCCTCCGGGCCTTTGCCGAGGCCCGAAGGGCGACTGGGAAGGCGCCGGCCTCCAGCCCACTGCTGGGAGGAAGCGAGCCACTTCGGACTCCTTCGACAACCTCTGGCATGGAGGACGGACCTGGTCGCGCATTCGATTTTGCGCACAAGCGGGGTGCCGTCCGTCACGAGCTCTTCCGGAAGGCGATGGGTGCGCTGAGCCGGCTTGGGCAAGAGCTCGTGGATGTTAACGCTCGCCTTGAAACTGAGGGCCTCCGGCTGGTTGACGAATGGCATCAACTGAAGGTGGCCATCAACCTCGGGTGCCTCTAGCGTGAGCACGCCAACGCGAAGGCCGAGGCATCCCTCACAACCTCGTGCAAGGCCAGCGCCCGAGCCTTGGAGGAGGCTAGGGAGGCAGACCACCGCCGCAAGGTCGCCGAGAAGCGCAGGCAGGAGCTCCAGGCCCTGAATGCCTCCCTGGATCAGCAAGTGGATGCGCGCAGAGCTGCCTTAGCGTCGATGAAGGGGGCGCCGTCGGACGAGGAGGAGATCTTGAGGCACGAGGAAGCGCTGATCCTGGAGGCCACAGAGCGCAGCCTAGAGCTTGAGCAGTTGGAGATGAGGGAGCGTCAGGTTGCCCAAGCAGAAGATGCTGCCAGCGCACGCGAGGCCAGGACCCAGGGGGAAGTTGACTGCAGGGTAGCTGAGGCTCGCGCTGATCTTGCCAATAGGTACGACCTGAAGCTGAAGTTCGTGGAAGCCGAAGCTGAGGGCTGGACCGCCGCCCTCAGGTCAAGGTTGGCTGAGGCGGAGCAGCACGAGAAGGCTGCCGCGGCTGCCTTGATCTCCGTGCAGGCCGAGTTGGCCTCCGCCCGTGCTGAGCTGCTCCCGCTTCAGCAGCGGGTTGCCGCTGCTGAGTCCATCGTGCAACAGAGCAGGGAGGAGGCGATCTGCCAACAGACGTTGCAGTGCGAGCACGCCCCCATGCCCTGGGACCTTAGCACGAGGGCCAACCAGGCCCTGGGCACCATTTGTGATGAACACGCCCCTCATCCCCACGCGGAAGACTATGCCAGCCACCTCCGCTTCTTCACTGATGTCGTGACGCGCCTGGTGAACCGGGCTGAGAGGGCTCGCGAGCTTGTCGAGGAGAAGAGCCGAGGCCTCCTCGGGCGCGCATTTTCCCACGTTTTCAGCCATCTCTAGAACATCAATCCTGACTTTGACTTTGACACCGCCATCGCCCCGGTTCCCAAGGTCATCCGGGACAACCTAGCGCACTGGGTGGACAACAATGTGGATGCTCTGGTCAGGGCCTTTGCTTCTGATGATGACGTGGTGGTGGTCGTGGCGGATGAGGGCGGCGCGGTTGATGACGGTGAAGATAGCGCCAGCAGCATGTCTGGGAGTGATCCGGAAGACGCGGCGAGCAACATGTCTGACTGAGCCCGCGCTCCTTTATTTTGAACCTGCATGCAAAAGCTTGGGCATGGCCCCTCACGATGTAAGAGCATTTTGGGAAGGGGGAGCCCCTCATGTAAATGGACTACCATTTTACTTCTTAGGATAGGCTTGAAACGTGCTTTTGTGAGCTGACGAGCCCCTTGCGGGCTTGCTGCCGTACTTACCTTAGTCCAGGCGGGCTTCAAACTGATTTGGCAGCTGCGGATGAGCATTTCTCCTGAGGGGAGTCCTTTGCGGGCTCGCGAGGTTTTGGTCTCCTGAGGGGTCCGCTAGTCCGCCCGAGAGGGCCTCGCGAGAAGCGAGCGCCAGTACTGGCGGGATGCGCGCGTAGTGCATGCATGCCACGCCCAGCCCCCACTCGCGAGGTGCTCAGAAGGTGGGGGGGGGGGGGAGGTAGCAGACGCAAATCTCAAAACAAGGAACAAATCCAGAAACTCACGAAATCAACATGAATGAGAAAAGGCACCCCCCGCAATTGCCAATGAAAACACGAATTCAAATTCAAAATCGAAGGCTGCAAATTTGGGCTACAGAAAAGAGGTCTAAAGCAGATGGCCGCGTCCGGCGCCTAACTAGTCTTCTTGTCTTCCCACCAGCACGGAGCTAAGTGCTTTCGCTGGTTGTGAGCATAGTCATTGGGGGACAGTGTCGACGGCCAGCGCGGAGCATGGTGCTTCCACTAGGACGTGGGCGGGAGCCCCCGAGGCCCGAGGGCGGCACTCCGGAGACTCCGGGGCATGTGCAGCCCCACTCATTATTACGTGAGAGTGTCACGAGTGGAGACCTTCACAGGCGTGAGCCTTGCTTCATATCGCCAGGCGAGAGCCCCACCCTGCGCCACCCTCGACCACTGTTGGGGGATCCGGAAACCAAGACGAGACCAAAGGGCAGAGAGGACGCTGGAGCACCCTCGGCGACTGAGGGAGTCCTGGATTAGGGGGTGTCCGGATGGCCGGACTATAACCTTTGGCCGGACTCCTGGACTATGAAGATACAAGATTGAAGACTTCGTCCCATGTCCGGATGGGACTTTCCTTGGCGTGGAAGGCAAGCTTGGCGATACGGATATGTAGATCTCCTCCCATTGTAACCGACTCTGTGTAACCCTAGCCCTCTCCGGTGTCTATATAAACCGGAGGGTTTTAGTCCATAGGACGAACAACAATCATACCATAGGCTAGCTTCTAGGGTTTAGCCTCTCGATCTCGTGGTAGATCTACTCTTGTACTACCCATATCATCAATATTAATCAAGCGGGAGTAGGGTTTTACCTCCATCGAGAGGGCCGAACCTGGTAAAAACATCGTGTCCCTTGTCTCATGTTACCATCCGCCTAGGCGCACAGTTAGGGAACCCCTACCGAGATTCGCCAGTTTGACACCGACATTGGTGCTTTCATTGAGAGTTCCTACGTATGCGTCATCTTTAGGCCCGATGGCTCCTCCGATCATCAACAACGATGGGGTCCAGGTGAGACTTTTCTTCCGGACAGATCTTCGTATTCGGCGGCTTTGCTGCGGGCCAATTAAGCAGCCATCTGGAGCAGATCAAAAGCTCGCCCCAGCCATCGAGTCAGATTTTGGAAGTTTGAACTACGGATCGCGTCTGCGGAGACTTGATCTTGACGGGTTCGAGCCACAGCCAAGCGCGCCGCACTGTCACGATGGGCATGATCTAGCTCTGCCGCTGAACAGTACCCTGGAGGCCGCACTAGTGTCCGCTCCGACCCTTAGCTCGGAGCCGACTGCGTCGATCGAGGACGGGTGGATGGACAACGCCTCGGGGGCTGCGATCTCTACGGCGACCGAGGCGAATACCAGCCCTGTCGCTTGCGGCTTCGTGACTCAAGGTGCGGACTCCTCTGCGACTCCGAACCTTCCACGCCCCTGCCAATCGAATCCGATTGGGCGCCGATCATGGAGTTCACCGCCGCGGACATCTTTCAGCACTCGCCCTTCGGCGACATCCTGAATTCACTAAAGTCTCTCTCTTTATCGGAGAGCCTGGCGGACTATGGTCACAAGGTTGGGATGCGACGACGAAGAAATTCAAAACCCACCCACCACCCACTTCGTAGCCACTGTCGATGATTTAACCGACATGCTCGACTTCGACTCCGAAGACATTGACGGTATGGACGACGATGCAGGAGACGACCAAGAACCAGCCTAAAGGGCACTGGAAGGCCACCTCGTCATACGACATATACATGGTGGACATCCCAAAAGAAGGGAAAGGTGATGGAACAACGGAGGATGACCCCTCCAAGAAGCAGCCTAAGCGCCGGCGTCAGCGGCGCCGCTCTAAATCCTGCCAAACCAAAAACGGCGATTCCGGCACGGGAGATAATAACACCCCGGACAGTGCCGAAGACAACCCCCTCCAGCAGGATTCAGCACAGGAGGATGGAGAAGCCAACCCTCATGAGAGAGGGGCAGACAGAGAGGTTGAGGACGATAATTACATGCCTCCCTCCGAAGACGAGGCAAGCCTCGACGACGACGAATTTGTCATGCCTGAGGATCCCGTCGAACAAGAACGTTTCAAGCGCAGGCTTATGGCCATGGCGAGCAGCCTCAAGAAAAAACAGCAACAGCTTAGAGCTGACCAAGACTTGCTAGCCGACAGATGGACTGAAGTCCTTGCGGCGAAAATCTGAACTCGAACGCCCCTCCAAGAGCTACCCAAAGCGCAGGCTGCTACCCCGATTAGAGGAGGAAGCACATAAACCTACATCACCAGCGCATGATGCGACCGACCGACCACCTCGTGGCCACGACAGAGAGGCCTCTCGGTCCTCCACTCAAGCCGCACCCCGGCGTCGCTCAAAGAATACCAAGGCACGGGGAAGTGCGCCAGACCTGCGAGATATATTGGAGGACAAGGCAAGGCAAACAAGATCGATCTACGGATCGCGTGGGTGCCCCACGACGCGTGATGATAACCGTCATGCCGGATATGGCAATTCCGGCCGGGCCGAGCACAGTAGACAAAGCTCATTTGAGCTACATCGTGATATAGCCCAGTACAGAGGCGCCGCACACCCACTATGCTTCACAGATGAAGTAATGGATCATCAAATCCCCGAGGGTTTCAAACCCGTAAACATCGAATCATACGATGGCACAACAGATCCTGCGGTATGGATCGAGGACTATCTCCTTCATATCCACATGGCCCGCGGTGATGATCTACATGCCATCAAATACCTCCCACTAAAGCTTAAAGGACCAGCTCGGCATTGGCTTAACAGCTTGCCAACAGAGTCAATTGGTTGTTGGGAGGACCTGAAGCCGCATTCCTCGACAATTTCTGTGGGCACCTATGTGCGACCACGAACGCGCCGATGACCTAAGCCACATAATTCAGCAGCCGGAGAATCGGCGGACAATTCCGGACACGGTTCCTAACTAAGAAAAATCAAATAGTCATTGTCCGGACGCAGAGGCCCTCGCAGCCTTCAAGCATAACATCCGTGACGAATGGCTTGCCCGGCACCTAGGACGGAAAAGCCAAATCCATGGCAGCCCTCACAACACTCATGACCCGCTTTGCGGCGAGAAGACAACTAGCTAGCTCGCGGTAATAACATGACCAAGAGTCCTGGTAATTCGGATACCAAGGACAACAATGGCAGGTCGTGTCGCAACAAGCACAAGCGCCGCATTAACAGCGATAATCTTTGAGGATCGGCGGTCAATGCGGATTCAGAGGCTCTAAACCGGTCGCGGAAAAATCCATTCAAAAGAAATACTCGGGCCCGTCAATTTGGACCGAATACTCGATCGCTCGTGCGGATACATGGCACCCCGAAAAACAAGCCAACCACACCAACAGGGATTGTTGGGTGTTCAAGCGAGCAGCAAGTTAAATGCGAAAACAATGACAAGGGGCTGCATAGCGATGGCGAGGAGGAGCCCGGCCGCCGAACAATAGGGGACATAAGGGCTTCCCCCACAAGTGCGGATGGTGAACATGATATCATAACCCACATACCCAAAAGGGGCGGAAGCGTGCACTCGAGGGCGTATATGCGATGGAGCGATCGCCCCAAAGTTCAACCCGTGGTCCTCCTGCCCAATCACTTTTGATCGAAGGACCACCCACTAGCATCCGCCATGGCGGATTTGCGCGTGGTTCTAGACCCAATCATTGACGGATTTCACCTCACTAGAGTCCTGATGGGCGGCGGCGACTGAACCTGCTTTATCGGGATATAGTGCGAAAAATGGGCATAGATCCCTCACGGATTAAACCGGAAAGATGACCTTTAAAGGCATCATACCAGGTGTAGAGGCCAACTATGCAGGCTCGATTACACTTGAGGTGGTCTTTGGATCCCGGATAATTTACGAAGCGAGTTAATCTTGACATAGTCCCGTTCATGATGGCTATCACGCCTTTGCTCGGACGAACCGCATTGCAAGGTTCAATGCGGTGCCGCACTACGCATACCTCAAGCTCAAGATGCCAGGCCCTCGAGGAGTCATTACGGTCAATGGAAACACCGAACGCTCTCTCCGAACAGAGGAGCATACGGCGGCCCTCACGGCGGAAGTACAAAGCAGCCTTTCAAGGCAATTCTCGAGTCCGGCTATTAAACGTCCGGACACCGTCAAGCGCGCCCGGAGTAACCTACAACAAGACCGCCTGGCACGTTCCAAGCACGCGTAGCAATGCGGCCCCAACCCCAGCCCTCACGAAATTGCGAAACCAGTACTACGCGTACATAATTACGCTCTGGAAATACCATGGGCATAGGGGGAGGGGCACGACCACGACATGCCCAAAATGCGGCTCAACCGCACTAGGGGCTCCTGATTTCGTCATTTTTTTCTTACTTTCAGGACTCCACTCTCCGGAAGGCCTGTCCGGCAGCACAATTGCTGAACACACGATGCAACAGCCAGGGAAGCAGAAAGCCACGTCGAGTGTCCAGGTGGTCTCTATAACAAGCAGTATACTTGTTTCACATATCATACCGCAGCTCGCCCCTGGAGGGGGACATGTCAAATAGTCCCATCTCTTGCTTATCGCACTATTTGTATCGTTCTGCTTTTACCGCAGCCCTTTCGAATAAACAATACATAGCTTTTGTCTATTATTGCATTCCTTTTTTTATCTATATATGTTCATTAATGACATGTTTGCACCCGTACACTTTGGTACGGCCAAATACACCAGGGGCTTAAGTACCCTAAAATATGGTGTGATAAGTCCGAACACTTTCACAAGTGCGGCACCCGAACTTATAGCATTATATGCATCGGCTCCGAATCATGTCTTGGGTCAATAGTTGGGTTTGCCCGGCTCCCATGTTTTGGTACCTTAAGTTCCATCATATCGGCTAAGGTAGCGCTGGGAGAACCACTGCGATTGTGCCCCGGTTGAGCTGGGCTAAGCACCTCAGTGGAGAAAGCTAAAACTGACCGTCATGATAGGGCGAGAGCTGGTAGATGTTCGAGAGGTTTTCGAGTCCCTAAAGACTTATGCCGCTTAGAGCGAGGAGTCGGCTTTGTCGGCCTAGGCATGGATAGCGCCCCGAACTCGGTCTTCCGAATACTAGGGGCTTCGCCGAAATTTAAAATTATAGAATTCTATGGCTAAGTGAGAGTGTTCAAGCATTATAGTCTGATTGCCTTGTTCGTTGTGTTGAGTGCCTCCCTCGAAGGACCCAAAAATGGGAAAAAGAGCGCTCAAGTTTATCCCGAACACCCCAGCACTCGTGGCATGGGGGCGGAAGCCGACGACTCGCCATCTCTCAAATTTAATAAACGGCCGCACAGAAGGTAATATTTTAAATTCAAAAGCGTTGCTTAGCGCATACGAACAAGTTTTCAGCGTACAGGACCACAAATGCGAGTTTACTCACTCTTTGGAGCATTCATCTGCTATAAGGCGGGCACCCTTCAGGACGCCCTCATAATACATCTCGGGCTTGCGATGCTCCTTGCCCGGCGGTGGTCCGTCCGTCACAAGCTTCTCAGCGTCCATCTTGCCCCAGTGCACTTTAGCACGGGCAAGGGCCCTACGGGCACCTTTGATGCATACGGAGCGCTTGATGACTTCAATCCGTGGACAGGCGTCCACCAGCCACCTCACCAGCCCGAAGTAGCTCCCAGGCATGGCTTCCCCAGGCCACAGCCGGACTACGAGACCCCTCATGGCCTGTTCGGCCACCTTATGGAGCTCGAACAGCTGCTTCAGCTGGTCGCTCAAGGGCACCGGGTGTCCGGCCTCAGCATACTGAGACCAGAACACCTTCTCCGTCGAGCTCCCCTCCTCGGCTCGGTAGAATGCGGCAGCGTTGGACACACTGCGGGAAAGATCTACGAATGCTCCTGGAGAGCTCCGGACTCGGGTATGTAACAAGTAATTGACTTTCACGTGCTTGCTTTGCATAAAGAATGCCTTACCCGCCGCTATCTTCTTCATCGCCTCAATTTCTGGAGGGCTTTTGGGCTTGGCCTTAGCAGATTTGGCGCTCTCAAGGGCCGAGGCAAGCTCGGACTCTCGAGTCTTTGAGTCAAGCTCCAAACTCTCGTGTTTTTCCACGAGAGCCTGGAGCTCTTGCTGCACCTCTGCAACCCGCGCCTCCTGCTTCTCTCGCTCAGTGCGCTCCACGGCCGCATTGTTTTCGGCCTTGGACAGCGCTTCCTTCGGTCGCCACCTCGTTCGTGGCCCCTGCAATACTCACTTTGGTCCTGTCATTTTTTGCAACCATATCTTTTTATATACTTACATAAGGCATTACTTACCTTCCTTGTCCTCGAGCTGCTTCTTGGCAAGGCCGAGCTCGTTCTTAGACCGCTCGAAGCTCTGCTTCAACGCATCGACCTCCGCAGTCAGTGCGGCAGAGGTCAGCAGCGCAGCCTGCATTCCCATATTGACATACTTATGTTAGACTCATGCGTATGTCTTTTTGATCCTCAGTTCGGATTTTCTTTCCGAACACCAAACTGAGCATCAGGGGCTACTGTCTATGCGGTAATATTTTTACATATCTTAAATACATACCTCAAAGCCTGTTAGAAGGCTGGCATAGGCTTCAGTCAGCCTGCTCTTGGCGGACCGAACCTTCTGGATCACCACACTCATGATAGTGCGGTGCTCCTCGTCGATGGAGGCGCCGTTAAGCACCTCCAACAGATTGTCCGGTGCCTCCAGTTGGACGGAGGTCATCGGCGTCGTAGGCTTGCCCTTCCTACTAGGCGCTGCGGACTCGGAACCACTTGAAGGTTACGGGCGGTGTCGACCTAGGGCGGACTTGGAGCCCTTGGGGTTTTGTCCCCTTGCTTTGGAGTCCGGGAGGTGCGCCTTGCGGCGCCTCGAGACCACCTCCTCTGGCTGGACCCTTTGGGACTCCACCCGGCATCATCCACAGCGCGAGAGAGGCGGCGGAAGTGAAGTGCTATTCATCCGGCGAACCCGAGGCCGCTCGTCGAGCGTCGAGCCCGGCCTTGGGCGGACTGCAGGATTATATTCGGCGTCAGAAGGTACTGTGCAACAAAGGAATGCCATGAGTTATTCTGGTATCTTGATACTTACGATTTCACCAGGGGCTTGGCCCTGGGTGGCCACTCCTCTTCGCCGTCGTCGGCGTTGGTGGAGTAGTCCGGAGGAAGGTCCTTCCTTCTTGGACCCTCCGGCCCCCGCCCAGGGCGGCCTTCCTTTCTTCTCTCCCCGGGAGAGGCCTCTCTTCCTCCTCCTCGTTTCCCTCGAGTCCGCCTCGAGTCATCCGGCGATGAGTCCGACACCACTGGCGCCGGGAACTCCTTGAGTTCCGTGGCCTTCTTCTTAACCTTCTTCTCGGCACCACGTAGGTGCGGAACCAGCAACCCGTCAGCGGGCGTCCGCTGGAGTCTTCGGCAAGGGCCGGACGGTCAATCTGCGGGACGTCTTCGCCAATCTGTCAAAGGTAAGGAGTTTAGATCCCGCATAGAGTCAAACTATGAAAAACAAGTGTCCCGTAAAGGGTAAAATAGCTTACCGCGTTGGCTTGATGCTGCGCGCTGAATTCGTGATCCTCGGTAACGGATGCGGGTGCCTCGGCGCCCTTGAACAGCACCTTCCAGGCATCTTCGTACGTAGTGTCGAAGAGCTTGCTCAGGGTTTGGTGCTGTGCCGGATCAAACTCCCACAAGCTAAAGGCCCGTTGTTGGCACGGGAGGGTCCGGCGGATGAGCATGACCTGGACTACGTTGACGAGCTTGAGCTTCTTGTTCACTAGGTTTTGGACGCAGGTTTGGAGTCCGGTCAGCTCTTCCGAATTACCCCACGACAGGCCCATCTCTTTCCAGGAGGTGAGCTGTGTAGGGAAGCCAGATCGGAATTCGGGGCCCGCTGCCCATTTAGGGTCACGCGGCTCAGTGATGTAGAACCACCCCGATTGCCATCCCTTTATGGTCTCCACGAAGGAGCCCTCGAGCCATAGGACGTTGGCCATCTTGCCCACCATGGCACCTCCGCACTCCGCTTGGCGGCCGCCCACTACCTTTGGCTTGACATTGAAGGTCTTGACCATAAGCGAAGTGGGGCTGGATGCAGAGGAAGGCCTCGCACCTGACGATGAGCGCCGAGATGTTGAGGATGAAGTTGGGGCCAGATCATGGAAATCCAGGCCGTAGTAGAACATGAGCCCCCGGGAAAATGGGTGAAGTGGGAAACCTAGTCCGCGGAGGAAGTGGGTGAGGAACACCACCCTCTCATGGGGCCTGGGGGTGGGGATGAGCTGCCCCTCGTCTGGGAGCTGATGCGCGATGTCCTTGGACAAGTATCCGGCTTTCCTCAGCTTCTTGATGTGTCCCTCCGTGACGGAGGAGACCATCCACTTGCCTCCCGCTCGGACATGGCGGAGAAGGTTGAGTGGGATGTGCGGACTTGGGCGCTGGAGCTCGAGTCTTGTGAAATGGATGAGCAAAGGAGGAAGAAGGCGTGGGTGAAAAGGTGGATCCTTATCCCCTTATATGGGCGGACGAAGCTATCGTCCCCACCAGCTGGTAAAACTCGCTTATCTCCCAAGCGCCGTAATCAATGGCGCGGTTGGGTTCTACGCCCGTATTGATGAGAATCCGGAATAAGGGGACACGATCTACTGCCTCGACAAGGCGTGCCAAGAAACCGCCTCGCTAAACGCGCTGAGGTGGGACGGTAAAAGCGATTGAATAAAGGCTTGGCGTGGTGTGATGTCACGCTGCGGAATATGTCGGCAGTTGAATTTGTGTAAATATTATTCTCTCTCGGTGGTATGTGGAACTTATTTTGCGAGCGGACACTATCCTTGTGTTCAAAATCTTCTATCAAGTATTCGGAGGAGGAACCCGCCTGCAATGCGAAGACAATCTGCGCGTCGGACTCGTCGTCATTGAATCCTGGTTCGAGGGCTCTTGAGGAGTCTGGATTAGGGGTGTCCGGATGGCGGACTATAACCTTGGCGGACTCTGGACTATGAAGATACAAGATTGAAGACTTCGTCCGTGTCCGGATGGGACTTTCCTTGGCGTGGAAGGCAAGCTTGGCGATCTGATATGTAGATCTCCTCCCATTGTAACCGACTCTGTGTAACCCTAGCCCTCTCCGGTGTCTATATAAAGCTGGAGGTTTTAGTCCATAGGACGAACAACAATCATACTATAGGCTAGCTTCTAGGGTTTAGCCTCTCGATCTCGTGGTAGATCTACTCTTGTACTACCCATATCATCAATATTAATCAAGCGGAGTAGGGTTTTACCTCCATCGAGAGGGCCCGAACACAGGTAAAACATCGTGTCCCTTGTCTCCTGTTACCATCCGCCTAGACGCACAGTTCGGGACCCCCTACCTGAGATCCGCCGGTTTTGACACCGACAACGACCACGGGCCCTCTGCCGGGGGGAAGGCTCGCCGGCGCTTCCCCCAGCCGAGGGCCTACCTCCGTGCCACGCCTGGCTCCGCGCGGCACGGGCGAGGGCCTGGCTCCGGGCCTCTCCCGCGCAGCCCCCAGAGCACCACTCCTGCCGTTGGGTGGGCCACTGCCCTATGGTCTTCGACTGCTACCATGACTGGGGTTTCCTCAGTTCAGGGTTAGCGTAAGTTTGCTCCTGCGACACTGGCTATACCCCACCATCGTCGTCGCTGAAGGGGTCAGTGAAGTCTCCGGACGGCCCCTGAAAGGCCCGCGCCTCGGGCCCTCCAGCTGCCCATCCTGGCCCGGGGAATGGATTGGAGCCTTCCCCCGACAGGTATTCCAGGTGCACCATGCGGGGCACGTAGGCGTCCGCGATTGCCTCGCCAGAATCCTCGCCCAGGTGCCCCACGCCTTGGGCCACGAATTGCGGTGTCTGGCCCTGGTGGCCGCCGCGCGGCATCCTGGCACGCCCTTGCGGCGGGCCGTCAACACTTGTCTGGCAACGACGCGGTCGTGGCAGGACGGCCAGCGCCATTGCCCACGCTCGTGTCGCTGGATTCCCCTGATGCCCCGGGGGCCGCGCGGGCTCGTCGGGGCCTCGCGCGTGCTTCCGCCACAACCTGGGTCGTGGCCATGGAGCAGAAGGGTGGCGCACCTCTTGAAGTGGCGTCCAGGAGTTCGACGACCGGCTCTAGTAGTGAGTCGCGGCCGCTCTCCATAAGGTTGCACCGCAGCAGCTCCCGCGCCACGATGAGCGCGACCCGCATGTTTGCTTGCTCCCATCGGGTGTGTGTTGCCGTTGCCGCAGCGTAGCCGGAGGATCGCGCGGCGGCGCACGTTCGCCGCGGTGCGAGGGCGGCGGGCGTCGGTCCGTGCTGCCCACGTCCGCGGGCATTAGGCGACGCGCGGGCCGCCTGGAGCACGGAGTTGAGGTCTTCTGGAGCAGATGGTGGTGCCCGGGCGGGCCAGGCCGCCCATCGGCCGGCTTGGGTCCTTGGATCCTCAGACATCGGAGCCTCCAGGCAGCGACGAGTTGGTCGATGGAGAAGAAAGCTTCTGCGCACTCCTACCTGGCGCGCCAAATGTCAGATTATGGGTTCCAGCAAACCCTTGAGGTTCATGCTCTGGAGTGCGCATGAAGATCTCTCTCCCCCTAGCTCACACTCTCGCCACGATCTCAAGGCCTAGCTCGCCGAACCCAAGGAACAGAAGACACGCAAGAGTTTATACTGGTTCGAGCCACAGATGTGGTGTAATACCCTACTCCAGTGTGGTGTGGTGGATTGCCTTGTAGGCTGAGGATGAACTAGTACAAAGGGTGAACTGCCTCAGGAGGAGAGGTGTTCTTAAGTTCTATGAGCTGGTGAGGATGGTCTTGGTGTAATGGATCTGATACAAGATCAATTGCCTCCTATGGTGGTGGCTAGTCCTATTTATAGAGGCCCCGGTCCTCTTCCTAAATGTTTAGGCAGGAAGGGATCCCACAACGGCCAATTTGAAGGGGGACAAGTAGTAAAAGCTATCTCGACAAAAGGTGGTCTTCGCCTGCCAAAGGCTCCGGTGGTGACACCGTCGTGGGCTCCGCGATGACCTCCTTCCTGCCGTCCTGCTGGTCTTGGTTTTGTTGCACCGATATGGAAACCTTTGCCTGATGCCTTGGGACTCCTTGCCTGCACCTGCCCCTTTAGCACCAAAGAGGCAATCGATACTCTGCGCACGCTGGCGCTCGCTTGGCCTTGGTCGTCATGGCTCACATTACGGAAACCTCGCGAGGTGCCCCTCGCCTTGATCTCTCCGCTCCTCGCGAGCCAGCCTAGTGAGGATGCCCCTGAGGAGGTCTTGTGTCGTCCGCCTCACGAGGCTTGGCCCCTCGCGAGGGTCTTGAGTGTTTGCTGATGAAGATGGGCCGTACCAGGCCGCTAGTGGAGCCACGCCCTGGGCTGTAGGCAGGCAAGTCTGGGTACCCTCGTTCCCAGAACGCCGATAGATTATACCTACTTCCAGAAGCTTTAATATTTCAGTTCTTACCACTTCTTTCATCTTAGGATTCAGACGTCGTTGGTGATCAACAACGGGTTTAGCATCAGGTTCCATATTAATCTTGTGCTAACAGAGAGTGCGACTAATGCCCTTAAGATCATCATGAGTATACCCAATAGCAGCTCCGTGCTTCTTCAGAATTTTGAATAATCGTTCTTCTTCATGTCCTGAAAGGTTAGCACTAATAATAACATGATATATCTTTTTCTCATCAAGAAAAGCATATTTCAAAGTGTCTGGCAATTGTTTTAATTCAAACACAGGATCACCTTTAGGTGGAGGAGGACCTCCTAGAGTTTCAATAGGCAAATTGTGTTTAAGCAGAGGCTGTTATTCAAAGAATATTTTATCTATTTCATTTCTTTCACGCAAGTGCATATCATTTTCATGGTCTAGAAAATATTGTTCTAGTGGATCAGTAGGAGGCATGGCAATAGAAGCAAGACCAATTATTTCATCCTTATTATTAGGTAACTATTTATCACGAGCTTGTCTACTAAACTTAGAAAAATTAAATTCATGAGACTCATCACCAAAGCTAACACTGACACTTTGTTTATGACAATCTATAGTAGCATTGACAGTGTTGAAGAAGGGTCTACCAAAGATAATGGGATAAAACTCATCTTGTGGGGAACCAAGAACTAGAAAATCAGTAGGATATTTTATTTTCCCACACAAGACTTCAACATAAGTAACAATCCCAAGTGGTGTGATGGTGTCTCTATTAGCAAGTTTAATAGTAACATCTATGTCTTCTATTACAACAGGTGCTATATCATTCATAATTTATTGATATAAGGTAAAATGAATAGCACTCACACTAGCACCTAAGTCACATAAACCATGATAACAATGATCTCCTATTTTGACTGAGACAACATGCATGCCAACAACAGGTCTATGTTTATCTTTTTCATCAGGTTTAGCAATTCTAGCAGCTTCATCACATAAGTAAATAACATGCCCATCAATATTTTCTACCAGGAGATCTCTAACCATAGCAACACTAGGTTCTACTTTAATTTGCTCAGGAGGTTTAGGTGCTTTAATATTACTTTTGTGAACCACAATTGAAACCGTAGCATGTTCCTTTATCCTAACAGGGAAAGGTGGCTTTTCAATATAGGTAGTAGGCACAACTGGATCAACATTGTAGCAAATGATTCACAAAAATAGGCTACTATCTCAGAGTCAAGTCCATATTTAGTGCTAAACTTGTGAAAGGCATTGGTATTCATAAAAGGTTTAACACAATCAGACTAAAGCTTAATACCTGACTCTTTACCTTCATCGAGTTCCCAATCTTCAGAGTTGCGTTTAATTCTTTCTAAAAGATCCCACCTGAATTCAATAGTCTTCTTCATAAAAGAACTAGTACAAGAAATATTGAGCATGGATCGATCATCATGAAAAAGCCGAGCTTAAAAATTCTGAATAATAATTTCTCTAGAGAGCTCATGATTGGGGCATGAATACATCATTGAATTAATCATCCCCCAAGCTAGAGCGATACTTTCTCCTTCATGAGGCCAAAAATTATATATATAATTCCGATCACGATGAACTAGATGCATAGGATAAAAATTTTGGTGAAATTCCAATTTTAATCGACTCCAATTCCAAGATCCAATATCATCGCATAGCCTATACCATGTCAATGCTTTTTTCCTTCAAAGACAAAGGGAAAACCTTCTTCTTAGCTTCATCTTCAAGTAAATCTGCATGCTAAAATAGTCCACAAATTTCATCCACATATATCAAGTGCATATCAGGATGTTCAGCTCCATCTCCTGCATAAGGATTAGCTAGCAGTTGTTCTATCATACCTGAAGGAATTTCATAATCAATATTTTCAGTAGGTGCAGTAGGCTGAGGAGCAACTAATTGTAGTTCCAGTCGAGGTGAATATACCCTGCACAAACCCCTCAAAGGATGGTTCTCCATAGTAACAAGTGACAATAAATTTCAGCACGTAGTAATAATTTTTCCTTACCAATTTCCACTTACCAAGAGCGATTCAATCCCCTGAAATGGCGCTATAAAAGAGTCTTGATGACCCACAAGTATAGGGGATCAATAATATTCCTCTCAATAAGTAAGAGTGTCAAACCCAATGAGGACCAGAAGGAAATGACAAGTGGTTTTCAGAAAGGTATTTTCTGCAAGCACTGAAATTGTCGGTAACAGGTAGTTTGATAGCAAGATAATTTGTATCGAGCAAGTAACGGTAACTATAAATAAAGTGCAGCAAGGTAGACCAATGCTTTTGTGGCAAAGGAGAGGCCAAAACGGTTTCTTATAATAGGCAAAGCATTCTTGAGGGTACACGGGGATTTCATCTAGTCAGTTTCATCATGTTGGTTTGATTCATGTTCGCTACTTTGATAATTTGATATGTGGGTGGACCGGTGCTTAGGTGTTGTTCTTACTTGAACAAACATCCTACTTATGATTAACCCCCTCACAAGCATCTGCAACTACAAGAAAAATATTAAGATAAAATCTAACCATAGCATTAAACATTTGGATCCAAATCGGCTCCTTACGAAGTAGCGCATAAACTAGGGTTTAAGCTTCTGTCACTCTAGCAACAAGATTTCTCCCATGACCTCAATAACAAAAGTAACTAATCACAAGTGATAATCATGCTCAAGATCAGAGGGGTATTAAATAGAATAATGGATCTGAACAAATAATCTTCCACCAAATAAACCATATAGTAATCAACTACAAGATGTAGTCAACACTACTAGTCACCCACATGTTCCAATCTGAGGTTCTGGTACAAAGGTTGAATACAAGAGATGAACTAGGGTTTGAGAGGAGATGGTGTTGTTGAAGATGATGATGGAGATTGGCCTCCCAAATATGAGAGGGATGTTGGTGATGATGATGGCCTCGATTTCCCCCTCTGGGAGGGAAGTTCCCCCGGCGGAATCACTCCACCGGAGGGCAAAAGTGCTCCTGCCCAAGTTCCGCCTCGAGACGGTGGCGCTCCATCCCGAAAGTCCTCTCTTTATTTTTTCTAGGTAAAAATGACCTATATACCGGAATATGGGCACCGGAGGTGGGCCGTGCTGGGCACAACCCACCAGGGCGCGCCTGGGGGCCCAGGCGCGCCTTGGTGTCTTGTGCTCACTAGGTGGGCCCCCTCCGGTAGTTATTTGCTCTAGTATTTTTTATATATTCCAGAACAATTATCCGTAAATTTTTAGCTCATTTGGAGATGGGCAAAATAGGTAACTTTGACGTAGCTTTTTTAGATCTAGAATTCGAGCTGCCGGCATTCTCCCTCTTTGTGTAAACCTTGCACATTATGAGGGAAAAGGCATTAGACTCCATAAATCATTATCATGCATAAAAACATAGTAAATAACAGTAGGAAAAGATGATGCAAAATGGAAGTATCAGCCGCTTGGCCTCGACTATCATGTAATATCTGAACCTATATACCCGCAAGAGATCAATAAAGCAGTAATTTTTTGTACCAAGTTGTTGTGTATTGCTAGAAGACTTGATCTCTAGGCTAGCAATGCATGGTAAACCGGTTGCTCTGAGTAAGGTAAACCACCAAGGAAGCAAGTGTGCTTTCAGTCTCACCCTTTTTGGTAATTGATGACAACATACATCGAAGATTCAAGTAAGGATATAGCAGATAATGTATGAAAGCTTTGAGAGAACATGTAACGTGCATATTTTCCCCCTACAAGTGTGCAAACATATAGGTGATAAAGCTCATGAAATGTGAGTGCACAATAGGAAGGAATGAGTAATGAGTTACATGTTTCTTGGCTATATGCATCAGAGCAACGTGATGAATGAAGTACTTTTATGTTCATGATTCTTTCTGGCAAACAATATGTACAATAAGCAAGAGATCATCATGCACATGAGTGTGATGCATATACTTACCTTGAGGTACTCGATCAAATTCTTGAAGAAATAAGCTTGAGAAAACAAGGTTAGATAACACAAGATAATTTCAACAAGAGTAAAGACACAAGACCAACAAGAGTACCAAGATTGCGATGACATGTGTGAGATAAGTATCACTAGGTGAATAATTCTTTAGGAGTAATCATGTCCCCAAAAGACTAAATAAGATTTTATATAGAGTTCCAAGATGTGCAGTGTTTAATTGCACTTCGGTACGACCGATGTGTTTCAAGTCGGAGGAACCGATTTCAATGCAAAGAGAAAATTTTGTCAACTCAGCTCACTTGGCACTAAGTTCTCATAAAGATATTCATGGAATTCGAATAAGATTTGCAATGAATTTACTAGAAGAGAAGAAGCTAGACAAAGAGAAAAAGAACATGAAAAAAGTGGTCTAGATGAACACTCTAGCAAGAAATAAAGCGAACTAAAGAGACACTTGTTGGATTTCGGGTTCCGGCAGACCCTTGAGGTTCGAACACTCGGGTGCGCACAGAGATCTTTCCCCTACCAGCTCACGCGTTGATGGTTTGCAAGGGATCTAAACTAGGAACGATGAACATCACAAGAGACACAAGATTTATACTGGTTCGGGCCACCGTTGTGGTGTAATACCCTACTCTAGTGTGTGGTGTGGTGGATTGCCTCTGGGCTGATGAAGGACAGTACAAAGGAAGAACAGCCTCGCGAGGGGCTGTTCTTGAGCTGGTGCGATGGACCGCTTGGGTGAGTCCAGTCGCTTCTCTCTCTCTCTGGTAGGTTCGACCTGTTCCTTCTTCCTTCTTCCTCCTCCGTCCCCTCTTTGTGGTGGCTAGTCCTATTTATAGAGGGAGGCCCTGGGCCTCTTCCCAAATAATGAGCGGGAAGGGCGCCAACAATTGGCCATTTGAAGGGAACATCTAGTACACTTATCCCGACTAAAGTTGGTCTTCGGCTGCCAAAGGCTCGGCGGTGGCGCCGTCACAGGCTCCACGATGACCTCCTTCCTGCCGCTCTGCTGGTCTTGGTCTTGTTGCACAAGGCGGTAACCTTTGCTGATGCCTTGGTGCATGCATGCCTCCTTTGCACCAAAGGGAAGCGAGGGCAGTCTTGTGGCTGGCACCCGCCTGATCTCGATCGTCATGGCTTGCGTCACGGGCACCCTCGTGAGGTACCCGCCTTGATCTCTCCGCCTCCTTGTGAGCCTGCCTGACGAGGCTGCTCCCGAGGAAGGTTCTGTCGTCTGCCCTCATGAGGCTTGGCCCTCGCGAGGTCTTGAGCTTGAGTGATGAAGCTGGGCTGTCTTGGGCCCCACTTGAGCCACGCCCGCGGCCGCAGTGAACAAGTCTGGGACCCCGTTCCTAGAACGCCGACAGTAGCCCCCGGGCCCCAGGCGCGCCCGGACTTGGCTTAGCAGAGAAGCGAAGGGGCAAGTGCGAAGCGCCGCTGGCCCCAACATCCTGCGGCCTTGGGCGCCGCGTGGTGATTGATTGGTCGTGGGCGTCTTCGCTTCCCCACGACGCCTCGACAACCGTCCTTCTGATAAAAAGGAGGCCCGGGCCAGACTTGGTGCTCGTTCTTGCTCCAGATCCCCTTTCTCGCCCTTCTCCTCCTTGCTTCCAAAATCCTCCAGATCCATCTCCATCCTTCCATCTTGCAAGCCGTGGCGCCTCGCAAGACCCCGTCCGAGGCCTGGTACCTTCCGGCTCTGGATCCTCCGACTGTGTCAGAGAAGAATCTCGTCCTTGTGCGCCGGAGGATGGTGGCGCAGGGCAGCAAAGGAGCGACTGTGCTCAAGGCCGGCTCCGATCAGCCTGAAGGCCAAGGGAGTACCTTCTACCCGTTCTTTGTGAGCACCATCATCGCCGGTCTGGTCCCTCCTTTTTCCGAGTTCTTCTTTGTTGTTCTCCGCCAATACAACTTGCAAGCTCTGCATCTCCACCCCAACTCTGTTCTTCTCCTGGCGATTTTCGCCTACTATTGTGAGGCTCATGTTGGGATAAAGCCCTCGGTGGCTTTGCTGCTCCATTACTTTTACCTCCGGGTCTCTCGTGGCCCTATTACTGCATGCGCGAGCGTTGTTGCATACTCCAGCTCCAACTCCATCTCCAAGCCCGGGAAGAGGATCGAAGGCTTCAGGAGCAAGTGGGTCCTGGTGCATGTGGGGCGCATCCACCCTCGACTGGCGCTGCCGTCGGGGTAGCCCAAGACCGTTGATGCGTGGTCTCGCGCGGAGCTCGTCAACCCTCATGCGAAGATGGTGCTGAAGAGGATAGACGCGGACCTAAGGCCAGGCAGCTTGGGGGCGGCGAAGCTGACCGGGGCCACGCTCCTGAGGGAGTTCCTGGAACACCGGGTGGCTCCGCCCCGGGAGCATTCGCTCCCATTGTGGAGGCTTGGGGAGGCAGGCGACGCCCTTCGCCTGAGCTCCGAGCCCTCTCTGACGAAGATCTGGTCGCGGCTCTCCATTCCTTGGTCGGGGGAGACGCGGCGAAGCCGGAGGGCTCTCACATCCCCCTGTTCCTTCGCGACGACTGGGAGCAAGTGGTGAGCGCCATGCCCACCTTCAATGGTGAGGGGCTGGTGCCCGCCGGGGCTCCCGAGGATCTGACGATGTTGGCGATGGTGAACGTTTCCTCCAGCAACTCCAGCGGGAGTGAGGAGGAAGAAGAGGAGGTGGAGGAAGAAGAGTCTGACTTTGAGGCGTGGCGAGGTCGGGGATTCCTTCCTCAGCACAGGTCCCACGCCTTCGCTCCATGCGGACGGCAGCGAGGCGGTGCCCGAGGCGGAGGGGAGGATTCTCCCAGGTTCGAGGAAGGGCATGTCGGGGCTGGTTCCCGGGGCTGCTCGCTCAAGGCGGTGTGAGGCCAGCTCCGGCCTTCCCGACGTGCCTACTGCTTCCGGGCCTCCCAAGGCTGACCCTAGCTGCAGGCTTTCGGGCTTCAAGTTCGGCCGGAGGCTGCTCGAGTCCGGGGACGACGACCAGTAAGTTTTCGATCCGTGTTTAGCTTTGCTTCTGCCGCCGAGGCTTGACGTCTGTATTCTCTTGACCAGGTCGGCACCTGCAGCAAAAAGGCCGAACAGGGGTTCTGCGACCCTGCTTGAGGCAGGTTCGCCTGCCGGGGCTGCGGCTCCGTCTACGGGGAAAGGGGGCAGCGAAGCTCGTGCCTCCCCTGCCCGGTCATCCTCGCGAGCCCAGCAGGCACTCTCAGTGGTGAGTCAGCCCCGTGGCCCGACTCTGGAGGTGCCTGCGCAGCGTTGTCGCCGAGGTGCCCAAGGCCGAGGGCTCCTTCTTCCCAAGTCGTGATCACGCTGCCGTCTTCTACACCTGCTCCATCGATCCAGGTCCCTTGATCCCTCGGCCATCTGGGCAGGCTGCCCGACAAACCGAGCCGGCTGCAAGAGGATCTCCGGAATCTGACCCCTTACGGTGGCGGGCGTGCGAGCTAGCCGGCTGGGCCAGCTCTGCCGCCTCCGTCCGGCGGCTGAGCCAAGCGCGTCGACCTCGATGGGGAGAAACAAGCCGCCTGCCAGGCCAGGGCCGCTCGCGATGCTGCCCAGGGCGACGCCGCGGACGCCCGGGACCACTGCAAGGCGCTGGAGGTCGAGTTGCAAGGCCTGCGCGACGAGCTCACCAAGGAGGTCTGTGGCCGCCAAGAGAAGGAGAAGGAGATGGAGGCTCGGGAGGCCGCCGTCAGGGACCGGGACGCCGAGCTTGATGACTGCCGTGGCCGGTTGGAGACGCTGGAACAGTCGCTGAAAGCAGAGAGGGTCGAGCTAGACAGGAAGGCAAAGATCCTGGCTGAGGATCGGGTGGCCTTTGCCAGGTTGGAGGAGAAGGCTCACGCCGCGTTGAAGACGCTCTACGAGGGTGGCCTGTAGAAGCCGTTGGCTGGTGCAGAGGACGGCCCCGCCGAGCTGCTTCCTTTCTTGGTCCGTGCACTTGAAGATGTCGCGCACGGCCTTGGCCCCACGGCCGAGGCCGAGGCGCATGCCCTGTCTTCTGCAGCGCTGACGCGTGTCCTCAGCCACGTCTACCTTCGCGACCCCAGCGTCGACCTTGACGACCTGCTGGAGCCTGTGAGCGGCGACCTTGCCGCTGCTGCTGCCAAGGCCGTGAAAGGCCGGGCCGAGGCCCTGCTGGGGAAGTTCCGCACATTCAGCACCTTGCCTGAGCGTGGTGCCGCCAGCTCCACGGCCTCGGGAGGTGGAGGCGCCACAGGAAAGTGATCCCTTCGCAGCTTCCTCTCTGTTTTAATTCCTGCAACATGCACCATGCCTCGTGGAGGCGTTTAAACTTGTGTTTGGCGTTGTGAAACGACTTATGGCTTGTAATATCTGCTTCGAATTCGCATTCTTCCCTTTCACTTGCATGTGTTCTACGTCGGTAGGGCCCGGCCCACGCATACCTCAGCCGCCGTTAGCCCCGACCGGAAACCAGGATGGGACCAAGGAGTGAGGGGCTTCGTGGCAAGTTAGGCTCCTGAGTCGGGATGCTCAGGAGTCCCCCTTGACGCGCGAACAACAAGTAGGGACGGGAGGCATAGGGGTGGATTGGTCGTTCTACGTCGGCAGGGCCCGGCCCCGCGCATACCTCAGCCGCCGTTAGCCCCGACCGGAGACCAGGATGGGACTAAGGAGTGAGGGGCTACATGACCAGTTAGGCTCCTGAGTCGCGATGCTCAGGAGTCCCCCTTGACGTTTAAATGAATCTTCATACCTTGGCTCCGCTCGGGGAGGCGCGCGACGACCAGGTCCGAGGGACCTGGCTGGGTGGCGTACGTTCGGGCATGGCCCGGGCGCAGCCCCCGTGTCCAGCCCCCTCGCGCGGCACTCCCGAGGGGAGGCGTTGCGATGGCGCCGCACACAGGCTCTGGGCTCCACGAGGTTAATCTGGCTGTGAGCCGCCCTCGATTGTTTATCACCAGCGCGAGCATAGTGCTTCCGTATGTACAGGCATAGCCGCTCCTCGGCGATGTCGTCAGCGGCGGCGGGCGCATGGTGCTTCCAGTGCGTGGGAGGGCTCCCCTCGGGAGGAGCCCGGGCGTGTCTGACCCTGCCACGACACGTGGTCGGCACGGTAGGGCTAGGAGAGGTGTATCTGGGCACCCGTGAGCCAGCGCGGGACTCACGAGGCCCTACCTCGAGGCGGGTTGCGCCTAGCTCTCGGCCTTTATCATTGGTGTGTTCCTGCAGGGTTAGAATGCAAATGCTCTACGTCCTCAGGTCCCGACTCTCGAGCGAGCTCAGCCGCCGCTGGTATGACAGGTCGCGATGCCGTGGGTCAAGGCGGGGGTGAGGGCTGGAGAGCGATGAAGCCCATGAGTCGCGATGCTCGGTACCCCCCTTTTAACGTGCAAGCGCTTTGCATTAGGGCGGAGAGATCCACGACAGGTAGTAGGCAATAATTACGTGAATCAGGTTAAGCGCGGAAGAGCAAATCCATCTAGATAGGTGCGGAGAAAGCACATGCCACTGGGTCTGGCCCGAGCAGCTTGGGGATAATGCAGCCCGAGGGGCGCCCCCAACAAGGTAAGTAAAGAACATAAGCAAAACGGATACATGCCGCAGGACGGACCCACGCTGCACAGGAATGATGCAGCCCAAGGGGCGCTCCCAGCTGAAAGCGGAACTTGGAAAGGTGTCACCTGATATGGTTGGAGATGGCGGGATGTTGAGGTAGCGGATGATGCGTGATGAGGAAGCGCCCTCACGAGCCCTCCAGACCTGGAGCCTCGGGAGGCTCCGGTGGCACGGGGTATTTTTCGAGAGCCATCTCCATCTCTGCCAGGACCGCGCGCTGCTTGACCTCTTGAGCCTCCAGAGCGCACCTCAACAGGCGCTGATGGGCGGCGACCGCGTTCAGCAGGCCGAAAGGCATCCGAACATAGCTGTGAGGTGGACCCTCGCAACGCCCCACGCGTGAGGGCCAGAGGCGCTCCTGAGACGCGGCCCGGTTGAGCCCTGGTATGTCGATGCAGATTCGCAGCCCGGCATCCTCGCTGGATCTTGGGGCCATCATGAGCAAGCGCGGCATACCAAGCATGATTCTTGACTCCTGTAGCTCCTGGATGCTCCTCGTGATGAACTCCTGAGGGTTTGGCCCTCCTTGCCTCATACCTTCCTGAGGGAAACGTGCCTCGAAGCACGCCTCCAAGTGGTGCCCGAGCGCCTCCCTCGTGACTCCGGCTAGGTTGGTGGATCGCCATGAAAGAGCCCTCGGGGCCCGCCTGAGGAGGGCGCCGGGCGCGCCTTCCTATGCGACAGAGGGTGGCGCCCCTTGAACAGGCACGGGTCCTGTTGCCACGCCTCCGGAGGTGCCTACCCCATGAGGGCTTGGACCAGGCGAAGCCTTCTTCTTCTTAGGGATCGCCTCGGGAAGTCTTCCGCCCCTGTGATCTGGGTCTTTGATTGCTGCGGCTTGGAAGGCACGCTCAAGAGAGCACACTGCATCCCTTTCCTCACAAGGCACTGTGATAACTCCTCCGCTTCCTGGCATGTTGAGGACATTGTAGCCATGGTGAGTCACCGCCATGAACTTGGCCAAAGCTGGGTACCCGAGGATGGCATTGTATGGCAGGAGAATGTGGGCGACGTCGAAGTCGATGAGCTCGGTGCGGTAGTTGTTGCGCTGTCCGAAGGTGATGGGAAGGCGAACTTGCCCTATCGGGACGGTGGAGCCGTCGGTGACTCCTGAGAAAGGCTTGGTCGGCTGAAGCTGATCGTATGGCACTTGGAGATCATTGAATGTTTTGAAAGATAGGACGTTGAGTCCTGCTCCGCCGTCGATGAGGGTTCTGGTGAATTGCACGTTGCTGATGACTGGTGAGCAAAGCATGGGGAGGACTCCGGCCGTCGCCCGCACTTAAGCTGATCCGCTGAGCTGAACGTGATAGCGCACGACGACCACCTGAGAGGGCGTGTGGCCTCTGGCTTGGGGAGGACTGCATTCACCTCGCGAGCAAACTGCTTGAAGATGTCTTTGAGAGGTGGGGCTGGCGCCACCCAGATGCAAGCGATCGCGTCGGCTCCTAAAGCCCCAGCCCCTCGTCGATGATTGTCTTCGTACCTCCTTGGGCGGCTGCGGCGGAGGTGGAGCCCTGCATTGCCTTGAGGCGGTCCTCATGAGGCTGGTCCCTCAACCTCCCGCGAGGCTGGTCCTGCCAGCGGTCCTCGCGAGGTCTGTCACGCCATCCTTGGCGAGGGCCACGGTCTTCCCAGCGTCTGCGCCTCTTCCTCCTCCTCGGCGTAGCCCGATCATTGCGCTTCGGGCGTCGGCCGTCACGCCTTCTCGCACGGCCCTAAGCTCCCGGCATTCGTTGGTGTTGTGGGTGTGGAGGTCGTGGTATCTGCGCAGCATCGCTGCCTTTGGATGACTCGGGCTGATCCTCCTCGCTTGGTGTGCAGTTACGCATGAGCACGGCAGCCCCTTGCACTTCACGTCCTTGGCCTTGGGCTTCTTCTCTTCTGGATCGGCAGCGGAAGCTCGAGGAGGAGAGCCCTTCCTCAGCCTGGCGCATTTGGTCGCCAAGTTGAACAACTCGAGGGGATGTGCACAGGTCTTCATGCATTGCTAGCTCCTCCTTCATCTTGGCGTCCATGCGCCATCGAAGAAGCTGAGATGATGGCTTCCTCAGTCACCTTGGGGATTTTGAGGTGGGCGTTGTTGAAGCGCTGGATGTACTTCTGCAGGGTCTCTCCTGGCTGCTGCTTGACGCGGCGCATGTCGCTCATGGCCGGAGGCCGGTCGCGAGTGCCTTGGAAGTTGGCGATGAAGAGGTGCGCATCTCGTCGAGAGGAGATCGTGCCGAGCCGAGTTCAGGAGCCAGGTTCGGGCTGCATCCTTGAGCGCCATGGGGAACCAATTCGCCATGACCTTTTCGTCCCCGTTGGCGGCTTCGATGCCCAGCTCGTAGAGCTGAAGGAACTCTCTGGGTCGGCGGTGCCGTCGTGCGAGGAGGCAGGTCTGGCTTGAACTTGCCGGGCCATGCGGCGCTGCGTAGCTTCGGCGGTGAAAACACGACAGCCTGCAGCGGCCACCGGGCTCTTTTGCGATCGCGGAGCTTGCTCTTGTGGATTCCTGCACACCGCTGCCTGGAGCAGCGCGGGGTCTTGACGCGGTGGTGCTGGAGCGCGATCGCGGCGCCCCGGTGCTGGGAGCACGCGAGCACCTTCTTGGGGACGAGGGATCTCCTGACAGCTCATTTCTTGTTGCGCGGGCGCCGGACGCAGAGGGTCTCGGCCCGGGGCCACGCGCCTTGGAGCCAGGGCGCCTTCTTGGGGAGGAGGTGGCGGGGGCACCTCCGTTTCCCTGCCTCCCGCGCGGGGTGAAGGGCGAGGCAACGAGAGCGACAGCATGGGGGAGCCCCCTGCGGCGCGGACGAGCTCGGCGACGCGGTCGAGCCACTCCTTGTAGACGTCGTCGACAGGGCGGTAGCGTAGGAGCTCGTTTGCCGTGTTGAGCGCGGCTCGAGCCTCCATGGGAGCGCGGTGCGCGTGGGACGAAGAACCAGCAGGGGCGAGCGAAGGAGTAGCGGTGCGGCCTTCACGCCTCATCGATGGATGCAGGGATGAGGCCTGCTGCTCGTTCCCCGCCGGGCCGATGGCAGCGTTGGCGGCAGGCGATGGGGAACGACCGGGGTGTCCACCGACGAGAGCCGTCTGGGCGACTCGAGCGGCGCGAGCAGCCCGACGCTCAGCGCGGGCTCAGCGAGCGTCCATGGACACGACGGAAGATCACACGCGACCAGCGGAAGAAAGATTCCAGCGCACCCCTACCTGGTGCGCCAAATGTCGGATTTCGGGTTCCGGCAGACCCTTGAGGTTCGAACACTGGGGTGCGCGCGGAGATCTTTCCCCTACCAGCTCATGCGTTGATGGTTTGCAAGGGATCTAAGCTAGGAACGATGAACAGCACAAGAGACACAAGATTTATACTGGTTCGGGCCACCGTTGTGGTGTAATACCCTACTCCAGTGTGTGGTGTGGTGGATTGCCTCTGGGGCTGATGAAGGACAGTACAAAGGAAGAACAGCCTCGCGAGGGCTGTTCTTGAGCTGGTGCGAAGGACCGCTTGGGTGAGTCCAGTCGCTTCTCTCTCTCTCTCTCTCTGGTAGGTTCGACCTATTCCTTCTTCCTTCCTCCTCCTCCGTCCCCTCTTTGTGGTGGCTAGTCCTATTTATAGAGGGAGGCCCTGGGCCTCTTCCCAAATAATGAGCAGGAAGGGCGCCAACAATTGGCCATTTTGAAGGGGAACATCTAGTACACTTATCCTGACTAAAGTTGGTCTTCGGCTGCCAAAGGCTCGACGGTGGCCGCACAGGCTCCATGATGACCTCCTTCCTGCCGCTCTGCTGGTCTTGGTCTTGTTGCACCGAAGCGGTAACCTTTGGTTGATGCCTTGTTCTGTGCTTGCCTCCTTTGCACCAAAGGGGAAGCGAGGACACTGCGCAGGCTGGCACCCGCCTGGCGCTTGCCTGATCTCGATCGTCATGGCTTGCGTCATGGGGCACCCTCGTGAGGTACCCCGCCTTGATCTCTCCGCCTCCTCGTGAGCCTGCCTGACGAGGCTGCTCCTGAGGAAGGTTCCTGTCGTCCGCCCCGCGAGGCTTGGCCCCAAGCGAGGGTCTTGATCTTGAGCTGATGAAGCTGGGCCGCGCTAGGCCCCCACTTGAGCCACGCCGCAGGCCGCGGGCAGGCAAGTCTGGGGACCCCCGTTCCCAGAACGCCGACAACACTAGAGAACTTCATCTAGAGGAGGGTCGACAACTAGGTCACTTATGATTGAGTATATTGACTTAGGAGTCAAGTGAGGTCACTTGATCGTAGGTCATACTCATCACAAAGCTCAAAATGGGGTTACTACTTTTCGTCTAAGCATTTCAATGTATTCACATCTTGTTGAGTTGCTTTGACTCAAGTATTTGTGTAAAGCTTCTCTAAGATGTGAGCACTTACATTGGGTTTTGGTTTTAATGTCCATCATGTAGTTGAACTTGTGGTGGATGATCATGGAATGAAGTTGAGAGGAATCCTTTCATTTGTAGTTCATCTTCCTACATGAAAGGGAAGCAACTTGGGGAAGGCTAGAAATCAATTGGTTCAAATGGTAGGATTGGAATCTCTTGATCTCAACATGAGTAAGGAGTAATGGAAGTAGTGTTCTCTCTTAGAAAATGAGTAATGGAAGTAGTGTTACGTTCTAATGGCTCTCACAAAGAGTAAGTGGGGGTGGAGGGGTATATATAGGCTTCACCCAAAATCAAACCACTACAAGCCTTTTGACCCAACTCGATGACACCAGACCAAAATCTCGCTGAGACCTACTAGTGTAAAAGATTCAAACGTTGGAGGTTTCGGTTAGACCGAATCAGAACATCTCGGTGCGACCGAAGTGCAATGTCTAGGGAAAGACCTCGTTTTGGTAGTTTCGATCGTTTCATCTTGGTAATTCCGAAATGAAGCAACTTCATCACAGGAACTTGGTCATGCCATCTCGGTGGGACCGAGATCCATATCGGTAGAACTGAAATGCTAGGGTTTGGCTTAGGTAGTGTATGCGATCAACTTGGTGAGTCTGGGATAGAGAATTTTGGTGGGACTGAGATGATACTTTAGGGTTTTGGACAAATGTGATGTGGAGAAATTGGTTGAGGTTTTTGGAGCAATATCACTAAGCCCTTGAGCAATTGAGTCATGATCGAAACCTCATCCCTTTTTAATTGTATTGGCTTTCCTATGGACTCAATGTGATCTTGGATCACTTAACAAAAAATGTAGAGTCTTGGAGCTTTGCCAATTCTTGTCCTTAACATTTTGAAGGGGTCCACATCCTCATGTCCTTGCTATGCCATTGTTCAACTTATCTGAAATATACTGGGTAAAATTGTTACTCCAACAATATGTATGTTGGCATGAGTTACCAAAACCACCAAGGAAGCAAGTGTGCTTTCAACAACCCATACCAAAAAAGAGCAGGACCATGAGATTACAAATATCCCTCTTGTGCGGCGCCAGCCCAAATTACAATCACCGAAACAATAATTACAGTAAAAATCACATCGCAGGGTGGCAGGAGGCATATTACAGGGGATCCAAGTGGGAGTTGATCTAGACAGGGGAGTAGGAAGGGGAGAGTTTACTGGCCACACAAACTCGATCTGGATTAAGGAGCCCTTGACCTTGGACCCGTTGGGTGCCTCGAGGGAGCGGAAGAGCACGAAGGCATGACTAAGGTAGCCAACACGCTCGACAATGCAGTCGAGCGCCCTGTGTGGGGTGAAGTCCGGCATGACGTCGTCCTCGCCCACTTGCATGATCCGGTTCCAACCCACAACGTGTTCTTCTTGTGGGCCACCCTGGCATGACGGCGTTGGCCCCTCCTGTTCTAGAGGGTTCTGATTCCTTCGATGGGAGGCCGACGACCTGGCGGCCTTTGCTGTCTCTCTGTGGGGGCGGCTCTAACGACATCGACAGCGGTGGGGGTGGGAGGATGGATATATCACCATACACCTAGGTTAGGATGCGGGGAATTCTACTTGTCTTAGATGGGGCAGGAATAGGGAGAGGGGAACTGGGCCACAGGCCGCACTCGTACATATTGCAGACGATGCACAGAAGGCTTCACTGAGTCCGTGGGCGGCTCGAACTGCTATGCGAGGTGATTATCCTCCACTTGAGAAAAATACTCACCAAATAATGGCCTTCATATAGACACATTCATTTGAGATTTAGCGGATGAAAACACATACACTTTCCATCTTTAAAACGTCTCAAAGATGGAAAACCCTATTTCAACCGACAAATATTTTCCTCGTGTAGACCTCCTCCTCCATTTGGCACGAGTTCCCTATGGGGGCCACCATACACAACCTATCTCAACCTTATCCTTTCCATGACATATTCTTCTTCACATATTCCCTATGGCGGTTGACTCATATATATTGCAGGTGGGGCAGTGAAGGTTTCACCGTGTGCGTGGGCGGCTCGAACCCGATTATCCTCCTCTTGAGAAAAAACTCGGAAAAACATGGCCTTCATAGACACCTTCTAATTTAATTCCATAATTTTGTAGTAAAAACTTTCCCTCTTAAAAGGACTAAAAAATAAGGAATGCATACAACACCTCTTTGGCATAATATACTTCACTAACATAAATAAAAATAAAGTAAATGACCCTAATGAAAGAAAGTGTCTCGACCACAAGAGAAATAATCACAAGTTTACGTAAGTGTGGTAACAACATTTTTTGACATCATACAAACAAGCAAATTGTTATTTATTTTAATGTTTTATTAAGCATGTTTCATTAACCCGTGTGGATTTGACCTATCCCTTCAAACTATACGTCACTGAGGAATGTAGCGTCGTGAGGCGCCCTAGATCTATCCCGTTCAGGGCTCTATGGGAATAAATGACATCTTCTACCTTCTCAAAGTCGATGTATGTTGTAGTTTGATCAATGGAGAATTCAACACCTTCAACCTTTCCAAACTTTCGAAACTCTTCGTCTACCTCCTGCTTTGAAATAGATGAATAATTCCTCCAACCCATAGGTTCCTAAAAGCTCCAGCTTGTCAAAAAAAATCAAAAGACACAAGCCATTAGAAGGCATGATATTTATGTAATGAAATAGAAGAATAAAATTCTCATCGAAGTAGTCCTAGCTACAAAGACTATGAGATAGCTATGAATGGTCTAACTTAAAGTGTAACACATAAATGATAACATACACATAGTTATAAGAAACCACAAAATGAATAACATAAAATTGTATCATGTATGCCCAACTCTTTACACAACAGTAGCACATGAATGGAGCAATTTCACTCTAGAGATACAAAACTATGACTAACCAAGGATCATTCAATAGTACACCATCCAGGTTAAATCAGACCATACGCTAGTAACTAGATATTGATCTATTCCAAGGCAAGCGTAAGCTGGAATTACAATAGTAAGTATCATGAGGGCAACCGTCTTTACACAACACTAGCATAACAATTTCACCGTAGAACAGGGAACAATCACAAATCTAGGACTATACAACAAGCCAACACATCCTAAAACGCATAAAAGAGCTTGACCATGGGATGATAAATCTCCCTCTCATGCGGTGTAATGCTAAATAACCAGCACCAAAATCATAATTGCCCAAGAAATCACTTCACGGGGTGACAATCTGCAGCTAGATCATGGGGAATCCAAGGTGGGTGCAGATCCGGGCGATGGAGAAGTGAGTGAAGAGATTACTAGCTGGAAAAACTTGATCCGGATTAAGGAGGCCTTGACCTTGGACCCGCAGAGTGCCTTGAGCGAGCTAAAGAGGATAAAGGCGTTGTTGTGAGTGTCAGCACATGTGACGATGCATCCAAGTGCCCTTTGTGAGGCAAAGGCAGCAGTGAAGTCATCCTCACCCACATGCGTGGGAAGGTTGCCGACCCATAGCATGTTTCCCTCATGGGCCGCACCTAGCGCAGCGGCGGTACCCCCTTTGTCGGCGTTCTGGGAATAGGGGTACCCAGACTTGCCTGCCTGCGGCCTGCGGCGTGGCTCAAGGGGTGGCCCAGTGCGGCCCATCTTCATCAACACAAGCTCAGGACCCTCGCGAGGGGCCAAGTCTCGCGGGGCAGACGAGAGGAAGCTTCTCGAGCACGGCCTCGTCAGCTGGCTCATGAGGAGGCGGAGAGATCAAGGCGGGGTACCTCACGAGGTGCCCATGACGCAAGCCATGACGACCAAGAGCGCCAGGCGGGCGCCAGCTCGCGCAGTGTCCTCGTTTCCTCTTTGGTGCAAAGGAGGCAAGCGCAGGCGAGAGTATCAAGTAAAGGCAACCATTTCGGTGCAACAAGACCAAGACCAACACAACGGCAGGAAGGAGGTCAGCGTGGAGCCCAAGCCGGTGTCACCGTCAGAGTCTTTGGCAGGCGAGGACCAACTTTAGTCAGGATAAGTGTACTAGATGTTCCCCTTCAAAATGGCCAATTGTTGGCGCCCTTCCCGCTCAATATTTGGGAAGAGGCCCAGGGCCTCTGCCTATAAATAGGACTAACCACCTGTCACGCCCAATATGCGACCCTATCCAAAAGGAACTCGACGGTCCCACCAAGGATAGACCCGCATATTGAAACGCTTTTGCAAGGTGGATATCATTACATCAACATTACATAATAGTGGGGATACATACATAAGGCACAAATGCCACAAGAATACATCAACATCATATACAAGATCAACATCCGACTACGGATGAAACATAAACAAAACTCAAACGACATCCACCACTAGCTAGCCCAGCTGCCGACCGAACCTATCCCCGATCGAAGAAGCGTAAGAAGAACTCAAGCCAAGCAAACATCGCTCTCGCGTCATGATCATCGCACACCTGTACACGCAATCGGTGGTGTAGTAATCTGTGAGCCACGAGGACTCAGCAATCCCATAACCATGGGTATCAAGACTAGCAAAGCTTAAAGGGAAAGGAAGGGGTAAAGTGGTGAGGTTGCAGCAGCGGCTAAGCATATATGGTGGCTAACATACGCAAATGAGAGCGAGAAGAGAATCAAAGGAACGGTCGACAACTAGTAATGATCAAGAAATGATCCTGAACTCCTACTTACGTTAGACATAACCCAAAAACCGTGTTCTCCTCTCGATCAACCCCGAAAAGAGACACTCACGGTTATGCACTCGGTTGGTGTATTTTAGAAGAGTTTGCTTCAAGTTTACCACAACCGGATATTAACAAATTCCCATCTGCCACATAACCGCGGGCACGGCTCTCCAAAGTTTGTACCCTGCAGGGGTGTCCCAACTTAGCCCATGATAAGCTCTCGCGATCAACGAAGGATATTCCTTCTCCCCGGGAAGACCCGATCAGTCTCGGAATCTCGGCTACAAGACATTTTGACAGCAATAAAACAAGACCAGCAAAGCCGCCCGGATGTGTCGACAAATCCCGATAGGAGTTGCACGTACCTCGTTCTCAGGGCACACCGGATAAGTCAGCCTATGAGTAAAACCAGCCCTCGAGTTGCCCCGTGGTGGCCCATGATCAGCCTTTCGGTTCGGACCAACACTTAAGGAGCACCGGCCCGGGGGGCTAAAATAAAGATGACCCTCGGGCTCCGGAAACCCAAGGGAAAAAGGGCATAGGTGAGGCAAATGGTAAAACTAATGTTGGGCCTTGTTGGAGGAGTCTTATTCAAAGCGAACTGTCAAGGGGGTCCCATAAATCACCCGACCGCGTTAGGGACGCAAAATCCGGGAACATAATACCGATATGAAGGAAACTAGGGCGGCAAGAGTGGAACAAAACACCAGGCATAAGGCCGAGCCTTCCACCCTTTACCAAGTATATAGATGCATTAATTAAACAATAGATATTGTGATATCCCAACAAGTAAACATGTTCCAGCAAGGAACAACATCTCCATGTTCCAACAAGGAACAAACTTCATCTTCACCTGCAACTAACAACGCTATAAGAGGGGCTGAGCAAAGTGGTAACATAGCCAAACAATGGTTTGCTAGGAAGGGTGCAAAAGGTTAGAGGCTGACATGGCAATTTGGGAGGCTTGAGGAACAAGTGATAGGTAGCGCAGCATAGCGATAGAACGAAGCAACTAGCATAGCAATGATAGTAATGAGATCCAGGGTAGAGGTCATCTTGCCTGAAATCCCGCTAGGAAGAAGAACGAGTCCATGAAGAAGACGAACGGATGAAGCCGAACCAAGCGTAGATGAACGAATCCTCACGATCGCAACGAAACAGGAACTAACAAGAAGAAGCACACAACATGGTAAACACACCACACATGAACAAGACATGATGCACAACGAGCATGATGCATGACAAAGCTACATGAAGCTACTCATGGCAAGAGATGAAGCAAACAAGAGCAACACATCAAAGCAAGTTTAAATGAGGCCGGGAACAACATATAACAATTCCGGTAAGTCCTCATATGCAAATTTCGAAATTGGTCCAGATCTGAATAACTTTAAGTTAAAGTTGTTAAACAGCAAGTTAAGATGCACCATGATGATCTACACGTAATTCTAGTCAAGTTACATATAAAGTTCATTTAATTCGGAGTTACGGCCTAGAAGATATGAGCAAAACAAGTTAAACATGGCATTGATGCAAAATACACCCAAACATCAAGAAAACACCTCAAAACAAGGATGCAACATGATAATATGAAGCTACATGCAAAATCAAGCAAGTTTCATATATAGCACACTCAAAACGGAGCAACGGTTCAACACATACACACCATACAAGCCATAGCAACAATCTGTCCAAAACAGCAACTAGGCATATTGCAAGCATCAAAACAACAAGCTACAGCATCTCAACATGAAAACAAAAGACATGGGCATGATGTACTGGTAAAGCATTACAAAACATCAACACTGAACTATCTCCATAAATCACTAGAACATGCTCAAAAACACATGACAAGATTGCAAATAATAACAGTTTCAGACTTTAGCAGAAATAACATCAGGTTGCAATGTTTAGAGCTATCAAACAGCATTTTACAGGAACTTATCATGGCAAACAAAGGCATGGCATGAATCTACTAAATGCATAGAACAAAAGTCCTTTACTGACCAAGAGCCAAAAAGGATCAGAAAATATGATGGCACCCATGTAAACATGGCAAGTTATATGACAGATTCATACATGGCAGGAACAACGATAAGTAGGCATGTTGGTGAGCTTGAATCACTCACCACAAAGCAATACATGGCATGGCAAGGCAACTCACAGTAAGAAGATATGGCATAGAAGCTATACATGGCAAGAACAACATCATAACATGCAAGGATCAACTACAACAACCTTGGCAATATTGAATAACATGTAAACAATCTGCCAGGAAACATTTAATAGCAAAAGTATATCTCGATTGACTCAAGATATGGCACTCCATAATTGCAAACAAGGGCATGGATGGATACAGAAAGACATGTATAACAAAACATCCTTACTGAAGTATCTCAAAATAAGCATGGATCTCTCTGTAGCATCAAGTTTACATGACATAAAAATATCAGCAAAACAGGGCTGAAATCAGCAACATCATGAAGCCTAGTTTGCATGCTTGTGCTAGTCACCACAGAGATCACAAAAATACATAGCAAGCACCACTGTAAAGAAGACATGGCATATTACAAAACACATGTAGACATCAACCTCATAGGATGCACACATCAATTATGGCAAAAATGACAAAAGTGCATGTTCTATTAAGAAACAGAAACTAACATCACATAGCACTATTCTAACAGCATTTCGGGCACCAAGATGAGCTCAAATGAAAATGATGCAATGAGATGAAATGATGTACTCGTCGAGGCGAACAATTTAACATATTACACGCGCAAAATGGAGCTACGGATTCAGAGTTATGATGCGATGAAAATGCATGAAAATTACTGCAGAATCAGGAACTTAGTGGAAATATACCCCTCCGAGAAGTCAACGGGATGAAGCGGTGCGGGATGGAGAGATCCGGGACGGGGAGGCGTGTTTGGTTCCCGGGGTTGGTGGATCTCATCCACCTTCCCGGATCCGCGAGATGCGGGCGCTCGGGCGAGGTGAGGCGCGGGCGCCGGCGAGGGGCGCCGGTCGCGAGGAGGCGGCGCTGGGTCGCTGGGACGCCGGCACAAGACGGGCGCAGCCGGCGGCGGAGCAACCGCGGCGGCGGGGGCGCTGGGCGGCGAAGCTTCGGCAGCTGCCCCGGGAGGCGCAGCCGGCGGCGGCGGCTCTCGCGGAGGCGGCAGAGCGGCGGGCAGAGGAGGGACGGCGGCGGGCCGGGCGGAGGAGCGGCGGCGCGCTGGAGTTCCGACGAAGCGCGGAGCACTGCCGGGCGGCGGCGGCAACGGCGGGGCCCGCCGCAGGTCTGGGGCGGCGACGCCTTGAGAGGGCAGGCGGCGCGACGGGCTCGCTGGGCCTCGATCCGGTCCCATGAGACGGCGACGGGAGGCGGCGGCGCCACGTGGCAGCCCCTTGTTGGCGCGGCGGCGGCGGAGATGCGTCCGTGGCGGCGGACGTGTCCGGCGAGCGCGGGGACGATTTTTTTAGGGTTTCGGGGGATTTGGACTGCGATTTTTGGAGGGGAAGGTGTTTATATAGGTAGAGGGAGCTAGGAGAGTCCAAATGAGGTGCGGTTTTCGGCCACGCGATCGTGATCGAACGACCGAGAGCATGGAGGGGAGGTTGCTGGGTTTTGGGCCACTTTGGAAGGGGTGTTGGGCTCCACACAAAAGAGGGCTCTGCGGTTACCCGGTTAACCGTTGGAGTACCAAACGACCTCCAAATGGCACGAAACTTGACAGGCGGTCTACCGGTGCTATACCAAGGCCGCTTGACAAACCTCGGTCCATTCAGAGACCATTTAACACCCACACATGAAAAGAGGCAAAAGAGGGCGCCGGGAGACATAGGAGTGCTGGATTGCAAAACGGACAACGGGGAAAATGCTCGGATGCATGAGACGAACACGTATGCAAAATGAAATGCACATGATGACATGATATGAAATGCAAATGATGACATGGCAAAGTGCAACACGCAAGCACACGACATGGCAACGCTGACGAATAACTGATGGACACCTGGCGCATCAGATCCGGGGCGTTACAACACTCCTCCACTAACAAGAGATCTCGTCCCGAGATCTTAGGACTGAGACGGAAGGGAAAAGGGATGAGGTGAAACAAGAACTCAAGAGGAGAAGCAACGAATCGAGAGCACTCGAGAATAAGAGAGGAACGACGAGAATGACGAGAATCAAATGCTCACGGAAACAGATAGACTATGAAAACGCTCCGGTTAGAACAAGATAGGAAAAGAATAAGACTGAAAGGATTTAGGCAGCACTCCGGTTGAACAAGGAAAGAATAGAACAAGAACTTGAGAGGATGGAATGATACTTGATGAAGACATGACACAAACCTCCGAAAAGAATTGAAAGAATTTGAATGAAAAGAACTTGGAAGGAAGGATTGAGTGGATTTGAATATTTGAGAAGAACAAAGAAATGCAAAACTCCAATTCTAAAGAATACGGAGAATTAATTACACTTAGAGATGCAAGAAGAAAAGATACTTGAACTCCACCAACAAGAATCTTGATGAACACTTGAGGAGTGAATTAAATCATGAAGAACCACCATGAAGAACTCCGTTGACAAAAAGAATGATGAGATAGAATGAAGGAAGAAAGAATAAGATTAAATCTTACGATGATTTAGATGGAGGTTCCGACGAGATGGCTGAGGAAATAGAACTCCGGAGAAGAAAAGACGAACGACTTAGATCCGAGAAAAACACTCATCACGAACAATCTCCAAAGAAAGAATTAATCAACTTGACCACGATGAAATGAGAATAAGAATTATTTTATGCTTATCCTCCACCAATTAAATTGATGAGAAGCAATGGATTTGCATACTACTTATTCTTCTTGAAAAAGGATTAAGGGGAAACATCACACAAAACTTGAGAAAGTCTTCATGAACCACCGGTAGGATTGAAAAGAACGAATGGATTAATATGATCATCAAAGAAAAAAAATCTTGAACGAACCACCGTTAGCAATGAAAATGAACGAAGAGAAGAGAACGATTCGCCGGAAAGAATTAGAAAAGCACGAAGATACTTGAGGGAATTTAGAGAAAAGAGATCGAAGAGATCGTGAACTGATTAATGAATGCTTGAACGCAGCACCGGAAGAATATTGAGACGAACGAAGGGGCACAGATATAGAATAATTGGAGAATGACTTTGAAAACTTGGAACGAAGAAATCTTCCGAAAAGATGGCCTCCGGATGATCGAGAGGGAAAGCAACACCTGAAATACTCCGGATGGATGAAAAGAATTTGCATGACTGGAAACAATTAGATAGGATAACATCGAGCTAGCACCCTGAATCTCCGGGGGAACGGACAAGATTTAAGAGAAATCTACTTCTTCTATCTTGAAATGACGACCAGGAACACCACCAAAATAACTGAGGTACTCCGGTAGAATGAAAAGCGAAGAGGTTGAGGCAACAATGAAAATGATTTGAAATTGATCTTGGAAAAGGCATGTGACTGATGGAATCCATTCTTATGTCACACTTGAAAATAATTGAGAATAACTCCGGGGAATTAGAAGAGTCAGGTAAGATCCTGGGAAAAGACCTGTGGGTTAGGGCCCACTAAAAGAAAACACCGTTGGAAAGGATTGTCGAACAGATAGATGATGCACCGGAAGAACTGAAATATTTAAATGAGGTGATAACCTCGAATTAATTAGAACACCGACAAATCTCCTGAGATGACTTGAGCACTCCGGAAGGATAAACTGGCGAGAGGCGAACGAGCAAGGGGAAAACATTTGAGCCGAGGAAAGAATATAATCGACAACAAAAAACTTGAATTGAATCCACCGGGGAAGAAAAAGAGGTGATGAATGACGAACGAGACGAGAATTCACCGGTTGAAATAATTGAGGGAAGACTAAAGAGGCTCCATACGAATGAAATTGATGGTCGAGAGAGAGTCAGACTCCGGGAAGAAAAAGGGAGGGAGGGCGGGAAAACAAAGGCAACTCGGAAGGGGAAACCGACGAATATCTTGAAGAGAAAAACACCGATTGAAATCATTGAGGAGAGAGAGCAAAAACTTCGCACGAGTAGGATGGATACTCAAATACGGACTCCGGTTCCGAGAGGAAGAAGGGAGGGCGGGTGGGAAAAACAAGGACAACTTCGGACAAGGAAAAACAACGACGTCGGAGGAAGAACTGAGGATTGAACTTGGCAAAGACAAAGAGGTTCGAGTCGACTTGATGAGAAATGCACCGGATCAAAAGAGGACGGACAACTCACGAAACTAACCACGTGATCCTAAAGAAAAATTTTGAAGGGGAAGAGAAGTAATTCAAAACACCTACGTCAAGATTCCTCACCAGAGCGACGAAGGGGCTGAGGAGTAAAAAGAATTCCTACTCTCCGATATAACTAGACTCCAAAAATAGTTTTATTCTAGACTCAACAACGGCCAAACTACACGATCAATCAAGGGGGCTCCTAGGGTCGGTCGAGGCTCTGATACCAACTTGTCACGCCCAATATGCGACCCTATCCAAAAGGAACTCGACGGTCCCACCAAGGATAGACCCGCATATTGAAACGCTTTTGCAAGGTGGATATCATTACATCAACATTACATAATAGTGGGGATACATACATAAGGCACAAATGCCACAAGAATACATCAACATCATATACAAGATCAACATCCGACTACGGATGAAACATAAACAGAAACTCAAACGACATCCACCCTGCTAGCCCAGGCTGCCGACCTGGAACCTATCCCCTGATCGAAGAAGCAGAAGAATAACTCAAGCCAAGCAAACATCGCTCTCGCGTCATGATCATCGCACACCTGTACCTGCAACTGGTGGTGTAGTAATCTGTGAGCCACGAGGACTCAGCAATCCCATAACCATGGGTATCAAGACTAGCAAAGCTTAAAGGGAAAGGAAGGGGTAAAGTGGTGAGGTTGCAGCAGCAGCTAAGCATATATGGTGGCTAACATACGCAAATGAGAGCGAGAAGAGAATCAAAGGAACAGTCGACAACTAGTAATGATCAAGAAGTGATCCTGAACTCCTACTTACGTCAGACATAACCCAGAAACCGTGTTCTCCTCTCGATCAACCCCGAAAAGAGACACTCACGGTTACGCACTCGGTTGGTGTATTTTAGAAGAGTTTGCTTCAAGTTTACTACAACCGGATATTAATAAATTCCCATCTGCCACATAACCGCGGGCACGGCTCTCCAAAGTTTGTACCCTGCAGGGGTGTCCCAACTTAGCCCATGATAAGCTCTCGCGATCAACGAAGGATATTCCTTCTCCCCGGGAAGACCCAATCAGTCTCGGAATCCTGGCTACAAGACATTTCGACAGCAATAAAACAAGACCAGCAAAGCCGCCCGGATGTGCCGACAAATCCCGATAGGAGTCGCACGCACCTCGTTCTCGTGGCACACCGATAAGTCAGCCTCTGAGTAAAACCAGCCCTCGAGTTGCCCGTGGTGGCCCCGCATCTGCTCGGTTCGGACCAACACTCGAAGGAGCACCGCCCGGGGCTAAAATAAAGATGACCCTCGGGCTCCGGAAACCCAAGGGAAAAAGGGCATAGGTGAGGCAAATGGTAAAACCAATGTTGGGCCTTGCTGGAGGAGTCTTATTCAAAGCGAACTGTCAAGGGGGTCCCATAAATCACCCGACCTCGTTAGGGACGCAAAATCCGGGAACATAATACCGATATGACGGAAACTAGGGCGGCAAGAGTGGAACAAAACACCAGGCATAAGGCCGAGCCTTCCACCCTTTACCAAGTATATAGATGCATTAATTAAACAATAGATATTGTGATATCCCAACAAGTAAACATGTTCCAGCAAGGAACAACATCTCCATGTTCCAACAAGGAACAAACTTCATCTTCACATGCAACTAACAACGCTATAAGAGGGGCTGAGCAAAGCGGTAACATAGCCAAACAATGGTTTGCTAGGAAGGGTGCGAAAGGTTAGAGGCTGACATGGCAATTTGGGAGGCTTGAGGAACAAGTGATAGGTAGCGCAGCATAGCGATAGAACGAAGCAACTAGCATAGCAATGATAGTAATGAGATCCAGGGTAGCGGTCATCTTGCCTGAAATTCCGCTAGGAAGAAGAACGAGTCCATGAAGAAGACGGACGGATGAAGCCGAACCAGGCGTAGATGAACGAATCCTCACGATCGCAACGAAACAGGAACTGACAAGAAGAAGCACACAACATGGTAAACACACCACACATGAACAAGACATGATGCACAACGAGCATGATGCATGACAAAGCTACATGAAGCTACTCATGGCAAGAGATGAAGCAAACAAGAGCAACACATCAAAGCAAGTTTAAATGAGGCCGGGAACAACATATAACAATTCCGGTAAGTCCTCATATGCAAATTTCGAAATTGGTCCAGATCTGAATAACTTTAAGTTAAAGTTGTTAAACAGCAAGTTAAGATGCACCATGATGATCTACACGTAATCCTAGTCAAGTTACATATAAAGTTCATTTAATTCGGAGTTACGGCCTAGAAGATATGAGCAAAACAAGTTAAACATGGCATTGATGCAAAATGCACCCAAACATCAAGAAAACACCTCAAAACAAGGATGCAACATGATAATATGAAGCTACATGCAAAATCAAGCAAGTTTCATATAGAGCACACTCAAAACGGAGCAACGGTTCAACACATACACACCATACAAGTCATAGCAACAATCTGTCCAAAACAGCATCTAGGCATATTGCAAGCATCAAAACAACAAGCTACAGCATCTCAACATGAAAACAAAAGACATGGGGGGCGCTCGGGGCGGCGAGCTTCGGCCGGCCGGCCCGGGAGGCGCAGCTGGCGGCGGCGGCCGCCGCGGAGGCGGCAGAGGGCGGCGGGCAGAGGAGGACGGCGGCGGGGCGGAGGAGGCTGGCGGCGGCGAGCATGGGGGCCCGTCGCAGAGGGTCCGGGCGGCGGCAGAGCCAGCCGGGAGGCGGCGCGGACGGGCTCGTGGGCCCGATCCAGGTCCAGGGCAGCGGCGGAGGGCGGCGGCGCCCACGTGGCAGCCCCTTGGGCGCGGGCGGCGGCGGAGATGCGTCCAGTGGCGGCGGACGGTCCATGAGCGAAGGGACGATTTTTTTAGGTTTGAGAGATTTGGACTGCGATTTTGGAGGGAAGGTGTTTATATAGGTAGAGGGAGCTAGGAGAGTCCAAATGAGGTGTGGTTTTCGGCCACGCGATCGTGATCGAACGACCGAGAGCATGGAGGGGAGGTTGCTGGGTTTTGGGCCACTTTGGAATGGGTGTTGGGCTGCACACAAAAGAGGGCTCTGCAGTTACCCGGTTAACCGTTGGAGTACCAAACGACCTCCAAATGGCACGAAACTTGACAGGCGGTCTACCGGTGCTATACCAAGGCCGCTTGACAAACCTCGGTCCATTCCGAGACCGTTTAACACCCGCACATGAAAAGAGGCAAAAGAGGGCGCCGGGAGACATAGGAGTGCCGGATTGCAAAACGGACAACGGGGAAAATGCTCGGATGCATGAGACGAACTCGTATGCAAAATGAAATGCACATGATGACATGATATGAAATGCAAATGATGACATGGAAAAGTGCAACACGCAAGCACACGACATGGTAACGCTGACGAATAACTGACGGACACCTGGTGCATCAGATCCGGGGCGTTACACCACCCACAAGGTAGGAGGAGGATCATCTCGAAGAGAGAGAGAGAGAAGCGACTGAACTCCCCCTAGCAGTTCATCGCACCAGCCAGGAACAGACCCTCGCGAGGCTGTTCTTTCTTGTACTGTTCATCATCAGCCCCAGAGGCAATCCACCACACCACAAACTAGAGTAGGGTATTACACCAGAACGGTGGCCCGAACTAGTATAAAACCTTGTGTCCCTTGCGTTATTCATCGTTCGTAGTTTAGATCCTTGCGAGGCGACGAGGTGTAGATAGGTAGGAGGTGTGATCTCCTCACGCACCCCAGAGTTCGAACCTAGAGGGTCTGCCGGAACACGAAATCCGACATTTGGCGCGCTAGGTAGGGGTGCGCCGGAGCTTTCCCTTCCGCCAACTCGCTCTCCGCCAACATCGTGATTCGCCCTATGATGAGCAGCACGCCGCCTACTCCGTCGCCAAAGACGGCCGCAGGGGCCGAGGGCTCGAGCCTTGGCCCCAGCCTGCGGACAGTGCGATGGCGAACAAGTTCAAGCCGGAGACGCCACCGCGCTACAACGGCACGACCGATCCGCTGGCCTTCTTGCTGGCGTACGAGGAGGCCGTCCTCAAAGAAGGGGGTGACGACAGGGTCATGGCCAACTGGCTTCCCATGGCCCTCACCGGTGCCCCGCGCGTGTGGCTGCTCCACCTGCCAGCGGCTTCCGTGGCCTCTTGGGAGGAGCTGCGCGACCTTTTCCTCGCCCAGCACGCTGCGCCGGCGCCCCCGGTCGTCGCAGCCCTCCTAGGCGGCTCGCAGGCGCCATCTTCAGGCCGCCACATCAAGCCATTCGCCCGCCAGATCGGCGCTGCCTCCGCGCGGCATGGGGCTCCTCCGGGTCGGTCGGCTCCCAAGGCCGATCTGGCCTTCAGCTCAGAGGATCATCCCTCCAACTCAGCCTGCTCGGGCGCGCTCCCAATGCTGTGCACCCCCACCATCTGCCAGGTGGCCGTTACCAGGACTCTCATCGACGGCGGTGCGGGCCTCAGCGTGCTCTCGGTTGAAGCCTTCAGCCTCCTCCACATACCGTCGGAGCAGCTTCAGCCCAGCGGGCCCTTCTTGGGCGTTGGAGGCGGTTCGTCCGGCTCCCTGGGGCAGATCCATCTCCCGGTGACCTTCGGCACCTACGAAAACTTCCGCATGGAGCTAATCGACTTTGACATCGCCCCCATTGGCCTCCCATACAACGCCATCCTCGGCTACCCGGCACTAGCCCGATTCATGGCCGCGACTCACCCATCGTACAACCTCATGAAGATGCCCGGGAGCAACGGCGTCCTCACCGTGTCCGGAGACAACAGGGATGCGTTGCAAGTACTCAAGCTCGTCTTCAAGACGGCGGCGGCAGCACAGCCCGCCGACTCAGACGCCCCTGAGCCCAAGGGGGCTGCGCCGGCCATGAAGAAGCAGCTGTTCACCCAAGACAAGGCAGAAACCAAGCAGATACCGGTCGACGAGGACGGATCCAGTAACGCCACCTTCACCATAGGCGCCAACCTCGATCCCGAGCAGGAGGAGGCCCTGGTCAAGTTCCTACGCGCGAACAAGAAGGTATTCGCATGGGAACCTGATCAGCTGGCAGGGATCCCGAGAGGCGTAATCGAGCACCACCTCAATGTGTGCCCCAACGTACGCCCCGTGAAGCAGAAAGCGAGACGACAGTCCACTGAGAAGCAGGCTTTCATCACCCAAGAGACCCGCAAGCTAGAGGTGGCAGGGGTCATTCGCGAGGTCCGATACCCAGATTGGTTGGCTAACCCGGTTGTCGTGCCAAAGAAAGGGGGGAAGGAGCGCATGTGTGTCGACTTCACTAACCTCAACAAAGCCTGCCCGCAGGATCCATTCCCGCTCCCTCGTATCGATCAGATCGTCGATTCCACCGCCGAGTGCGACCTGTTGTATTTCCTGGATGCCTTCTCTGGTTATCACCAGATCAAGATGGCGGTAGAAGACGTGGAAAAAACGGCTTTCCTGACCCCGTGTGGAGTGTACTGCTACACATGCATGTCATTCGGGCTGCGCAACGCAGGAGCGACCTTTCAGCGGCTGATGCACATCACCTTGGGTCCGTAGCTCGGGAAGAATGTTGAGGCTTACGTCGATGACATTGTGGTGAAGTCTCGGGAAGCCAGAACCCTGATACAAGACCTGGAGGAAACCTTCGCGAGCCTCAACGCAGTGAACTTGCGGCTCAACCCGGAGAAGTGTGTGTTTGGGTCCCCTCGGGCAAGATCTTGGGCTTCCTCGTGTCCCACCGGGGTATCGAGGCTAACCCAGAGAAGGTCAAGGCGGTTGAGGACATGAGCCCGCCAAAGACCCTAAGAGAAATGCAGAAGCTCACTGGGCGCGTGACCGCACTAGGACGCTTCATCTCCAAGTTGGGGGAGCGAGCACTGCCTTTCTTCAAGCTAATGAAGAAAAAGGGGCCCTTTGAATGGACTGAAGAGGCCGACAAGGCGTTCCAAGATCTCAAGAGATACCTAACCAGCCCTCCGGTAATGGTGGCCCCGCACCCTCAAGAACCCCTCGTGCTCTACCTTGCAGCCACTCCCTACTCTGCGAGCGCAGCCCTGGTGGCGGTTAGGGAGGAGCGTTGGACCAAAGCCGCGGCAACTGCCCGGGTCAAGGCGAAGCAGGATCAAGGGGGGCTCACAGAGACCACTACCACAATCGAGAAGGATCAGCCGCCGTAGGGAAACGCACTCAGGACAGAAGAGACCCCTCCCCTGGCGACCAGCCGCTGGGGGCTCCACTGTCTCAGGAGGCGCCACGGCCTCCGGAGGGCGCCAACAACACCAGCACTCCCAACCTCGTTGAACACCCTGTGTACTTCGTCAGCACAGTGTTGCGGGACGCGAGGGCACGGTACCCCATGCCCCAGAAGCTCCTCCTCGTGCTATTGGTGGCCTCGCGCAAGCTGCGGCACTATTTTCAGGGCCATCCCATCAAGGTTGTTTCCGCGTACCCCTTGGAAAGGGTGCTCAGGAGCCCCAACTCAGTTGGAACAGTCGCTGAGTGGAACATCGAACTGCAAGCATTTCAGCTCAAATTCAGCACAACCAGAGTCATCAAGGGGGCCGCATTGGCGGATTTCATGGCAGAATGGACGGAGGCGCCGGGCCTCAAGGCTGATGAGGATCGATCCCTCTCCCCGGGAAGCGAGGCACCGGACGGTTGGGTCATGTACTTCGACGGGGTGTTCTCCAGACACGGCGCAGGGGCTGGTGCAGTGCTTATATCTCCTACTCAAGACAAGCTCTACTACACCGTGCAGCTCTGTTTCCAGCACGGAGAAAAGGTCTCCAACAACATAGCAGAATATGAAGGCCTGATAGCAGGCCTGAGGGCCGCGACTGCCCTAGGAGTGAAGCGCCTTACCATCAAGGGTGATTCACAACTCCTCGTCAACTTGTCCAACAAAGTATACGAGCCGAGGGATGAGCACATGGAAGCCTACCTCACGGAGGTCCGCAGGATGGAGAAGCAGTTCTGGGGACTGGAGTTGCAGCATGTGCCTCGTGGCACCAATCAAGAGGCTGACGACATCGCCAAGCGGGCATCCAGGCGGCTACCTCAGGAACCTGGCGTCTTCGAGGAGCGGCTCTTCAAGCCCTCGGCCACGCCATCGCTGTCAAGCACGGTGCAGCCACGGGAGGAGCTCCCCCAGCCACCTGCCTCGGGAGCCCCGGTCTGTGGCCCGGCCTCAGGAGCGCGCCTGCTCTTGACGCTGGAGCCTCAGGAGGGGTGCTAGATCACAGAGCTCCGGAGCTACCTGACGCAAGGGACCTTGCCCGAAAAGGAGGAGGAAGCGGAGCGTGTGGCGCGGCAAGCCACGGCGTACTGCATCAGGGATGGAGAGCTCTACCGGAAGCGGCCAAATGATGTGTCCCTACGTTGCATCTCCAGGGAGCAAGGGAAGGAGCTGCTGGCGGATATACATGTTGGGGACTGTGGGCATCATTCATCATCGCGGACCCTCGTTGGTAAGGCGTTCCGCAGCGGGTTCTATTGGCCCACTGCGCTCAATGATGCCGTCGAACTGGTGAAGGCTTGCGAGGCCTGCCAATTCCATGCCAAGCAGATCCACCAGCCGGCGGGAGGTCTGCAAACTATACCCCTCTCGTGACTATTCGCAGTCTGGGGGCTGGATATCCTGGGCCCGTTTCCTCGGGCGCCAGGAGGCTATCGCTACCTCTACGTTGCCATGGACAAGTTCACCAAGTGGGCTGAAGTGGAAGTCGTCCGCACCATCCCCGCAGGTTCTGCGGTCAAGTTCATCAAGGGCATCGTGAGCCGGTTCGGGGTGCCGAACCGCATCATCACTGACAACGGTTCGCAGTTCACCAATAACCTCTTCAAAACATACCGCTAACCTCGGGGCAGGTATGCTACGCTTGAAGAGCGCACCCACGGAGCAACGGTCAGGCCGAGCGGGCCAACGCAGAGGTCCTGAGGGGCCTCAAGACCAGGACATTCAAGAAGAAGCTGGAGGCCTGCGGCAGAGGCTGGTACGACAAGCTTCAGTCCATGTTGTGGTCCATCCTCACGACCGCGACCAAGCCGACTAGCGAGACCCCGTTCTTCCTGGTCTATGGAGCTGAAGCGGTCCTCCCTCACGAGGTCAGACGTCGTTCCGCACGGGTCCTGGCGTTCGACGAGGCGCAACAGGACGCCATGCGGGGGACGGACCTCGTGCTGGGGGAGGAGCATCGTCGAGAAGCCGCGCTACGAGCGGCAAGGTACCAACAAGCACTGCGGCGATACCACTACCGCAACATTCGCCCCAGAACTCTTGAGGTAGGGGACCTCGTGCTCAGACGGGTTCTCTCCAGGGAGGGACTGCATAAGCTCTCTCCCATGTGGGGGGGCCCGTTCAAGGTTGTTCATGTTTCAGTGCCCGCCCGCTGCGCTTGGAGACTCGGGACGGGTGCCCGTCCCGAACGCGTGGAACATCCAAAGACTCGGAGGTTTTACTCCTAAAAGGCCCGCGCTGTGAAGAAGGCGAATGCCCGTGAAGTTGTCGCTTTTGGAAAAGGCCCGAGCTCGTGAAGAAGGCGAATGCCCGTGAAGTTGTCGCGTTTAGAAAAGGCCCGGCTCGTGAAGAAGGCGAATGCCCGTGAAGTTGTTGCGTGTTGGAGAAGGCCCGGTGCTCGTGAAGAAGGCCAACGCTGTGAAGCTAATCTTTACGAGAAAGGCCGGAGCTCGTGAAGAAGGCCAATGCTGTGAAGCTCGCCGCCCGTGACACTCTCACCTAATAATGAGTTGGGGCTGTACACGCCCGGAGTCTCGAGGCGCCCGGCCTCAGCCCACAGGGCTCCCTCCCACGCCAGTGGCAGCACTTAGCTCCGCTACTGGTGAGAAGACGTCAAGACTAGATTAGGTGCCGACGCGGCTTTTCATTTGCTTTCTGCAGTTGGCTTGTTCATTCCCATTCGAAGTTTTATTGAAGTTGTCGCCGTCTTTGGCTTGTGACTCTTTGCCTTCTTCGCTCTCCTGCCTCGATTTCTCTCGCGCGAGTCTCGCGAGGGAGCAACGCGGGCACCCTCGTGAGTGTTTTCTGCCCCTATTGTTTGAGGTTTCTCTAACCGGGTCCACTACGGGAGCACCCCTCCAGTCCGTGCCCCCTGGGCACCGCGACGCGAACACAGGACCCGGGTCGGTCACCTCCACAACTGAGGCCGGAAGCTACCTCTCCTGGCTAATCTGTGCAGGGCATGAAGCGTTCGATGAGGCCTCGGCCTCGGGGCGAAGACCATGACAGGTCGCCCCAAGCTAAGTAATTTCTACGCATAGCGTGTGCCTGAAAGCCTAATACAGAGATAGAGGAAACAGTACGATAATTAACAGCAACAGTCCAAGCACGCCCCCAAGGGGCCCTACACTATTGTCTCTTTGCGCAGGAAAAGGAAAAGAACAAAACAAGCACGGCTCGCTTGACACAAACTCGCGATGAGGGCTCAGACTGCCTCTGTTGGGGATATAACTATTTGTGTAAGCCGCCCAAGGGGGGCCGGGTTACACAAAGAAGATTCATCAGAGGAAGCCCAAGACCAAGGCATGAAGATGGCGACTCAATAAAGGGCTTAAGGCCCACAGGCGACTTAAGGCCCATTGTAGTAAACCGCCATGATGACATGACTTGTATCATAAGGTAGATTTAACTAGTCACCAAGCCGGACACTGTTTACGAGCCGGCCGGGACTCTGTAAGCCACAGGGCGTCAACCCGTGTATATAAGGGGACGACCTGCTGGCGGCTTAGGTCAAGAAACAACCCATCGAGAGCCAGGCATAGCGTATCTCGCTCCCTGGTCACCGAAACATCAAGCAATACCAACCCAACTAGACGTAGGCCTTCCTTCACCGCAAGGGGCTGAACTAGTATAAAACCTCTCGTGTCCTTTGTCCCGTTTAACCCCTTTAAGCTTCCTAGTTGCGATGGCTCCACGACTAAGTCCTTGCACGAGGACATCTGCCGTGACAAAACCACGACAATTGGCGCCCACCATGGGGCCAGCGCACGGTGGATTTGAGTTCTTGAAGGGCAGCTTCGAATGGCTCAAGGGATACACAGTGGGCCGGATGACCAAGAGTCGTCACGGCAAGATCTACATCGACAACGAAGGCTGGGGCCCCAACGCCGACTCAATCGAGTACGGGTACCGGGTCCCCTTTGGCGGAATTCACGTCTTCATCGGCAGGATCGGAGTGCCGGGCCCTGAGCCGGACAACTGCACCGACCTCATCGAGACAGCTCGGCGTGGGAGACCCGCCCGAGCTCAACCCGTCATGAAGCGTGCCTTCGTGGGCTGTATCCACGAAGAGGAACTTTCTGAAGGAGCTAAAGGTGACGGTGAGACGGCCGTCCCATCGGATGATGATTCGTCCACCGACTCAACAGATTCTTTATATCAAATCCAAGAGGGCATGCTTGGGGGCTGTTCTGACGACTCTGGTACTCCGAATTTCTATGAACCGCCAAGCTGGGCAGGAGTCTTTATGGCTGGAACTCAGCCCGGTTCAAACTCTACAGCAACCGCAGCGATTACGTCCGGATTAGGAGCAGCCGGGGCAGGTGGCCTCGTGCGCCCATCGGCTCAGGTGCTGATGGATCTCGTGGACAAACTTACGGCCCTGTTAACCGCCACGGTTATTCCTGCAGACAAAGATGAGCATGATGTAGCCCTGGCCAAGGAGGCCTTGGCGGCTGAGGACACCAGGTTAGCTACGAAGCGGGGCGGCTTTTGGACGACGGTAGCAGCTGCTCGGTCAGAGGCTTTCCAGCTTAATATGAGTCTGAACGCATCCAATGAGGTCATGAGGAGGAGACATCAGAAGGCCCAGTCCCGTCTGCCTCCGGTTTATGATCCTCAAAATCTTTTTACGACACCCGGAGCTGGTCCTAGCAATCCACCCGGCCGCCAGTTTATGACACCGGAGTCTGAGGACCGCTCACTCGGATATGGTACCGCCTCACGTGAGCATGCCACCGCCGCGTTATGTGCCGATTCCACCGGGTCATTTTTCCAACCCCATGGAGAACTTAATCGCAGCTTCAGCACGTTTGGCGGCTCTTCCTATGGAAGGTGATGACCCGACGGCCGTGGAGACCCGAAGGGTCAGAGAGCTCCTTCAGACAGCCCTGGCTCAACAGGAGACCTATTCTTACAACCGGGACAGGATTCATTCTACTCCCCCGCCCTGGGTAGCACCACCTCACCAGAATCAGAGCCCGAGTTACAGCAGACACATGGAGTCGGAAGCTTTTTCAAGCAATGCCCAACGCCGTAACCAACCCGGTGGTTATAACCCGGTACAGGACCGATTACATCAGGTGGACGAACGGGCGGCTCAGTTAGCGGCTCAGCAGACGGCGTATGAACCGGCTTTCCCAAAGTATCCGACGACTTCTGTTGGAGCAGGAGTGGCCACTAGAACCGGTGGTGTCCCTTATGTCAGTGCCGCTCAAGGGATGTACGTCTGCCCAAGGATTTGAAGGGACCTCGAAAGGTTCCGAATTACACGACCGACTTACAGCTAGGGGCATGGATTGAAAGTTACGAGATGGCCATGGAGTTATTAGAGGTCAGCGACACGGCAATGGCTAAGTATTTCACCATGATGTTAGATGGAACGGCCCGATCTTGGTTAAAAAGCTTGCCCCCCAATTCCATCAGTTCATGGGTAGAGCTAAAGGCCCGATTTATCCAGAACTTCAAGGACACTTGCAAGCAGTCTATGTCAACTGTGGACTTGACCAATTGTAAGCAGGAGGAAGGTGAGTCCACAACTCATTGGGTGCGCCGAGTCAAGGAAATAATACACTCATCTGATAAGATGGATGCCGGCTCTGCAGTACTTATGCTCCATCAGAATTATCGCTTTGAGTCACCAAGCGAAAGTCAGCGCTTTAAGCGTGATTGCAATGATATGGGTACGCTGATGGCAGCCTTGGTCAAGTATGCCGATTCTGATACTACTGATAACCCCGTGTCTGGCGAGGAAAAGACAGGGAAGGGAAAGAAGAACGGCAATGGAAAGGGTCAGCAGCATAACCCGGCAAGTTAAGGAGGCAACAAGCGTAAGGCGGATGGTAACCCGGAGTTTGTGGCCAATGCCAATGCACAGGGTAACAACCAGAAGCGTAAGGGAAGACCACCCCCACGATCTGGCGGCTCAGGCCCATCTCTGGAGCAGCTTCTCAATGAGCCTTGCCCTAGACACGGCACTCGGGAACGTCCCGCCACCCACTTATGGAAGGACTATGCAATCATGAAGGCTTTCAAGAATTCCAACATGTTTGATGGCAATCATGGATCGGGCGGCGGCTCAGGGGCCGGTGGCTCCCATGGCCCGGGTGGCGGTTCAAGTTTCGGTTTTCAAGGAGGTCAAGGTGGCTATAATCCGCAGCAACCCGGTCAAGGGGGACAGCAGCAGCAGCAGTCAGGTTATCAAAGCCATCCAAAACAGCTGAGTGGTGGGCAATACCATGTGTTCACCACTAACTTGTACAAACGTGACCAGAAGGTTCATAAGAGGGTTGTGAATTCGGTTGAGCCGGCAGTTCCCCGTTACTTGAGGTGGTCAGAGCAGCCTATCATATGGAGCAGGGAAAATCACCCCCTCCGGGTTGATAACCCGGGACAGTTGGCCTTGGTGGTGGCTCCACAGGTTGGTGGATACAAATTCACTAAGGTGCTCATGGACGGAGGAAGCAGCATCAATATTCTCTATTATGAGACCTTTCGCCGCATGGGGTTGACTGACAAGGACTTGAGGACGTCCAACACTGTCTTTCATGGAGTGGTGCCTGGTAAATCGGCATATCCAGTTGGTAAGATTGAGCTAGAAGTTGCCTTTGGAGATGAATATGATTCCAGGGCTGAGAAACTGACGTTTGAGGTAGTCAGGATCAAAAGCTCGTATCATGCTCTGTTTGGACGGCCGGCTTATGCCAAGTTCATGGCACGACCGTGTTATGTGTATCTTCAGCTTTAGATGCCGGGTTACAAAGGCACCATCACTGTGCATGGAAGTCGAAAGGTAGCCCTGGAATGTGAAGAAGGGGATGCGGCTTATGCAGAGTCTGTGTGCGCAGAAGAAGAGCTGAAGTTTTATCAAAATAATGTTGACCCGATGGATATGACCTCTTTGAAGAAGCCAACGACAGAGCAAGACTCGGCGTTGAAGTTTAAATCGGCCGCCGAGACGAAGCTAGTTGACTTCACCCCAGGTGACTCTTCCAAGCAGTTCAGATAGTACCAATTTGGATCCCAAATAGGAAAGCTCGCTCATCAAGTTCATCCGTGAGAACCGGGACATCTTTGCATGGAAACCTTCTGACATGCCGGGTGTCCCAAGAGAACTCGCTGAGCACACCTTAACATTGATCCAAAATATAAGCCGGTCAGGTAATTTCTGCGGCGGTTTAGTGAGGAAAGACAAAAGGCTATTGGGGAAGAGGTCGCCCGGCTCTTAGCGGCCGGGTTTATCGTGGAAGTTTTTCATCCGGAGTGGTTGGCTAACCCGGTGCTTGTGCTCAAGAAGAATGGCACCTGGCGGATGTGTGTGGATTACACGGACTTAAATAAGGCTTGTCCGGCTGATCCCTTTGCTTTACCCCGTATTGATCAAATCATTGATGCTACGGCGGGTTGCGAGCGTTTGAGCTCTTTGGATGCTTACTCTGGTTATCATCAGATCAAAATGGCAGTTAAGGACCAGGAGAAGACGGCTTTCATTACTCCGTTTGGAGCCTTCTGCTATGTATCTATGCCATTCGGACTCAAGAGTGCCCAGGCGACTTATCAGCGGTGTGTACAGAATTGTCTCCACAATCAAATTGGGCGCAATGTTCATGCTTATGTGGATGATATTGTGGTGAAGTCCAGAGAGAAGGAAACTTTGATATCTGATTTAAAGGAAAGCTTTGACAATCTCCGGGTCTATAAGATGATGCTTAACCCGGACAAGTGTGTATTTGGTGTACCTGCAGGCAAACTTTTGGGATTCCTGGTCTCGAACAGGGGCATTGAAGCTAACCCGGAGAAGATCAAGGCAATTACCTCTCTGGCTAAATCGGCGTGCATCAATGATGTTCAGCGACTGGAGGGTCGTGTTGCCGCCTTAAGTCGGTTCATAAGTCGGCTCGGTGAGAAGGCCCTCCCGTTGTATCAGATGATGAAGAAAACTGACACTTTTGTCTGGAGTGAGGCCGCTGATGCTGCTTTTGAAGACTTGAAGAGACAATTGTCTGAGCCGCCGGTTCTCGCGGCGCCGATTGACAAAGAGCCTTTGCTGTTATATGTGGCTGCCAATTCACGAGCCGTTAGTGTTGCCATCGTGGTGGAGCGCAAGGAGGCTGGAAAGGAGCATTCGGTTCAACGGCCGGTTTATTATATCAGTGAGGTGCTTATAGAGTCCAAGCAAAGGTATCCACATTGGCAGAAACTTGTTTATGGAGTGTTTATGGCAATCCGGAAGCTAAAGCAGTACTTCCAAGGTCATCCTATAACTGTGGTAAGTTCTGCCCCCTTGGGAGACATCATCCAGAACAGGGAAGCCACGGGACGAGTCGCCAAGTGGGCCATTGATCTTGGGCCTCATGGTTTGAAGTACATGCCACGTACTGCTATTAAGTCTCAGGCCTTGGTGGACTTTATCAATGATTGGACAGAGTTACAGGCCCCTGAGGAGAAGCCGGATAACCCATATTGGATGATTCACTTTGACGGGTCCAGGCAGCTAGAAGGCTCGGGGGCTGGAGTGGTGTTAACTTCCCCTCGAGGTGACAAATTTTGTTATGTACTCCGGCTTATGTTTCCATGTACTAACAATGCAGCTGAATATGAGGCCTTACTCCATGGTCTCCGGGTGGCTAAGGAGATGAACTTAAGCCGGGTGCGATGTTTGGGCGACTCAGATCTTGTGGCTCAACAAGTGTCAGGCAAGTGGGACTCCAAGGACCCCCTTATGGCGGCTTATCGTCGTGAGGTAGATACTGTGGCTGGTCACTTCACGGGTTATCAAGTGGAGCACATCGATCGAAGGAAGAATGAGGCGGCTGATGCTTTAAGCCGGTTGGGATCCCAATGTAAACCGGTGCCGCCCAATATCTTTCTCGATGTATTACATAACCCTTCTGTCAAGGTGCCTACTGAGGAGGAGTTAGCAGTACCAGACCCGGAGGCACGGCTGGTGGCGGCTCTTCATGTTATCCCGGATTGGACAGTGCCTTACTTGGCTTATATGACCCGGGGTGAGTTGCCGGAGGACGAGACCTTGGCGAGACAAATTATCAGGCACTCCAAATCCATGACAATTGTTAACGGCGAGTTACATCACCTAAGTGTCACGGGGGCGTTTCAATACTGTGTGTCACCCAAAGAAAGCCAAGAAATACTTCATGAGATCCATGAAGGAGATTGTGGCCATCATGCCGGGTCAAAATCTCTTGTAGCCAAGGCTTTTCGTCATGGTTTCTATTGGCTGACGGCTCATGCTGATGCGGAGGATCTAGTCAGTAAATGTGATGGTTGTCAAAAGTTCTCACGACGAGCTCATGTGCCGGCTCAAGAATTGAGGATGATCCCAATCACTTGGCCGTTTGCGGTCTGGGGGCTTAACATGGTTGGACCTTTCAAAAGGTCTAAAGACAAAAAGACACATCTACTGGTGGCAGTGGACAAGTTTACCAAGTGGGTTGAGGCAGAGCCGGTCAGTAAGTGTGATGCAGCCACGGCGGTTCAATTCATGAAAAAGGTGATCTTTCGTTTTGGCTTTCCACATAGCATCATAACTGATAATGGCACTAATCTTTCTAAGGTTGCCATGGAAGAGTTCTGTCAAAGAGAACATATCCGGCTTGACGTTTCGGCCGTCGCTCATCCTCAATCCAATGGGCAGGCAGAGAGAGCTAATCAAGAGATCCTGAAAGGTATCAAACCCCGGCTTTTAGTCCCTTTACAGCGGACTCCGGGTTGTTGGGTGGAGGAGTTACCCTCCGTGTTATGGAGCATCAACACAACACCTAACAGATCTACAGGTTATACACCTTTCTTCATGGTGTATGGAGCAGAGGCGGTTCTGCCAAGTGACATCCGGCACGATTGACCCCGAGTGGTGGCTTACGTTGAAGCTGACAATGAAAAAGCTCGTCAGGATGCACTTGACTTGTTGGATGAGGAGCGAGACTTGGCAATAGCCTGCTCGGCGATTTATCAGCAAGACCTGCGCCGTTATCACACCGCGGGTTAGAAGCGAAACTTTTCGGAAGGCGATTTAGTGCTTCGGCTCATCCAGGATCAATCTGATATGCACAAGCTGTCCCCTCCTTGGGAAGGACCCTTTGTGGTCAGCAAGAATCTCAACAACGGGTCATATTACCTCATCGATGTTTGAGAGCACAAAGACTCACGTAAGTCGGAGGAAGAGACCCGCCGACCGTGGAACATCGCGCATCTCCGGCCCTACTATACTTAAGCCACCGGCTCTCAGAGTATATTTGTTCTTCCTCTTTTGCAATGTATATATTATATAAAGCAATAAAGCAGGACCTCTTTCCTTTCCACCCTACAAGGTTTATGTATCTTGTTGACTAGATGGTGGAAACAACCAACATGGAACGGGTCATATCTGAATCCTATTTTCCCTTTGGTACGGCTTATGATCATATCTGAATCTAGCCATGGTCAACTGGGGGCTTCCTGTTCAAACATAGGTCGTATTCGAACCAAAGAGAACATAGCTATCGATACCCACTTGATCGACATACTGCCAAACCCACTTGGGGGCTTCTTGATCATATTTGAATCATAGCTTAACCCCTTTGGGTCTGAAGTGGATCGTATTTGAATCAGTGTCATTAAACAACTCTCATGGTCACTTGGGGGCTTCCTGTTCAAACATAGGTCGTATTCGAACCAAAGAGAACATAGCTGTCGATACCCACTTGATCGGCATCGCCAAAGCCACCGGGGGCTATATGATCGTATCCAAATCTTAGCTTAACCCCTTTGGAACGGTTCTCTGATCGTATTCGAATCAGGAGCCTGTGAACATAGCTTATAAGTATGATTACTTTAACTATCATTAAAACCTTCTTGAGGAGATGTTTTTTTCCTTCCGGTTTAAATTGATTACCTCAAGTCCTGAAAGTGCCAGGTAAAAACTTATATGAGCTGGAGAGGCTGTTAAAAGATCATAGGTATGTTGTTATGATCATATCTTAACTAATCATGAACCGGTTTATACATGTGATCTTTTGATCAGATTCCGGGTTATCGATATATTATAACCCCCTGGAGCAGTAAACCGCCCAGGAAGTTTTATTTGTTTATGTGCAGAGTAAGGTAAAGCAAGTTAAACCATCAAGGAAATACATGGTTCACCTAAGTCGGCAAAATATAGGGATGGCGGCTTACAAAGGCAATAAGCACCATGAACATGCGCAAAGGCATGACAGGCATTAAGGAGTATTCTCTATCCTATTACAAGACTCCCAGAGTCTAAAATAAGTGAAGCATTGTTTCGCAAAAGTTATAACACATCTGGCGGCTCATTCCTCCGGCTGGCTTGACGACTCCGGGTTATCCTTCTCCACCTCTTCGTCTGTTGTTTTGTCCTGGAAGGCTGACAAGGTCCAGTCAATGCCGCTTAAAGCTTCAAATTCAGCTTCGTCATCTATTAAACTGGCTGGGTCAACTTCAGGAGCAAAGGTATGCTTACGAGTTGGAGGGATCAGGCTGACATCATTATAATGCGGAGTTGGGATCCTCCGGTTCTCGTTGTCATAACCCGGCTGGTACTTAGTAAGATCAATATCATTGCCGATGATGGTGGCCACGTAGGCGTCGACTCTCACACGGTAGAGAAGTCTGATTCATCGAATCTGAGCCGCCCTCCTTCAGGGGTATCCAAGAGCCACGCTCTGCCGTGTCTAACTCGAAGCAAAGGTTTTGGCCCGGCTTAAGGCGGCTATGGCCCCTGTTCTAGCAGCGGCCTGCCTTAGCTCCTGAATCCGTTGGGGTAACACGGCGAGCCGTTTTAGCACGTCCTGCAGGAGATAAGGGGCATCATTTGATAAAGCCACAATCGCTAAAGCACGTTGTGACCCGGTGTATAGCTGCTCTACTAGAGTATACACCGCCCTAAGCTTGTTCAACATATTTTGCTTCAGGTTTGTGCTCCTGGGGCCTGCGTTCATACACATAAGGTAAGCCGGAGATAATAATTGAAATAGTCATCAAAGGAATCATTGAGATGTTCCAGTTTATACATAGTGACTTACCAAAGATTGCTGAGACCATTTGAGATATCTGGCGCTTTAAGCCGGACAGCTCGGCGGTTGCCTCGGCAAGAGATGCCTCTGCTGTTTCAGTCCGAGTCACCAGTAAAGCCCTCTCATCAACCCAAGTCTTCTTCTCCGATTCAAAATTTTTCTTCAGTTTCTCTTGTTCGGAGACACTGAATTCAAACTTGGAGTTGGCCTTCTGAGTTTCAAGCTCTTGAGTTTTCAACTGACTCTTCAGATCAGCAATCTCCGCCTCAAATTGACTTATGGTGGCCTGCATTGACATCAGGTTATGGTAAGAATCACAGTAAGATTACATTCAAGTCCCAAACACTTTACAAGTAAAGATACTTGGCACTTGGGGGATAATGTATGCTTAAAAGAATTTCTTAACTTATTTTACCGAGTTATATATATATTAAGTCTCAAGTACTTTACAAGTAAAGGCACTTGACACTTGGGGGCTAATGTGTAACCCAAATTCAAAGTTTCATGACATTCAATTTAAACCGGATAAACCTAACAGTGAGTACATTTCTAAGTCTACAGCGTATTCATTCATAAGCAATAGACTTGGCGGCTGATACAATAAGTAAGGTGCAGGAAAAAGCAAAAGTCATACCTCAGATTTATGTTGTATTTGCTTCACCATGTCTATTTCCAGGTCACGGCTATTATGCACTTGGTTTAGATAACCCGAGACTATATCACCAATGCTTAGGTGAGCATAATCAGTGATGTCCTGTTTGGTTTTCCGACGTTGGGCAAACTCCTCCTTGGCAGTGCATTGAGCAAGGACAGTAAGCCGGCTCGGTTCAACATATTGGCTTCTCAGAAATTCAACTTCTGGTTCAGTCGTATTGACCGGGCTAGGGATTTCCGGCTTATCAGAACCGTGGACAACGTCTTCTGCAGGCGGGTCAGAGGTTGACACCGGAATATCAAAGGCCGGTTCAGGCAGTGGCTGATGAGTGGAGCTATCAGGAATAGATGAGTCAATTGCCGGTTCAGTGACCGCCGGGTCTCGGGATGAATTATTCTTTTTGGCCCTCTTGCTAGGCTTCACCTGCAGGCTGTCAGTCAAGATGGAAGGATGAGTACCAACGAATAAGTATGGAAAAACTTAAAGTAAGAAAGGTTGCATTACCCGAGAGTTGTTTGCCTGTTTTAAAAGCCGGCATGTTTGATTGCATTGACTCACCGGAAGACGGAGAGGTATCCTGATAATTGGAGTTAGATGAATTGAGAGGTTGACGAATTAAACCCGCCAAAGGATAAACATAACGTAAATTGGAGATAACCTCGGTCCAGCGCTTCCTGGTTATATAGGGTAAGCCGGAGGAGAGTTCTGCGTCTTGAGTGGCCCGAGTTTGCCTCCGGCTCTCAAGCTGTTGTTGCTTCAAAAGAAATTGAGGATCTTGGTAAGCTAGAGGGTGTGAAAACCTTACTTTCCGGGTCACCCTTTGGATTTTTTGTGTTGGCAAAGGCTCTGAGTCGGAGGAAATTATAGTTACCTCTTCGCCAGCTGCTTGACTATGTCCAGTATCCTCCTGAAAGGATCAAATGTCAGTAAAGTTATGGCAAAGGAGTTAAAGAAAATCGAAAAAGATTACCTCTTCCTCATCCGAAGAAGAGTCGTCTAATTTAAACATATCAGAGGCGCTGGGTTTCTTCTTTCTTGAAGTTCCCGTTTTGGCGGCTTTCCTTTCAGTCTTCTTGGCTGCCCTGGCTTGTTTAGCAGCCTCGTGGTCATATTTGACCTTCCAGAAATCATCACCGGCCTGTGGAGAAAGATAAAGAGTTATAAGTACAAGGGAGGTAAACATGTTAAGGAATATTTGTTAAAGATTGGTAACTTACTGCAGGGGCCGGGTTCTTCTTGCAGAAGGGCAGTAAGCCAAAGGTATTATTGGTTACAGTGCCTTCCTTCAACAGAGATTGGACTGTAGCATCTACTGCGTCATCTGATAAGTCATCAGAGCTATGACGCATCGAGTCATCGTTTTAGCCTGTGTAAGTACACATTAAGCCGGAGCGGCGGCTTAATGGTAGTATCCGCCAGGTGACCCAGACTCGAACCAGGTCGATGCCATTTAAACTGTTCCCTAGAAGGGCTTTAATCTTCCGGATGGTGGGGTTGAGAGGTATACGCTCAGTAGCGGATAGTTTATCCGCTAGCGGATGGTTGGACTCAAGGCGCAGGGCGCGAAAGCCGGGCAGAGGCCTCTCATCAGCCGGTGAAGTGTCTTGACAGTAGAACCACGTCTGGTTCCAATCTTTTGGGTGACTCGGCAGCTCAGCATAAGGAAAAAGACAATCCCTCCGTCGCTGGATTGAGATGCCGCCAAGTTCAAGACTAGGCCCGTTGGCATGTTCATTCTGCCAGTTCAAATAAAAAAGTTCTCTGAACAGAAGAAGATTTGGCTCTTCTCCCAGGTACACTTCACAGAAAACTTGAAAATTGCAGAGATTTGACACGGAATTGGGCCCGATGTCTTGAGGTCTAAGGTCAAAGAAATTCAGAACTTCTCTGAAAAATTTTGAGCCGGGAGGGGCAAATCCCCGGTTCATGTGATCTGTGAAAACTATCACCTCCCCGTCTTTTGGTTGAGGCTTTTCTTCGGATGGGTCAGGAACACGATAAGACATGACCTCCTTTTTTGGCAGATGGCCAGACTTCACAAATTCAGCCAGTTTACTATTAGTGACTGTGGATGGGACCCAGTTGCAGGTTACAGGAGCTTTTGCCACCTTAGGCGCCATAACAACAGCTGGCCTATTACAGAATAAGAAGTTCTGGTTTAAATTTTAACCCGGGAGGAAAATATCCAAATTACTGAAGGTAGCGGCTTACTAAGGGGCCTAATGATATAAGGGTGATTGTGCAACAATATTTAAGCCGCTACAAACACCAAGATCGATTCAAAATTCTTAAAGTCATGAGAAGAAGGCAAGGATTACAGCTCAATATCACTTATTTAAACCGGACGCCTGGACAGTTGTGTTTAAAGGCATTTGCCAGAAGAAATTTTCCGGGTGATAGAAACAAGTTTCACAGACGACTGTTATTATTTTGGATCAAATTATTGTTCTAAAAGGAAAATTTTCTAGACCTAAAAACAGGGCAGAGAAGTTCATGCATTCAAGGGGGTTTCCAAATAAGAGAAATGAGATTTGTTTCCTGTACAAGGTCAACACAAACAACTACCGCAGCGGTTCTGCACAGTTTTTACGATCTAAGCAGGTTGTGGAGGTGCAAACTAGCAAGGGTTTGCGTCGGGCGGCGATGAACGCCGACGAACTCAGAAAAGTTCCGATGCAGATCTAAAGAAAGGAAAGGGGAGGAACTCACGGATGAATTCGAGCTGCGGAGGTTCACCGACGATTTCTGGTCCAAGTCAGGATGATGCAGCGGCCTGAGTCGATGGAGACGAGGAGTTCGACGGCGGCGGCGGCGGAGCTTGAGTGGCAGAGAGGAGAGGAAGAAGACGACTGGAAGGAGAAGAATGAAAGACCAGACGTCGCGCCTATTTATAGGGAGAGGATAACTGAGACGGCGCGAGAAACGAGGAGATAAGAATTACTATCCAGCGGCCCCGACGCCTTGATTTTCGGAACAGTCAATAAAAGCAGAGATCCGTTGAAGGATACGATGGAATAGAAAATGAATTAAGGAAAGGATGACGTCACGCCGGGTTAAGACGGATCCAGAAGATGACGTCATGACGGGTTAAAGAAAGCTCTCCACACAGTCAAAAGACTAAAGATTTATTTCTTAAGGTATTTTAAGATTGACATGAACAGGTTCAAATCAATCTGGGGTCTAATGTTGGGGATATAACTATTTGTGTAAGCCGCCCAGGAGGGGCCGGGTTACACAAAGAAGATTCATCAGAGGAAGCCCAAGACCAAGGCATGAAGATGGCGACTCAATAAAGGGCTTAAGGCCCACAGGCGACTTAAGGCCCATTGTAGTAAACCGCCATGATGACATGACTTGTATCATAAGGTAGATTTAACTAGTCACCGAGCCGGACACTGTTTATGAGCCGGCCGAGACTCTGTAAGCCACAGGGCGTCAACCCGTGTATATAAGGGGACGACCTGCTGGCGGCTTAGGTCAAGACACAACCCATCGAGAGTCGGGCATAGCGTATCTCGCTCCTTGGTCATCGAAACATCAAGCAATACCAACCCAACTAGACGTAGGCCTTCCTTCACCGCAAGGGGATGAACTAGTATAAAACCTCTCGTGTCCTTTGTCCCGTTTAACCCCTTTAAGCTTCCTAGTTGCGATGGCTCCACGACTAAGTCCTTGCACGAGGACATCTGCCGTGACAAAACCACGACAGCCTCCGGAGCTCAGGCGGATCCCTATCGTGCTTCACCGAGGCGCAACGGTGGGCAGACCCGCTACCTCCCCCCAGGCGGGCGCGACGGCGCGGAGGCTGGGCATGGCCACCGCTGGAGGAGCCGCTGTCCGAAGAAGAGTCGCCGAAGCTCGACGAACCCCGAGCGCCGCCGATCACGCGCGCGCTGCCATCTTCATCCCGATCGTCGCCGGGGCTAGGCCCACGGCCGCGGTCGTCGTCCTCGGGGCAGCACCCGGCGCGGCGACCGCCTTCTCCGAACACCCTCACGTAGAGGGTGGCATCGCCGTCGAACTTTAAGTGCAGGGTGCATCGCCGGCTCAAACCACGCGCGCGGGCAAACGTTTTCCAGCCGCGGGTCAGGGCCACGCTCCAGACGGTGGAGACCTCCAGCAAAGCTCAGGAGGCCTGGCTGCAGCAACCGTCCGCCTGGAGCCAGAGGCCGCCCGGGGCGCCGGCCGGAAGTTCACCTAAGAGGAAGCGGGGAAGCTGGAGCCAAGTGCTGGTCGGCTCCGCCGACCACACGACAAACTCCGGCAGCACCTCCGCCGAGTGGAAGCGTGGCCTAGGGGGTCGCGCGGCCGTAGCGCGCCCCCCATCAACGGCCTACCGCCCGTCACCGTGCGGGAGATCGCCTCCACGGCCGCGAGAAGCCACTACGGGAGCCACAGGGTGCTTGCGAGGACGGCCTCGACCGCGCTTGGCTGGGGGAGAGTCAGGCTCCACCTGGCGGGCCTTTCCCTTCTCTGCGGCCGAGAACCTCTTCGGTGGAGCCATGAAGAAGAAAGAGAAGCAAGAAGAGATGGACTGGAAGGGCACGCGCCGTTCCGTACTTATAGCCGGGGAAGGCCAACCGTCGACCTCCACGATCACAGGAAATCATGACCCGCTTTGCATGCAGGGACTTGTCAATTCGTGCGTTTGTCGAGGCGTCGTGGGGAAGTGGAGACGCCCACGTCCAATCAACCGCCACGCGGCGCCCAAGGCCGCAGGCTGTTAGGGCCCGCGGCGCTTCGCCCTTGCCCTTTTGCTTCTCTGCTAAGCCAAGTCCAGGCGTGCCTAGGGCCTGGGCTCTTGTCGGCATTCAGGAACGGGGTACCCAGACTTGCTGCCTGCGGCTCGCGGCGTGGCTCAAGGGTGGCCAGTCGACCCATCTTCATCAACACAAGCTCAAGACCTCGCGAGGGGCCAAGTCTCATGGGCGGACGACGTGAAGCTTCCTCGAGAACGGCCTCGTCAGCTGGCTCGCGAGGAGGCGGAGAGATCAAGGCGGGTACCTCACGAGGTGCCCATGGCGCAAGCCATGACGACCAAGAGCGCCAGGTGGGCGCCAGCCAGCGAAGTGTCCTCGTTCCTCTTTGGTGCAAAGGAGGCAAGCGCAGCGAGAGTATCAAGTAAAGGCAACCATTTCGTGCAACAAGACCAAGACCAACACAACGGCAGGAAGGAGGTCATCGTGGAGCCCAAGCCAGGTCACCGTCGAGTCTTTGGCGGCGAGGACCAACTTTAGTCGAGATAAGTGTACTAGATGTTCCCCTTCAAAATGGCCAATTGTTGGCGCCTTTCCCGCTCAATATTTGGGAAGAGGACCAGGGCCTCTGCCTATAAATAGGACTAACCACCCACAAGGTAGGAGGAGGATCATCTCGAAGAGAGAGAGAAGCGATCGAACTCCCCCGGCAGTTCATCGCACCAGCCAGAATGCACCCTCATGAGGCTGTTCTTCCTTGTACTGTTCATCATCAGCCCAGAGGCAATCCACCACACCACAAACTAGAGTAGGGTATTACACCACAACGGTGGCCCGAACTAGTATAAAACCTTGTGTCCCTTGCGTTGTTCATCGTTCGTAGTTTAGATCCTTGCGAGGCGACGAGGTGTAGGTAGGTAGGAGGTGTGATCTCCGCGCGCACCCCAGAGTTCGAACCTAGAGGGTCTGTCGGAACCCGAAATCCGACACCCTCTGCCAGAGGGTTCTGATTCCTTTGGTGGGGATGCCAACAGCTTGGCCGCCTCTGTGAGCGTGCCTCTGACGACATCGACGATGTTGTCGTGTGGGAGGAAGGAGAGATCGTCGGATGCCTAGATTAGGATGCACAAAATTCCGGCTATCTAAGACGATGTCCGGAATGGGGAGAGGGGAACCCGCCCATGGGCAAGACTCATATATATCGCGGGAAGGTTAGGGACGGTTGCGCCGAGTCCATGGGCGGCTCAACCATTTCTATGCGATGTGATTATCCTTCGTTAGAGAAAAATACTCACCAAATAATGGCCTTCATATAGACACATTGATTTGAGATTTAGTGGATGACAACACATACACTTTCCTTATTTAAAACATGTCAAAGATGGTAAACCCTTTTTCAACCAACTAATCTTTTCCTCTAGAAGACCTCATCCTCAACTCGACACGCGTTCCCTGTGGGGCCCGCCCACCGTAACCTCTCTCAACCTTATCCTCTCCCCATGACATATTCTTCTCCACACGTTCCCCATGGGGCCGGACTTGTACGTATTACCGGGGGGTGGGGCAGAGGGATGACATTTTTGTGTGTGTGGCCGACTCATACCCGGTTATCCTTCGCTTGAGAAAAATACTCGCGAAAACATGAACTTTATATAGACACCTTTTAATTTATTTCAAGGAGTTGGTTAGTAATTACTTTCCCACTTAAAAACGTCTAAAAAAGAAGGAATGCATACAATATCTCATTGGCATAATATACTTAACTACCACAAATAAATAAAGTAAATGACCCTAATGAAAGAGAATATCTCGACAACAACACAAATAATCATAAGTTTATGTGAGTGTGGTTACAACATTTCTTTACATCATACAAGCAGGCACCTTGTTGTTTATGTTAATGTTTCATTAAGCATGTTCATTAACCCCGTATGGATTTGACCCTTCCCTCCAAACTGTACGGTGAATAGGAATGTTGCATCATGAGGCCCCTAAAATTTGTCCCATCCACGACTTTATTGGTAGAAATGGCATCTTCCAACTACTCAGAGTTGATGTATGCAAAAGTTTGATCAATGGATAATTCAACACCTTCAATCTTTCCAATCCTTTGAAACTCTTTGCTCTACATCCCGCTTTGAAATAGATGAACTGATTCCTCCAACACATAGCTAGGTTCCTAATAGCTCTATCATGTAAAAAACAATCAAAGAACATATGCCATTAGAAGGCATATTATTTCTATAATGAAATAGATGAATAAAATCCTCATCTAAGTAGTCCTAGCAAAAAGAACTATGAGATAGCTATGAATGGTCTAACATAAAGTGAAACAGATCTAAGATAAAATACACTGCATAGTTATATCAAATCACAGCCTGAATAGCAGCAAATTGTATCACTTGTGCACAACTCATTACACAACAGTAGCACATGAATGGAGCAATTTCACTCGAGAAATAAACAACTATGACTAACCAAGGATCATTCAGTATTAGTACATTATTCAAACTTTAATTAGACCATACCATAATAACTAGATATTGACCTATTCCATGGCAAAGCAAAGCTAGAATTACACCAGTAAGTATCATGAGGGCATCAATCTTTAGAAAACACCATCATAACGAGAAAGAATAATTACCAATCTAGAACTATCTAAAAATATATATCAGTCAACACTACCCGAAATGTATAAAAGGGCCAGAGCACGAAATGATAAATCACTCACTCGTGCGCCGCCATGCCATATCACATGCACTGAAACCATAATTACCCAAAAATAACATTGCAGGGGGACAACCTGCAGCCAGATCATGGGGGGATACAAGGTGGGAGCTATTCCAGATAGTGAATAAGGTAGAGGGAGAGATTATCCAGATGAAGGAGCCCTTGACCTTGGACCCACGGAGCGCCTTGAGGGAACCCTAGGACTCGGCGAGTGAGCAAAAGAGGACTAAGGCATAGCTATGGGAGTCACCCCGCGTGACGATGTTGTTAGGTGCCCTATGCAGAGCGAAGGCTGTAGTAATGTCATCCTCATCCGTGTGTGTGGGCAGGTTGCCGATGCATAGCGTCTTCACCTCGAGGTCCGCCCCAGGCACGGCGGTAGCACCCCTTGTGCTAGAGGGTTTTGATTCCTTCGGTGAGGAAGCCCATGGCTCGGTGGCCTCAGTGGCCTCCGCCCCCTCTGCTGGTGGTGGCTCCGATGACATCGATGGCCGTGGGGGTGGGAGGAGGGAGAGATTGTCGGACGCCTAGGTTAGGATGCTGGGCATTCTAGCTGTCTGAGATGGGGGCCGGAACAGGGAGAGGGGAACAGTCCCATGGTCCACACTCATATATTGGGGGCTGGGTAGGAACAGTTAAGTGATGTCTACTACGCAACCTTCTTCTTGTAGACGTTGTTGGGCCTTCAAGTGCAGAGGTTTGTAGGACAGTAGCAAATTTCCCTCAAGTGGATGACCTAAGGTTTATCAATCCGTGGGAGGCATAGGATGAAGGTGGTCTCTCTCAAACAACCCTGCAACCAAATAACAAAGAGTCTCTTGTGTCCCCAACACACCCAATACAATGGTAAATTGTATAGGTGCACTAGTTCGGCGAAGAGATGGTAATACAAGTGCAATATGGATGGTAGATATAGGTTTTTGTAATATGAAAATATAAAAACAGCAAGGTAACTAATGATAAAAGTGTGCGTAAACGGTATTGCGATGCTAGGAAACAAGGCCTAGGGTTCATACTTTCACTAGTGCAAGTTCTCTCAACAATAATAACATAATTGGATCATATAACTATCCCTCAACATGCAAAAAATAGTCACTCCAAAGTCACTAATAGCGGAGAACAAACGAAGATATTATGGTAGGGTACGAAACCACCTCAAAGGTATTCTTTCCGATCAATCCATTGGGCTATTCCTATAAGTGTCACAAACAGCCCTAGAGTTCGTAGTAAAATAACACCTTAAGACACACATCAACCAAAACCCTAATGTCACCTAGATACTCCAATGTCACCTCAAGTATCCGTGGGTATGATTATACGATATGCATCACACAATCTCAGATTCGTCTATTCAATGAACACATAGAACCTCAAAGAGTTCCCCAAAGTTTCTACCGGAGAATCAAGACGAAAACGTGTGCCAACCCCTATGCATAGGTTCATGGGCGGAACCCACAAGTTGATCACCAAAACATACATCAAGTGAATCACGTGATATCCCATTGTCACCACAGATACGCACGGCAAGACATACATCAAGTGTTCTCAAATCATTAAAGACTCTATCCGATAAGATTACTTCAAAGGGAAAACTCAATCCATTACAAGAGAGTAGAGGGGGAGAAGCAACATAAGATCCAACTATAATAGCAAAGCTCGCGATACATCAAGATCGTGCCAAATCAAGAACACGAGAGAGAGAGAGAGAGAGAGAGAGAGAGATCAAACACATAGCTACCGGTACATACCCTCAGCCCCGAGGGTGAACTACTCCCTCCTCGTCATGGAGAGCGCCGGGATGATGAAGATGGCCACGGTGAGGGTTCCCCCCTCCGGCAGGGTGCCGGAACAGGGTCCCGAATGGTTTTTGGTGGCTACAGAGGCTTGCGGCAGCGGAACTCCCGATCTATTCTGTTCCCTGATCGTTTTAGGGTATATGGATATATATATGCGGAAGAAATACGTCAGGGGAGCCACGAGGGGCCCACGAGGGTGGAGGGCGTGCCCAGGGGGATGGGCGCGCCCCCTGCCTCGCGCCTCCCTTGTTGCTTTCCCGACGTGCACTCCAAGTCTCCCGGGTTGCTTTCCTTCCAAAAATTACTTCTCCAGAAGGTTTCATTCCGTTTCGACTCCGTTTGATATTCCTTTTCTTCGAAACACTGAAACAAGGGAAAAAATAGGAACTGGCACTGGGCTCTGGGTCAATAGGTTAGTCCTAAAAATAATATAAAAGTGCATAGTAAAGCCCATAAAACATCCAAGATGGATAATATAATAGCATGAATACTTCATAAATTTTAGATACGTTGGAGACGTATCAGCATCCCCAAGCTTAATTCCTGCTCGTCTTCGAGTATGTAAATGATAAAAGAAAGAATTTATGAAGTGTGAATGCTAGCATGTGCATAAGTTTGATCAATGATAATTTCAATCACCTATTCTAGCATCATTATATGTCATAACAGTAGTTCAACTCATAGAACTTTTCATGATCAAGTAACAAGCTATTCACATGTTAAAGTATAGATCATAAACTATCTTGAAAACTAACAAATCGTGTTATTAGTCATCAAACAATTACAATTCATCTTATTTTCAAGAAGAGTCTATGTCAGAGCATTGATTTAGCAAACTCCACATACTCAACTATCATTTAGTCTTCCATGATTGCTACCACTCAAAGCATATTTTTAGAACAAATAGTATTCATCGAACACAGAGAAAGATAGGGGCTTAATATTTCGCCTCCCAACCTTTTACCTCAAGGGTAATGTCAACAGTAATAATTCATGATCAAATATATTTGAATGGCCATATATGCTTAGATCTTTCCATCACATGATGCTTGCCAACTAAAGTGTAGGTTGGAATGAGAAGGAATACTACTGACTATTGCATAAAAGTAAAAGATAGGCCCTTCGCAGAGGGAAGCAGGGATTTGCAGAGGTGCCAGAGCTCGCAGCAAAAATAGAGATGGAAATAATTTTGAGAGGTATGCTTTCATTGTCAACATAACGACCAAGAGTTCCCAATATCTTCCATACTACATACATTATAGGCGGTTCCCAAACAGAAAGGTAAAGATTTTTTACTCCCCCTCCACCAACAATCATCAATCCATGGCTTGCCCAAAACAACAGGTGCCTCCAACTAACATCAATCCTAGGGGATTTTTGTTTGCAATTATTTTTTATTTGATTTTGATCTTTTGATCATGGGACTGGGCATCCCAGTTACCAGCCATCTTCTCGTGAATGATGAGCGGAGTCCACTCATCGCGAGAATAACCCACCTAGCATGGAAGATATTGCTAGCCCCTAGTCGCTACATGAGCGATTCGGGCATACAAAACAGATTATTGTTTGAAGGTTTTGAGTTTGGCACATGCAAATTTACTTGGAACGGTAGGTAAATACCGCATATAGGTAGATATGGTGGACACTCATGGAAGAAACTTGGTTCAAGGAGTTTGGATGCACAAGCAGTATTCCCGCTTAGTACAGATATTTTGGCTAGCAAAGGATTCTAAATAGCAAGCACCACATGTTAGAGGATCCAAAACAATATAACTTATACAAATATACCCAAGCATAACTCATTATGTTGTCTTCCTTGTCCAAATTCAACTAATTTTCTCAGGTTTGAAAATAATTAATGGGGCTCACAATCATAGAAGATGTGCAAGATAGTATATTTATATGTGAAATCTCTCTTCCTTCGATATTCTTTCATGAATTGTTCAAGTGACCAATACAATGTTTGCTAACCTTCAACAAATTTACCACCTCTACTTCTTATATGTGAAGGCATTACTCCCCATGGTAAAGACATATGAAACATATAAAATTTCAGATTTATGACATTCAAATCATTCAACCATTTACTCATAGGATATAAGTGAAGCACAAGAGCAAAAACTATATAGCTCAAAAGATATAAGTGAAGATCAATGATTAGTCGGATAATTATGCAACTTTGTGAAGACTCTCACATTTAATAATTTCAGATCTTGGTATTTTATTCAAACAGCAAGCAAAGCTAAAGAAAATAAAATGATGCTCTAAGCAAAACACATATCATGTGGTGAATAAAAATATAGCTCCAAGTAAAGTTATCGATGAACGAAGACGAAAGAGGGGATGCCATCCGGGGCATCCCCAAGCATAGGCTCTTGGTTGTCCTTGAATATTACCTTGGGGTGCCTTCGGGATCCCCAAGCTTAGGCTCTTTCCACTCTTTTTTCCATAGTCCATCGAATCTTTACCAAAAACTTGAAAACTTCACAACACAAAACTTAACAGAAAATCTCGTGAGCTCCGTTAGCGAAAGAAAACAAAACACCACTTCATGGTACTGTAATGAACTCATTATTTATTTATATTGGTTTTAAACCTACTGTATTCCAACTTCTCTATGGTTTATAAACTATTTTACTAGCCATAGAGTCATAAAAATAAGCAAACAACACACGAAAAACAGAATCTGTCAAAAACAGAACAGTCTGTAGTAATCTGTAACTAACGCAAACTTCTGGAACTCCAAAAATTCTAAAATAAATTGGTGGACCTGAGGAATTTGTATAATAATCATCTGCAAAAATAATAAACTAAATATCACTCTCCAGTAAAAAGTTTTAGCTAATCTCGTGAGCGCTAAAGTTTCTGTTTTTTACAGCATGATCATAAAGACTTCACACAAGTATTCCCAAAGGTTTTACTTGGCACAAACACTAATTAAAACACAAAACCACATCTCAACAGAAGTTAGATGGATTATTTATTCCTAAACAGAACCAAAAATCAAGAAACTAAAATAAAATTGGGTTGCCTCCCAACAAGCGCTATCGTTTAACGCCCCTAGCTAGGCATGATGATTTCAATGATGCTCGCATAAAAGAGAAGAATTGAAACATAAAGAGAGCATCATGAAGAATATGACTAGCACATTTAAGTCTAAACCACTTCATATGCATAGGGATTTTGTGAGCAAACAACTTATGGGAACAAGAATCAACTTGCATAGGAAGGTAAAACAAGCATAACTTCAAGATTTTAAGCACATAGAGAGGAAACTTGATATTATTGCAATATGTAGAAGCATATGATCCTCTCTCATAATAATTTTCAGTAGCATAATGAATGAATTCAACAATATAACCAGCACCTAAAGCATTCTTTTCATGATCTACTTGCATAGAAAATTTGTTACTCTCCACATAAGCAAAATTCTTCTCATTCGGAATAGTGGGAGCAAATCTCAGAAAATAACTATCATGGGATTGAAAATTGAAATCAAGATGACAAGTTTCATGGTTATCATTATTCTTTATAGCATACATGTCATCACAATAATCATCATAGATAGGAGGCACGCTTTCATCATAATAAATTTGCACATCCAAACTTGGGGGACAAAAAATATCATCTTCATCAAACATAGCTTCCCCAAGCTTGTGGATTTGCATATCATTAGCATCATGGATATTCAAAGAATTCATAATAACAACATTGCAATCATGCTCATCATTCACATAATTTATGCCAAGCATTCTATGTAATTCTTCTTCTAGTACTTGAGCACAATTTTCCTTCCCATCATTTTCACAAAAGATATTAAAAAGATGAAGCATATGAGGCACCCTTAATTACATTTTATTGTAGTTTTCTTTTATAGACTAAACTAGTGATAAAACAAGAAATTAAAATATTTGATTGCAAGATCTAAAGATATACCTTCAAGCACTCGCCTCCCCGGCAACGGCGCCAAAAAAGAGCTTGAAGTCTACTACGCAACCTTCTTCTTGTAGACGTTGTTGGGCCTCCAAGTGTAGAGGTTTGTAGGATAGTAGCAAATTTCCCTCAAGTGGATGACCTAAGGTTTATCAATCCGTGGGAGGCGTAGGATGAAGATGGTCTCTCCCAAACAACCCTGTAACCAAATAACAAAGAGTCTCTTGTGTCCCCAACACACCCAATACAATGGTAAATTGTATAGGTGCACTAGTTCGGCGAAGAGATGGTAATAAAAGTGCAATATGGATGGTAGATATAGGTTTTTGTAATCTGAAAATATAAAAACAGCAAGGTAACTAAAGATAAAAGTGTGCGTAAATGGTATTGCAATGCTAGGAAACAAGGCCTAGGGTTCATACTTTCACTAGTGCAAGTCTCTCAACAATAATAACATAATTGGATCATATAATTATCCCTCAACATGCAACAAAGAGTCACTCCAAAGTCACTAATAGCGGAGAACAAACAAAGAGATTATGGTAGGGTACGAAACCACCTCAAAGTCATTCTTTCCGATCAATCCATTGGGCTATTCCTATAAGTGTCACAAACAGCCCTAGAGTTCGTAGTAAAATAACACCTTAAGACACACATCAACCAAAACCCTAATGTCACCTAGATACTCCAATGTCACCTCAAGTATCCGTGGGTATGATTATACGATATGCATCATACAATCTCAGATTCATCTATTCAACCAACACATAGAACCTCAAAGAGTGCCCCAAAGTTTCTACCAGAGAATCAAGACGAAAACGTGTGCCAACCCCTATGCATAGGTTCATGGGCGGAACCCGCAAGTTGATCACCAAAACATACATCAAGTGAATCACGTGATATCCCATCGTCACCACAGATACGCACGGCAAGACATACATCAAGTGTTCTCAAATCATTAAAGACTCAATCCAATAAGATTACTTCAAAGGGAAAACTCAATCCATTACAAGATAGTAGAGGGGGAGAAGCAACATAAGATCCAACTATAATAGCAAAGCTCGCGATACATCAAGATCGTGCCAAATCAAGAACGAGAGAGAGAGAGAGAGAGAGAGAGAGAGAGAGAGATCAAACACATAGCTACTGGTACATACCCTCAGCCCCGTGGGTGAACTACTCCCTCCTCGTCATGGAGAGCGCCGGGGTGATGAACATGGCCACGGTGAGGTTCCCCCCTCGGTGTCTTGGGACAGGGTCCCGATTGGTTTTTGGTGGCTACAGAGGCTTGCGGCGGCGGAACTCCTGATCTATTCTGTTCCCCGATCGTTTTAGGGTATATGGATATATATATGCGGAAGAAATACGTCAGGGGAGCCACAAGGGGCCCACGAGGGTGGAGGGCACGCCCAGGGGGGTGGGCACGCCCCCCTGCCTCGTGCCTCCCTCGTTGCTTTCCTGACGTGCACTCCAAGTCTCCCGGGTTGCTTTCCTTCCAAAAATTACTTCTCCAGAAGGTTTCATTCCGTTTCGACTCCGTTTGATATTCCTTTTCTTCGAAACACTGAAACAAGGGAAAAAACAGGAACTGGCACTGGGCTCTGGGTCAATAGGTTAGTCCCAAAAATAATATAAAAGTGCATAGTAAAGCCCATAAAACATCCAAGATGGATAATATAATAGCATGAATACTTCATAAATTATAGATACGTTGGAGATGTATCACTAAGCCGAGTCTGTGGGCGGCTCGAACCATTTCTATGAGGTGATTATCCTCCGCTTAAGAAAAATACTCACCAGATAATGGCCATCATATATACACATTAGTTTGAGATTTGGCAGATGATAACGCATACACTTTCCATCTTTAAAACGTATGAAAGATGGAAAAACCTTATTCAACCGACTAATATTTTCCTCCGATAGACCTCCTCCTGCGCAGAACATGCATTGCCTATGGGGCCTCCCCACCGCAAACACTCCCAACCTTATCCTCTCCATGACATATTCTTTTCCATATGTTCGCTGTGGAGCCGGACCCGTATATATTGCGAGTGGGATAGGGATGGCTTTGCCGTGTGCATTGGCCACTCGAACCCGGTTATGCCCGCTTGAGAAAAATAATCGCAAAAACATGGCCTTCATAGACACCTTTTAATTTAATTTGGGGATTTGGTTAGTAACAGCTTTCCCTCTTAAAAACGTCTCCGATGCGGCTTGAAGCTACGTTGGTATTTCCACAAAGAGGAAGGGATGATGCAACACAACGACGGTAGGTATTTCCCCCAGTGATGAAACCAAGGTTATCCAACCAGTAGGAGAACCAATCAACAACACGTAAACGGAAACTGCACACAAATAAAAAATACTCGCAACCCAACGAATTAAAGGGGTCTTCAATCCCTTTCAGGTGGTGCTAGAAATTGGCAAGCAGACGTGAATAAATTGTAGTAGGTTGATAGATCGAACGCCAAATAAAATAAATAAGAATAAATTTTAGCAAGGTAATTTTGTATTTTTGGTTTAATAGATCTGAAAATAAAGGAAAAGTAAAATAAATCGCAAAGGCAAATAATATGAGAAAGAGACCCCGGGGCCGTAGGTTTCACTAGTGGCTTCTCTCGAGAAAATAGCAAACGGGGGGTAAACAAATTATTGTTGGGCAATTGATAGAACTTCAAATAATCATGACAATATCCAGGCAATGATCATTATATAGGCATCACGTCCAAGATTAGTAGACCGACTCCTGCCTGCATCTACTACTATTACTCCACTCATCGACCGCAATCCAGCATGCATCTAGTGTATTAAGGCCATGGAGAAACGGAGTAATGCAATAAGAATGATGACATGATCTAGACAAGATCTATTTATGTAGAAATAGACCCCATCATTTTATCCTTATTAGCAATGATACATACGTGTCGGTTCCCCTTCTGTCACTGGGATCAAGCACCGTAAGATCGAACCCACTACAAAGCACCTCTTCCCATTGCAAGATAAATAGATCAAGTTGGCCAAAAAAACTCAAATATCAAAGAAGAAATACGAGGCTATAAGCAATCATGCATATAAGAGATCAAAGAAACTCAAATAACTTTCATGGATATAAAAAGATAGATCTGATCATAAACTCAAAGTTCATCCGATCCCAACAAACACACCGCAAAAAGAGTTACATCATATGGATCTCCAAGAGACCATTGTATTGAGAATCAAACGAGAGAGAGGAAGCCATCTAGCTACTAACTATGGACCTGAAGGTCTACAAAGAACTACTCACGCATCATCGGAGAGGCACCAATGGAAGTGGTGAACCCCTCTGTGATGGTGTATAGATTGGATCTAGTGGTTCTGGACTCTGCGGTGACTGGAATTGATTTTCGTCGACTCCCCTAGGGTTTCTGGAATATTGGGGTATTTATAGAGTAAAGAGGCGGTCCAGGGGGCACCCGAGGTGGGCACAACCCACCAGGGCGTGCCGGGGCCTCCTGGCGCGCCCTGGTGGGTTGTTCTCCCCTCGGAGCACCCCTCCAGGTGCTTCTTCGGCCTATTGGTTGTCGTCTGGTCCAAAAAAATCTCCAAAAAGTTTCGCTACGTTTGGACTCCGTTTGGTATTGATTTCTGGCGAAGTAAAAAACATGCAGAAACAGCAATTGGCACTTGGCACTATGTCAATAGGTTAGTACCAAAAAATGATATAAGATCACTATCAAATGATTATAAAACATCCAAGATTGATAAGATAATAGCATAGAACAATAAAAAATTATAGATACGTTCAAGACGTATCAGCATCCCCAAGCTTAATTCCTGCTCATCCTCGAATAGGTAAATGATAAAAATAGAATTTTTGATGTGGAATGCTGCCTAACATATCATCTCATATTCTTTTCTTTATAACATGGATATTTGGACTTTTATATTGTTCAAAGCAATTGTCTAGTTTTGACATGATAACTTAAATACTCAAGCATATCAACAAGCAACCATGTCTTTCAAAATATCAACGCTAAAATAAGTTATCCCTAGCCCATCATGCTCAATCATTGATCCATTCATGAGACACATTCGCATATTAGCTACACCCAATACTCAAGTACGATCATAGTGCCTCCTAGTTGGTGCTTTTATAAGAGAAGATGGAGAATCAAATTCAAAAATAAAAATTGCATAAAGTAAAAGAAAGGCCCTTCACGGAGGGAGGTAGGGATTTGTAGAGGTTGTCGGCGTTCTGGGAACGGGGGTCCCCAGACTTGCCTGCCTGCGGTGGCGTGGCTCCATCAGTGGCCTGGTGCGGCCCATCTTCATCAGCAACCACTCAAGACCCTCGCGAGGGGCCAAGCCTCGCGAGGCGGATGACGCAATACCTCCTCAGGGGCGGCCTCATTGGGCTGGCCCCGACGAGCGAAGATATCTATGCAACGGGCACCTCGCGAGGTGCGCGTGACGTGAGCCATGACGACCGAAGCCAGGCGGGCGCCAGCGGGCGCAGAGCACCAGTTGCCTCTTTAGTGCTAAAGGGGCAAGTGCAGGCGAGGAGTCTCGAGGCTTCAGGCAAAGGTTTCCATATCGGTGCAATGAGACCAAGACCAGCAGGACGGCAGGGCGGAGGTCATCGCGGAGCCCACGGCGGCGTCACCACAGAGCCTTTGGCAGGCGAAGACCACCTTTTGTTAGGATAGCTTGTACTAGTTGTCTCCCTTCAAACTTGGCCGTTGTGGGATCCCTTCCCACCTAACATTTGGGAAGAGGACCACGGCCTCTATAAATAGGACTAGCCATCACCATAGGAGGCATCTCATATCTCATCTTGGAGGGATCATTCAGATCATCCTCACACACACAAGCTCATCGAGCACAAGAACACCTCTCCTCAGGAGGCGGTTCAACCCTTGTACTTCTTCATCCCCAGCCTACAAGGCAACCCCCCCACACCATATTGGAGTAGGGTATTACACCACAACGGTGGCCCGAACCAGTATAAACTCTTGTGTCTCTTGTTCCTTGGGTTCGGCGAGCAAGGCCTTGAGATCGTTGTGAGAGTGAGCTAGGTAGAGAGATCTTCTTGCGCACCCCAGTGTTCGGACCTAAAGGGTTTGCCGGAACCCACGATCCGACATTTGGCGCGCCGGGTAGGTGTGCGCTGAAGCCTTTCTTCCATCGATCCATGCTCCACCGCTCCACCGCATCCATGGCAAACGCTTGCCGAGCCCGCGCTGAGCGCCGGGCCACCCTCGCCGCTTATGTCGCTCAGACGGCTACTGTCGGCGGGCCTCCCCGTCGCTCTCCATCACCTCTTGCCAACGCTGCCACCGGCCCGGCCGGGAATGAGCAGCAAGCTTCATCGCTACACCCCTCTGTGTGGCGGGATGGACGTACTGCCACTCCATTGCTGACTCCGGCCGGCTCGTCGTCTCATGCTCGCCGTGGGCCCGTGGACACGCAGGCTGCGCTGCTCATGGTGCGCGAGCTCCTGCGTTACCGCCTGGTCGACGACCTTTACGAGCACTGGCTGGACCGCATCGCCGAGCTCATCAGCGTCGCCGGGGGCTCTCCTGCACCGTCCCTCTCGCTTCCTCATCCGCCTCCTGCTGCGGGCGGCGTGGCCCACGGAGCGCCTCCACCACCTCCACGTCAAGACGTCGCCCTCGCACCAAGACACGCGGCCCCGCGGCGTGACCCACCGTGCAGGGCGCCCGCGCATGAAGAAGGAAGCTGCCAGGAGGTCCCTCGGCCGGAACAAGAAGCTCCTGCGCTCCCAGCACCGCCACGTCAAGACCGTGCGCCGCCTGCGGTGGCGGTGCGTGAGTACCAAGACCAGGCTCCGCCCCCTCGGCGGGCTCCAGTGACTACAGCAGGCTATCGTGCCTTTACTCCCGAGATGTGCGGCGTCGTCTGGCCCGGCAAGTTCAAGCCAGACCTACCTCCGCGCTATGATGGCACCCCCGACCCAGCTGTGTTCTTGCAGCTCTATGAGCTGAGCATCGAAGCAGCCAACGATGACAAGAAGGTCATGGCGAACTGGTTTCCCATGGCCCTCAAGGATGGCGCATGCTCATGGCTCTTGAACCTGTCCGCGGGGTCGATCTCCTCTTGGGGCGAAATGCACGAGCGCTTCGTCGCCAACTTCCAGGGCACTCGCGACCGCCTGCCGGCCGCAGGCGACCTGAGGCACATCAAGCAACAGCCGGTGGAAACCCTGCAGAAGTACATCCAGCGCTTCAACATCGTCCGCCTCAAGATCCCCAAGGTGACGGACGAGGCCATCATCTCAGCATTTTTCGATAGCGTCCGCGACGTAAAGATGAAGGAGGAGCTCGCCATCCACGAGCCTGGAAATGTTCAACATGGCAACCAAGTGCACAAGGGCTGAGGAAGGGCACCTTTCCCTCCTCAAGCTCCCAGTTGCCGACCAGGAGGACAAGAAGGCCGAGATCAAGGACGTGAAGTGCAAGGGGACTGCAGTGCTCGCGGCAGAGCCGGAGACGAAGCGCGGCCGCGACCACCCCTAGTCATCCAAGGCCAACCGCCCATTCTGCGCCTTCCACAATGTTCACAGCCACAACACCAGTGACTGTCAGGAGCTCAGGGCCATCCACGATGGACGCTTCGGTCGACGCCCCGAGCGCGGCAACCGGGGCTATGACCGAGGAGGAGGACGAAGTGGAGGACGTTGGGACGACCGTGGCCCCCGCCAGGAGAGGCGCGACCGGCCTTGTGAGGACCGCTGGCAGGACCAGCCTCGCGAGGGCACCTAGAGAGACCAGCCTCATGTGAACCGTCCACAGGGCAACGCAGGCCTCCCTCCGCTGCCACCACCGCCAAGAAGGAACGACGACCACCATCAGGATGAGGGGGCTGGGGGCTTCCAAGAGCCTCGTGCCATCGCCTGCATCTTGGGTGGTGCTCAGGCCCCAGCCTCCGAGCGCATCTTCAAGCAGTTTGCTCGCAAGGTGAATGCGGCCCTTCCCAGGCTCGAAGCCATGCGCCCGCTCAGGTGGTCCAAGTGCGCCATCACCTACATCTTGTCAGACCAGCTCAAGTGCGCGGCAACCGCCGGCGCCCTCCCGATGCTCTGCTCACCCGTCATCAACAACGTTCAAGTCACCAAGACCCACATCGACGGAGGCGCAGGGCTTGATACGTCTCCATCGTATCTACTTTTCCAGACACTTTTGCCCTTGTTTTGGACTCTAAATTGTATGATTTGAATGGAACTAACCCGGACTGACGCTATTTTCAGCAGAATTGCCATGATGTTGTTTTATGTGCAGAAAACAAAAGTTCTCGAAATGACCTGAAACTCCACGGAACATCTAGAAAAAATAATAAAAAATCCTCACCAAAGATGAAGACCAGGGGGCCCACACCCTGTCCACTAGGGTCGGGGGAGCGCCCCCTACCAAGTGGGCCCCCTGGAGACCCTCCGACGCCAACTCCAACTCTATATATTTGCTTTCGGAGAGAAAAAATCAGGGAGAAGAAATCATCGCGTTTTACGATACGGAGCCGCCGCCAAGCCCTAAAACCTCTCAGGAGGGCTGATCTGGAGTCCGTTCGGGGCTCCGGAGAGGGGGATTCGTCGCCGTCGTCATCATCAACCATCCTCCATCACCAATTTCATGATGCTCACCGCCGTGCGTGAGTAATTCCATCGTAGGCTTATTGGACGGTGATGGGTTGGATGAGACTTATCATGTAATCTAGTTAGTTTTGTTAGGGTTTGATCCCTAGTATCCACTATGTTCTGAGATTGATGTTGCTATGACTTTGCTATGCTTAATGCTTGTCACTAGGGCCCGAGTGCCATGATTTCAGATCTGAACCTATTATGTTTTCATGAATATATGTGTGTTCTTGATCCTATCTTGCAAGTCTATAGTCACCTATTATGTGTTATAATCCGACAACCCCGAAGTGACAATAATCGGGATACTTCTCGGTGATGACCATAGTTTGAGGAGTTCATGTATTCACTATGTGCTAATGCTTTGTTCTGGTTCTCTATTAAAAGGAGGCCTTAATATCCCTTAGTTTCCATTAGGACCCCGCTGCCACGGGATGGTAGGACAAAAGATGTCATGCAAGTTCTTTTCCATAAGCATGTATAACTATATTCGGAATACATGCCTACATTACATTGATGAACTGGAGCTAGTTCTGTGTCACCCTATGTTATGACTATTACATGATGAACCGCATTCGGCATAATTATCCATCACCGATCCAATGCCTACGAGCTTTCCATATACTGGTTTATGCTTATTTAATTTCCCATTGCTATTGTTACAATCACTACAAAATACCAAAAATATTACTTTTTCTTCCGTTACTTTTGTTACCGTTACCACCACTATCATACTACTTTGCTACTAAGTACTTTGCTGCAGATATTAAGTTATCCAGGTCTGGCTGAATTGACAACTCAGTTGCTAATACTTGAGAATATTCTTTGGCTCCCCTTGTGTTGAATCAATAAATTTGGGTTGAATATTCTACCCTCGAAAGCTGTTGCGATCCCCTACACTTGTGGGTTATCAAGACTAATTTCTGGCGCCGTTGCCAGGGAACATAGCTCTATTCTTTGAGTCACTTGGGATTTATATCTGCTGGACACTATGAAGAATTTGAAAGACGCTAAGACAAAAATTTATCTCTCAACTACGAGGGGAGGTAAGGAACTGCCATGTAGCTCTGCACTTGATTCACCTTCATTATGAGTAAGCTTGCGACACCTAAACCTGCTTCGCTATTCGCTCGATATGTCGCATGTTATTGATGATGCCACTTCTGCTATGCATGATACTTATGATGAAACTACTTCTATGCTTGATACTACTGTGCCCCTTAGTGAATTTCTTGATGAAAAAATTGCTAGGGCTAGAGAGAAAGAAATTATTGAAACTGATAATGTTGATGAAATTGATGATGAAGATATGCATGTTATTCCTGAGGGTTATGTTTTTGATATGGCATCTTCTGCAACTATTTTTGCCTGCAAAGATAGAAACGAACTTAAGAGGCTATTAGTTAAATGGAGTAAAGAATCTCTTAGAGATAGAATGAAACCTGACCCTGCTTTTGCTTCTTCACCTATTTGTGTTCCCGATAAGGATTATGAATTCTCTGCTGATCCTGATACAATTACTTCGGATGAATCTGATCCTTTTCATGGCTATGAATCTGAAACTGTTGTGGCACATCTTACTAAATTAAATGATATAGCCACCCTGTTCACTAATGATGAGAGATCTCGCTACTTTTATATCCTTAAAATATTTCGTTCTCATTAAAGGGTGATGCTAAGATATGGTTTAATTCTCTAGATCCTGGTTGTGTGCGTAGTCCCCGGGATATGATTTATTACTTCTCTGCTAAATATTTCCCTGCTCATAAGAAACAAGCTGCTTTAAAGGAAATATACAACTTTGTGCAAATTGAAGAAGAGAGTCTCCCACAAGCTTGGGGGAGGATTCTCAAGCTACTTAATGCTTTGCCTGATCATCCTCTTAAGAAAAATGAAATACTTGATATCTTTTATAATGGACTTACCGATGCTTCCAGAGATTACCTGGATAGTTGTGCTGGTTCTCTTTTCAGGGAAAGAACACCAGATGAAGCTGAAATTTTATTAAATAATATGTTGACAAATGAAAATAATTGGGCACCTCCCGAGCCAGCTCCTGAGCCAATTACTGAGCCTATTCCTAAACCAACTCCGAAGAAGAGAGGTGTTCTATTTCTCAGTCCTGAAGATATGCAAGAGGCAAAGAAATCTATGAAAGAAAAAGGTATTAAAGCTGAAGATGTTAAGAATTTACCTCCTATTGAAGAAATACATGTTCTTAATTTACCGCTTGTTGAAGAAACATATGATCTTGATCCATTACCTATTGAAGATCCTCCTGATCCCGATAATCTGACACAGGTAGTAAAGATAAATTCTCTCTATAGATATGATAAGGCTGAAGTCCCTCCTACTAAAATTGCTAGTCAGTGCTTGGATGAGTTTGATAATTTTATTGTCAAACAAGAAAATTTCAATGCTTATTTTGGTAGAAAATTAAAACAAAATACCTATATGATTAAACACTTGGGTGATTATATGGCTGATGTTAGATGTGAACTTAAACTTGTTAGGAAACATGCTTCTATGGTTACCACTCAAGTAGAACAAGTACTCAAGGCTCAAAATAATTTGCTCAATGAAATGAATAGTAAGAAAAATGATTATGCTATTAGAGTGGCTACTAGAACTGGTAGAATGACTCAGGAACCTTTGTATCCTGAAGGCCACCCTAAGAGAATTGAGCAAGATTCTCAAAGAAATAATACTGATACACCTTGTTCTTCTAAAAGGAAGGAAAAAAAATGATAGGACTTTGCAATCTTCTAGTGAACCTATTGCTGAACCACCTGAGAATCCAAATAATATATCTACGTCTGATGCTGAAACACAATCTGGTAACGAACATCAACCTAGCGAAAATAATAATGATGATGTTCATGATGATGCTCAACCTAGTAATGATAAAGATGTAGAAGTTGAACCTGCTGTTGATCTTGATAACCCACAACTAAAGAATCAACGTTATGATAAGAGAGACTTTGTTGCTAGGAAACATGGTAAAGAAAGAGAACCATGGGTTCAGAAACCCATGCCTTTTCCTCCCAAACCATCCAAGAAAAAGGATGATGAGGATTTTGAGCGCTTTGCTGAAATGATTAGACCTATCTTTTTGCGTATGCGATTAACTGATGTGCTCAAAACAAATCCTAATGCTAAGTATATGAAGGATATCATTACCAATAAGAGAAAGATACCGGAAGCTGAAATTTCCACCATGCTTGATAATTATACTTTTAAGGGTGGAATACCAAAGAAACTTGGAGATCCAGGAGTACCAAATATACCCTGCTCCATTAAAAGAGATTATGTTAAAACTTCTTTATGTGATCTTGGAGTCGGTGTTAGTGTTATGCCTCTCTCTTTATATCGCAGACTTGATTTGAATAAGTTGACACCTACTAAAATATCTTTGCAAATGGCTTATAAATCAACTGCTATACCTGTCGGTATTTGTGAGAATGTGCCTGTTGTGGTTGCAAACGTTACTATTTTAACGGACTTTGATATTCTTGATATTCCCGAGGACGATAGTATGTCTATTATTCTTGGAAGACCTTTTCTGAATACTGCAGGTTCTGTAATTGATTGCAACAAAGGCAATGTCACTTCTCATGTTAATGGTAATGAGCATACGGTACACTTTCCGAGGAAACAACCTCAAGTTTATAGTATCAATTCTATTGGAAAAGCTCCATCGATTGTTTTTGGAGGTTTTGAATTTCCTCTTCCTACTGTCAAGAAGAAATATGATATACTTATTATTGGGGATGTGCATATCCCTGTTGAGGTAACTTAGTGTTATTCGAAATTTCTCCAGTTCCATGTTAATCGGAATGAGTTTTTTAACAAGACCTGATCAACCTTGTTAGTGGATTCCTTTTGATGATCATGAGACGGATGAAACTAGAAGGCACAACCTTCTGTACCGTTTTTATACTTTTTGTTATTTAGTTGAAATAAAATAAAATTAGTATTTTTTGTTTGTTTCCTGATTTATCTATGCAATATAAAAATACCCCGAAAATAAAAGTTCTCCAAATGCCATGCCAATTTAATATGATTTTTTTGGGAATATTTGAGGATTTTTGGTGCAAAAATTACCGCGGGGGGAGCTGCCACCTGGCCACGAGGGTGGACGGTGCGCCCTACCCCCCTGGGCGCGCCCCCTGCCTCGTGGGCCCATGGTGGCCCTCCTCCTTTTATTCCTGCACCCATCCTCTTCTTCGTCCTCCCACAAACACGAATATCTGGCTCAAACACGAGTTCCATCCCACGTTGCTGCGATTTTCGATCTCCTTGCTCAAAGGACCTCTCACAAAACTGCTTGGGGAGATTGTTCCTGGGTATGTGACTCCTCCATTGGTCCAATTAGTTTTTGTTCTAGTGCTTTATTCATTGCAAATTTTTGCTGCCTAGGTGACCATGTTCTAGAGCTTGCATGTCAAATTTATATGGTTCCAAGTAGTTCTAATGCTTGATATATGCTCTAGGCACTTGTAGGAGTAGTTGCTATCAATTTCATCGAAGTTGGTTCACTTTTGTTTGAAGTTACTAAAAATTTCAGATATTTCAGAAAATAATGAAGAGAATTTTTAGGGGCTCGTCGAGCCGAAGCTCGAAGGAAAAACAAAATGAACAAGCATAGAGGCCCAAATATAATTTGCCTCATACCGCGGAGGTCCGACCGTGTGAATGGCCTTCCGATGACTTCTTGAGGAGAGCCGGGATTTTTTTCAGATTTCTATTCATTAATTGGGAACGCCGGCCTCACCGACTTCCTCCGCGACCAACGTCATCAGTATCTCTTACTCACAAATACTTTTGTGCAAAACTTCTACTATTTTCCTAAGGAATCACCTCCTTCAGTAGAATTTCATTTATATGACGTTGTTAAGAAGATGCCATTAGCTGAATTTTGCAAGGTTTGCAAAATACCCTCTGAGATTACCTTAGACGAACCACATCGTAATGAAGTGGAAGCATTTATTAACACTATCACTGTGGGAGAAACCAGGAAGGTTTCTGATGCAAGAATCACTAGCATACATTTTCCTGTTTTGCGCTACTTTGCCTTATTTGCTAGTCGTTGCTTGATTGGTCGTGGAAATTGTGGGAACCTTAGTGTTCCTGATATTATCATTTTGTTCCATGGTTTATACCTCGATAACTCTGTTAGTATGGGCGGAATTATTGCTAAACGGTTAAGTTTGAACCGTACTAAAGGCCCCATCTTTGGAGGTATTTATGCTTCATGCCTAGCTGCACATTTTAACTTACCCATTAGGCTTTATGAGAAAGAAGAAAAATTGCTGCCTAGTGCTTATTTAGATTATAAAAGTATGCTAACGCATGATTTTATTGTTAAAGGCAAGGAAGGGGAGCTTAAATATAAATTGTACTTTGATAAACATCACCCTGAGACTATTACTTTGCCTGCTCCTTCTTTGTTTAACTTGTCTGAAGGTCCTTACCTCGTTCCGTGGGCGGCCGTTCAAGCCTATCGGAATCCTGCACCAGCCCCGGAGTCAGAACCACAATACGAGCCTCCATGCCAGTCTGTTTATTCATGGGATCCGGAGGTGGTTGCCAGCCATTGGCAGTCAGAGTCCTCTTCATCGCAGTACGACCCCAGCTACACCCACGGGTTTCCGCCAGGCCATCCCTGGCAATGAACCAACTTAGGTCAAAAGCCTAAGCTCGGGGGAGTACGTATTTCCCACCGACATTACATTTATGTTCACACACTCATTTCTAGATGTCGGTGCTCATACTCTTTCACTATATTATCCATGTTAGTTTATTTGCTTTTTCCTGCTTTCTTCTTGTGTGTTTGTTAAACTTTAAGAAAACAACACAAAAAATTAGTAGTAGTTTACTTTCTTGCTGTAGTAGTAATAATTAAAAAGAAAACCCAAAAATATTTACTGTTCTTCTTTTGTTTGTTGGGAGCTTTCCCGTGTAAATAGTTTTATTTCTTTTCTTTTCTTTGGGGGTCGATAGGAGAAGACCATGATTAAATTGTTGAAGTGGCTCTTATATGCATTATTGTTGATTTAACCAAGAGCCCATATTGCCTTGTCTTCTCCTGCTTATTGAATGCTCGCAGATTCCAGCTTAGTCCATTGCACGTGCACTCTTATTATTTTCCACATCGTTCGGTCGTGCAAGTGAAAGGCAATTATGATGATATATGATGGACTGACTGAGATGGGAAAAGCTGGTATGAACTCGACCTCTCTTGTTTTTGTAAATATGATGAGTTCATCGTTCTTGATTCAGCTTGAATAAACATGTTTGCAATGACAATTAGAGATCATAGTTGCTTATGCCATGCTTGATTAGCTATGAGTTATAATGGTTTACCTTGCGTGCCAACATGCTATCAAAATGGTTGTGATGTGGTATGATGGGGTGGTATCCTCCTTTGAATGATTTAAGTGACATGACTTGGCACATGTTCACACATGTAGTTGAAACAAATCAACATAGCCTTCACGATATTTATGTTCATGGTGGATTATATCCTACTCATGCTTGCATCCAATGTTTATTAATTTTAGTGCATGTTCATGACTGTTGCCGCTCTCTAGTTGGTCGCTTCCCAGTCTTTTGCTAGCCTTCACTAGTACTAAGCGGGAATACTGCTTGTGCATCCAATCCCTTAAAACCCCAAAGTTATTCCAGATGAGTCCACTATACGTTCCTATATGCGGTATCTACCTGCCGTTCCAAGTAAATTTGTATGTGCCAAACTCTAAACCTTCAAATAAACATTCTGTTTTGTATGCTCGAATAGCTCATGTATCAACTAGTGCTGCCCTTATCTTCTATGTTAGGCGGGTTATTCTCAAGAGAAGTGGACTCCGCTCCTCACTCACGAGAAAATGGCTGGTCACCGGGATGCCCAGTCCCATGCTTTATGCAAACTAAATCAAAATAGTTGCAAACAAAACTCCCCCTGGGACCTGATGTTTGTTGGAGGCACTCGTTGTTTCGAGCAAGCCGTGGATTGATGCTTGTTGGTGGAGGGGGAGTATAAACTTTACCATTCTGTTTGGGAACCGCCTATAATGTGTGTAGCATGGAAGATATCGCCATCTCTTAGTTTTTATGTTGATAATGAAAGTATGCCGCTCAAAATATTATTTATCTCTATTTCAAAACCGAGCTCTGGCACCTCCACAAATCCCTGCTTCCCTCTGCGAAGGGCCTATCCATTTACTTTTATGTTGAGTCATCACCCTCTTATTAAAAAGCACTAGCTGGAGAGCGCAGCAGTTATTTGCATCCATTACTATTAATTTATATTGGGTATGACTATGACTGGATCTCTTTTACCATGAATTACAATGTCGAGTCAGTCCTTGATCTTTAAAGGTGCTCTGCATTTATGTTTTGCGGTCTCAGAAAGGGCTAGCGAGAAACCATCCTGATATATCATATTATGATTGTTTTGAGTAAGTGTTGTCATCCGAGATTTATTATTATGACTCGCTAGTTGATTACGCCATTGATATGAGTAAACATGAGACCTGAGAATTATTGCAAATGTGGTTAGTTATAATCTTTGCTGAAAACTTGAATGCTGGCTTGACATATTTACAACAAGAGCAAACAGAGTTTGTAAAAGTTTTTCTTTTTCTCTTTCAGTTTGTCAACTGAATTGCTTGAGGACAGGCAAGGGTTTAAGCTTGGGGGAGTTGATACGTCTCCGTCGTATCTACTTTTCCAAACACTTTTGCACTTGTTTTGGACTCTAACTTGTATGATTTGAATGGAACGAACCCGGACTGACACTGTTTTCAGCAGAATTGCCATGATGTTGTTTTATGTGCAGAAAACAAAATTTGTTGGAATGACCTGAAACTCCACGGAACATCTTAGAAAAAATAAAAAAAATCCTCACCAAAGATGAAGACCAGGGGGCCCACACCCTGTCCACGAGGGTGGGGGGCGCGCCCCCCTACCTCGTGGGCCCCCTAGAGACCCTCCGACGCCAATTCCAACTCTATATATTTGCTTTCGGAGAGAAAAAAATCAAGGAGAAGAAATCATCACGTTTTACGATACGGAGCCGCCGCCAAGCCCTAAAACCTCTCGGGAGGGCTGATCTGGAGTCCGTTCGGGGCTCCGGAGAGGGGGATTCGTCGCCGTCGTCATCATCAACCATCCTCCATCACCAATTTCATGATGATCACCGCTGTGCGTGAGTAATTCCATTGTAGGCTTGCTGGACGGTGATGGGTTGGATGCAATTTATCATGTAATCGAGTTAGTTTTGTTAGGGTTTGATCCCTAGTATCCACTATGTTCTGAGATTGATGTTGCTATGACTTTGCTATGCTTAATGCTTGTCACTAGGGCCCGAGTGCCATGATTTCAGATCTGAACCTATTATGTTTTCATGAATATATGTGTGTTCTTGATCCTATCTTGCAAGTCTATAGTCACCTATTATGTGTTATGATCCGACAACCCCGGAGTGACAATAATCAGGATACTTCTCGGTGATGACCATAGTTTGAGGAGTTCATGTATTCACTATGTGCTAATGCTTTGTTCCGGTTCTCTATTAAAAGGAGGCCTTAATATCCCTTAGTTTCCGTTAGGACCCTGCTGCCACGGGAGGGTAGGACAAAAGATGTCATGCAAGGTCTTTTCCATAAGCATGTATGACTATATTCGGAATATATGCCTACATTACGTTGATGAACTAGAGCTTGTTCTGTGTCACCCTATGTTATGACTGTTACATGATGAACCGCATCCGGCATAATTATCCATCACCGATCCAATGCCTACGAGCTTTCCATATACTGGTTTACGCTTATTTACTTTCCCGTTGCTATTGTTACAATCACTACAAAATACCAAAAATATTACTTTGCTTCCGTTACTTTTGTTACCTTTACCACCACTATCATACTACTTTGCTACTAAATACTTTGCTACAGATATTAAGTTATCCAGGTGTGGCTGAATTGACAACTCAGTTGCTAATACTTGAGAATATTCTTTGGCTCCCCTTGTGTTGAATCAATAAATTTGGGTTGAATACTCTACCCCCGAAAGCTGTTGCGATCTCCTACACTTGTGGGTTATCAGGGCTCAATGTCCTATCCGTCGAGACGTTCGACAACCTCTAAGTGCCATACGATTAGCTACAGCCTACCAAGCCCTTCTCATGAGTGACCGACTGCTCCACTACCCCGATAGGGTAGATCCGCCTCCCTATCACATTCGGCCAACGTGATAACTACCACACCCAGTTCATCGACTTCACGTCGCCCACATCCGCCTGCCGTACAACGCCATGCTTGGATATCCTGCCTTGGCCAAGTTTATGGCAGTAACCCATCATGGCTACAACTTCCTCAAGATGCCTGGGACCGGTGGCGTCATCACGGTCACCTGTGAAGAGAAGGATGCGGTGTGCTCTCTCAAGCACGCTTCCCAAGCTGCAGTGGCCGAAAACCCCGACAATGAAGGCACCATGTACCCTCCTGAGGCCATCCCCAAGAAGAAGCAGCAGCAACTCCGCCAAGGGCTTCAGGAGAGCAGCATTTCCAGCGGCACCACCTCAGGACCTGCGCCCGTGGAAGGGGCGCCTCCCTCCCTTGCATAGGAAGGCGCGCTCGGCGCCCTCCTCAGGCTGGGCTCGGGGGCTCTCTTTTGGAGTGCTTCAGACGTAGCCAATGTCACAAGGGAGGCACTCAGGCACCACGTGGAGGCGTGCTCCGCCGCACGTTTCCCTCAAGAGGGCACAGGGCGTGGAGCGCACAGTGCTCAGGAGTTCATCACCAAGGTGACCCAGGAGCTTCAAGAGGCAAGGACCATACGCGGCGACCGCCACCCACCGCCAGGTGCAGCCCCCCATCCTGGCGAGGACGGCAGGCTGCGCGTCTGCGTCGACATTCCAGGGCTCAACAGGGCCGCATCTCAAGAACGCTTCTAGCCTTCACGAGTTGGACGGTGCGAGGGTCCACCTCACAGCTATGTTCGGATGCCATTTGGCCTGCCAAACGTGGCTGTCACCTTCCAGCACCACTCGCGGAGCATTCTGGCGGCTCAGGAGGCCAAGCACCACGCGGTCCTAGCGGAGATCGCGACAGTTCTTCAGGAGCCACCCGCGCCCCCAGAGCCTCCTGAGGCTCAGGACCCTGGTGGCTCGTGAGGAGCAACTTCTTCAGCACGCATCTTCGGCTACTTCAACACCTCTTCGACAACGGTACCAGGTGAAATTTTCTGATTTACTCAGCTGGGAGCGCCCCTCAGGCTGCATCATTCCCAGGTCGCACGGGCCTGTCCCTGCGACGTGTATCTTTTTGCATCTTTAGCTTATTCTGTTGGGGGCACCCCTTGGGCGGCATCATCCCCAGGCCACTCGGGTCCGTCCCAGTGGCATGTATCGTTCTTGCATCTATTCGAACTAGCTCATCTCCTTGCACGAGTTATCTATGACTGCCACCTGCCTGTCCGGTACTTCGATACCATGAATGTCGTACGCCCTTGCAAGCCCGCCCGCGACCGCCTCATGATTAAGGACTGGCACGACGTCTGTGCTCGGGTCCGTCCCTACAGCATCACCAAATCCAAGAGGCTAAGCTCACGCTCGCAGGCCTGCTCCCGTGTACGTCACCTACCATGGTCCTTGGTGCCTTGTTCTCGCACGAGCTAATCGTGGACGGACAGGCCAGGGCGCGCGACCCGATGCCTCGCCACCACGGGAGCCGTGCGCCGGTTGTCTTTCTTCAGGATTCTTCGCATGAGAAGTCTAGGCACGGCGTCCGTGCTCGGGTTCGTCCCTGCAGCGTCGATAGACCCAACGACTGAGCTCTGTCTGGTGGGCCAGCCCCGTTCACGTCACCTCCTGGGGTCATTGGTGTTTGGCCTTCTCATGTGATCACCTCAGGAGATTCGTCCGGTGCAGGTTGCCTAACCATCTCGCATGGACACCACAGCCATCAAGAATCAAGACCAGGCGCAACCCGCCTTGAGGTAGGGCCTCGTGAGTCCCGCACTGGCTCACGAGTGCCCAGACACACCTCGTCTAGCCCTGCCGTGCAAGCCACGTGTCAGGGCGGGACTGTACATGCCCCGGGGGCTCCACTCAGAGGGAGCCCTCACCCATGCACCAGTGGAAGCACCATGCTCCGCGCTGGCAGTCGACACGGTCGAGGAGCGGCTATGCCCGTGCAAGTGCGGAAGCGCTACGCTCCGCGCTGTTGATAAACAACTGAGGGCGGCCCCTTGGCCGTACCAACCTCAGGGAGCCTCCGGGCTCGGTGTTCGGCCTCATCGCAACACTTCCCTTCGGGAGAGTCACGCAAGGGGGCTGGGCACGGGGGCTGCGCTCGGGTCACGCCCAAGCGTACGCCACCCTGCCAGGTCGCTCGGACCTGGTCATCACGCGCCCCTCCCGAGCGGGACCTCGGCGAGGGAAGGTATGGAGGTTTGTTTGCGCGTCAAGGGGAATCCTGAGCATCGCGACTCAGGAGCCTAACTGGTGATACGTCTCCGTCGTATCTAGTTTTCCAAACACTTTTGCCCTTGTTTTGGACTCTAACTTGTATGATTTGAATGAAACTAACCCCGACTGACGTTGTTTTCAGCAGAACTGCCATGATGTTGTTTTATGTGCAGAAAACAAAAGTTCTCGGAATGACCTGAAACTCCACGGAACGTCTTAGAAAAAATAATAAAAAATCCTCGCCAAAGATGAAGACCAGGGGGCCCACACCCTGTCCACGAGGGTGGGGGGCGCCCCCCCCTTCCTAGGCGCGCCCCCCTACCTCGTGGGCCCCCTGGAGACCTTCCGACGCCAACTCCAACTCTATATATTGGCTTTCAGAGAGAAAAAAATTAGAGAGAAGAAATCATCGCGTTTTACGATACGGAGCCGCCGCCAAGCCCTAAAACATCTCGGGAGGGCTGATCTGGAGTCCGTTCGGGGCTCCGGAGAGGGGGATCCGTCGCCGTCGTCATCATCAACCATCCTCCATCACCAATTTCATGATGCTCACCGCCGTGCGTGAGTAATTCCATCATAGGCTTGTTGGACGGTGATGGGTTGGATGAGATCTATCATGTAATCGAGTTAGTTTTGTTAGGGTTTGATTCCTAGTATCCATTATGTTCTGAGATTGATGTTACTATGACTTTGCTATGCTTAATGCTTGTCACTAGGGCCCGAGTGCCATGATTTCAAATCTGAACCTATTATGTTTTCATGAATATATGTGAGTTCTTGATCCTATCTTGCAAGTCTATAGTCACCTACTATGTGTTATGATCCGGCAACCCCGAAGTGACAATAATCGGCACCACTCCCGGTGATGACCATAGTTTGAGGAGTTCATGTATTCACTATGTGCTAATGCTTTGTTCCGGTTCTCTATTAAAGGAGGCCTTAATATCCCTTAGTTTCCATTAGGACCCGCTGCCACGGGAGGGTAGGACAAAAGATGTCATGCAAGTTCTTTTCCATAAGCACGTATGACTATATTCGAATACATGCCTACATTACATTGATGAATTGGAGCTAGTTACGTGTCACCCTATGTTATGACTGTTACATGATGAACCGCATCCGGCATAATTATCCATCACCGATCCAATGCCTACGAGCTTTCCATCTACTGGTTAACGCTTATTTACTTTCTCGTTGCTATTGTTACAATCACTACAAAATATCAAAAATATTACTTTTTCTTTCATTACTCTTTTGTTACCGTTACCGCTACTATCATACTACTTTGCTACTAAATACTTTGCTGCAGATATTAAGTAATCCAGGTGTGGCTGAATTGACAACTCAGTTGCTAATACTTGAGAATATTCTTTGGCTCCCCTTTTGTCGAATCAATAAATTTGGGTTGAATACTCTACCCTCGAAAGCTGTTGCGATCCCCTACACTTGTGGGTTATCAAGACCAATTTCTGGCGCCGTTGCCGGGGAGCATAGCTCTATTCTTTGAGTCACTTGGGATTTATATCTGCTGGACACTATGAAGAATCTGAAAGAAGCTAAGACAAAAATTTATCCCTCAACTATGAGGGGAGGTAAGGAACTTCCGTCTAGCTCTGCACTTGATTCACCTTCTGTTATGAGTAAGCTTGCGACACCTAAACCTGCTTCTGCTATTCATTCTGATATGTCGCATGTTATTGATGATGCCACTTCTACTATGCATGATACTTATGATGAAACTACTTCTATGCTTGATACTACTGTGCCCCTTGGTGAATTTCTTGATGAACAAATTTCTAGGGCTAGAGAGAAAGAAACTATTGAAACTAATAATATTGATGAAAGTGATGATGACGATATGCCTGCTATTCCAGAGGGTTATGTTTTTGATGTAGAATCTTCTGCAGCTATTTTTGCCTGCAAAAATAGAAATGAACTTAAGAGGCTGTTAGTTAAATGGAGTAAAGAATCTCTTAGAGACAGAATGAAACCTGACCCTGCTTTTGCTACTTCACCTATTTGTGTTCCCGATAAGGATTATGAATTCTCTGTTGATCCTGATATAATTACTTTGGTTGAATCTGATCCTTTTCATGGTTATGAATCTGAAACTGTTGTGGCACATCTTACTAAATTAAATGATATAGCCACCATGTTCACTAATGATGAGAGATCTCGCTACTTTTACATCCTTAAAATATTTCCGTTCTCATTAAAGGGTGATGCTAAGATATGGTTTAATTCTCTAGATCCTGGTTGTGTGCGTAGTCCCCAGGATATGATTTATTACTTCTCCGCTAAATATTTCCCTGCTCATAAGAAACAAGCTGCTTTAAAGGAAATATACAATTTTGTGCAAATTGAAGAAGAGAGTCTCCCAAAAGCTTGGGGGAGGCTTCTCAAGTTACTTAATGCTTTGCCTGATCATCCTCTTAAGAAAAATGAAATACTTGATATCTTTTATAATGGACTAACCGATGCTTCTAGAGATTACCTGGATAGTTGGGCTGATTCTGTTTTCAGGGAAAGAACACCGGATGAAGCTGAAATTTTATTGAATAATATGTTGACAAATGAAAATAATTGGGCACTTCCCGAGCCACCTCCTGAGCCAGCTCCAGAGCCAATTACTGAGCCTATTCCTAAACCAACTCCGAAGAAGAGAGGTGTTCTATTTCTCTGTCCTGAAGATATGCAAGAGGCAAAGAAATCTGTGAAAGAAAATGGTATTAAAGCTGAAGATGTTAAGAATTTACCTCCTATTGAAGAAATACATGGTCTTAATTTACCGCCTGTTGAAGAAACATATGACCTTGATCCATTACCTATTGAAGAACCTCCTGATCCCGACAACCCGACACAGGTAGTAAAGGTAAATTCTCTCTATAGATTTGATGAAGGTGATATTCCTCACTATAAGTCTGTTAGATAATGCTTAGATGAGTTTGATAATTTTATTGTCAAACAAGGAAATTTCAATGCTTATTTTGGTAGACAGTTGAAATATGATTCCGATATGATTAAATACTTGGGTGATTATATGGCTAATGTTAGATGTGAACATAAACTCATTGTAAACATGCTTCTATGGTTACCACTCAAGTAGAACAAGTACTTAAGGCTCAAAAAGAATTGCTCCATGAAATGAATAGTAAGAAAAATGATTATGCTGTTAGACTGGCTACTAGAACTGGTAGAATGACTCAGGAACCTTTGTATCCTAAAGGCCACCCTAAGAGAATTGAGCAAGATTCTCAGAGAAATAATATTGATGCACCTAGTTCTTCTAAAAGGAAGAAAAAGAAAAATGATAGGACTTTGCAAACTTCTAGTGAACCTATTGCCGAACCACCTGAGAATCCAAATGATATATCTATTTCTGATGCTGAAACACAATATGGTAATGAACATGAACCTAGTGAAAATGTTAATGATGATGTTCATGATGATGCTCAACCTAGTAATGATAATGATGTAGAAGTTGAACCTGCTGTTGATCTTGATAACCCACAATCAAAGAATCAACGTTATGATAAGAGAGACTTTGTTGCTAGGAAACATGGTAAAGAAAGAGAACCATGGGTTCAGAAACCCATGCCTTTTCCTCCAAAACCATCCAAGAAAAAGGATGATGAGGATTTTGAGCGCTTTGCTGAAATGATTAAACCTATCTTTTTGTGTATGCGATTAACTGATGTGCTCAAAACAAATCCTTATGCTAAGTATATGAAGGATATCATTACCAATAAGAGAAAGATACCGGAAGCTGAAATTTTCACCATGCTTGCTAATTATACTTTTAAGGGTGGAATACCAAAGAAACTTGGAGATCCAGGAGTACCCACTATACCATGTTCCATTAAAAGAAATTATGTTAAAACTGCTTTATGTGATCTTGGAGCCCGTGTTAGTGTTATGCCCCTCTCTTTATACCGTAGACTTGATTTGAATAAGTTGACACCTACTGAAATATCTTTGCAAATGGCTGATAAATCAACTGCTATACCTGCCGGTATTTGTGAGGATGTGCCTGTTGTGGTTGCAAACGTTACTATTTTAATGGAATTTGTTATTATTGATATTCCCGAGGACGATAGTATGTCTCTTATTCTTGGAAGACCTTTTCTGAATACTGCAGGGGCTGTTATTGATTGCAACAAAGGCAATGTCACTTTTCATGTTAATGGTAATGAGCACATGGTACACTTTCCAAGGAAAAAACCTCAAGTTTATAGTATCTCTATTGGAAAAGTTCCATCGATTATTTTTGGAGGTTTTGAATTTCCTCTTCCTACTGTCAAGAAGAAATATGATATTCTTATTATAAGGGATGTGCATATCCCCGTTGAGGTAACATAGTGTTATTCGAAATTTCTCCGGTTCCATGTTAATCGGAATGAGTTTGTTAACAAGACCTGATCAACCTTGTTAGTGGATTCCTTTTGATGAGCATGAGACGGATGAAACTAGAAGCACAACCTTCTGTACCCTCTTTATACTTTCTGTTATTTAGTTGAAATAAAGTAAAAATAGTATTTTTCTGTCTGTTTCCTGATTTATCCGTACAATATAAAAATATCCCGAAAATAAAAGTCCTCAGAATTCCATGCCAATTTTATATGATTTTTTCGGGAATATTTGAGGATTTATGGTGCAAAAATTACCGCGGGGGGAGCTGCCACCTGGCCACGAGGGTGGAGGGCGCACCCTACACCCCAGGGCGCGCCCCCTGCCTCATGGGCCCACGGTGGCCCTCCTCCACTTATTCCTGCACCCATCCTCTTCTTCTTCCTCCCACAAACACGAATAACCAGCTCAAACACGAGTTCCAGCCCCCGTTGCTGTGATTTTCGATCTCTTTGCTCAAAGCACCTCTCACGAAACTGCTTGGGGAGATTGTTCCTTGGTATGTGACTCCTCCATTGGTCCAGTTAGTTTTTGTTCTAGTGCTTTATTCATTGCAAATTTATGCTGCATAGGTGACCATGTTCTTGAGCTTGCATATCAAATTTATATGGTTCCAAGTAGTTCTAATGCTTGATATAGGCTCTAGGCACTTGTAGGAGTAGTTTCTATCAATTTTATTGAAGTTGGTTCACTTTTGTTTGAAGTTACTAAAAATTTCAGATTATTTCAGAAAATAACGAAGAGACTTTTGAGGGGCTCGTCGAGCCAAAGCTCGAAGGAAAAACAAAAGGAAGAAGCACAGAAGCCCAAATATAATTTGCCTCGCACTATGGAGGTCCGGCCGTGTGAATGGCCTTCCGATGACTTCTTGAGGAGAGCCGGGATTTATGAGGATTTCTATTCACTGGTTGGGAACGCCGGCCTCACCGACTTCCTCGGCGACCAACGTCATCAGTATGTCTTACTCACTAATACTTTCATGCAAAACTTCTACTATTTTCCTAAGGAATCACCTCCATCAGTAGAGTTTCATTTATATGACGTTGTTAAGAAGATGCCATTAGCTGAATTTTGCGAGATTTGCAAAATACCCTTTGAGGGTACCTTAGATGAACCACACCGTAATGAAGTGGAAGCTTTTATTAACACTATCACTGTGGGAGAAACCAGGGAGGTTTCTGATGCAAGAATCACTAGCATACATTTTCCTGTTTTACGCTACTTTGCCTTATTTGCTAGTCGTTGCTTGATTGGTCGCGGAAACTGTGGAAACCTAAGTGTTCCTGATATTATGATTTTGTTCCATGGTTTATACCGCAATAACTCTGTCAGTATGGGTGGAATTGTTGCTAGACGGTTAAGTCTGAACCGTACTAAGGGCCCCATCTTTGGAGGCATTTATGCTTCACGCCTAGCTGAATATTTTGGCATACCTATTAGGCATTTTGAGAAAGAAGAAAAATTGCTGCCTAGTGCTTATCTAGATTATAAGAGTATGCTAGCACATGATTTTATTGTTAAGAGTGGTGAAGGGGAGCTCAAATATAAATTGTACTTTGATAAACATCACCCTGAGACTATTACTTTGCCCGCTCCTTCTTTGTTTAACTTGTCTGCAGGTCCTCACCTTGTTACGTGGCGGCCGTTCAAGCCTATCGGAATCCTGCACCAGCCGGGCGGAACCATGTCTGAGCCTCCACGCCATCTGTTTATTCTTGGGATCCGGAGGCTGCCCAGCCAGTGGTAGTCAGAGTCCTCTTCATCGCAGTACGACCCCAGCTACACCTACGGGTATTTGCCAGGCTATTTCGGGCAATGAACCAATTTCGGCCAAAAGCCTAAGCTTGGGGGAGTACGTATTTCCCACCGACATTACATTCATGTTCACACACACTCATTGCTAGATGTCGGTGCTCATACTCTTTCACTGTAATATCCATGCTAGTTTATTTTCTTTTTCCTGCTTTCTTCTTGTGTGTTTGTTAAACTTTAAGAAAACAACAAAAAAATTAGTGTAGCTGTTAGTTTACTTTTCCTGCTGTAGTAGTAATAATTAAAAAGAAAACCCAAAAATATTTCATGTTCTTCTTTTGCTTGTTGGGAGTTTTCCCGTGTAAATAGTTTTATTTCTTTTCTTTTCTTTGGGGGTCGATAGGAGAAGACCATGATTAAATTTTTGAAGTGGCTCTTATATGCTTTATTGTTGATTTAACCAAGAGCCCATATTGCCTTCTCTTCTCCTATTTATTGAATGCTCGTAAGATTCCAGATTAGTCCAATGCAAGTGCATTCTTATTATTATCACATCGTTCGGTCGTGCAATTGAAAGGCACTTATGATGATATATGATGGACTGACTGAGATGGGAAAAGCTGGTATGAACTCGACCTCTCTTGTTTCTGTAATGAATAAACATGTTTGCAATGACAATTAGAGATCATAGTTACGTATGCCATGCTTGATTATCTATGAGTTATAATGGTTTACCTTGCGTGCCAACATGCTATTAAAATGGTTTTTGATGTGGTATGATGGGGTGGTATCCTCCTTTGAATGATTTAAGTGACTTGACTTGGCACATGTTCACACATGTAGTTGAAACAAATCAACATAGCCTTCACGACATTTATGTTCATGGTGGATTATATCCTACTCATGCTTGCATCCAATGTTTATTAATTTTAATGCATGTTCATGACTGTTGTCGCTCTCTAGTTGATCGCTTCCCAGTCTTTTGCTAGCCTTCACTTGTACTAAGTGGGAATACTGCTTGTGCATCCAATCTCTTAAACCCCAAAGTTATTCCATATGAGTCCACTATACCTTCCTATATGCGGTATCTACCTACCGTTTCAAGTAAATTTGTATGTGCCATACTCTAAACCTTCAAATAAACATTCTGTTTTGTATGCTCGAATAGCTCATGTATCAACTAGGGCTGCCCTTATCTTCCATGTTAGGCGGGTTATTCTCAAGAGGAGTGGACTCCGCTCCTCACTCACGAGAAAATGGCTGGTCACCGGGATGCCCAGTCCCATGCTTTATGCAAACTAAATCAAATAATTGCAAACAAAACTCCCCCTGGGACCTGATGTATGTTGGAGGCACTCGTTGTTTCGAGCAAGCCGTGGATTGATGCTTGTTGGTGGAGGGGGAGTATAAACTTTACCATTCTGTTTGGGAACCACCTATAATGTGTGTTGCATGGAAGATATAGCCATCTCTTAGTTGTTATGTTGACAATGAAAGTATACCGCTCAAAATATTATTTATCTATATTTCAAAATCGAGCTCTGGCACCTCTACAAATCCCTGATTCCCTCTGCGAAGGGCTTATCTATTTACTTTTATGTTGAGTCATCACCCTCTTATTAAAAATCACTAGCTGGAGAGCGCAGCTGTCATTTGCATTCATTACTATTAATTTATATTGGGTATGACTATGACTGGATCTCTTTTACCATGAATTACAATGTCTAGTCAGTCCTTGATCTTTAAAGGTGCTTTGCATTTATGTTTTGCGGTCTCAGAAAGGGCTAGCGAGATACCATCTTGTTATATCATATTATGATTGTTTTGAGAAAGTGTTGTCATCTGAGATTTATTATTATGACTCGCTAGTTGATTATGCCATTGATATGAGTAAACATGAGACCTGAGAATTATTGCAAATGTGGTTAGTTATAATCTTTGCTGAGAACTTGAATGCTGACTTGACATATTTACAACAACAAGAGCAAACAGAGTTTGTAAAAGTTTTTATTTTTCTCTTTCAGTTTGTCAACAGAATTGCTTGAGGACAAGCAAGGGTTTAAGCTTGGGCGAGTTGATACGTCTCCGTCGTATCTACTTTTCCAAACACTTTTTGCCCTTGTTTTGGACTCTAACTTGTATAATTTGAATGAAACTAACCCGGACTGACGCTGTTTTCAGCAGAACTGCCATGATGTTGTTTTATGTGGAGAAAACAAAAGTTCTCGGAATGACTTGAAACTCCACGGAACGTCTTAGAAAAAATAATAAAAATCCTCGCCAAAGATGAAGACCGGGGGGCCCACACCCTGTCCACGAGGGTGTGGGGCGCCACCCCTCCTGTGCGCGCCCCCTACCTCGTGGGCCCCCTAGAGACCTTCCGACGCCAACTCCAACTCTATATATTGGCTTTCGGAGAGAAAAATATCAAAGAGAAGAAATCATCGCGTTTTACGATACGGAGCCACCGCCAAGCCCTAAAACCTCTCGAGAGGGCTGATCTGGAGTCTGTCCGGGGCTCTGGAGAGGGGGATTCATCGCCGTCGTCATCATCAACCATCCTCCATCACCAATTTCATGATGCTCACCTCCGTGCGTGAGTAATTCCATCGTAGGCTTGCTGGACGGTGATGGGTTGGATGAGATCTATCATGTAATCAAGTTAGTTTTGTTAGGGTTTGATCCCTAGTATCCATTATGTTCTGAGATTGATGTTGCTATGACTTTGCTATGCTTAATGCTTGTCACTAGGGCCCGAGTGCCATGATTTTAGATCTGAACCTATTATGTTTTCATGAATATATTTGAGTTCTTGATCCTATATTGCAAGTCTATAGTCACCTACTATGTGTTATGATCCAGCAACCCCGAAGTGACAATAATCGGGACCACTCCCGGTGATGACCATAGTTTGAGGAGCTCATGTATTCACTATGTGCTAATGCTTTGTTCCGGTTCTCTATTAAAAGGAGGCCTTAATACCCCTTAGTTTCCATTAGGACCTCGCTGCCACGGGAGGGTAGTACAAAAGATGTCATGCAAGTTCTTTTCCATAAGCACGTATGACTATATTCGGAATACATGCCTACATTACATTAATGAATTGGAGCTAGTTCATGTCACCCTATGTTACGATTTGTTACATGATGAACCGCATCCGGCATAATTATCCATCACCGATCCAATGCCTACGAGCTTTCCATCTACTGGTTTATGCTTATTTACTTTCCCGTTGCTATTGTTACAATCACTACAAAATACCAAAAATATTACTTTTGCTTTCATTACTCTTTTGTTACCATTACGACTACTATCATACTACTTTGCTACTAAATACTTTGCTGCAGATATTAAGTTATCTAGGTGTGGCTGAATTGACAACTCAGTTGCTAATACTTGAGAATATTCTTTGGCTCACCTTGTGTCGAATCAATAAATTTGGGTTGAATACTCTACCCTCGAAAGCTGTTGCGATCCCCTACACTTGTGGGTTATCAACTGGCCACGTAGCCCCTCACTCCTTGGTCCCGTCCTGGCGATCCGGATGGCCCAACAGTGGCTGAGGTATGCGCGGGGTCGGGCCCTGCCGACGTAGAACACCAAGGCCTACTGCCGCATTTCCTTCTCGTAAGCTGTTTACGCGTCAAGGGGGACTCCTGAGCATCACGACTCAGGAGCCTAACTGGCCACGTAGCCCCTCACCTCTTGGTCCCATCCTGGTGATCCGGACGGTCCAACAACGGCTGAGGTATGCGCGGGGTCGGGCCCTGCCGATGTAAAACATCAAGTAAACGGGAAGGAAATCACGGAATTTCAATAAAACGTTACAAAACATATTGTTCCTTAGTCACCAAAAAGAAGTTTTAACGCCTCCACGAGGCACGCCGAATGTTGCAGGAAAGTTCACAGGAAAGTATAACGGGAAGGAGCACCATCGTTCACCTGCAAGCCTCTTCTTCAGCCTTGGGCGCCGTCATCAGGGAGCGCCTTCCCGTCGACAACATCGTCGTCGGTCGTATCGTTGGCCTTGGTCGCGGGATCGGCGGCACCGCCGGCTGGAGGTGCAGGGTCGATGGCAAGAAACTTCTTCAGCAAGGCCTCCACTTGGCCCTTCCTGGCCTCGGCAGCAGCTGCGCAGCACTCCTCATCCACAGGCTCGAGCAAGACATCAAGGTCGGTATTGGGATCGCGAAGGTGAAGATGGCTGAGGACGCGCCTCAAGGCTGATGAGGAGAGCGCGCACGCTTCCCCCTCCACCATGGGCTGATTCCATTGATGACATCCTCGAGCGCCGTGACGAGCTGAGGAAGTAGCTGGGCGGGGCCCTCGTCATCCGTCACCAAAGGCTTCTCCAAGCCCTTCTCGTAGAGTTCCTGCAGCGCCTCGCGGGGTCTCTCCTCAAGAGACTTGAGAGCCTCGCGATCCTCGGCAAGGACCTTCGTCTTGATTTCTAGCCGGACCCTCTCAGCTTCCACCTCCTTCTCCAGTTTCTTCAGGCGATCGCGTTCCGTGGCCTGCGCCTGCGCCAGCTGCTCCAACTCAGCATCGTGGTCGGTCACTGCGTCTTCCCGAGCCTTCATCTTCTCCTCCTCTGCCTTGCGATCGCGATCCTCGGCCGCATGTTCCTTGCGCAGTGCTACCTCTTGAGCATGCACTGGTTTTCCCTTGAAGAGGAAAGGGTGATGCAGCAAAGTAGCGTAAGTATTTCCCTCATTTTTGAGAACCAAGGTATCAATCCAGTAGGAGACAACACATAAGTCACCTAGTACCTGCACAAACAATCAAGAACCTTGCAACCAACGGGATAAAGGGGCTGTCAATCCCTTCACGGTCACTCGCAAAAGTGAGATCTAATAAAGATACTAAAGTAAATATTTTTGGTATTTTTGTTGTATAGATTGGAAAGTAAAGATTGCAAAATAGTAAACGAGATGCAATGTAAATAAAAGAGATGCAATATAATAAGAAAGAGACCCGGGGGCCATAGGTTTCACTAGTGGCTTCTCTCAAGATAGCATGTATTAAGGTGGGTGAACAAATTACTGCCGAGCAATTGATAGAAAAGCGCATAGTTATGAAGATATCTAAGGCAATGATCATGAATATAGGCATCGCGTCCGTGTCAAGTAGATCGAAATGATTCTGCATCTACTACTATTACTTCACACATCGACCGCTATCCAGCATGCATCTAGAGTATTAAGTTCATAAGAATAGAGTAACACATTAAGCAAGATGACATGATGTAGAAGGATAAACTCAAGCAATATGATATAAACCCCATCGTTTTATCCTCGATGGCAACAATAAAATACGTGCCTTGCTGCCCCTCATCCTTTGGGAAAGGACACATAAGATTGAACCCAAAGCTAAGCACTTCTCCCATTACAAGAAAGATCAATCTAGTAGGCCAAACTAAAATGATAATTCGAAGAGACTTGCAAAGATATCAAATCATGCATATAAGAATTCAGAGAAGAACCAAATAATATTCATAGATAATCTTGTTGATAAATCCACAATTCATTGGATCTCGACAAACACACCGCAAAAGAGTATTACATCGAATAGATCTCCAAGAACACCGAGGAGAACTTTGTATTCAGAATCAAAAAGAGAAAAGAAGCCATCTAGCTAATAACTATGGACCCGAAGGTCTGTGGTAAACTACTCGCTTCATCAGAGAGGCAATGGTGTTTGATGTAGAAGCCCTCCGTGATTGATTCCCCCTCCGGCAGATCGCTGGGAAAGACCCCAAGATGGGATCTCACGGGTACAGAAGGTTGCGGCGGTGGAAAAGTGGTTTTGTGGCTCTCTCTGATCGATCTAGGGTATAAGAGTATATATAGGAGAAAGAAGTACGTCGGTGGAGCTACGAGGGGCCCACGAGGGTGGGGGCGTGCCTACCCCCCTGGGCGCGCCCTCCTGCCACGTGGCCGCCTCGTGGAGTTCCAGACTTCAACTCCAAGTCTTCTGGTTTGCTTTCGGTCCAAGAAAGATCATCGCGAAGGTTTCATTCCGTTTGGACTCCGTTTGGTATTCCTTTTCTGCGAAACTCTAAAATAGGCAAAAAAACAGAAACTGGCACTGGGCCTCCGGTTAATAGGTTAGTCCCAAAAATAATATAAAATAGCATATTAAAGTCCATTAAACATCCAAAACAGATAATATAATAGCATTGAACAATTAAAAACTATATATACGTTGGAGACGTATCATGCAGATTCTCCAGCTCGGCGTCCGCCGCGCTACAGCGCTCCTCGGCGGTCTCAGCATTTTTCAGTGCCACCTCGCGGGTGGCCGCAGCTTGGTCGACGACCCTCTTGTCCTCCTCGGAAGCTGCCACGACCTGGCCCAGCGCCGCCCTGATAGACGTGTCAGAGTGCAGCCAACCTGAGATCAGCTCCAGGTGCCCCGCCACCAGGCGACGGTCAACGCCTTGAAGGTCATCCCGGAGCTGGGTCAGCGTAGAAAGAGCCGTCTCCAGAGCGTCGGGCGAAGCACAGGGATCACGAGCTAGCGGTGTGGCGTAAGGAGGAGGCAGCATCATCGCCAAGATCTTGGAGTTGATGGCAGCAGAAGAAGAGGCCGGGAGCTCTGGAGCCTGTGGGACCTCGGCCGGCGAGCTGAGAACGGGCGCCTCCGGAGCCGGCTTGGCTGTGGAGGTCGCCTTCTCCTGGGGACAGTACTCTGGGCCTCACAAGGACGACCGGGCCGGAGAGGCACGAGGGCTGTTGTCGCTCTTCTGCGCAAGAGGAGGTGCGGCCATGCCAGACTGCTGGGTCCCCAAGGGTGCGGCCGCTCCATCCTTCTTCTTCTTCGCTGATAGTGTCGGCCTGATGGAGCAAGAAGAGAGCGTCAGGAAGCAGCGACAGAAGTAGGAGCAAGAACAAAGTCAGGGCAAGGTGCTTACTGGTCCACGGCGGCGTAGTCCTGAGGCCTCTTCAGTCGCACGGAGCCCGGGGGCCTTGCGGCCTGGGGCGCCGGCATGTGAGCTCCAGGAGCAGATGAGGCCGCGGTAGCCGGCCCGGTGGCAGCACCGGTCGACGTCAGAACAGTGGCGCCACCTCGGCAGACCAACGCCGACATGCTCTTCGTCGGAACGCCGGTCGAGGCTTCTTCGGGGGGGGGGGGGGGTGCCCCTGGACCGCGTGGTGACACCAGCAAGGGACTAGGACTCCCTCACCGGATGGTCGCCGGCCTCGGCATCATTAGGAAGGGCGCGGAGGAGGTCCGCCGCAAGATCAGAGGTCTCCCCCTCACCCTCCAGGGTCGCCTCCAAATTGGGCCTCTCCTCCTCGCCGGAATCGCCAGAAGACACCATTACCGGGGCCGTCACCATCAGAGCCTCGGAAGGCGCTGGTGGCATAGCCCGCGCCCGTCAAAGACAGGCATGGAGGCAGCCACCTTCTCCCCATCAGGGCGGCGGTACAAGGGAACATGCGTGTCTGGCGGATACCCCTGATCATCACCAACCAAGAGGCAGAGAGCCGTGCCCAGCTCTTCGTCAGACAGGGCATCCGGGCGCAGACAGAGGTCGTCCTCCTCGTCCCCGAGCTTCCACAAGGGGCGCGAGCGTGCCTGGAGTGGAGCTATGCACTGTGCCAGGAACTCCTTGACAATCATGGCCCCCATCAGCTTTGCCACCTTCGGGTCGTCAGGCTTTAGGTCAGCGGTCATCCTCTCCAGCACCTGCACCGCCCAGGGGTCGGTGAGCTTCGCACGGAACCACCCGTCGTGAGGCGTGGGCATCTCCGTCGGCAGCGCCAACCGAGGGTGGGAGCACTTGGCGTCCATAAGGTCCCACTTGCTCCTGAAGCCCTCCGCCTTCTTCCCGGCCTTCGAGATCGCGTTGGTCCTGGTGGCCGCAACGAAGTTGGCGCATCCCGAGCAATGACCATCCTTGTTCCGGAGGTAGAAGAAGTGGCGAAGCAGCGCCACGGACGACAACACCCCCACAAATGCCTCACAATATAAGGCAAAGATCGACAGGAGGAGGACAGAGTTGGGATGAAGATGAAGGGCATGCAGCTTGTAGTGGCTGTGGACGGCGTAGAAGAAATCGGAGAAGGGGGGAACCAGTTGAGCGACGACACTACTCATAAAGAAGGGATAGAAGGTGCTGCCTGAGGCCTCTGGCTCGGTGGAGCCAGCCAGGAGCGCAGTCTTTCCCTTCTCGTTGCTGCCCTCTGCCATCATCAGGAGCGTGGCGGCGAGGTTCTTCTCCGAAATGCTGGGCGCGCTCAGAGCCGGCTCGTACCAGGCGGGCGGAAGAGCGGCCTTTGCCTTGCCGGACGCCATCGATTGTAGGAGGGGAATTGGCATGGATCTGGAGTCTTTGGGAGCAAGGAGCAAGAAAGGGGATCTGGAGCAAGACAAAGAGAGGCAATGAAGGCTCTGCGGCACGCACCAGCCTTTTGTCAGTCAGGGGCAGTTGCCGAGGCAGGGTGGGGAAGCGGAGATGCCCACGTCCCGTTAGTCGCCACGCGTCAATCAAGGGCGCAGGCTATAGGGGCCCGTGGCGCTCTGCACTTGCCCTTTGTCTTCGCCTCGAAGCTAAGTCCGAGCGCGCCTTGGGCCCGGGGGCTACTATTGGCGTTCTGGGAACGGGGGTCCCCAGACTTGCCTGCCTACGGCCCACGGCACGGCTCCATCAGCGGCCTGATGCGGCCCATCTTCATCAGCAACCACTCAAGACCCTTGCGAGGGGCCAAGCCTCGTGAGGCAGACGACGCAAGACCTCCACAGGGGCGGCCTCGCTGGGCTGGCTCCCGAGGAGCGGAGATATCTATGCAAGGGGTACCTCGCGAGGTGCGCGTGATGTGAGCCATGATGACTGAAGCCAGGTGAGAGCCAGCGGACGCAAAGCACCAGTGGCCTCTTTAGTGCTAAAGGGGCAAGCGCATGCGAGGAGTCCCGAGGCTTCAGACAAAGGTTGCCATATCGATGCAATGAGACCAAGACCAGAAGGACGGCAGGGCAGAGGTCATCGCGGAGCCCACGGCGGCGTCACCATAGAACCTTTGGCAGGCGAAGACCACCTTTTGTCAGGATAGCTTACTAGTTGTCTCCCTTCAAACTTGGCCGTTGTGGGATCCCTTCCCACCTAACATTTGAGAAGAGGACCAGGGCCTCTATAAATAGGACTAGCCACCACCGTAGCAGGCATCTCATATCTCATCTTGGACGGATCATTCAGAGCATCCTCACACACACAAGCTCATCGAGCACAAGAACACCTCTCCTCAGGAGGTGGTTCAACCCTTGTACTTGTTCACCCCCAGCCTACAAGGAAATCCACCACACCACACTAGAGTAGGGTATTACACCACAACGGTGGCCTGAACCAGTATAAACTCGTGTGTCTCTTGTTCCTTGGGTTCGGCGAGCTAGGCCTTGAGATCGTTGCGAGAGTGAGCTAGGGAGAGAGATCTTCGTGCGCACACCAGTGTTTGAACCTCAAGGGTTTTTCGGAATCCACGATCCGACAGAGGTGCCAGAGCTCAAAGCGAAAAACTTAGAGATAAAAACATTTTGGGAGATGTGCCTTTCCCACCAACAAAAACGACTTAGAGTTCCCAACACTTTCCATGCTAGATATATCATAGGCGGTTCCCAAACAAAAATTAAAGTTTATTACTTTTTCAACCATACTTTCACTTTCCATGGCTAACCATATCCACGGGTGCCCTCCATACCAACACTTTTCAAGGAATTTAATATTTGACAACATAAAGTAAATTCATTTTTCATTTCGGGAATGGGCATCCCTTATACCTTTGCCTTACTCTCGTGCAATGACAAGTGAATAAACACTCATCGTGAGAATAACACATCTAGCATGGAAAATATTAGCCACCCCTCACCGCCTCGCGAGCGGTACGAGCACACAAAAGAGGAGTTTATTTTCAAAATTACCGATGGCACATACAAATTTGCTTAGAACGGCAAAAGAATACTGCATATAGGTAGATATAGTGGACTCATGTGGCAAAACTGGTTTAAAGGTTTTTGGATGCACAAGTAGTGATCATACTTAGTGCAAAATGAAGGCTAGCAAAAGATTGAGAAGCGACCACCAAGAAACGAATAATCTCATAAGCAAGCATTAAGCATAATTAACACCGAATAATGCACCACAAGTAGGATATAATTTCATTGCCCAACTATTGACTTTCGTGCTTGCATAGGGAATCACAAACCTTAACACCAATATTCTTACTAAAGCATAATTACTCATCAACATGACTCACATATCACATCATCATATCTCAAAACTATTACTAAGAATCAAGTTTATTTTGTCCAATGATCTTCATAAAAGTTTTTATTATATCCTTCTTGGATATCTATCACTTTGGAACTAATTTTCATGTGTTGCTTTTGATAAGCTCAAACAAATATAAGTGAAGATCATGAGCATAATTTTTATTTCTCTCAAATTAATTTAAGTGAAGCTAGAGATAATTTCTTAAATTTTTTACTAACTCTCAAATAAATCTAAGTGAAGCAAGAGAGAATTTCTTCAAAAATACTAAAGAACACCGTGCTCAAAAATATATAAGTGAAGCACTAGAGCAAATCCATAGCTCATAAAAATTTAAGTGAAGCATAGAGAGCAATTCTAACAAGTCATGGCATAATTTTGGCTCTATCAAATAGGTGTGTCCAGCAAGGAATCAAGACTTAAAAAGCAAAATAAAACAAGCAAATACTCATATAATACAAGACGCTCCAACCACAACACATAGTATGTGACGAATAAAAATATAGATTCGAGTAAAATACCGATGGTCGTTAGAAGTAAGAGGGGATGCCACTCGGGGCATCCCCAAGCTTAGTTGCTTGCTCTCTTTGGCTAATAGCTTGGGATGCCGGGGCATCCCCAAGGTTAGGCTCTTCTTACTCCTCATTCCTTCATCCATCGTAAGATAACCCAAAACTTGATAACTTCAATCACACAAAACTTCAACAAAACCTTCGTGTCCGTTATTATAAGAAAGAAAATCACTACTATAAGTACTATAGCAAACCAATTCATATTTTATTCTTGCATTATATCTACTGTATTCCAACTTTTCTATGGCAAAATCTCATCAAAGAAAGCCATAGAATCATGAAAACAAGCACACAACGCAAAGAAACAGAATTTGTAAAAAACAGAACAGTCTTTAGCAATCTGAATATTTCGAATACTTCTGTAACTCCAAAAATTCTGAAAAATTAGGACCACATGAGAAATTTATGTATTAATCTTCTGCAAAAATAATTGGCATTTTATCACACTCTGGTAAAAAATAAGAATTGTTTTTGTGAGCGCAAACTTTTCTGTTTTTCAGCAAGATCAAACAACTATCACCCAAGAAGATCCTAAAGGCTTTACTTGGCACAAACACTAATTAAAACACAAAAAACACAATCATAACAGCAGCATAATTGTTCTAACACTCAAGAATAGAAAGCAAAAAGCAGAAATAAATGTTATTCATTGGGTTGCCTCCCAACAAGCGCTATAGTTTTACGCCCTTAGCTAGGCATAAAGCGAGGATCTATGTTTTGTCATCTTTGTTTCGAGATCCATAAGATGCCCTCATGATTGATTCATATGGTGGACTAATTCTTTTCCTAGGGAAATGTTCCATACCCTTCCTTAACGGAAATTGGAACTTAATATTGCCTTCTTTCATATCAATCAGGGCACCAATAGTGCGTAAAAACGGTCTACAAAGAATAATTGGACAAGATGGATTGCAATCAATATCAAGAACAATAAAATCTATGGGAACATAATTCCTATTTGAAAGAATAAGAACATCATTAATTCTTCCCATAGGCTTTTTAATAATAGAGTCAGCCAAGTGCAAATTTAAAGAGCATTCTTCAAAATCGGTAAGACCAAGCACATCACATAAAGATTTCGGAATTGTAGAAACACTAGCACCCAAGTCACACAAAACAAAACACTCATAATTTTTAATCTTGACTTTGATAATAGGTTCCCATTCATCATGCAATTTTCTAGGAATTGAAACTTCTAATTCCAATTTTTCTTCTAAAGCTTTCATCATAGCATCAACAATATGTTTAGTAAAAGCTTTATTTTGCTCATAAGCATGGGGTGAATTTATCATGGATTGCAACAAAGAAATACAATCAATCAAAGAGCAACTATCATAATTAAAGTCTTTGTAATCCAAAAGAGTGGGCACATCACTAGTTAAAGTCTTGACCTCTTCAAACCCACTTCTATCAATTGTCTCAACAAGATTTTCACCCTCCAAAATACCGGGATGCCTTCTAGCTAAAGTTGACTCTTTTCCAGTCCCTTTTTCAACATTCTTAACTTTAATAAAAAAGGAATCAATAGAAGAAACAACAATCATTTTAAGATCTTCATCACTTTTATGAAAGCAATCACTAGAAAACGCTATTTTTATAAAAAAAACCTCTTCTAGCCCTAAGCATAGTGGTTCTTTTCGTACTTTCATCCATAGAAACATATATAGCTTTAATTGATTCCTCAACTTTGGGCACAAAAATTTTCATCTTGAGATTTTTCAAATCATGAGAAATTCTATCAACACTTCTAGACAAATCATCAATCTTATTCAACATTTCTTCTATAGTAGTGTTGAAAACTTTTTGCGTGTTGATAAATTCTTTAATATTATTATCAAGATCAGAGGTGTTACTATTACTATCATAAGAAGGATTTCCATACGAATTACCATAATTATTTGAGGAATTACTAGGAAAAGGCCAAGGATTAAAATTACGTCTATAAGCATTGTTGTTGAAATTATTTCGAGAGATAAAATTCACATCTACGGCATCACTATTTTTCTCAATCAAAGTAGACAAAGGCATATCATTGTAATCAATAGGAGTACTTTTACTAGCAACCAATTTCATAAGAGCATCAACTTTTTCACTCAAAGAAGAAATTTCTTCAATCGAATTAACTTTTTTACTAGTAGGAGCTCTTTCGGTATGCCATTGTGAATAATTTGCTATGATATTATCAAGCACTTTGGTGGCTTCACCCAAAGTAATTTCCATAAAAGTACCACCCGCAGCGGAATCTAAAAGATTACGAGAAACAAAATTCAATCCCGCATAAATTTTTTGTATGATCATCCAAAGATTTAACCCATGAGTTGGGCAATTCCTTAGCATCATTTTTATCCTTTCCCAAGATTGTGAAACATGCTCATTTTCAAGTTGCTTGAAATTCATGATCTGGGTTCTAAGGGAAATAATTTTTGCGGGCGGAAAAATACTTAGTGATAAAATCATCTTTACACTTATTCCAAGAATCGATACTTTTGCGAGGCAAAGAAGAGAACCAAACTTTTGCAGAATCACGCAAAGAAAATGGAAATAATTTCATCTTCACAACATCAGTATCGCATAATTCCACGAAGGTATTAAGATGGGACGCGGCATCCTCATTAGGAGTACCGGAAAATTGATCTTCATAACAAGATTCAGCAAAGCAGTATTAATATCACAAGATTCCGCACTAGTGGCGGGAGGAGCAATTGGAGTGCCAATAAAATCATTGTTGTTAGTATTTGAGAAATCACACAATTTGGTGTTCTCTTGAGTCATGGTGACTACGCAACAAGATTGCACTCAAAAACAGATCTGACGAGAAAACGGCGAACGAAAATGAGGGCGAATAAAACGGCAAATTTTTGTGAAGTGGGTGAGAGGAAAATGAGAGGCAAATGGCAAATAATGTAAATTGCGAGGAGATGAGATTTATGGTTAGGAACCTGGTATATGTTGAAGATCCTCCCCGGCAACGGTGCCAGAAATTCCTTTTGGTGCGGCTTGAAGCTACATCGGTATTTCCCCAAAGAGGAAGGGATGATGCAGCACAGCGACGGTAGGTATTTCCCTCAGTGATGAAACCAAGGTTATCAAACCTGTAGGAGAACCAAGCAACAACACGTAAACGGCACCTGCACACAAATAACAAATACTCACAACCCGACGTATTAAAGGGGTTGTCAATCCCTTTCAGGTAACGGCGCCGCAAATTGGCAAGCGGACATGAATAAATTGTAGTAGGTTGATAGATCGAACGCCAAATAAAATAAATAAGAAAAATTGCAGCAAGGTATTTTTGTATTTTTGGTTTAATAGATCTGAAAAAGCAAAGTAAAATAGATCACAAAGGCAAATAATATGAGAAAGAGACCCGGGGGCCGTAGGTTTCACTAGTGGCTTCTCTCGAGAAAATAGCGAACGGTGGATAAACAAATTACTGTTGGGCAATTGATAGAACTTGAAATAATCATGAAGATATCCAGGCAATGATCATTATATAGGCATCACGTCCAAGATTATTAGACCGACTCCTGCCTGCATCTACTACTATTAATCCACTCACCGACCGCTATCCAGCATGCATCTAGTGTATTAAGTTCATGGAGAAATGGAGTAATGCAATTAGAACAATGACATGATGTAGATAAGATATATTTATATAGAAATAGTCCCCATCATTTTATCCTTAGTAGCAACGATACATACGTGTCGGTTTCCCTTCTGTCACTGGGATCAAGCACCGTAAGATCTACAAAGCACATCTTCCCCTTGCAAGATATATAGATCAAGTTGGCCAAACAAAACCCAAATATCAAAGAAGAAATACGAGGCTATAAACAATCATGCATATAAGAGATCAAAGAAACTCAAATAACTTTCATGGATATAAAAAGATAGATCTGATCATAAACTCAAAGTTCATCCGATCCCAACAAACACATCGCAAAAAGAGTTACATCATATGGATCTCCAAGAGACCATCGTATTGAGAATCAAACGAGAGAGAGGAAGCCATCTAGCTACTAACTATGGACCCGAAGGTCTACAAAGAGCTACTCACGCATCATCGGAGAAGCACCAATGGAAGTGGTGAACCCCTCCGTGATGGTGTCTAGATTGGATCTGGTGGTTCTGGACTCTGCGGCGGCTGGAATTGATTTTTGTCGACCCCCCTAGGATTTCTGGAATATTGGGGCATTATAGAGTGAAGAGGCGGTCCAGGGGGCACCCTAGGTGGGCACAACCCACCAGGGCGCGCCTGGGCCACCTGGCGCGCCCTGGTGGGTTGTGCTCCCCTCGGAGCACCCCCAGGTGCTTCTTCGGGTCCTAAAAAATCTCCAAAAAGTTTCGCTGCGTTTGGACTCCGTTTGGTATTGATTTTCTGTGATGTAAAAAACATGCAGAAAACAACAACTGGCACTTGGCACTATGTCAATAAGTTAGTACCAAAAAATGATATAATATGATTATAAAACATCCAAGATTGATAATATAACAGCATGGAACAATTAAAAATTATATATACGTTGGAGACGTATCAGTCTCAAAAAGAAGGAACGCATACAATATCTCATTGGCATAATATACTTTAGTACCTCAATAGAAATAATGTAAATGACCCTAATAAAAGAAAGTGTCTCTACCAAAACACAAATAATCATAAGTTTATGTATCTGTGGTGTGTGCTTCTGCCCGTCCGTCCTGGCCCTAATAAAATAAAGTGTCTCTACCACAACACAATTGACCATAATATACTTCACTACCACAACGTTTTCTTGAACACTGATAAAGGGATTCATGCTTTTGCCTGTCCGTCCTAACATTGCCCATGAAGTTGCAAACCCACCACTGGCATCCATAAGTGGTAGAAAATGATTTGCTGAAGATCCAGAAAAAAAGAGAGGTTCATGACCCGACCGTTGTTCCCCAATCCGGAAAATGATTTGCTACAGGTCAAGAGAAAACAATTACTCACCATTGCCAACCATAAATGGTATTAAACGAGTTGCTAAAGATCCAGAAAAAAGCTTGCCGACCCGACCCTCGTTCCCCAATCCAGAAAACGATCTGCTAAAGATCTAGAAAAAGCAGGTACCCTCCACTTCCATCCAAAAGTGGTAGAAAATGATTGGCTGAAGATCCGGAAAAAAGAGCTGCCTGACTGGACCCTTGTTCCCCAATCCGAAAAACAATTTGCCAAAGATTTGGAAAATCAATTACACACCACTCTCATCCATCAGTGGTAGAAAACGATTCACAAAAGATCCAAAAAAAGGGTTGTCCGACCCGACCACCATTGTTCGTCAATCCAAAAAATGATTTGCTAAGGATCTGGAAAACAGTTACCAACCGCTGCCATCCATAAGTGGTAGAAAATGATTCGCTAAAGATCCAGAAGAAAAAATAAGTGCCAAACCCAACCGTTATTCCCCAGTCCAGAAAACGATTTGCTAAAGATACAAAAAAAATTGCCCAACCCAACCCTTCTTCCCCCAATCCAGATGGCCCGCAGTTAAAGAAAATCCTGACGGCCCGGGCTCCCCGCGTGGCGCCGACGTCTCCCACCACATGAACCTCCCCGGGGTGGCCACCGCCGCTGCCCAGGAACGCACTACCACCGGTTCCTACTATGCCATTAACCCATGTCAAGGTTTCTAGTTTCCATCGGCTCTCCACGTGATCATCCACCATCTCAAAGGCCTAGCACGGCGCGCTCCCCCTATACCCTTAGCGCAGCTGCACCCAGCCACCTGCGAGCCTCCACCAGACCACCCCGTTGCTGTTAATCCAGTATGTTGCCGCTCGAATAACTACATATATCACAACTGCTGCAGGCCTCTGCCCAAACCACCTAAATAAATCGCAAATCACAAGCACCGAAGTCCTAATTTTGCCGAAAAATTCACATTGCAAACTGGGGATCCAAGGTGGGAGCTGCTACTAGTGGGGGAGGGTTGACAACTTACCAGCCAGACGTACTCGATCCGAATAAAGGTGTCCTTGACCTTGGACTCACGGAGCCTCGAGGGAGGACTGGGACTTGGTGACGGAGCAAAAAAGGACGAAGGCGTAGCTACGGGAGCCGACGCTTATGATGACACAGTCAAGCGCCTTGTGCAGGGCAAAGGCCGCCATGATGTCGTCCTCGCCCACGTGTGCGGGCGGGTTGCAGACCCACAACATGTTCGTCTCATGGGCTCCCCATGGCATGGTGGCGGCGACGCCCGCAGCGCTGGCGGGCTCTAATTCCTTCGTAGGGGAGGCCGACGGCCTCCGCGGCCTCGAAGGGCTCCGCGGGTGGTGACTCCGACGACATTGGCGGCGGTGGAGATCAGGGCAGGGAGAGAGCTAGGATTAGGATGTGGGGATTTCGGGTGTCTAAGATGGGGAACAGAAATAGGCGTGGGAAACCGGCCCGTGGGTCGGACTCGATTATACTGCGGGTGGGGCAGGGACGGCTGCGCGCCTGCGCCGAGTCCGTGGGTGACACCATTTCTATCCCTGCTCCAATATATCATCCAGACACGGCACTTGTTCCCATCACCGCTCAGAGAAAAAAAAACCTATTCGCATCACCGGGCACTCAAAGAAAACTGTCCCATCAGTAAGAATAGATGAGTATATACTTTCTCAAAATAAGAAAGTTTACTCACCACATAGTTCAAAGTTTTCATTATGCCTCAGTAACCAAGGACAAATAGTTCATTCATAATTCAAGTTTGCATCGCCCCAATCTAGCAAAATAAACACACATAAATAGAAACATACATAATTAGTTGTTATCTTATTTCTCGGGAGACATAACTTTGGTCATCATGCTAGGCAGAGTGACAAATAAAATCTAAATTGGGAGCCTATAATTATGCCAACACACATCAACAGAAAAAAATATGTATAGAAATGTCTGAATTCACTTGTCTCTGAACTACTAATTGACTTGTCTCAAACTACTATCTTCCGGAGGGGATGAGGACCCAATTGCAACAGCTTGCATCATGATGACTTCTGCAATCGGAACAAGCATTGACTTCTCATTGTAGATGAATTGCAGGGGCCTGTTTGCAGCCATAGCCAAGAGCTCAGACTCCTCGGGCCCCATGCCAGGCAAAGGTTACACATGTTTGGTCCATTCTTTTGCGAGCTCTTCCTTGAACTTCTTGATGTGTAATTCGATCGGATTGCAGTAGGCATTTCAGCTTTCATCAATTTCATGTATGAAGAGCATACACTTGAGATTTTGTATATTGTGTCGAGTACAAATTGTAAGGAGACTTAAAGATGCATTGATGTAGCTGAAGCTGGTGATTGTGCCATGAGCTCCCCGTAGCTTGTCATGTGTCACCCGCCTTTCACATATGTAATCAATGGGAAAACCATCATGTAGATACATGGTTGTAAAACATAAAATTGAATGCAGCTAAGTTGAAAACCATACTAAAGACTGAGAGAAAAATATGAATATCTATCAGGTTATATTGTATCCCTCTGTAAACTAAAATAAGGCGTTTTAGGTCACTGCTAAAAAACAGGAAGCAACATCATTTGTTAAAAATATAATGGAAACTAAGAGGCAAGATAGTCAGAACAGACCATACTACAGATTATTGCAAGTTGAAAGTGTTATTTATTTATGTATGCCCAACCTAGAGAAGAACTATGGCTGAAATCACATGCCATGAGACTGAAGGTGTAGTGCACAACATGGTAAGGAATTCCATTTGGTGTTACTATTAATCACTATGAGAAGAATAAAAAAATGTAAAGTCTAGACATATGGAAAGCCCCTAAAAAATTGAAATCTAAATCGAAGTCCTACTCTTACATACCAAACTTGAAGTGTCTTTCTTTTTCACAGATAAGAAGCATATATTATCTGAACCAGAACCAAAAGAAAAAATGTGTTAGTAACACGGTGAAACAAAACTAAAATTGATACACTAATGTGTCGGTATGTAAAATTATCTCGTAAAGTACACCATATTGCATCAACATACAAAGAAAAACTATGTCCTGTAAACATAAGGTACTATGGACATTTTTGAAGCTCAGCCTGCCATAAAGACCGAAAGTTGGCAAGTCCTTATAGTGCCATCGAATGTCTCCGTGCATGTCATCCCCAAGTTGACAAGTCCTAAAACAGATATTGAATGTCAAAGTGGCATGTGATACTTGCCACGCTCGTGGGCTTCTTGTGGGGATTCAAAATCTCTCACGATTTCAGAAGCTCCGATGGATCAATCTTATAACTCACCTATATAACACAAACAAAATCATTATATTTACCGACTGAATGTTTTTTTTTTACCAAAACATAAGCCTGGAGGCCACAAAACTATGTACATATATATGCGGCATGTGTGTAACTACACCCAGCGGTAGGATGTATTTTCATATACAAAAAACTATTAAGCATTCATGGTTTTCATTTTCAAGTTGGATTTGTAGTGCTAAGAACTAAGATGTATACGATTTTATGTGGCCAACTCCAACAATGAAATGAAAACCTTCAAGACTTCAGTAAATACATATATTTTATAGGAAGATATGTTTTGGAAGATCATATGTAGGTTACTCAACTCTGAATCATTTTTTATCAAATAGCAAAGGTAACATGCTCCAAAGCCTGCTCCTCTTAGTCTAAAATGTAGCTTGCACCACAACCATAAACAAATACATGAACTATATAATATACCAGTCACTCATCATAATGTTTCCCATAAATATCAAGAACTCTTGGATGCCTTTTTCTTGGCTTATAAAAACAGAGTATACTGATGAAGTCATGTACCTAGGGTAGGGTCATGGACCTGTCCAAGATACCCTCCCCAAGGACATCCTTATAAGAAACTGCCTTCCAGTCGACCTGGAAGGATTCCACTCGACAGACTCAAAGACACTCGACTATGAAGACCCTCTCGACCGCCAGGAGATCAAGAGCCACTCTGTATCCAAACGGTCTGTAATTAAGTAGTCTTTATGGTCATGATGGCACTTTATGTAAGGCGTTACCAGTAACGCCTAACATTAACGTACTTTAAACCCTCCGCTACGTGGGCTGGCTGGGGTCCTGGCGCACTCTATATAAGCCACCCCCCCACACAGCGAAGGGTTTGCACCCTCAGAACTCATACGCATATAAACCAGTCGACCGCCTCCGGGCTCCGAGACGTAGGGCTGTTACTTCCTCCGAGAAGGGCTTGAACTCGTAAATCTCTTGCGTATACAACTACTCCATAGCTAGGATCTTGCCTCTCCATTCCTACCCCCCATTCTACTGTCAGACTTAGAACCACGACAGTTGGCGCCCACCGTGGGGCAGGTGTTCTAGCGATTTGTTGGAGAAGTTGGGATTCTTTCGATCTCCTACATCATGGTTTCAGGTGGAGTTTTGGTCAAGGGCCGCGAGATCCGTCTCGGTGCGTTCACGTTCATCGCCGACGACTCCGCTTGGCTGCAGGAGGCTCCACTCGACGTTGACGCGCTCCCCATCCGCGAGGCAATGCACTTTCGCGCGTGCGTCCGCGGCGTCCTCCTGCGGCAACCGTCGACCCAGTATGGGTTGGCTCCTGTGCCGTCCTCACTCCCAGTCTCCCGCCGGCGCAAGCGCTCCGGTCGGTCGAGGCTTCAGTGGTGGGTGAGGCATGCGGTGGCCCGTCAGTCGGCCACTCCCCAAGTCGCGGCGATCGAGCCCGACAAATCTCTCTGACCTGTTCGATCATCGACCGGCTCGCAGAGATCGCATCCGAAAAGCGATAGCGATGATCCGCGGCAGAGGTTCTGATGGTCGACGGACCATGCAGTCCTCCTGGATTCCCCCGCACCGATGGAGGTGACGGTGGAGGCGATCCGGCGCAAGCTCATGAAGAGTACCAACCCGAGCCTCTCACTTCGCTGCAGAGGGAGGAACTTCGCTGCCGGAACATGGATGCGCTTCACACTCCTACCATTGGAGAAACCCCCGAGGCTCGTGCCTTGGAGGATGCGCGCTTGGCCAACCTGGCTGAGCACACTCGACTGGAGAACCTCCAGCGAGTACTCGACGCAGCCTTGCTGCGACCACGGGTTCCGAGAATCCAACGGCGTCGGCTCTTTCCACAACCAACTCAGGTATATCGAACCCCGATTCAGAATTTAGCAGCTGCAGCCCGTATAGCAGAGTCGATTCAGCCTTCCCAGTCGGAGGCGGGTAGAGGTTTGCTACAGATCAGAGATTTACTCCGGGCAGCAGGAGATCAAAATTCAGTAGTATCACAGTCACGGAACAGGATTCACAGCAGATCCGTCGCTGCGAATTCAGTCCAGTCGGCCCATAGTCCGAGATCGCCCCCGAGGCGTGAGGAACGTGGGGGCCAGCGTGATGATCAGTACAAGAGCCGCGAGCAGTATGAGCACCGATTCGATCGTAGTGATCGACGTCGAGTGCCCACCCCTCCCCCAAGGGGTGGATCATACGCTCTTCGGCAACAGGATGACAGACGCCAGCACAGTGTTGGGCGAAGAGTTCCAGTCGACCCCAGAGAACCAGGCTTTGATGCGAGATCCATTATCGTTCAAGGTTTGGCCGACAGGAACAGAGCTCACCGAGAAGGCCATGACAGAGATGTTCCCACCAGCAGCAGAGTTCATGTCTCAGGGCCAGAGTGTTTTAGCAGGGCCATCAGAGTCGTGGTGATTCCTCCCAACTTCAGGTTGGCGACTGGAGTCAGTAAGTTCACCGGTGAGTCCAAGCCTGACACTTGGCTTGAGGATTACCGAGTGGCTGTACAGATTGGCGGCGGCAACGATGAGGTAGCTATGAAGCATTTGCCCCTTATGATGGAGGGTTCAGCCAGAGCATGGCCGAATCAGTTAGCACCCAGCAGTATTTACACTTGGGAAGATCTTGCCCGAGTGTTTGTCAGGACATTTGAAGGGACTTGCAAGCGACCAGCAGGGTTGACAGAGCTGCAGTCGTGTGTGCAGAAGTCGAATGAAACTTTGAGAGATTACATCCAGAGATGGATTACATTGCACCACACAGCTGAGAATGTATCTGATCACCAGGCAGTCTGTGCCTTCAAGGAAGGTGTCAAGAACAGAGAGTTGAGTTTGAAATTCGGTCGGACAGGAGATATGACCCTGAGTCGAATGATGGAGATAGCCACCAAGTATGCCAATGGTGAAGAAGAGGATCGGCTCCGGAGTGGTAAGTACAAGTCAGCCGCTAATGAAGCCGGCGGTGGGAACTCCAGTCGTAAATAGAAGCGCAAAGCCGAGCCAGCTGCTCCCGGAGAAGCCTTGGCTGTGACCCCAGGAAAGTTCAAGGGGAAACCCAAGGGTCCCTGGAACCCCAAGAAGGTGAAAGACCAAGATGGAAATGATGTGTTGGACTTGCCATGTCACATTCACACGAAGAAAGACGAAGAAGGTAAACTCATTTACCGAAAGCATACCACTCGACAGTGTCGGCTCTTGATTCAGCAATTCCAAGGGAAGCAGCCCAAGGATAAGGAAAAGGAGTCGGACAAAGTTGAGGACAAGGAAGATAGTGATGGTGGATACCCCCAGGTCAATTCCACCCTGATGATTTTTGCTGACGTTGAAAGCAAAAGTCAATTGAAAGTTATCAATCGAGAAGTGAACATGGTCGCTCCGGCGACGCCCAATTATCTGAAATGGTCGCAGACTGCCATCACATTCGACCAGTCCGATCATCCGACACACATTGCCACCCCTGGGAGGCAAGCGTTGGTGGTCGACCCAGTCGCCGAAGGCACTCGACTGACCAAAGTTTTGATGGATGGTGGCAGTGGCCTGAACATATTGTATGCAGAGACGTTGAAAGGGATGGGCATTCCGATGTCCAGACTCAGCACCAGTAACATGAGTTTCCATGGAGTCATTCCTGGAAAGAAGGCTGATTCACTCGACCAAATTGCTCTTGATGTGGTTTTTGGTGATTCGAAGAATTTCCGCAAAGAAAAGTTGACCTTTGAGGTCGTGGATTTCCAGAGCGCTTATCACGCTATTCTGGGAAGGCCGGCGTATGCACGTTTCATGGCTCGACCATGTTATGTGTACCTTAAGCTGAAGATGCCCGGTCCCAAGGGCGTGATCACTGCCACGGGCAATCAGAAGAAGGCGGAAGAGTGCTTCCAGAAAGGCTCTAAGATCGCTGATGCTCAGATGGCAGTGGTAGAGCTGCAAGAATATCAGAAGACTGCAGATCCGAGTGATTTGTTGCGAGCCAAGAAGCCCGCTACGGAATCAGCATTTCAGTCGTCTGGTGAGACAAAACCGATTCACATTCATCCGACTGACCCAATGCTGCTCCGACCAACATCTCAACAACACTCGACTCCAAATAGGAAGAAGCCTCATCCAGTTCCTCCGTGAGAACTGGGACAATTGCATGGAAGCCTGCTAACATGCCG